>OY288275.1:55910628-56515628 GCA_958450335.1 Hibiscus tridactylites
AGGAGTCATACATAGCTCATACAAAACACACTCTTGCAACATTGCTAAACTACTGCATAATTGTTAAACCGTACTTGAGCAACAAAACTTGGAAAGCCTCTTTTCGCCTTGCTCCAAGATAACACCACGCTAATTATCTGCATTGTTGAAAATGAGAGCATAAGCTAGAAGCTTAGTGAGGATGCTCTAAAATCGAAAACATCAACAATGTAGGGTCCAAGCATGCAAATCCTAATCTCACATACAACATACATAGGTAAACAACAAGTCAACCTAGCTAGTCTTTCAAGAGTCATAATATGGCATCTCACATCACACTAAGCTCAAACATCACATTTCAACATCATACATCACAATTATAAGAACAAGTCCAATTGGCCACCATTAGTTTACCTGGATGTGCGAATTTAATCTCAATAATCACTTTACCTCGATGGGATTTCACTCATCACCGGACCTTGCATGGGCGGGATTCCACTCATCACCACATGCCCTACGGATGGGATTCCACTCATCATCTCGTAGAATATAAATAAACTTCCGGTGGAATGTTACATCACCGTACTCCTACTTGATGACTCAACGCCATCAAGGCCACATACGTTTTAACTCAATTTGTGTGCACACTAATCCTAATGATCGATCATTTACATTCGGTAAGTTAATTAGTGCCAATTTCATTTACCACATCACATATCCACCATTCACATCACATACTCATCACATACATATGTCAAGATACACATATACATATCAAACCACGTTTCACAAGGGCAAATAGGCAAAGCATAAATAGCATCTATAAGAATTAAGGGGTTAAGTTACCAATTTAACTCCACATAGGAATGGCCTACCAAGCACATTTCATCACATACACTACACACACTTGAACCAACTTTAAAACACATTTAAAGTTACTCACCACCCTTCATTAGCAACCAAAGCAAGCCTCCTAAATGCCCGGATTCGATCCCGATGCTCCACCAATGTCTCCTCTTGTTTCTAGCCAAACAAAACACATCCATTACTCACAATCAATGCTAAAACTCAGTCATCAACTCATCCCGTAAGTGCAGACCAAACTTCAACAAATCTCAATCCAAACAAACACCCAAAAGTCCATTTTCGAGCTCCCCTTAAACCTAGCTGAAAATCAAGTTTTTCATCACCCAAATGGTTCCAAAACACCTTCCTAACATCCCTAAACCATCAGCCCTCAAAATAAATCCTAAAACTCACCAAAACCCAAGTTTTAGACACTTTAAACATGGCCACAAAGACCCATTTCCAGTTTTCACCCAAACTCACTCATTTTAACATATTAGGTGTATTTTAAGGTGACTAAACCAAAACCCAACTTAATATTTCAAAACAAATTGAAAAACCCAATAAAAACTCAAACTTTCATTAAACCCTAAAACTCCAAAATTTGATAGTTTCAAATTCTACAACTATGTAAAGGTATAGGATGAAGAGGAGAGTGTAGAAATGTAATTACCTTTGAAAATGGCCTTGAGATGAGGAAGAAATTTGATGGAATAGTAATTGTAATGTTTGGGGAGGGTTTAGGGGTTTCCAACGTTGGGGGAAAGAAATGGGGAGGAAGACCATCTCTTTTTTTGTTCTTTTTAACTTTCAAAAAGGTTGTCTACTTTTAAATTATATTGGGTTAAATCACCAAAGTGGTCCCTCCTTTTTATTTTAAATTTCAATTAGGTCAAGCCTAGGCCAAATTGATTAAAATTAATTTTACCGACTCGAACCTACGAACCCGACTAACTCCTAACCCCAAAACAAGGGTGTTACAGGATGTTTCGGAACAAAGCGAGCTCAAGACCACAATCCCCCGTTTGCTTCGTGTAATGGAAGCCTTGTTCCTCCCAGACGACCTGCTTGGAAAATTGTGCTCTATATCTCTCCTCGTCCGCCTTAGAGCAAAACTAGCTATAGGTGGGTTTTTGGGTTGATGTGGAAGCCATGTGATCGGATGTGTTCTAACTGAAAATATAAAGGAAATATTATGAGAGATCAAAATAATAAGATAGAAGCAAGCAAAAAGGTGGAAGTGAAGTAAAATGAAATGAGTGAGTGGTTTATATGGGAGCTGCCGAGGAGTGTCGGGGCGACATTAAATGATCAACGGTCCGATTCTACCCGTTATTTTCGGAGCTATTGGCGGCCAACTAGCCGTTACACTGATGCGCTGGCTGCTGACTCGACAAGATGGTTGGCGAGCTTTTTGCTTGTCTTCCTTTGTAGTCCTGCTTTTTTATTTTCGATCTTAAAAAATAAAAATAGAAATAATAAAATGACTGTTGATAAATGAAATACTAAAAATTAATCTAATCCTAAAACAAAATAAACTCTAATCCTAATGAATAAAAATAATAAAATTAAAATAAAAGTTAAGTTATGTTATGTTGGAGTGCATTTGGGTGTATCTCCCAGACATAACCACTTCCTAAGATGGTTTAGCTTTTTCTCCCTTCCTGGGGGGGTCCTCTTGCTCTTTCAAATGTTGCATAAGAAGGTCCTTCAATCTGCCCCTAGGTCGGTTGCGGCAGCTGCTGCCTTGGCCTGTTTCCACACTTATCTTGGCAGCTCTTTCACCCGGGCATTCCTTTCCTTTCTATGAGGGTTGTAGCACATTCATCCTTATGCTTTGGTCTTCTACCCTTATTGTAAGCTCCATGAGCTACACATCTATCAGTGTTCTGCCCGTGACCAAGAAGGGTCGCCCAAGAATTATGAGGGTTTTCTCATTGACCTCACAATCCAAGATGAGGAAATCGCCAGGAAGAATTAGGCTACCCACTTTGACCAGTATGTCCTCAATCTTTCCCTCTGGTTGCACGAATGAGTGATCATAAAGTTTAAGCATTACGGAGGTTGACTTGGCAGGTCCAATTCCTAGTTTGTCGAAGACAGCTTTTGGCATCAGGTTTATACTGGCTCCCAAGTCACATAGGGCCCTGGTCTCGTGCTTGCTGCCTAGCCTACATGGCAGAACAAAGCTGCCCGGATTTGTCTGCTTGGGCGGCATTTTGTTATGCAGCATAGCCATGCATTCTTCAGTGACGGCCACCATCTCGAATTCCCCTATCCATCTCTTCTTAGAAACTATATCTATGAGATACTTGGCGTAGTTTGGCATGCTTTGTATAGCTTCTATCAGATGTATGTTAATATGCACATGTTTCAGAATATCTAAGAATATCTTAGTTCGGGGAGGATCATCCTTGTTAGGGCTGGTTTTATGTTCTACTGCTGAGGCGGCTGGAGTCAGTGTTACTGTTGGGGCGGCTAATATTGGTATTGCTGGAGCAGTGTAACCCCCTTAGCCCGGCCTAGACGGTTGACCCGAACTACGAAGATTACACGGGGAAAACCAAAGTCAACCCGAAAGTCAACCTTGATTAACGACCCTTTTTTTCCTTTTAAACTTGTCTAGATGCATATTAATCCTAATCATACACTCGAGGGTAACATACCCGAATACCACAGCAATCGAATGACATTTAAGGACTCGATTGCACAACATACAAATTTGGGGACCAAAATGTAAATTCCAGAAATTAAGAGAACATAACCAGTTTCAAAGTTACCATTATGAAATTAATCACATTTCATGATTCCCTATCAAATTTCATCTCAAACGGACATCTCAAACTCAACCAATCGCATATACAAACATTGGGACCAAAACGTGAGAGTTTCAAAACATATAATCATCGGATTCAGTGCCCAACGGTCGAGTGTTCCGAAACGGGGAAGATCCGTTCCGAAATGCGGGACCGTTCCGAAACAAGTTGCGGAACAGGGCTTGGCAGTGGCAAATCCGTTTCGGAATAGCCCTACCTGTTTCGAAACGCCATGGCCAATTCAGGCCATCTGTTCCGAAACAGTAGCACCCGTTCCGAAATGAGTTGCCCAGAAATGCAGATTTTTTCTGGTTTAACACACTTTCAACCCATCAAACACATTCATATGACCTCCATATCATGCACACAAGTTATCAAACACTTAAGGAACATATTAGCATCATCAAAACACAATCATGGCCACATTCAAGGAAAATCCCAATTCTATAGAAAGGCAATTCCATAATCAACATGAAAAACATGATCTTGCACAACCAAGGGACATCTTCTATAAAGCTTTCGAGTCACAACAGTCTCACCAAAAGAACTAGTTACACGCATACCAACACCCAAAGACTCAACAGGCAAACCAAGCAATTGAGCATGCTCACGCAATATATAGGAATGTGTAGATCCAGAATCAATCAAGGAAAGTAATGACAAGGATTGCAAAGTGAAAGTACCTGCGATCACATCCGTGTCATTCCTCCCCTCCCTCTGAGCATACACTCTGACCTGACCACCA
The DNA here is from genome assembly GCA_958450335.1 of Hibiscus tridactylites. Lineage (NCBI taxonomy): Eukaryota > Viridiplantae > Streptophyta > Magnoliopsida > Malvales > Malvaceae > Hibiscus > Hibiscus tridactylites. The sequence goes on from OY288275.1 coordinate 55,915,015, forward strand.
CCTTCAGGCTGAACAGCTACAACATGAGCCACATTCCTTCCACCATCCTCTCTACGCTGAAAGTTACCACGGCCGCGCCCACGACCTCTCTGTGGTGCAACAACTGCAGGAGCACGTCCCTGGCCACCACCGGCCAACAGAGGACACTCCCTCCTCAAGTGATCCGTCGAACCACGGTTCCAGCACGAGTTACCGGTCACCACAACAGGAGCCTGAACCTCCCTCGCTGCTCGAGGACAATCACGCCTCAGGTGTCCACGCGATCCACATGTCCAACATGTGTTCGGATCAGCTCTCGCCCTGTCCCCCGGAACAGGCGCACCTTGCCCTCCACCACCTCGCCTAGCTGAAGACTGATACTTCCGATCACGTCCTCTCTTGTTCCGTCCGCCACCGAAACTATACTCAGCAACTCCCTTGCCCACACTAGGACCAGCACCTCTAGAAGATAGACTCAAATTCAACTCAATGTCCTTTGCTCTACCCACCAGCACATCAAAGTCAGTATACTCAGCAGCCAGCATATAGGTCTTCACTTCCGTCACCAAGCCATAACTGAAACGTTCACACCTCTCCCGCTCATCAGGAACAAGCTCAGGTGCGTACTGGCTGAGTCTGACAAACTGAACCTCGTACTCAGCTACAGACATGCTCCCTTGAGTAAGAGACATAAATTCCCTTTTCTTCTCATCCAGGTATCGCACACCCAGATACCTCCTCTTGAACGCGTTCAGAAAGAACGTCCAAGTTACATCAGCTTCCGCCATTCCAGAGATAGTGGTTGTCCACCAAGTATACGCATCGTCATGCAACAATGATATCACACAGCCCAGCTTCTGCACATCATTACAATTCATTTGTCCCAAAATTCTCTTGGTACTTTCTAACCAAGACTCAGAACCTTCAGCAGACAAACCCCTGAACTCAGTCCCTCCCAGAATGCACAAGCGTTCTAGAGGTAGTCTAGCATTAGCATCTCCCTGATGCCCAGCTCCTTGAGCTCTAGCTACCGCCGCCCGAAAAGCTCCAGCAATAGCTTGTATCAGCATTGTCATGTCAGGAGCAGCTTGCCCCTGCCCAGCTTCAGGTCCAGCGACCCCAGCACCAGCAGCAACACCAGCTCCTTCACCCCCAACACCACCACCACCAGGCGGAGGAGGTAAATCCACTACATTTTCAACATTCTCCTCATTCTCGTTTTGAGCCATAGCTCGAGTATTAATCCTCGTCTCTCTACGAGGTCCCATTCACTAAACAATGCAATCACAATGCAATAAACAAAGTCAGGCTCAGCAAGGTAAGCAATCCAAGTACTCAAGCTCATTTCCAATTAAAAACAAATCATTTCATTAGCTTTGATTTGGCAATGGGTCCCTCTAACATGCTTCACCACAGCATACACCACAATTGCAACATTCTTACAATTCGTAAGTCATACTTTCACTCAACAAGTATACAAAGCAATCATACACATATCACCCACATAACCATTCTCAATTACTCGAGAACTCAGCTCTGATACCACCAAATGTAACCCCCTTAGCCCAGCCTAGACGGTTGACCCGAACTACGAAGATTACATGGGGAAAACCAAAGTCAACCCGAAAGTCAACCTTGATTAACGACCCTTTTTTCCTTTTAAACTTGTCTAGATGCATATTAATCCTAATTATACACTCGAGGGTAACATATCCGAATACCACAGCAATCGAATGACATTTAAGGACTCGATTGCACAACATACAAATTTAGAGACCAAAATGTAAATTCTGGAAATTAAGAAGACTTAACCAGTTTCAAAGTTACCATTATGAAATTAATCACATTTCATGCTTCCCTGTCAAATTTCATCTCAAACGGACATCTCAAACTCAACCAATCGCATATACAAACATTGGGACCAAAACGTGAGAGTTTCAAAACATTTAATCATCAGATTCAGTGCCCAACGGTCGAGTGTTCCGAAACGGGGAAGATCCATTCCGAAACGCGGGACCGTTCCGAAACAAGTTGCGGAACAGGGCTTGGCAGTGGAAAATCCGTTTCGGAACAGCCCTACCTGTTTCGAAACTCCATGGCCAATTCAGGCCATCTGTTCCGAAACAGTAGCACCCGTTCCGAAACGAGTTGCCCAGAAATGCAGATTTTTGCTGGTTTAACACACTTTCAACCCATCAAACACATTCATATGACCTCCATATCATGCACACAAGTCATCAAACACTTAAGGAACATATTAGCATCATCAAAACACAATCATGGCCACATTCAAGGAAAATCCCAATTCTATAGGCATGCAACCTATATTGAAGTCCATGAAAACACCAAAACACCAAACCAAAAATCAAAAGGGCCATTTACATGTTCCAACATCATCAAAAACATATAACCAACTTAGGGAGTCCAAAACATCTCCCAAAACCACAATCTAGGTTCCCATTGCCAAATGCCAAAAGCTATTAGTGTTAGGAAAACATTCACCATACATGAGCTTAGTCTTCACTTGGATCCTTGACCTCCTTGCTGCCCTTTATGCAATTCAATGCTCTGCATTATTGGTTTAAGAAAATAGAGAGCGTAAGCACATAGCTTAGTGAGGAATGCTCAATTAAAACAACACAATAATGCATTTTTGTGAAAACACCTTTTCAAAGCCTTAAGTTTCAAATCAACATAAATCATGCAATTATGTATACAACCCAAGCATCACATGCTTCAATCCATCATCATGTCATATTGGCTTACAAGTGATAATCCATAACCATTTACAACTCAAAACACAATCGGATACGCGGATTACAAGCGTTGTCCCATACGCTTCATACACACTACCAATATCAAGGTGGAGCATGGTACAATCACAACCCCTCAACACCCGTGATGGAGACTATGGTACAATCACAACCCCTCCACATCACTCATTGGTAGTTGTATAACATCACTAACGAGAACACGGGACACACAACATAAGATCCACATATGGACTTTTAACCACCATGGTGATCTTAACACAAGATCCACTCATGGACTTTTAACCACCATGATGATCTTAACCATCTCGTTAGTGTACTTGGATGGAGTTTACGGTACAATCACAACCCCTCAACATCCAAGGCGACTTTATTCACGGTGCACCCAATCCTATAGCCGGCTAACTATATCTGATTCAAGGACTTTTAAACCAACACATCACTTGCCAATATACATCATTTAACATCATTAATTCATTGTTTTAAAGCATATATCAAAGCCATTAACCATCATGCATTACTATGCATCAAAACCACATTTATCAATGTTCAAAACAAGGATCTCTTACCTTGAGCATCCTTCAACACATGGCTTATAAAACCAGCATCAAACATGCTAAAATATGCTTTCAAAACAGAATTTAAATATGCAAATAAAACACATTGCATTCTACCAACTCATGGTTCATCAACAAGAGAGTTTTTCCGAAAAGTTACTCTTGAGCTTAGCTAAGTTGTTTAGACTTAAACTAAGCTCCCATAACCTTCAATCATTGGTTTCAAAGCTGAAAACCAAACTTCACTCACCGATTCCGTTTCGCAAGCTTGCCGAAACACCAATCAAGCTTCCGGATCAACACCACAAGGATCCGAAGATGTCTCCCATGTTTTAAACACATCAAAGCAGAGGATTAATGCATCATCATGCATTAATATCTTCAACCAAAACACCTAAACTCGCTGCTCTCATCAATACTCACATTCCGGCTACCAAACACAACCAAAATCACATCCAAACACCTCTACAACATTACCCAGCCAAGATCCATCAATTCCAAACATTCATAAACATCAATTAACATCCAAAAAGGATCTAATCACGTCCTTATACCTCCAGCTATAGCAGAACATCAAAATCACCCCAAAAACCACCATTAACTCAACCAAAAACTTAGGAAAATCAACCTATTCGGGATTGCATTGATTAAACCTCAATTACACATCATTTATACATCCAATATACATCAAAAAGACATCTCAAAACAGAGCCCAATCATTTAATACGAATTTCTTCAAAATTAAATCCAAATCTTGTATTTAAAGCCAAGATCAAGAACAAATCATTAAAACCTTTAATAAAACTCAAATCAAGGATTGAGAACTTGGGAATTTCAGTAAAGAACTGAGTATTTAGAGGAGGACGTTCATACCTCTAAATGTGAGCTTCTCCTTGTTTAAAGCCAAGATTCTTGAAAATTCAATAAGCAATTGCCAAGGACTTGATGTAGGAATGATTAGAGATCAATTAGAGATTGAAATTTCATTTTTAGATGTCAAAATCAGAAGGAAAATAGCTGGGGAAAAGTGTTTGGCTGAGAGAAAATGGAGAGAAAATGAAGTGGGAAAATTTTGAGAAAAGTTAGTTATGAAATCCAAAAATATCCATTTCCCCTTTTTCCTTTTATTAAATATCATTTAATAAATGTTTAATATTAGGAAAAATCTGGAGAAAACTCTTCTTGGGTAATTTAGCTCCTTAAAGATTCAAAGTTTCAATCCTTTTAAAACAGTCACCAACTTTTCAAAAATTACATTTTAGTCACAAACTTGAAATGTCACATTTCGAAACCTCATTTTGTAAAATTGATTTCACCACTCTCTTATATATAATAAAAGAGGATTTTTAGATATTTTTCCATATTTTTAATGCATCCCGAACTAGGCTTTCCCTAAAAAAAACCACCTTTTATATTCGGACCGAAATCCGACCGGTCCGATTCAAACCCAAAACTTCTAAGCCCAGAATTGGGGTGTTACAAGCAGGTTTACTTGTCTATTCTAGTTGAGTTCTTAGTTGTTCTACCATCCTAGGTTCATTCAGTTGCCTCCCACATCTTGTAGTTATGGCCTTGTAATGTTCAAAAGTGGGCTTGGTTGCTTCTGGCGGGCTAGTGGATGTTGCTCCCATAGTCTGGTTGTGGTAGATTTCAGTGAACTTCGCAAATTGGGTCTCCAGGATCTTAATAGCAGCCTCCTGGTTGTTCATCTTCATCTTCGTCTTGTGTATAAAAGACTTAGTTTTTTCAATAAATTTATCTATATAAACAATAAATTCACCAGTTTGTTTCATAAAGTTATTCAAAGTTGCTTCTAGTGAATTATTGTGTTGTGTCTGCTGAGTCTGCTACCGGGACTGATTCTGCTGGTAGCCTCCCTGTAGCTATTGTGGATTTGTTGATGTCTTTGGGTTACTTCATAAGAAGTTGGGATGGTTTCTCCAGTTAGGATTGTATGTGTTCTGGGCTGGCCGGTTAATCCTCTCATATCCTCCCATGTAGTTTGCAGATGCAGTACATTCAGAGGAATCATGGTTGGCCTCACACTCGCCACAGAAGGGCTCAACAGCTTTTACTTCATGGACCTTCCCCGAAGATTGCACCATCTTCATTACCAGCTCCGTCAGAGTGTCGAGGCAGGCATTAATAAATTCGGAGGCTTCCACCTCATTTACAGTAGTTGGCCGCCTTGTGCCGCCTCGGCGGGCTGTCGGGTATTTATAATCATTTTTAGCTACTATGTTGAGCGGTCGTAGTTCTTCCTCTAGATGTCTGTCTAGGATGATCCTGGTGGCCGAGTCATCTATCAACATCTGCGTTGGGTAGTTCACCCCATTGTAGAATATAGATACTTGAGTCCAAGCCGGTAGGCCATGTAACGGGCAGTTATTCAGTATTTGTTGGTACCGCTCCCATGCCTCGTACATCTGCTCGTCATCCCCTTGTCTGAAAGCTGTGATCTCATTCTGCAGCCTATCGGTGACGTTGGATGGGCTGAGTCAGTCTAGAAAGTCCTTGCAGAGCTCCCGCCTATAAAGTGAAAGATCCGGGTGGCTGGTTATTCAACCATTGTTTCGCCCTATCCCTTAGTGAATAGGGAAATAGCCTTAGCCACAATACGTCCTGAAGTACCCCATGAATCTTGAATGCTCGGAAAATGTCCAAAAATCCTCGTAGATGTTGCCAAGCATCTTTTGTGGCAGTCCCTCCGAAGTGCACCAGTGTGTTTAGCATGTTGAACATGAAAGGCTTCAATTCAAAATGATATGCCCTTATCTCTGGTTCCGTCACTATTGGCTCGAACCTTTGGAAGTCATGTTCAAGGTAGTCCCTAGTTGTCTACACTTGAGGTGGATCAGGGGGATCCTGCCTTTGCTGTACTTGTGGTCCTCTGGGCGGCAAATCTTGCTGCCCGCCCCTGTCATTGATGGACTCAACTAGGGGGTCGTCATTTACCATGGTCTCTTCCTTTTCTTTGCCCTTGTCTTTGTTTTTTAAGGCTTCCCTGGGTTTCCTCTTGATTCGTCTTGTTCCACGCTCAAGATTGTCGTAAATAATGAAGTTTCTGTTAGGGTTAGCCCTGGTCATACACTTGCAAAGGACACGGTAAAATTCTATTTTTTTCAATTAAAAGTAAAAATAAAAGAAAAAGTCAAAAGGTGCAGAAATTAAAAACGAAATTTGATGTTACCAATCCCCGGCAACGGTGCCAAAAACTTGTACGGCGTATAGGTGTTCCCTTTTTGTGGGAGCGCAAGTGCACACTCCTGTCAATTTATAGTATATAAGATGTCAAATCCCATGAGGATTGGACAACTTGTATCGTTCTTTAGTTCCTGCACAATGGTAAAGTAAAAACACAAGTGAATGATTGATTGAGATCAAAGAGTAAATAAAAACACAAATAATAAAGAAGAGGAGAAATGGGTTGATAGAGCAGGCAGGGTTATGCTACCACTTAGTGTGAAAACTGTATTGAAATAGGTATGAGTTATACTTTGCTGCCTCGGCGGGTACGGCGGGCGGAAAACTACGACTTTGCTGCATCGTGTCCTCCATTCCTCTGCTCCCTCGTTCAGCTGTTCGTACCTATAAGCAAGAATACACTAAAACAGTATCTCTTGATCACCAAATAAACAATAAGTTATAAAAGCAAGATAGAACGATGAAACACTATAAAATGCTATGCATGAACCTACTTATGCCTAAAATGAGCTGAAAAACAATAATAATAAGAGTTGGAAAGTGCATGAAATATAAGACTTTTGGACACTTTACACCAAGGTAATGATGTATTCCGAGAATCTTATTTCCAAAGGTAATCTTACATTTCGTTAACTAAACGCATGGAAAAGTGACACTGTTAGGAAAAGATTATTACCCCATAGGGGGAATACTCTCAAACCAAACAAGGGAATGCCATTCTGGAAAAGATTATTACCCATGATAATAATCCTTCTCACAAACCAAACGCCCCCTTAGTATAGTTTAGTTGTTTCTATCACCATAGAATTAATTTCTTTCAATTGACACTTAACCAAACTTGAACTTTGAAATAAAATTCACTTAGTTAATTAAGTTTAATAATTAACATAGAAAGTAAAAGAAAACATTAATCCCCAAATTAAATGAATGTGTTTCTTTGATATCGTGCTTAAAAACGGGACATATAAGGTAAACGGGTTAGCGCCAGAAATGTTGGTGGTGATTATAGTTTATTCTCCGGATGGTGGGTCGTTAAAATGAATTCATATTCACAAATGGAAAATAAATTAAATTTTACACAAACTTGCAAATTCCGACATTAAAACAACTTGTAATTGGCTATGTACCAATTTTTTGGGCGATGTGGGGGTGCTCACCCTTCTCCACGCGTAATCGACTCTCTAACCTTTTTTTTTTGTTTTCGCAGACCAAAATTGTTGTTTTAATAAATAAATTGTTTTTACTAAAATGACTTTTTTAAGTGATTCAATCACACCTCGAAAAAAGATTGGTGGTGATTCCGTTGTTTTCTTTTTTTTAAAAACAGTTATGTCGAGTCCTTGCTGCGACAACATGTTGACTCTCCAAGGGTGTCGAGCAAAGCCCCACTCGATATATATTGCTCCTCCACAGGCTTTGAGCGTGAATCGGCCCGCCTAATGTCTAAAGGGTGTCAAGAGTAAGTTCCGCCAATAATATGATTCTCTCCAAGGGGGTCGAGAGTGAACTCTGCCCATAATATGATTTTTCTTCGAGGGCGTTGAGAGTGAGCTCTGCCCATGGCATGATTCTCATTAAGGGAATCGAGCAAGGCTCCGCCCACACAATGTTTATTTCTCCAAAAGGTGTCGAGTAAGGCTACGCCCATTATATGTTTATTCCTCCGACAAGCGTCGGGCAAGGCCTCATCCACTTACTGATTAAAAGGGCGTCGAGCAGGACTCCGCCCATTTTTTTATTTGATGCTCCAAGGGCGTTGAGCGAGGATCCGCCCATTTATACGATGTTTACCCAACGAGCGTCGAAGAAAAGCTCCGCCCACATAATATTCGTTGATCTAAGGGAGTAGAGCAAGGCTCCACCCATTTATATATATTATTTCCCCAAAGGCGTCGAGCACAGCTCTACCCATTTACACATTATCTCTCCAAGGGCATCAAGCGTAAGTCTGCCCACTTAACATCTAAAGGGCGTCGAGAGTGAGTTCAGCAAAAGAGTGTCGAGGTTACCTCCGATAAGACCATAATTTTCCTCCAAGAGTGTCGAATCATCTCTGCTCAACACATACATATACTATTCCCCCAAAGCATCAAATTATCTTCACTCAACATGCAATCGTTTGCGCGAAGAATGTTAAAATAACCCCCAAAGGTTGAATGGAGACAATCTCCTAAGGAAAGATAAATGGCACTCCTTCGACAATTTTCTAAAGTCGTCCGCCCGGTGAACATTGCTTTCCTACCTGACTGTGGCTCGCAGCCCAAATCAACATATGGCCATAATCCTCCCCAAGAAGATCCTTCTCAAGGATGCATGGGGATTTTTTTCCAAAAAGACCCTTAGAAGCTCTTTTCCAATAAAGCCTTAGGATTTAACACAAGGAAACATCCCCCCAAAAGGGGGTCCCCTCCCAAGCCACGACACCACCACTAAAGTGGTCTACCTTGCAGCTCTCTGTCTTAATTTATAAAGGGTGAATTGCCTGAATCTTCCAGTATGTCTCCACCCAGCTGCGGTTCTAATCAACAAAGGCAGCTCATCGTGGTTCCTTTGATCAAAGCCTTGGGAATAAGATATTCCTCCAAGAACACAATGTCGAGATACCACCGCTTCGACATGTCTCCGCTCTAAGATCAACGGATCAACAAGGTCTCAGTTCATGCCACTTTATGGCACTCCTTTAACTAAGGGGGGATTGGTGTTGTACCTCCGCCAAATGTCTCCGAAAAATTACGCCTCCAGAGAAATCGCATCTACATTGCATTATGGCATTCCCCTCAGAGGCTCACCTCCGAAATAATCGGTGAAGCCCCCAGAGTCTGCATGCCTCAAAGACCCGTAAGCCTTGCGGCAGAACCTCTGGAGCTCCTAGCCTTCATACCATCATCTTCGCGCTATGCTCTATACACCACAGAGCTCGAACACCCTCGTGCCTCCGGACCTATCAACCCTAGAGACCCCCCCACACCCTTGGCCAATGCGCCACGACGAGACAGCCATCACAATCGACTGAGCTCGCAGCCTAACAGTCGAGCTACAACTTGACAGCCTGTCAGTATCCATCGCTAGGCCTAGCACAGTCCCATCAAACATCCTTCCATCTACAACACCAAGGGGATATAAATACCCCCAAGACCAAAAGCAAAAGGGACGCCTCTCCCACTATTTTGGGATGATTCCATGAGCTCCCACTCTCCACAAGGGCTATCATCGCTCATTCTACTCTGACTCTCTTTCTCTCTCCCAAATCGCTCCGGCCACCAACTCTACGCCCTCTGCGGGTCTCGGCCCCAAGTCAACCAGGGGTGAACCACCTAATTCAACAACCAACCATGGTCCTATGTAGCTCTTGGCTTGTCAAACGATGAGTGAACCACTCATCATTGGCCCCAAACCTTCCTTTGATCACCATTTTCACCTCCTTATTTGGTGTCGCCCAAAATCGACATCAACAAAAATAATTTTCTTAAAAAAATTGAGGACAAAAGATATTATTACACTCATAAATTGTATGAAACCAAGTCACGATCTCATCCGACTGAATGCATTAAAGTCTACATATAAGGATGCATATTAATTTTTAGAACCGCATAACTCTTTACGAAACGATATGTTAGTCAAAGATGGCGATTACTTAAATAAATTCCTTTTCATTCATTTCCCAATTGTCTTAAATTAATTATTATATTTTACTTTTGATTCACTCAAAAAAAAATCAAAAGATAAATAGAATCATCCGATAACAAATGAACAAAAGTTGGTGCTATTTTAAAGTCTAACCTCCGTATAATATTCGTAGTTGGAAAAAAAAATAGGGGCTAGCGTTCGATCAAGTCGAGTTGAGTTAAAAAAATTGAGTTATTCGAGTTGACGCGTCATATTTTTCAACTTAAACTTTATTTTAATTTTTTTTATTTGAGTCGAGTTTATGAAATTCGAGTCGAGTCAAGTTTTCGAGTTCCTATACAAATTTAATTTCAATTATTTATCATGTTACAATACAGTTTGATTCCAATTTAAATGACTTTCTCTAACCATATAAGATATGCATGTATATTTCTTCATATGTGACGTATATGTAGAACTAAGTGTTTTGATATAATATTTGAAAAATATTTTGGACTAAATTGAAAATAAATGAAAATATATTTTTAGTTAAAAACAACTTGAAAATATGTTTAAGGGTTTTAAAAGGCTTTGGAATGATTTAAAGTACATTCAAAGTAGTCAAAATCAAGCTTTTCATGTGCCAATATCGATACGGTCTGGTACCGTACCGATACGCCTTATGATTTCAACTACATGATTTTTTCAGTAGCCAAGACTCGTACCGATACGCTTATCTGTATCGGTACGATGTGTTTTGAAACAGCCCAACGGCTAGTCGCGTACCGATACAGTTGTATCGCGTACCGATACGCCAAACTACCCCAACGGTCATATTTTCCAACGGTCTTTTAAACTGCAGGACCGTACCGATACACTAGGTAAGCGTATCGATACGCATCAGCTGAAGTGCACAACGGCTACTTCCTTCGAAACCGTATCGATACGGTTTGAAGGGTATCGATACGCCAAGCTGCAGAACTGTATTTATGGTGGGGAATGTTACAGATTCTTAGGCTAATATCTAGGCTATTTATTAGGCTAGAATATATTGTAATTAATGTTATATATTATGTTACCTAGTTTAGGTAAATTAGATTTGTATATATAGCCCCATATGTTTTATGAATAATAAACAGGAAATTATTCTCTACATGGTATCAGTTGTCCTAGGTTCTTTCGAATACAATTAAAATTATTAGGCTATTTTTTGGGTTGTTAGGGTTTTGACCTAAAGCCACTTTTTTGTCGTTCTTCACTGGCCACCTTCGGAGGCTTCTCTGTCGACACTGCCGTACCACGGGAACCGTCATCCGCCGATCTGGAGATTCCAGTCACCAGAATCCCAGCGCGTGAGCCTCACGCGCCGCCCTGAGATTCCGCCTGTCCTTCACGCGCCGGCGCGTAAGAGCGCGTGGTGGCCCCTTTTCGCCACCGATTTTTCCACCGACGTCGCTGCTTCATTTCGATCACACCCCTGCTGCCGGTCCTTGCTTTCAAATTGTTTTGGGTTGGGTGTCCTGTCTTTAAGAACTATTAGGGTTTTATTTTTCCTGGTCTGTTTGGTTCTTTGCTTCTATGATCTCATGGGTGATAAAAAGGTTGACTTTATGTCTGATATCGTTCTAATTACGTCTAAGATTACTGATCATAAATTGAATGGCTTTAATTTTCTCGATTGAAACCATACAATTTAGTTGTATTTGTTAAGCCTTTCTATGGACAAACATTTGACTGATGATGCTCCGACGGATGATTCTCGCCTTCCTTGGATGAGAGAAGATGCTCGCCTGTATATCCAGATTCGTAATTCTATTGACAGTGAGGTGGTAGGTTTGGTTAATCATTGCAAGACGGTGAAACAGTTGATGAGCTATTTGCAATTTTTATATTCTGGCAAAGGAATTTTTTCACGTATCTATGATGTTTGTCAGAATTTTTACAGGGCTGACAAAGAAGACCGAACTTTAACTAGTTATTTTATGGATTTCAAGAAAACGTATGAAGAGCTTAATATGTTGCTTTCCTTTAGTGCTGATATCGAGGTCCAACGTAGTCAGCGAGAGCAAATGGCGGTTATGAGTTTTTTAGCTGGTCTTCCACCAGAATTTGAGATTGCTAAATCTCAGATTCTCTCTGGTTCCAAGATCTCCAGCCTCGATGATGTTTTTCAGAGAGTACGTCGTACTGAGAATTCTTTGCCTACTCCATCCCCACAACATGACAGTGTTCTGCTCAGTCGTGCTCTTTCTTTCTTACTCCGGCAAGCAACATTTCAAGAGTAGTGGTCCTGGTCGTTCCATAGGGTCGGGGTATACCAAAAGCATCCACAGTTTGGAGTTTGTGGTCCGGATCATAGTGCAGTTATCTGTCATTATTGTCACAAACCGGGACATACCAAGCGTGATTGCCAGAAGCTGCAGTTTAAGAAAACTTTGTCTGTTCATGTTGCTTCTAGTGTAGACACATCTTCATCGGCTGTTACGATATTTGTGGATGAGTATGCCAAGATTCTTCACCTTCAAGACACTGTCAAGCATCCTTTCGGCCCTATTTCTACCCTTGTTGAGTTAGGTAAACCCAATACATGTCTTGTTTCCACCTCTTCCAAGTGGGTCATTGATTCCGGTGCCACAGACCACATGACAGGTAACCCACAATCTTCTTTCTCATTTTACAACCCATCCTTCTATCAATCATGTTACTTTAGCCGATGGTTCTACATCTTCTGTTATTGGCTCTGGCACTTAGTACCCCACTCCCTCTCTTACTTTGTCATCTGTTTTGAGTTTACCACATTTATCCCTTAACCTGATGTCAGATAGTATGCTTACAAAAACCCTTGATTGTTGTGTCTCATTTTTTCCTGGTTATTGTGTGTTTCAGGATCTTTTGACGAAGAAGATTATTGGTAAAGGGCATGAGTCTGATGGTCTCTACATCCTTGACACTCATGCTCTAGAACATGTTGCTTGCACTGGAATTGTCAATCCTTTTGAAGAACATTGTCGATTGGGTCATCCTTCTCTACCTTCTTTGAAGAAACTTTGTCCTCAATTTTCTAGTTTAAAATGCTTAGATTGTGAGTCTTGTCAGTTTGCTAAACACCATCGCCTTAGTTACAGTCCTAGAGTCAATAACCGAGCTTCTGCTCCATTTGAGTTAGTTCACTCTGATGTTTGGGGTCCTAGTCATGTTACTTCTAAACCCGGTTTTCGTTATTTTGTTACTTTTGTTGATGATTATTCTCGAATGACATGGCTTTATTTAATGAAATCTCGCTCAAAATTATATACTCATTTCTCTTCTTTTTGTGCTGAGATTCGAACCCAATTTGGTACGCATGTCCGAAACTTGAGAAGTGATAATGCAAAAGAGTATGTTTCAGGTCCTTTTCAGAAATATATGCTTGAGCACGGTATTCTTCATCAAAATTCTTGTGTTGACACCCCTTCTCAAAACGGTGTTGCTGAACGCAAAAATAGACATCTCCTTGAAACAGCCCGAGCTTTGCTATTTCAAATCCAGGTTCCAAAAGGTTTTTAGGCTGATTCCATCTCCACAACTTGTTTTTTGATCAATCGTATGCCCTCTTCAATTTTGTTAGGTAACATCCCTTTTCATACTCTTTTCCCCACTAAAAATTTGTTTCCCCTCTCCCCGAAAATTTTTGGTTGTATTTGTTTTGTTCGGGATGTTCGTCCTCAAGTTACAAAACTTGATCCTAAGTCTTTGAGATGTGTGTTTTTTGGGTATTCACGTGGTCAAAAAGGGTATCGTTAGCATTGTCCGGGTCTAGGTAGGTATCTTGTGTCTGCTGATGTTACTTTTTTGGAACACAAACCTTTTCTGTTTTCTTCAGGGTCTATCGCTCAAGAGGACGAGGATTTCTTGTTTTATCAGGTCCCATCACCTTTGGAGTTGTCCTCATCCTCCTTGGTTCCGCCCTCTTTTGTCAAGCCCCCCATCAAAAACATCTATACTCGTCGGCCACAACCACCCCCTTCCGACCCAATTACAAACGTTCCGGATGTTCCAGATTCATGTCCTGATGAGCCAATATCTTCGTCATCAGATTCGCCTCGTATTGCTAATCTTGACCTTCATATTCTCTTCGGAAAGGTAAACATGCTTGTACTTACCCCATTTCATCTGTCGTTTCCTATAATTGTTTGTATTCTTCTTCTGGAGCCTTTGTTACATCTCTAGGTACTATTTCTGTCCCTAAAACTATTAGCGAGGCATTATCTCATCCTGGATGGCGTGCGGCTATGCTTGAGGAAATGACTGCTCTAGATGTCAACGACACGTGGACTTTGGTTTCTTTACCTAACGGTAAACGAGCTATTGGATGTAAGTGTGTGTTTACTGTTAAATCTAATCATGATGGATCTCTTAATCGTTTGAAAGCCCGTCTTGTTGCTAAGGGATATGCTCAGACCTATGGTGTGGATTATTATGATACTTTCTCTCTTGTTGCCAAACTTGCTTCTGTCAGGCTATTTATCTCCCTTGTAGCAATTTTGATTGGCCTTTGCATCAGTTGGATATCAAGAATGCTTTCCTTCATGGTGATCTTCAGGAGGAGGTGTATATGGAGCAACCACCTGGGTTTGTTGCTCAGGGGGATTCTGAGCAAGTATGTTATTTGAAGAAATCTTTATATAGTTTGAAACAGAGTCCTCGGGCTTGGTTTGGTAAGCTTAGTCAGGCTATTGAAAAGTTCGGGATGCAAAAAAAGCGAATCGGACCATTCTGTTTTCTTTAGAAAGTCTGATGGGGGCATTATTCTACTAGTCGTATATGTGGATGATATTGTACTTACTGGTAATGACACTAGTGGAATTCCTTCACTGAAGTCTTTTCTCCATACTCAGTTTCACACTAAAGATCTGGGAACGTTGAAATACTTCTTGGGGGTTGAGGTGAACAGAAATAGAAAAGGAATCTTCCTATCTCAGAGGAAGTATGTGCTTGATCTTTTATTGGAAACAGGGAAATTGGGTGCCAAACCTTGTAGTACGCCAATAGTCTCTAATCTACAGTTAACTAAAGAAGGTGAATTATTTGATGATCTTAAAAGGTACAGAAGACTTATCGGTAAATTAAATTATCTCACGGTGACGCGTCCTGATATATCTTTTCCAGTGAGTGTTCTAAGTCAATATATGTCGTCACCGACTGTTGATCATTGGAAAGCAGTAGAGCAAGTTTTATGTTATCTGAAAAGCGCTCATGGGCGTAGAATTCTATATGGCAATCATGGTCATACTAGAATTGAATATTTTTCCGACTCGGATTGGGCAGGATGCAAGGAGGATAGAAGATCCACCTCAGGATATTGTGTGTTTGTTGGAGAAAACTTGATTTCTTGGAAGAGTAAAAAGCATAACGTAGTCTCACGATCTAGTGCAGAAGCCGAATATAGAGCAATGGCCAAGTCCGTATGTGAGATTATATGGGTATATCAGCTCCTCGGTGAGATTGGAATTAAAGCCTCAATACCTGCAAAACTTTGGTGTGATAATCAAGCTGCATTACACATTGCTTCTAATCCAGTTTTTCATGAAAGAACGAAACACATTGAGATTGATTGTCACTTCATTCACGAAAAGATACAACAAGGTTTGATATCTACTGGTTATGTGAAAACCGGAGAACAACTAGGAGACATCTTCACCAAAGCTCTCAATGGAATTCGAATCAGTTATCTATGTAACAAGTTGGGCATGATTAATATCTATGATCCAACTTGAGGGGGAGTGTTACAGATTCTTAGGCTAATATCTAGGCTATTTATTAGGCTAGAATATATTGTAATTAATGTTATATATTATGTTACCTAGTTTAGGTAAATTAGATTTGTATATATAGCCCCATATGTTTTATGAATAATACACAAGAAATTATTCTCTACAGGGAATAAAGGCTTCAACGGCTCAAATTCAATTCCAACGGCTAGTAACGACCACAAACTCAAAGAGGAGTATAAAAGGGACCTCCAAGCATCTAGTAATGGCTAATGTGTCAATTGTCAACAACATAATGATCAAGAATTTGTCTTAGGGCTTTATTGTTCAATTTATTGTATAGACAACACTTGTGAGCCTAATTGTCAAATTTGCTCAAGTGTTTAGGTTTTGGGTGAGAGCTTTAATTGTGCAAACATATACCTTCTAGAGGGATTTCTAGTTTGACAAGTCTTTCTTGTGTAAGAGAGTGTTTGATCAAGCTTTGGGTAGAAAGCTTGATCGTTGTAACGGTTTCCTCTTAAGCCGAGAAAAGGGGACAAAACTCTTAGCGAATTTGTTTGGAAATCCTTAGTGGGAAGCTAAGGTAGTGGATGTAGACCTTGGTTAGAAGGTTGATCCACTATAAATTCTTGTGTCAATTGTCTATCTTTCTATTCCCACAAAACACCCAATTATCCAACTTCTGCACACTTGGCGAGCAAGAACAGTTGAAGGAATCGAGCACCCTAAAAACCCAACAATTAATATCAGAGCCTGACTCAATTCAAGAGGATTAACATCTTATTAAGAAGATCCGGAAAGCTCGATCATCATTTCAAACAACCGGCTCAATGGCGCAATCTATCGATAAATCGTCCTTCTTTGACGGAACTCACTATGCCCATTGGAAGACAAAGATCAAGTTCTTCATAAAGCCAAAGGACTACAAGCTTTGGGACATAGTTGAAGATGGTTCGTTCGTGCCTCAACAAAGCAAGGCGAATTGGAGTGCCGAAGATCACTAGAAGATGGAGCTTAATTGCAAAGCATTGCACATCCTATTTTGTGCATTTAGCCCCAACATCTATGAGAAGATGTCTTCTTGTGAGAGTGCCAAGGAGGTATGAGACAAGCTTGAAGTCGCATACGAACGAACCGACGAAGTAAAGGAACCCACTAATTACTAAAAATTTCTAGTTATTCTAATTTCCATTTTACAACTCAAATTTTATTTGAATTTTTTTCGAGTTGAGTCGAGTTTTTTGAATTTTGAGTCGATTTTTTTCGACTTGAGTCAAGTCGAAAATTTCAATTTTTTCGAGTCGAGTCGAGTTTTGCTCATCCCTAAGAGGAATATTAGATAGGGGATCTACAACAGTTATGGTAGTTCTGACAGTAACGATAACAAACATAGTTTGGGATTTGAATTTAAAAAAAATCAATAATGACCAAATTGAAAAAAAATCAAAACTATGATTGTTTTGAAATAAAAAATCAGTAAATGGCCAAATTAGAAAATATTTTTAAATTTTTTTACGATTTAATGACGTAACACTTTCTGAGTATGCCACGCGTTATCATTTTATTGGTTTTCAATGAGTTAATGGTCAAAATTTGGTCAAACGTTACGAAATGACTAAATTGAGTGTGTTTCCGCATACAGGTTCGAATCCTTCTAATACCAATTAATCCATTATTGATTTTTTGGCATAAATTAAGTGTGTTTCGGATTAATTGATTCTTTTTATTTTTCGTTAAGGATTAATTTGATATTTAAGTCAAATAAAGATAAACAAATAATTACTCATTAAATAATTAATTTTTAAAACTAAGGTGATTACAAGTAGTATATGTTCGGAATATACTCTCAATCATTTGACAATGCGCTCAATCACCCTGCTGCAGCTGCTGGTGCTCAAACTCGTGACCTCTAAGAACAACAACCGTTCCCTTAACCATATTAAATTAAAGTATAATTATTAGAAATATTATTATAATAAGAATAAAGTATGATTAAATCAACCAAAGTTCTAAAATTGGCATTAGAAAGATTTGAACCCGGGTAAATAGAGTTAAAATTAAAAAAAACGTGTTTTCATGTTTTCCACCTTTCTAAAATATTTTCAATGAAAATAGTAATACATCTTTTTTATGTTTTCAAAATTTCACTCATTTTTATTTTCATTTTCTAAAAATCATTTTTAAATTTTGCAACCAAACATGTTTTCTTCAACATTTTTTATTTTTCAAGAAAATAAAAATGCCTTGTATTCTCCGAACAAACTAAGCTTATATTCTATTTTTTTTTGGTGAAATAAGCTTATATTCTATTACTTTTGTTCAAGATAAGAAAGACTATATTCCTTCATGCAAATTTTCAGCCATATGCTTTGTTCCTGCTCACCTGGAGAAATAATAACCAAAGGAAGCTGGATTCTCCTCATGTATGTATATATGTTACCTATTTAAATTGCTGTGATCAGGGATATAAACTGCAATTGTACAGCGTTTTCGATAGTAGTATTTTATCGTAATTGTAGACATAACAATTAATATTGTAATTATTGTAAACTGCTATTTTTCACAAGAACAGTTTCGGACGATGTCATGTCCGCTATTTAAATACATATCTAAAATAATATAATATTTGATATGAGAGAGAAATGGTGGGCATGCAAAATGGTGTCGTGGCGTGAGATTACAAGATAACGTCCAATGAAGGTGTAATCAAAGGATGTTTGAACATTCCCGATGACATTTCTAAGCATACAGATGGGTTTATTCTTGGGTCCACAACCAAAGCCGAAGGCTTTTACCGAATCCAAATGACGAAAAGGAAGGATGGGGAAAGGCAATGTTAAAGCAAGGCAGTCTTGTGGTTAAAACAGAGGCTGTCATTCATTGGAATCACAGCACTTGGGGTGATGCCCTTGTTTAACTTATGCCCAATCTGTCTATTTGTCTGTGGTCACCCAACAGCGCCACTCCTTGCTTTAAACCATATGCCTCATTAGGGGTGTAAACGAGCCGAGTCGAGTTTGAGTAGTGCTGAGCTCGGCTCGTTAAAATTTCGAGTCAAGTTCGAATAATTTTTAACAAGACTGAGACATCTGTCACGTCTCATTTAAAGCTCTATCAAGAAAAAAAATTGATACACAAGTTGTATAAACTCAAGCTTGTTAATTTTAGGGTTTAGGGTATTAATTTAGGATTTAGAGGTTTAGGTTGTTGGATTTTACGGTTTATATTTTATAGTTTTAAGTTTAGGAATTTATATTTTAAATTATAAAAAATAAAAAATAGTATATTATATTTTCGAGTAGCTCGCGAGCTTTTCGAGTCTGGTATCAAGTAGTTCGGCTCGGCTCGTTAAAAATTCGATTCGAGTTCGAGCTCGAGTAGCTCGCGATTTGTATTGTCTCATTTTCAACCCTATGCCCCACAGATTAGACACAGAACTCGACATTATTTATTGAGAGATTAATGACTAATAATAAATTGTGTTTTTTTAAGCGATTAAAATGTAATTTTATTATTGTTTCAATTTTTATGGGGTCGTGCGCCCACTAGTCTCAAGAGGTTCTGTCACTACACTAGGCGCTTATGAAACTTAACTAACGACACACTAACCTAAATAATGATTATCTCTCTGATTTTCTTTAATTAACTCATATTTCTTTCCCGTTTTCCCATCTAAATTGAAATGATTTCCTTTTACATATGAGATGAAAAACGATTATCCATCTCATTTTGTTTTCCTACCAAACACAAACTCAAACCCGAACTTGCAATAATTGATTTTTTTAAAACTCAAACTGACCAGCCTAAATTAAGTACTCAATCTGCAACACTAATAGTTATCCCCTAACACATTACAATATATGTAAGCCTGTGTAAGAAGTGTACATCTTCCAAGTCAAAGACTTAAACCTAAATTAGAGAAGCTCTTTTCCCTTAAAATTGCAAAAGAAGACATTTTTTTATATAATCATAAGTGTTCTCGTCCGTTCTACAATTTGAGAATAATATTATTCGGACCAGATGGTACCTAAATAAAGTCTTCCCAACAGTAATCACTTGAAAATTCAAACTACCACTACTTACCACCATTTTTTGGTAAGGTTGATATATTTTTATATAATTTCTTAGGTATCGTTGGCCTTCCCGCAACATGTATATATATTTCTTAATCTTACAGTTAGGGGTGTAAACGAGCCGTGTCGAGCTCGAGTAGTGCTGAGCTCGACTCAGCTCGTTAAGAATTCGAGTCGAGTTCGAGCTTGAGTAGTTTTTAACAAGCCTGAATAATCTGAGCTCGACTCAGCTCGTTAAGAACTCGAGCTGAGTTTGAGCTTGAGTCGAGTTCAATCAAGTCGTGTGTTGACCGAGCTTTGACCGAGTCAGACTCGAGTAGGCCGCGATCTGTCTCGTCTTATTTAAAACCCTATTAGGAAAAAAACTTTGATACGCAAGTTGTGTTTACACAAGCTTGTTAATTTTAGGGTTTATGGTGTTAGGTTAGGGTTTAAAAGTTTATGTTGTTGGGTTTAAAATTTAAGATTTAAATATTAGGGTTCAAGACATATGTTTAGGGTTTTAGGTTTAGGAATTTAGATTTTAAATTTAAAAAATTACAAAATTTTAGTATATTATATTTTTCGAGTAGCTCGCGAGCTTTTCGAGTCGAGTATCGAGTAGCTCGACTCGGCTCGTTAAGAATTCGAGCTTGAGTCAAATGTTAACCGAGCTTTGACCGAGTCAAACTCGAGTGACTCATGATCTGTCTCGTCTTATTTACAACCCTATTTACATACGGTATTCGAAATTATGGGTCACCTTGTTTAACAACCCCCCCCCCCTCTCTCCCCGAAAGAGAGGGAAAAAGTAGGATATGGGAATCACAGAAAGGGCAAGAGAAACCCTAAAGAATGAATAGGTAGCCCAAGTCGAGTATGTGGCTAGAATGGTGTCAGTCATCTTTAGTAAGGGTGACAGCCTCTTTTTTCAATTTGTTTTCCCTTTGTATTATACTCTCCAATGGAAACAACGTCGCATTCGCCTTGAACGAGATCAGCAATATGAAATTAGCTGTGTGGGGGTTGAACCGAATAAATTTTTTAGCCAAGAAAACAAAAAAACAAAAAAAGAAGTGATATAGACATATTGTACCATGATCATGATGAGATGCTGTGGACCGGCTTTTGGAATTAAAGGAATTGTCCCCCCTCTAAACTTAGCTTTACAGTTTGAGGTTTCACCATTGGTTTGAATATTCTGGATTCGCCAGTGGCAAAATTATACTTGTAATGAAAAAAAGGGCCAGATTCTATTTGATGAGACATAAAGTTAAGGTAGATACCAAATTTCTCCTATATAAATCCCACTCGGGTATAGCTTGTTTTCACCAGTAAACTGAAGCGGAAGTTCTCCGGTTAAGTGTTTTTGTTTCATTAGCAAATAGCAACAGCCAACAGCATGCGCAGAGGCAGAGATCCGCTGATAGAAAGTAGGGTTATAGGAGATGTTTTGGACTCTTTTACGAGGTCTATTGCTCTCAGGGTGTCCTACGCTACTAGGGAGGTTCACAATGGCGTTGAGCTCAAACCATCACATGTTGTGAACCATCCAAGGGTTGATATTGGCGGGGATGATCTCCGAACTTTCTATACTTTGGTAACTTCCTTTATACACACATTCATGGACTAGGGTTTTTGGTTTCTTAATGATCACTCTAGTACTCTACCTCAAGGATTCAAATAGTGGTCCTTTACCATAATAGCATCCATTATATATCGGTAGTAGCACCGATCGAAATCGTTATTGTAGAAAATAGCAGTCCGCAATGACCACAATAATATTTATTATGTGCAGGTTATGGTGGATCCTGATGCCCCCAGCCCAAGTAACCCCAACCTCAGGGAATACTTGCATTGGTGAGCTCCCTCTCTATCTTTATATGTATATATGTCCACAAGATGATTAGTCCTAAGTTTCGACAAAGTTGTAATGAAATATTGAAATTTGTTATTTTTTTAGCCGCACCCTAAATCTGTTGTATATTAGACTCGCCCATCAGATAAGTTTTAACTTAGATCAAAAATTTAAATTGCGGTTAGTCATTGTAATAGTAGTAGTTATATAACGATAATGATACCTTTTAAAATTGTAATTGCAAAAAAAAATATTATTTACAATAATCGAAATAGCATATGTTATGTCCACAACCACAATAAAACACAATGACCGAAATTATAGTAACCGTAATTTAATTAATCCATGTTTTAGGTCTTAGGTATTACAGTACTTTACTAACGATTTGCATGGAAATCAAACTCTGCAGGTTGGTAACTGATATTCCAGCCACCACTAGTGCAAGCTTTGGTTAGTACCTTCTTTGCAGCCTTTATTAATATTCTATTACACAACATAGGTGTCATCTGTTTTGATGTTGGGCATGGTCTGCTTTATGTAATTATTTGTCACTGCTGTCTTTCTTACATGAAATAAGCGTAGTGGTAGAGCTTTCTGAAATGATGGAAACATCAGTTATTGTCGAAAGGAGAATACCTTTTTTCTTTGAGCATCACAATTACTCTTCATCTTTAAAACTAACAACACAAAATTTTATATAAGTGGTAATAAGTAATGTATATAATATGGTGATGTTGGGGTTTATTGAAAACATAGGGCAAGAAGTAATGTGCTACGAGAGCCCACGACCTACGGTTGGGATCCACCGCTTTGTGTTCGTGTTGTTTCGGCAACTGGGAAGGCAAACAGTGTACGCACCGGGGTGGCGCCAGAATTTCAACACCAGAGAATTTGCTGAGCTTTACAATCTGGGCCAGCCAGTGGCTGCCGTTTATTTCAACTGTCAGAGGGAGAGTGGCTCCGGTGGCCGCAGGGCATAATAATATTGCTCATCACGTAATTCCGAAACATACAACAACCTACTTACTACGTACGAACCGTATGTTTTCACCATTTGGCATGTTAATCTGAAGGAGCAATAGTCGGCTCCGTTAATTACTGTATTGTGATGGGCCACGTAATGTACTTAATACATTATCTTATTAATAAAGAGAATGCGATTTACAACTTTTTAAAATCGCCTTCCAAAGTGTTTTCTAAAAGTTATATCATGTATACATAGACCCGAAAGTACCTTTATTTATATTATGCATTTATACAAATATATCCTATGTGAACTTTGCTTGGTAGCATTTATTTGAGAACACAAATTTTAAAGATGGTGTAAATTGAGTAATAAAATGTTTAAAAATACAATATTTATTGTTATTTCTCAAATTCATGGATTTTGTTAGATGCTTATTTAGTAATAGTAGTGATTGTGAAATCTCTATTATATATTTAGATTTGATAAATCCATGTTTTTTTATATATCTTTCAACTATATATCGTAATGAATCTAAATTATTTATCTATAATGCATACATTTTATTCTTACCATATATAAGCGTTGTGCAATTTTAAACACAAGGCATGTCATTAGGTCATTTTGTTCGTCTTTGTTCCTTCGTATTCTCTTTACTTATAGTTTAGACCCACTAAAAGTGCTCCTTTATAGTCTCCCATTCTATTCTCATCTTGATAGAATTAGGATTAGATTTAAAATATGTAAAAAAAAAATGTAAGGTATACCCAGTTTATTTCATGCAGACGGCTTTACTTTTCACTTCGTTCTCTCATGATTCATGAAATCGAGAAAATTGTACGGGCCTTCATTTGGGGCTATTGATTAATTCTGGAAAAATCTCTCGGAAATTATTTATTTATTTGACCCAAATATCTCTGCTCCTCCCCCATTGTAAAAGTTATAATTACTTTTTTTCAGCAAATATATATAAATATATATATATATTAATAAAGAAAAAGAAAGACAATTACAGACAGCCACAGGCCCACAACGCTAAATAAATCTGCCCTCACATATATCACACAGCAAGCTCAACAGACTCACCCACAAAAACAATGATACTTTGCCACCATCTAATACAAAAAAATCTCTACTCAATTCGGCAAACCACAACCACAAACACAAAGCCTCACGCACTCCATGCCTAACCCATCCCAAAGAGATTACCATCTGGTAACCACAATCAAACCACAACATGAGACTTCCACACTAGAATCTTGAATTGAGTTTGCCTCTTCATCTGGATTCCCAACATCAGAACGTCTATTGTCTAGAACAAGGTTCACTTTGATGCAGGGGCGGAGCTAGAAATATATCTATGGGGTGTCATTTTATTCAACGATATTTAAAGAAGATTAATTATTTATAAAGGGGTATCATTTTATTCATAAAAGGGTGTCATTTGTTTATATTTTTAATTTTTTCTATACAAATTATATAGGAAAATAAGTTTTCTAAAAATTTTGGGGTGTCATAAGACACCCCAATCGAAAGGGTGGCTCCCCCTTGCTTTGATGAGAATCTGGAGATTCCTCTGACTTGCTATCTTTTTCGGATTGCTTTCTTGTACAGCATGCAAACACGTACCTAGCTCTGCTTGTTTGGTCTCCAAACCTCCTTGCATTTAATGGCCGCCTGATTTTGGACAGGTGCAGCCATCCATAAAGTTGCCATCTGCCATTAAACTTGGGCTCGAGGAATCCTTGACGGCTGACACCACACCCGGCTGGCAACTTAGTGTCCAATATCTCCAACTTCTCAGAATCTAATACCCCACACACATGACACAACCCGAGTGTTCCTCTGATTTTTTGTCTGCTTCGTCGGATGATTGTTGGCTTCTGATTTTCTCCCATAAAAAGCCCGTGCCTGATATCTCCCCAAACGCACTCTAACACGAGAGCCATAAATCTTAAAACCATCAAGTCTACCTTGAGCTCTCAGAGCGTCCTCCATCTTGCCGAACCTTACAAAACCAAAGCGCTCTCTTCTTCGGAATAAAAGAATCTACTACCTCCCCATGGACCATGGTAGCTGAATAAATGCCATAATCCCTTCCAATGGATTAAACACAACCAAACTCACCCATTTCCCTTCGCTCCAATCTTGTTTGCTGCTTGCTGCTCCTACCAACCCCTCCAGGCTCCATCGTGTGTGTGATTTGATGCTCATGGCAAAACTTCTTATTTCTTAGCCCATTAATAACAAAATACTTTGGACGGCTTCAA
This sequence comes from Hibiscus tridactylites, assembly GCA_958450335.1. Classification (NCBI taxonomy): domain Eukaryota; kingdom Viridiplantae; phylum Streptophyta; class Magnoliopsida; order Malvales; family Malvaceae; genus Hibiscus; species Hibiscus tridactylites. The sequence goes on from OY288275.1 coordinate 55,940,029, forward strand.
GACCTACCACAAGCAATATTTTATGTTTTAAATCATTTTATGATCCTTTTAATACTTTTTAGATTTTTTGTATAGTGTTAATGCTTTATAATGTAAATTTTTTATATATCGTATTTTTTATATAAATTTTTGTAATTTTATAATTTTTAAAATATATATTTTTTTAGAATTAAAAAATCAAAAACGTTAGAGTTTGAAATTATTTTTGTAAAATAAAAAACGTTTTTATATACCAACAAGGGTTGAGTGCATTGGTAAGGCACATTGCATTCCCAAAGAGAGGACGTGAGTTCGAACTTTGGAGATGATATTGTTGGGAGGGGCAGCCATGCACCCCGAACATGTGGACCGTAAGACGGACATGCATATAATAAAAAAAACATTTTTATATTATTAAATAAATTTTCATTTTTTAAAAATAGTCTTTTAAAATTATTTCTTTATATTTTAGCAATGGTTTGTAATATTTTTTTATAATCATTAAAATAAACTTTTAGAATTTTTTAAAAAAATCTGGATAAGCCACGCACAATATCTTGTCACGGTATGTAGCATAAATGACCTAAAAACGTTAGAGTTTAAAAATAAGGATTGAGTGTAATGGCAAAACACATTATTATATCAAAAAAATATTAGAGTTAACAGTCAAGATTGATAAAAAAATTCTATTCAAAAAAAAAATTGGTCGAAGATAAATTTTTTTTTGATCAATCTGGAATCTTATCGTCTATGAGTAATTGAGATGTCTTTGGATTAAACAACCCAAAAATTCCAATGGAATCCAAGAGAGAGGGAGTGACTCTCTTTGTCTTCAACCTCCCCGAGAAACTTCATTGGAAAGGTTTGTGGGTACTGTTCAGCTACCATGGAGATGTTTTAGATGCTTATATCCCGAGAAAGAGAAGTAAAGGTGGTCAAAGATTTGGCTTTGTTCGATATAAATCCATGGAAGACGCAATGAGGGCACAAGAAAGGTTAGACAGATTCTTTATATATGGCTATCGAGTTAGAGTCCACTTGGCCAGGCTCAATCTTGACGGTTTGCAAGGGAGAAGTAAGGAACCTTGGAGGAAGAAAAACAATGAACAAGAGAACAATCGGGCAACGGAAAGACCAAAGTCATTGCAGAAAGCGACCGGGATAATAGATTCGGACAAAAGAAACATTCTTAATAACTGCCTTGTTGGTCGATGCAAGAAATTCTTTCGTGCTGGCATTTTGGCCAAGGAGCTCCATGACGAGGGAATTAGAGATGTTTCTATTATAAACATCTCAGGAGCAGATTTTTTGATGATTTTTAAGGACCGTGTAAGTATGAAAAATTTTAGGATAAAGCACAAAGAAGACTTAAATAAATGGTTCAGTGATATTCAGGTATGGGGTGAAGAGTTTTCAGTTTGTTATCGCAGGGCATGGGTTTCATGTATTGGAATTCTGATTCATGCATGGAGTGAAGATACCTTTGCCAATCTCGCGTCACTTTGGGGGGATATCATCTCCATTGATGAAAGAACTTTGAAACCAAGTTCTTTTTACAAAGAAACAATGGAATTGGAGGTTGAATCGAAGGTATTCAAAATTCTTGTTCGAGAATTTGAACAGTCATTCTCTCCAAACTCGGTGTGGTGGGAGGAAGAAGAGTCGTTCTATAAAAGTTTGTCCTTGGATTCCAATGAGAACCAGAAGCTGAGAGATGGAGTTGGTACGCAGGGGAGCGAATCGTCTGCATCCTCAGCTGAGAATGTGGGAGTGGATTCGTCGTTTGAAGCAGGTCAGACAGCTTGTGCTGATGTGGAGGCTGGTGGGGTAACAGCTGTAAAAAATAAGCTAGGGTCTCAAGATTTGGGAACTCCCAATTTATCTCTTGACGTCCCCGAGGTACAGCTGGACCAAGAGGGGATCTCTGTATGTGTTTTAATTAGTGATGAGATGGTGGGCAGTTCTCGAGCTAATCAAAATGTTTCGGCAGCTTTTCATGAGAAAGTTCAAAGGTGTGTTGAGCAGTTCAACTCTATCGGTTCATTAGCAAGAGAGCATGTGGAGGGTGTGAGAGTGGAGGGGTCAAGTGGTGAAAAGGTCATTGAACCTAGGTTGAAGTTTTCAATGAATCCAGTTGAGAACTGCAGCCCAAATGAAGCCTTATCTGGTTATAGAGCGACTGATATCTTGGATGAAGAGACAACCAATTATCACCCTCAAAGTGATTCCTCGCCGGTAAGGGAGACATCATTGAACCAGCAGTCTAGGTTTGTTGAACGAGAATCTCAACTCAATGGTTGTATGGATCGGGACTTGGAGGAAGCCAACCTTCCGCGTCAAGAAACCGAAAGAGTTGGATGTCAAGCTGGGAATGATGTTGAGCATGAGACGTGGGCCAGTAAAGTTGATAAAGCGAATAACCCTGAAGGATTTATCTCAGCTCCAATGATTGATTTTGTGTCTCCAAGGGATATGTTCCCTGAAATGTGGGAAGAACCTAGTCGAAAATTTGGCAAGAAGTACGTATCTATCTCTAAGATTCAGGACAAGGCTCTCTCGGTTAAAGAGAAAAAAAAGAGAGATCGAGCTTTGAAGAAGTACAAAAAGGTGGGGAAAGATAACGTTCCAAGTGATCTGGTGGATTTCTCGCCTACTGACTCGGACATTGCAAGAATGCAAATTTTAAAAAAGGAAGCAAAGGAGACTATTAAGTTGGGAAAGAATTTAGGGGTCGAATTTGTAGGTGATGAAGAGGAGGTGGTAGCCGAGCTTGTTAGAATAGAGTTGGAGAGTCAACATTAGTTTGATTTCTGATCTTTCTTGAGCTGTTTGGTTTTGTTCTTTCTTTGAGCCTCTTAGCGCATTGCATTTTGTGTGTTTGGTGGTTGTCTTTTTCAGTTTTTGCATGTAGGAATTGGAGATATCAATTTCTCTCGGATACTTTGCAAATCATGGAAACAACAGAGGTTGATTGAGTGCAGTTCTGGTTTTGGACTCCAAGTATTTGCATGGATTTTGTTGTCCGCACTTGGAGTTTTAAGCGCCGGGGTTGATGTTGAAGGAAATGTGTGGGGAAGTTTTTACTTTTTCTGTGGAGTATAGGGGTGGTTTTTTGTTTTTGCCAATTGAATGTTGGCTGCAGCAAGGGTTCGAAGTGGCTGCAGGGGCGTGATGAGAGAGGCGTTAGCGGCCTTTTTACAAGCTTTCTTGTTGTTGAAGATCCAAATGGAATCTATTTGAAGAAGTTTCTTGCTAGGGTTGTTGATTTGAGGGTTGCTGATGATGGAATGAAGATGCAGAGTTTTGGAATTAAAGCTTGGGATGTTGTTTCTTTCTCCAAGCTTCGTTTACTATCAAATTCTTTGTATTTGGTTTGAAAGGTTTATGTTTAATGTGGTCGTGTAATATGTGTAAGAGCTTTGATGAATATTGGAGTGTGGCGTCTTTGTATATTGATCACCATTATGCACTCTTTTTCCCCTTTCAAGGGGTTTTTTAACGAGGCATATGGTGCTCAAGTAAGATTTTTTATTTAATAAAATACTTTTTTGCCGAGCAAAAAAAAACTTATGTGATTCAAATTTTCGATTGAAGAAATTAATTTTGTTAAAAAAGTATAAATTTAATTGATTTTTTCGAAATCTAAAAGGTTTTTGTACCGAATAAAATTTATATCTTTTAATATGTCTTACAAATAAATTTATGTCACGTGTATCATTAATCTTTTATTTAAAAAAAAACAATCCTAACCTTTTCCTAAGTATCTGTTTTTATTCTTGATTCATGCAAATTTTAGTTATTTGATTATAGATGGTTCTGTTTTCTGATAATCAATTTTATTCAAATATTAAAAATAATTCGCTTCTGAATGTGGTATTTTATTTTGGGTTAACTGTGGGGACATGATAAGGTGCCGCACCTTATGGTGTGATTAAAATGTGTTTCTACATACATTTTTATCATTTAATAAGAACTTATGTAGGGCTGGTTAATAATTTGTAGAACCAGAATTTTTTGTCTAATTACATAATTTTTTATCAATTAGATAAGAGTTTGTGTAGATTTTACCTTAGAGAAAAATTTGGGTAACTATACAAATTCTTATATTATAACCTAAATTCTTACCATATAAACTATCTGGGTAAGAATTTGTGTAGTTCAACGAATTCTTACCAACTGGGTAAGAATTTGTATAGAGCTGTCTATATTAGCCGCACCTAAGGGTGCCTCGTGGTTTTAGTTATATTTAATTCTTCTACGGGTAAAATTTTGATACACGGGCTGTAAAAACTAATTTTACACAAGCTTGCATATTAACACTATAAAACTCGAACCCTAAACATTCAATCGTATAGCCTAAATTCTAAACACTAATCTTAAATTTTAAACCTTACAACCTAAACCCCTAAACCCCTAAACTTTAAACTTTAACCTCTAAAACTAAAAAACATGTGTAAACTAAAATTTACACGATTTGTGTATAAAAGTTTATACTTCTTCTACTTTTAATTTGGCATAGCTTAGTCCCTTTCCTTGTATAATTATATTACTAGATCCAAATTTGATAAGAATAAAGAAGTGTATATATAGAGAGGTTGGGATTCACTTACATGATGTAAAATTCATTTAGTTTTATACTTTTTTGGACTGTTGAATGATGATAATAAATGGCTAAGATTATTTCCTTATCTATTTTTCAAGTGATAATCTTCACATTTTCTACTGTTAATTTTATACATCTATCCCACCCATCCAACTATCAAAAATATGTCAAACTAAATGACATCAACAACTAAAGGCATTATCAATTTTTTGAAGTAGAATATAATATTAAAGTAGAGAATTAAATCCCGAATATTGTCAAATTGTTATTGAATGATTTGCTTTCCGTATGTAGAGAGTTAGGTCAGATATTTATATGTAAACTTAGTAAGTATTCCCTAGGAACTTGGTGTTGTAGTCTTGTAGAGTGACAAGTTGCATCTTTTTATTGGTACCATTCAATTAACTTTTAGTTATCTGCGTATGTGGTTATTTACTTTATTTCGCCATTTAATTTTCTAGCTGGATGTTTTCCCCTAAAACAATAATATTTTGAGGCTTTCTTTAAAACAAGAAGTCTTATGTAAAAAAATTTATTTCATACAATTATTTTGAAATATTTTATATCAAATCGGTAAAATAATGATTCATATTCGAATATATAATTTAATTTAAATATTTTTAAATTTGACTGCCATAATTATGATGTAACCCCCTCGTCCCGGTCCGTACGCTTGACCGGTCCGAGTGGGTCAAACAGGGAAAGCCGAAGCGAAACCCGTTAAGGTTCCCCCTCGGTTAGCAACCCTAAAAATTTTCTTTCATTTTAGTCTTGTCTAAAGGCATATTAAATCTTAAGTGATCACGTCAGGGGAAAACCTCGATAAAAGAATACATTCGAACCTCAACCATACACATAACTGTCCATTTTTAACTTACAGGGCAGGCCGTATCGATACGCCAATCAAGGGTATCGATACGCCTTGACCAGGTCAACCTCAACGGTCAACGAGGTAGGACCGTACTGATACGCTTCAACGCCGTACCGATACGCCCTAAACTTACCAACTCCTCAGAATTCCAGAGAGTCGAGAGGGTATCGATACACCCTAGTGTATCGATACGCCCAGCCAAATCTGAATTCCAGTGAGTTGAGACCGTATCGATACACCCCCGTGTATCGATACGCCTAGCCAAAACTGAGTCTTGTAGGCAAGACCGTATCAATACGGCTCTTAGGCGTACCGATACGCCCTGCTCTGCAATTCTCCACTTTCAGCACAAACACACAAGATTTACACTCTAGATGCATAATAAGACCTTCCTAGCCACATACGAACATACATACAACGTTTACAAACCAAGATCTAGTCATACAAGCACCCAACATGTACATACATTAATCAACAAAGAAATCATACATTTGATCAAAAGATAGCATATAAGCATTTAAGGTCTCATACTCCAACATTCAAACACAAAGGCAACCTCAAAAGGGCACATGGCCAACATACATGGTAAGCAAAATAGACATGGTTTATAATCCATACATGGCATCAACAAGCCACACAAAACAACATACTAAGGAGTCTAAACATGCTCCTAAACGACCAACAAGGAACACATCCCATTGCTTAACTATTACATGTCCAAAACATTAGAAACTCATACTTGATAAACTCAAGGTCAACGACCACACTTGGAGGCCCTCCACTTGCGCTAGCAACCCACGAACTAAGGATCTGCAATGTCGAACAAAGAGAGCGTAAGCAATAAAGCTTAGTGAGGGTAAGCTCTTTAAAAACAAACCTCGACATTGCAGGGTCCAAGCACGATCTCAACCAAGGCAAATGCATGATCTTACCTCCGGTTCTCAAGAGCCAAAATGCTAATAATGCATGAACAAATATCCAATGAGATGTCATGCTCATCAAGCTCAATTCCATAACATATGTAAACACATATAATCATCCAAATCACATTCCACATCACATTTATACACATATCAATTATATTGGCACCTAGCTATGACTCGAATACGCGGATAAACACGTTGGAACTCACATCCAACAACCACTTTACCTCACGGTGGGATTACACTCATCACCGGTCTTGCGGAGGGGATTCCACTCATCTTCACGCCCCGTCGATGGGATTCCACTCATCATCGACTAATATATAACAATTTCTGGGCGAACCCGTACTCCTCCTTGGTGACTCAACGCCACCAAGGCCACGCGCGAATTTGACTCATGTGTGCACACTAACATCCTAATGATCAATCACTTGTACCCAAGCATACTAGTGCCAACTTTTAACTCAATCCACATTATCAATTAAAGCCAATTCCGTGCTTAGCACGTACTCACCATGATCACTATCATGAACAATCCATGTGCATATCACAATGCATCTTAACCATGCCTCATCACACATGTATAACATATTATACATAAATCATCATATCATAAACATCACGAGGCATAACATCAATTAAAAGTTCAACCAATGTCTCTAGTTTATGCTTAGGATTAGGCTACCACCCTAATCCTAACTCTAAGTAGGTCTACCAAGCCCGACCTAGTCCACATGCTTGAACCAAACACTTTGAAAACATTAACCACTCACCTTCACTTCCAAGCTCAAATACCAAGCAAGCAACCACCTTCAAGTTTCCGGATTCACTCCCGATGCTTCACCAATGCCCAACCTCGATTCTAATCAATCCTAAACACAAACAAAACACCCACAATCAATAACTAATCATCGGAAACAACCCGGATTAACATTTCCAAGCAACCAACGCCCAAAATCATGCCCAAAACAGAATTCCCGAGCAGCCCACAAAACCCACTGAAATCTTCCATTTCAAGCATCCAAACAATCATTAAACACACCCAAAGTGACCCTTATATATCATACTAACACCAGCCCTCAAAATCCAACATAAAACAACCCCAAAAACTCATCCAAAACCCTTCAAAACCCCTTTAAACCCAATTTCGGGAATGTGCTCAAAACCATGTAAAATTCATATATGTTGACCCATTTAACTCCTAGACTTCATATCTAACAACATTACAACGAAATTTTAGGTTTAACAACATAAAGCTATCATTTTTAACTAAATCCTCTAAAAACTCAATTTCTAAAACATTGAAGAAAATGAAAACCATTTGTACTTTTGAAGAGGGGAAGTTGAGGACAAGTCAAAAATGATATTACCTTTCAAAACCGGGTTGAAATGAAGAAGCAATGTGATGGAATAGTGGAGGGGATGAGCTCTCTCTTTTTCACGTTAGTTTTGCTTGGAGAAAAGAATGAATAGTGGCTATTTGATAAAAGGGGGGTTTAAAATTAAAAGTTGAGCTATTTACAACTTTGCCATTAATGAATGGCTATTTCCCTTATTCTTTAAAATCCACCCAAGTTGAATCTCATTTCGATTTAGTCCAACATAAAAAGGTTTTTTTTAGACTCGAGGCCCAAAAGATTATTTTAGTTATAAAACCGAACCTGAAATAATATTAAAATATTATTTTCACCCGACCCCTAAACTCGGGTGTTACAACTCTCCCCCACTTAAGGAATTTCGTCCCCGAAATTACTTGACGGAAACAAGTACGGAAACTGCTCAAGCATATCCGCTTTCCTCTCCCACGTGGCCTCTTCCACACCTCTATGTCTCCACAACACTTTGACCAACTCTATGGTCTTGCCACGCAATACCTTGCTATCAGAAGCAAGTATCTCTACAGGCTCTTCATTGTAAGACAAATCCAGGTTCAACTCTATGTCCTCAACAAGCATAACATGAGAAGGATCCAAACTATATCTCCTAAGCATCGACACATGAAAAACATCATGGATCTTCTCTAACTCAGAAGGTAATCTCAAACGGTAAGCTACAGGCCCAATCCGCTCAACTATCTCATACGGACCAATGAACCTCGGACTCAACTTGCCTTTCCGGCCAAATCTCATCACCTTCTTCCACGGAGATACTTTTAGAAACACTTTCTCACCCACGGAGAACTCAATCTCTTTCCTCTTCAAATCTGCAAAAGACTTCTGACGATCGAAAGCTGCTTTCAAACGGTCACAAATCTCTGACCTGTTTCAGCTCAACAAATCGGAGTCCTACATCGTCTACCATACAAAGCCTCATAGGGAGCCATCTGAATACTAGACTGATAACTGTTGTTGTAAGCAAACTCAACTAAAGGTAAGTGCTTCTCCTAAGAACCCTGGAAAGCATATCCTCTAAAATCTGTATCACTCGCTCTGACTGCCCATCGGACTGCGGATGATAAGAAGTACTGAAATGCAAACAGCTACCTAGAGCACTATGCAAGCAACCCCAGAACCTCGAAGTAAATCTAGGATCCCTATCAAAAACAATAGACTTCGGAACTACGTGAAGTCTCACAATCTCACAGATGTACAAGTTTGCCAACTTGTCTAAAGAATCTGTAGTGTTTACTGCTAAGAAGTGAGCACACTTAGTGAACCTATCAACAATCACCCAAACAGAGTTCTTCTTCGAATGAGACAAAGGTAACCCCGACACAAAGTCCATGGTGATCCTCTCCCATTTCCATTCCGGAATCTTCAAAGGCTGTAACAAACCTGAAGGAACTTGATGTTCTGCCCTCACTCTTTGACAAACCATACAATGGCTCACATACTCGGCTACGTCCTTCTTCAAATCAACCCAGAAGTAATCATTCTTCAAGTCACGGTACATCTTGGTACTACCCGGATGCATAGAAAAAGGACTCGAATGTGCTCCACTCAAAATCTGACGTCTCAACTCCACATCTTCTGTACAACAACTCTATCTCTAAAGCACAACAAGTTCTCACCACTGAAACTATACTCGGTCGATCTTCCTTCGGCTATGTCCTGAACATGATGAACTAAAGACACATCTTGCAACTGCTTCTCTCTAATCAACTGAATCAAAGAAGGCTTCACTTGCAATTCGGTGATCAAACCACCATCATCAGATACACTCAATCTAGCAAACATAGCTCTCAACTCAATGACAACTTTCCTACTCAAAGCATCGGCTACAACATTTGCCTTACCCGGATGGTACTCAATGGTCAAATCATAGTCTTTTAACAACTCAAGCCATCTTCTTTGTCTCAAGTTCAACTCTCTCTGTGTCATCAAATACTTCAAGCTCTTATGATCGGTGTAAACTATACACTTCTTACCATACAAGTAATGACGCCAAATTTTCAATGCAAAGACAACCGCGGCTAACTCTATATCATGAGTGGGATAGTTCTTCTCATGAACCTTCAACTGTCTAGAAGCATAAGCAACAACTCTTCTTTCTTGCATCAACACACAACCTAAACCTATATAGGAAGCATCACTATAAATCACAAATTCTTTACCTGAAACTGGTTGCACTAACACTGGAGCATTTGTCAAAGCTTCTTTCAATTTCTCAAAGGCCTTTTGTCTTGCATCTGACCATTCAAATTTAACTCCATTTTGCAACAATTTAGTCAAAGGAGCAACTACCCTAGAGAAACCATCAACAAATCTCCTATAGTAACCGACTAATCCTAGGAAACTCCTAATCTCAGTCACAGACTTAGGTTGTTTCCACTCAACAATAGCCTCAATCTTCGATGGATCAACACGGATACCTTCGGCCGAAACAACATGGCCAAGAAATACTACCTCTCGAATCCATAACTCACATTTACTAAGCTTCACATACAACTGATTGCTCAACAATCTCTGTAACACAAATCTCAAGTGCTCATCATGCTCTTCTTATGTCTTCGAGTACACAAGTATATCATCAATGAAAACAACTACGAAACGGTCTAGGTAGTCTCTAAAAATTCTGTTCATCATATCCATGAATGATGCGGGTGCATTCGTGAGCCCAAATGGCATCACAAGAAACTCATAGTGACCATACCTAGTCCCAAAAGCTGTCTTCGGAACATCACACTCTTTCACTTTCAACTGATAGTACCCGGATCTCAAATCTATCTTCGAGAACACTGAAGCACCTCTCAACTGATCAAATAAATCATCTATAAAAGGCAACGGATACTTGTTCTTCACAGTCAACTGATTCAACTGTCTGTAGTCAATACACATACACATGCTACCATCTTTCTTCTTCACAAACAACACATGAGCACCCAAAGGAGAACTACTAGGCCTAATGAAACCACGGTCTAATAACTCTTACAACCGACTCTTTAATTCTTTCAACTCTTTCAGAGCCATACGCTATGGAGCTATCGAAACTGGATTGGACCCTGAAACAGTCTCAATCACAAACTCAACATCTCTGTCAGGAGGCAAACCCGACAACTCTTCAGGAAACACATCCGGAAAGTCACAAACTGTTCTGATATCTTTCGGTCTAGCCTCACTCATATTCGGATTCATAACATAAGCTAGGTAAGCCCCACATCCGGAATCCATCAACCTATGAGCCTCTAATGCTGACACAACATTAGACAAGAACTTAATGTTCTCGCCTACTACTACTACCTCGTAGTCATCAGACAGTTTCAAGGAAATCCTCTTCGTCTCAAAATCCACACTAGCTCGATGCTCAACTAACCAGTCCATACCTAAGATAATATCAAAACCATAAAAAGGAAGTTCCATCATATCAATAGAGAACACATGACCCTGAATCTTCAGTGGACATCTCCTATACATATGTCTAACTACAACTGTCTCACCAAAAGAACTAGTCACATGCATACCTACATCTAGGATCTCAACAGGTATATCTAACTTCTTTGCATGCTCACTCAAAATGTAGGAATGTGTAGAACCCGAATCAACCAAAGAAAACAAAGACATAGACTATAACTCAAAATTACCAGCTATCACATCAGTGTCGTTCCAGGCCTCTCTCTGAGCATAAACTTTCGCTGGTCCTCCTGTCTCTAGCTGCACTGCCACAACGTGAGCAAGGTTCCTCTGAGCATCTACCCTAGGAGCATTAGCCCTAGGCTGGAAGTAGCCACGACCGCGCCTACGGCCTCTCTAAAAATCAGTCGCTCGCGTTGGAGCCTGAGCTATGTTTGGTGCCTGTACCGCCTGATGCGGACACTCCCTCCTAGAGTGGTCCTTCGAACCACAGTTCCAACAAGCATGGAAGTTTCCCCAACACTCACCAGTGTGATGTCTCCCACAACGCGGACACTCGGGCAAACGCCCTCCACCTCTATGGCCCTAATGGCCCCTACCATGGTGGCCACAACCACGTCTATGGTCAAATTGATGTCTGCCACCTCTATGCCTCTTGGCATCTCTACCGTCAAAGTTGTTATGCCTCTTACCAGAACTAGAACCTCCACAACGCTTGGCCAACCCCAAGTTGTGCTCAATGTCCTTGGCTCTAGCAACCAAGACATCAAAGTCTGAATAATCTGAAGCTAAGGTATACCTCTTAACTTCCTCATGAAGCTCATATCTGAAACGATCACATCGAGCCCTCTTAGTAGGCACTAACTCTGGAGCATACTGACTCAAACGAACGAGACGAATCTCGTAGTCAGTCACAGAAGCATCTCCCTGAACGAGGGCCATAAACTCTCGCTTCTTCTCATCAAGGTACCTTGGACCCAAGTATCTCTTTCTGAAAGCGGACTCAAAGAAATCCCAATCTCTCTCAGCCTCTGGGACTCCGGTAGTAATAGTGCCCCCACCAAGTGTAGGCATCACCCTGAAGCAAAAAGATCACACAGATCAATCTACACGCACCCACACAACCCATCTGAGCTAAGATGCGAACGGTCTTCTCTAGCCACAACTCAGACCTCTCTGGTGTAGACCATCTGAACTCTTCGGCCCTTAAGCTACAGAGCCTCTCCAACGGTAGACTAGCATCATCACCCCTAGGCTGAGCTACAGCCTGAGCTCCCGCAACTGCAGCCTGAAAGGCTCCTGCTATAGCTTGCACTAGCGGAGTCATATCAATTCCGGCCGGACCTTGGCCACCCTGAGGTCCATCTCCTTCAGCTCTATCCTCGCCTTCAACTCTAGGCGGATGAGGTGGTGGTGGTGGAGGTGGTGGAGGAACTCCAACTCCAGCAACAGCAGGCCCTTCTATATGAGCCTCCACTCCAACCACCGGCTCAACAGGAGCCGCAACACGTGGTTCCTGGCGAACCACCCTCGGCCTACCTCTCGGCCTAGACATCGCTCACATACAATAACTACAACCACAACAAACATACAAAATTGGGTTAGCAAGGCAAGGCTTCCAAGTGCTCAAGTATGTTCCCTCACTTTAAAATCCTTTTTCAAATGTAATAGTAGCAATGAGACTCTAAACATCATGCCCTTGAAACAAAACAACAAGCATACTTATCACACAAGCAATCATGCTTACAAGGCAAGCAAACACCGTGCATATCAATCATAAAACACGACTTACCTCACTTACCTGCCCAAGGTCTCGGTAACCTTAGGCTCTGATACCAACAAGTGTAACCCCCTCGTCCCGGTCCGGACGCTTGACCGGTCCGAGTGGGTCACACGGGGAAAGCCGAAGCGAAACTCGTTAAGGTTCCCCCTCGGTTAGCAACCCTAAAAATTTTCTTTCATTTTAATCTTGTCTAAAGGCATGTTAAATCTTAAGTGATCACGTCAGCGGAAAACCTCGATAAAAGAATACATTCGAACCTCAACCATACACATAACTGTCTATTTCTAACTTACAGGGCAGGCCGTATCGATACGCCAATCAAGGGTATCGATACGCCTTGACCAGGTCAACCTCAACGGTCAACGAGGTAGGACCGTACCGATACGCTTCAACTCCGTACTGATACGCCCTAAACTTACCAACTCCTCAGAATTCCAGAGAGTCGAGAGGGTATCGATACACCCAAGTGTATCGATACGCCCAGCCAAATCTGAATTCCAGTGAGTTGAGACCATATCGATACACCCCCGTGTATCGATACGGCCCTTAGGCGTACCGATATGCCCTGCTCTGCAATTCTCCACTTTCAGCACAAACACACAAGATTTACACTCTAGATGCATAATAAGACCTCTCTAGCCACATACGAACATACATACAATGTTTACAAACCAAGATCTAGTCATACAAGCACCCAACATGTACATACATTAATCAACAAAGAAATCATACATTTGATCAAAAGATAACATATAAGCATTTAAGGTCTCATACTCCAACATTCAAACACAAAGGCAACCTCAAAAGGGGACATGGCCAACATACATGGTAAGAAAAATAGACATGGTTTATAATCCATACATGACATCAACAAGCCACATAAAACAGCGTACTAAGGAGTCTAAACATGCTCCTAAACGACCAACAAGGCACACATCCCATTGCTTAACTATTACATGTCCAAAACATTAGAAACTCATACTTGATAAACTCAAGGTCAACGACCACACTTGGAGGCCCTCCACTTGCACTAGCAACCCACGAACTAAGGATCTGCAATGTCGAACAAAGAGAGCGTAAGCAATAAAGCTTAGTGAGGGTAAGATCTTTAAAAACAAACCTCGACATTGCAGGGTCCAAGCACGATCTCAACCAAGGCAAATGCATGATCTTACCTCCGGTTCTCAAGAGCCAAAATGCCAATGATGCATGAACAAATATCCAATGAGATGTCATGCTCATCAAGCTCAATTCCATAACATATGTAAACACATATAATCATCCAAATCACATTCCACATCACATTGATACACATATCAATTATATTGGCACATAGCTATGACTCGAATACGCAGATAAGCACGTTGGAACTCACATCCAACAACCACTTTACCTCACGGTGGGATTACACTCATCATCGGTCTTGCGGAGGGGATTCCACTCATCCTCACGCCCCGTCGATGGGATTCCACTCATCATCGACTAATATATAACAATTTCCGGGCGAACCCGTACTCCTCCTTGGTGACTCAACGCCACCAAGGCCACGCGCGAATTTGACTCATGTGTGCACACTAACATCCTAATGATCGATCATTTGTACCCAAGCATACTAGTGCCAACTTTTAACTTAATCCACATTATCGATTAAAGCCAATTCCGTGCTTAGCACGTACTCACCATGATCACTATCATGAACAATCCTCATGCATATCACAATGCATCTTAACCATGCCTCATCACACATGTATAACACATTATACATAAATCATCATATCATAAACATCACGAGGCATAACATCAATTAAAAGTTCAACCAATGTCTCTAGTTTAAGCTTAGGATTAGGCTACCACCGTAATCCTAACTCTAGGTGGGTCTACCAAGCCCGATCTAGTCCACATGCTTGAACCAAACACTTTGAAAACAGTAACCATTCACCTTCACTTCCAAGCTCAAATACCAAGTAAGCAACCACCTTCAAGTTTCAAGATTCACTCCCGATGCTTCACCGATGCCCAACCTCGATTCTAATCAATCCCAAACACAAACAAAACACCCACAATCAATAACTAATCGTCGAAAACAACCCGGATTAACATTTCCAAGCAACCAACACCCAAAATCATGCCCAAAACAGAATTCCCGAGCAGCCCACAAAACCCACGGAAATCTTCCATTTCAAGCATCCAAACAATCATCAAACACACCCAAAGTGACCCTCATATATCATACTAACACCAGCCATCAAAATCCAACATAAAACAACCCCAAAAACTCATCCAAAACCCTTCAAAACCCCCCTTTTAAACCCAATTTCGAGAATGTGCTCAAAACCATGTAAAATTCATATATGTTGACCCATTTAACTCCTAGACTTCATATCTAACAACATTACAACGAAATTTTAGGTTTAACAACATAAAGCTATCATTTTTAACTAAATCCTCCAAAAACTCAATTTCTAAAATATTGAAGAAAATAAAAATCATTTGTACTTTTGAAGAGGGGAAGTTGAGGAAAAGTCAAAAATGATATTACCTTTCAAAACCGGGTTGAAATGAAGAAGCAATGTGATGGAATAGTGGAGGGGATGAGCTCTCTCTTTTTCACGTTAGTTTTGCTTGGAGAAGAGAATGAATAGTGGCTATTTGATAAAAGGGGGTTTAAAATTAAAAGTTGAGCTATTTACAACTTTGCCATTAATGAATGGCTATTTCCCTTATTCTTTAAAATCCACCCAAGTTGAATCTCATTTCGATTTAGTCCAACATAAAAAAGTTTGTTTTTGAGACCTGAGGCCCAAAAGATTATTTTAGTTATAAAACCGAACCCGAAATAATATTAAAACATTATTTTTCACCCGACCCCTAAACCCGGGTGTTATATATGAACATTTTGAATTTTTGAATATAGAAAGAAACAAATTGTTAAATATAACAAGATTCGCATCTATGTAAATTTTGAATTTTCGAATATAACAAACATCAAATTACTAAATATAACAAGATGCATATTCATGAAATTTTAAATTTTCGAATAATCAAAAACTTTGAAATATTATGACTGTATCCGATCCAAAAATTTAGAAATCGGATCGAATATCCGATCCAAAAATAAAAATAAGATCGTATATTCGAATTTTCGGATTGGATTTTTGCACACCCCTCATAATATATAAATCTCAAACAGTTTGGTGGTACCAATTTTATTTAGGACGAGTCTACCACGTGCGAAGAACACCGCTGAACACCACTAACGATGAACACCGCTGAACACCATTATATTTTTTTAAATATTAAAAATTTCAAGGACTCAAATAATAATTAAAATTATTAAAAAAAACAAATATTAAATTTAATAAATTTATTTGAAGTATTAAAAAATAATATATTAGAATCAAATACACCAAAATTTCTTAATATCCAAAACCCTAACAAATTCAACCCTCTGAAATTTATTGTTGCCGGCGCCGCCCCCGACGCCGTTACCATTATCTGTCGTGTGTGACGACGATCTTCACGGTGGTTGTTTGTTTGTGCCGTCCACCTACACCCATCACCGATCGATTAGGTTCTACAACAAGGAATCACACATATGCCCCGTCGCGCGCAGCCGAGATCTGACGTCGTTGTCGTTCGTCTAGATCGCTCTGTCAGTCCGTCGTGCTCCGGTGTCCATCAATACCAACCGCGAAATGGTAGATTTTTGCTACCTTTTTCATTCATCGTCGACCTTGATCGGTCAGCGCCAACCGTGAGCCGTCCTCGCCGCCCATAAGCCATCACCGCCGGCCTTCCCCCGATGAATCTAACCCCATTGCCGGATGACCCTAATAAACCCTAATTCTCAATTTTATTAACCCTAATTTTAAAATTCCCCCAATTTCCTAAACCTAATTTAACATATTTGAAACCCTAATTCTCAATTTTACTAACCTTAAATTTAAAATTCCCCAAATTTCCTAAACCTAATTTAACATATTTGAAACCCTAATTCCCAATTTTATTAACCCTAATTTTAAAATTCCCCCAATTTCCTAAACCTAATTTAACATATTTGAAACCCTAATTCCCAATTTTATTAACCCTAATTTTAAAATTCCCCAAATTTTAGGAAACCTAATTTAACATATTTGAAACCTTAATTCCCAATTTTATTAACCCTAATTTTAAAATTCCCCCAATTTCCTAAACCTAATTTAACATTTTGAAACCCTAATTCCCAATTTTATTAACACTAATTTTAAAATTCCCCCAATTTCCTAAACCTAATTTAACATATTTGAACCCCTAATTCCCAATTTTATTAGCCCCAATTTTAAAATTCCCCCAATTTCCTAAACCTAATTTAACATATTTGAAACCCTAATTCCCAATTTTATTAACACTAATTTTAAAATTCCCCCAATTTTTGGAAACCTATTTTAACATATGAAAAACCCTAATTCCCAATTTTACTAACCCTAATTTTAAAATTCCCCTAATTTTCTAAACATAATTTAACATATTTGAAACACTAATTCCTAATTTTATTAACCCTAATTTTAAAATTTTCCTATTTTTATAAAATATTAAAAATCTCATGAACAATAACTATGGGGTTTGATTGTGTTATAACTACAACTATAACTATAACTATGGGGTTTTGTTAAAAAAAAAAGCTTAAATTCATTACAAGTTTGATTGTGTCATCTTATGTGTCATTTGTATGTCTCTTTAGGAAATCTAAATTAATAACAACGAAATCGTGTCTTTTTAGAAACTGCAAGTCACTCTCCTTCAGCATTTTGCGTGTAAGTTGTCTCCACTAAAACTCCATATTAGTTTAAGGTATGTGTTTGCATAACGTAGTTTTGTAATGTTTTGAAGCATTTCAGCATGTATAGTCTTTAGTTGATTAAAACTTGTGATCCAGTTAATTATTAAAATCTCAGTTAAGAAAATCAATTCTATGTTGGAATTTTGGAATTCTACTTTTCTGTGAGTATATAATATTATTTTTAAATGCATGCAGGCTTAGATTTTAACTTTTTAACGTGAATGATGGATCTAAACTTAATTCCTTCGAAACAAGTTAAGATGACAAAATGTAAGCGTTACATCGACATGAATTCGGAGAAGACAAAGAACGAGGTACATTCATTATAATTAACTGAAATATTAATAATAGTGTTGAATTTCTTTTTTTCGGTATATTTTATTTAAGATTATTGTTTAATTTTTATTTATTTTATGTACATATAGGAAAAAACTGAAGTTGTACATGAGGAAAAGATAAGAACTTCTTATCAGAGTGATCACAGGTTCGAGACACTCATTCATTCAAAGGAATTTGTTAGAATGAATGATCAGTTTCAAACATTAAATTGTCACTTTGAAAAATTAGTGACCATATTATCACCAAGTAATGTTAAAAGTTCAATACAAGATGACGATTCATTAAATGGAGAAGGTATACATAGTCAGTCATTAAAGGAGGATGTATTAAATAATAGATCAAATGAGACTAATTTACATAGAGGTCCATTGAAGTATGAGGCGTTAGAAAATAAATCACACAAGAAAAAAGAACTAAGTGCTACGTCATTGAAGGAAGAAGCTAAGATTCGTTTTAAAAAACCTAGTTTGTCTTCATTTATGAGTTGTGATCCCGATTATTCTTCTCCCTCATCAAACCCTATTGGTAAAAGAAAACTTAAAGTTAATTCTGAAGACAACTTCAAGGCTGACACTGATGGTCTCCCAGAAATTTCTAGCGAGATTTTTAACTTTTAATTTAGTCATCAGCGATTTCCTAGTCAATTAGTTACGTTGAAGGAAACTCTAATGATTAAAAAATGTCGCCCAAAATGTCAAACTGTCCTAAGGCTTTGTCAAAGAGTAAAGACTTTCAATAGAAAAAGAGTGTGACATGTTCGACTGCACGTTCTAATTTTACCGATGATCTGAAGTCGAAAGATATGGCGTCAAAAAAAGAGCTCGAACTTCTAAGGTGAATACAATGGTACGTATAAATCATTTTTATTGGTTATATTTTAATATTATTTGTTTGCTTAAAACTAATTTTTGTCATATGATATGTAGTTACATGAAAAATTCACAAAATTTCATTTGAGTTGATATATGATCAATTACTTTTTGATTGTGCAGGTTGGAAAAGAAAATGTGAAACAAATATTTTAATTTTGATATAACTAAAAACCTAAGGACTAAATTGAAAATGTCAAAACGAATTTTAAGTCCTCAAAATATCCCCATATAATTTTAAGATTATGCCCAAGTTAAAAACAAAGTTTTTTCAAATATTTTTCTAAGTGTTTAAAGCCAAAACAGTGATTTTCAAGTCCCTGTTTCGAAACGGCCTAAGGCATTTCGAAACGTTTTCATCACTGCCAACCCCTGTTCCGAAACGTGTATCGAAACGGCTTAAGAACACTTGAACCCGTTTCGAAACGGTCTCTCACGTTTCGAAACTGTTCTTCATATTTGATTTGAAAAAGCATAACGGTTGCAATATTTTTACTGAATATTTAAAGATAAATAGGGTGTTTCGAAACGGGCTAAGGCTGTTTCGAAACGACCCTTGACAGTAGCAAAACCGTTTCGAAACGAAGCCAAGCGTTTCGAAACAGCTCTTAAGTCTAAATTGAAAAATATGACCGTTGAAGTTGTTTTTAACTGATTTTCTGAAAACCGTTAAGGTGTTTCGAAACGGGCTAAGACCGTTTCGAAACGACCCTTGACAGTGGCAAAAGTGTTTCGAAACGGCCCTAAGGCGTTTCGAAACGGGCTCTTAAATGCACCCCAACGGCTCTTTCTATTTTAGTCTGTTCCGAAACAGGTACCCCGCGTTTCGAAACGGGTTGTTGCAGACTGCATTTATGGCGGTGAGATAACATCCCCAACGGCTCTATTGATGAGTGCAACAACCACAACGGCTAGAAATCAATGAGAAGGTATAAAAGAGACCTCTAAAAGCTCCATCAACAACTATTGATCCAAAAGCAAACATCCAAACATTAAATCCAAGCAATTGTGCAAAAATCCCATTTTGTCTAGAAACCCCAATTGTAATTTTCATTCATATCTTGTTCAATTGGGTTGAGTGCTTGTAATTGGGCTATCATTTGTATTGAGAGATATCTTATTAGCCAACAAACTCCTTTGTTCACTTGTGTGAGGATTGGGTTGATTTTTGGGTAGAAAAATCAATCGAAATTGTAAAGGGTTGCCTCCTTGTCCTATAAAAGGGGAAGAGCAATTAGTGGAATTGCTGCAAATCCTTAGTGAAGCTAAGGTAGTGGATGTAGAGTTCATTTGGAACTTGAACCACTCTAAATCCCTTGTCTATCATTTTTAATTTGCAATTTCCACCACAAAACTTTAAATTTCCAATTCACCCCCCACTTGGTCTATATCGATCTTGCGATCCACTCAACAATTGGTATTAGAGCCTAACTCTTTGAGGATTAACAACCACAAGAGGAGTTCCTTGGAAGAGTGTGATCATCAAAATATCAAGAGATGACTTCAACCTCCGGTTCCGGCATGTACGAGTCACAATCCACTACAAAGCCTCCATTCTTCAACGGTGATAACTATTCTTTTTGGAAGAATAGAATGCGTCTATTCATCAAGTCAAATGACTATCTTGTGTGGGATGTCATTGAAGATGGACCATATATTCCATTGAAGCAAGATGGTGAAGGCAAGATGGTTTTGAAGAAGAAAGTGGAGATGAGTGAAGAGGAGAGGAAAAAGATTCAAGTCAATGATAAAGCTCTCCACATGCTATTTTGTGCTTTCGGTCCGGACATCTATTCAAAGGTCTCATCAATTGAAAGTGCCAAGGAAGTGTGGGACACTCTTGAGACTACTTATGAAGGCACCAATGATGTTAAAGAAACTAAGATTGGAATTCTCAATCTTAGTTATGAAAATTTCAAGATGGAGCCCGATGAGACGGTGTCAAAGATGTTTGATCGTTTCTCCACGATTGTCAATGGTCTAAAGGGCTTTGGAGAGATCATACCGGAAGACAAGCTTGTCCAGAAGCTACTCTATTCACTTCCCGAGTCTTGGGATGGGAAGAGAACCGCTATCATCGAAGCAAAGAACTTGAAAACGTTGAAGCTTGATGAGCTTGTGGGTTCTCTCCTTACTCATGAGATCATGAAGCAAGGAAGGGAAGATGAGAAGAAGAAAGAAGAGAAAAGGGTAGAGAAGCTTGAGGTTGAGAAGAAGAAGAAGAAGATGGGAATAGCTCTCAAGGCTAAAGCTTCACAACATGATGAGAGCTCATCTTGTGAGGAGGATGAACTTGAAGAATTGGCTATGATAGCCAAACGGTTCTCACGCTTCATGAGGTCCAACCGGGGAAGAAAAATCCAAAGGAAGATGGACTTCAAAGGCAAGAACAAAGAAGAAGGAAAGGATCCTATCATTTGCTTTGAGTACAAACAACCCGGCCACATACGTTCAGAGTGCCCTCAACTCAAGAAGAAGGACTTTGAGAAGAAGAAGAGACTCAAAGCCAAGCTTGCTACTTGGAGTGATGAGGAGTCATCAGAGGATGACGAACAAGAAGTGGCTAATCTTTGCCTCATGGCACTTGAGGAAGATTCCTCCTTGGTAACCTCTAACTCATCTACTTTAGATTTTTCATATGAAGAGTTAAATGATGCATATGATGAGTTGCAAGAGGTATATGATGAATTAGTTGAGAAATATAAGGAGTCGGTCATTAGGAATAAAAGGATTGTTCTAGAATTAAATGAGAAAAATGACTCACTTACTCAAGCTAATTCTAAATTTGACAAAAAGATATTAGGATTAAAAGATGAACTAAAATTCTTTCAAGATGAAAACGTTGATCTTAATAATCTTTTATCTCAATGTAATTGTGAACACCAAAAGGTGTTGGGTGAGCTAAATGAGCTCAAAATGTCTTTAAAAAATGTTGGTAGTGTCAAGCATGAAGTAGGAGAATCTTCTAGAACACACCAACCTAAGAAAAAGACTAACTACTACAAGCAAGGTAGCTACCCTAGACATAGTAGAGCTAAAAGAATTAAAAGTGTATGGGTTCCTAAGGAACTTGTAAAATCTAATAATATTATTGCTATGTCATCTTGGATTCCTAAGGGAACCAAGGTTTTGGGAGCTAACACTCATGGACCCAAAATGATTTGGGTACCAAAAACCAAAGTTTAATATCTTTGTTTGTAGGGGGAGCATTGCTACAAGGCCAAAGCACAAAGTCAAAACTCATGGTACCTTGATAGTGGATGCTCGAGGCACATGATCGGAGACAAGAGTAGATTCATGGATCTAAAGCCAAAAAGTGGAGGAGTAGTAACATTTGGTGACAACTCCAAAGGCCACATTCAAGGTATTGGCTCCATAGGTAATCACTCTACTATTCTCATTGAAAATGTTTTATATGTCGATGGTCTTAAACACAATTTATTGAGCATAAGTCAATTGTGTGATAAAGGATTTAATGTTTTGTTTGATAAAAATGGATGCAAAATTGTAGACATTAAATCTAATAATATTATGATCATAGGTCATCGCATAGGGAATATATACATGGTGCATCTAGATGACATTCATACATCTCATGCATGCTTAGTTGCTCAAAATGAAAATGATGCATGGTTTTGGCATAGGAAGCTAGGACATGCTAGCATAAGTGTTTTGGAAAAAATAGTCTCTCTAAATCTAGTTAGAGGTTTACCCAAAATAAAATTTTCAAATGATAAAATTTGTGATGCATGCTCAAAGGGTAAACAACATAAATCTTCCTTTAAATCCATTAATGATGTTTCTACTAGTAGATGCTTACAACTAATTCACATGGATTTATTTGGGCCAATTAGGACTATGAGCTTGGGTGGTAAGTCTTATGCTTTTGTGCTAGTTGATGATTTTTCTAGATTTACTTGGGTTCTCTTTTTAAGTACTAAAGATGAGGCTTTGGAAAAATTCATCACATTTTCAAAATTAACCCAAAATGATCTTGAACTTAGAATTTCACATATTAGAAGTGATCATGGAACCGAGTTTCAAAATTTAGGGTTTGAAGATTTTTTAAATGAAAATGGTATTAGCCATAATTTTTCGGCTCCTCGAACTCCTCAACAAAATGGGGTAGTTGAGAGGAAAAATAGAACTTTACAAGAAATGGCTAGAACTATGCTTTGTGAAAACAATTTACCTAAATATTTTTGGGCAGAAGCCACAAACACCGCTTGTTATATTGTAAATCGAGTAATGATTAGGCCAATTTTAAAGAAAACACCTTATGAGATTTTAAAATCTAAAAAGCCTAACATTAGCTATTTCCACCCTTTTGGGTGCAAGTGTTTTGTTTTAAATAATGGAAAAGATAACTTAGGTAAATTTGATGCAAAAAGTGATGAAGCCATTTTTATAGGTTACTCTTTAACCTCTAAAGCCTATCGAGTATTTAACAAAAGAACTTTAGTAGTAGAAGAATCTATTCATGTTGTATTCGATGATAACCTCCTTCCTAGGAAGGATTCTTGTGATGATGATGATGTAGGGATCATAAATGCCTTTGATGGAGGTCAAACTTCAAAGGAGGATGAGATTCCAACAAAGGAAGAGGACTCACAAGATCCACCTCTTGAAGCCTTGAAGGACTTGGCTATTGAGGAAAAGGAAGTGAGCTACCCAAGGGAGTTGAACTATGTCAAAGATGGTGAAATCTTGGGTGATCCATCCAAGGGGGTAACCACTCGTTCTTCTCTTAGATTAATGAACCATGTTGCATTTATCTCATGCATAGAGCCTAAAAATATAAAAGAAGCATTGAAAGATGACTTTTGGATTATGGCTATGCAAGAAGAGTTAAATCAATTTGAGAGAAGTAATGTATGGACATTAGTTGATAGGCCTAGTAATCAATCTACAATAGGAACTAAATGGGTCTTTAGGAACAAGCTAGATGAGAGTGGTAACATTGTGAGAAATAAAGCTAGACTTGTAGCACAAGGTTACACTCAAGAAGAGGGAATAGATTTTGATGAAACCTATGCACTCATAGCTAGAATGGAAGCCATTAGGATGTTGCTTGCATATGCATGTTATCATAATTTCAACCTTTTTCAAATGGATGTTAAAAGCGCATTTTTAAATGGTTTTATAAATGAAGAAGTGTATGTGGAACAACCACCAGGTTTTGAAGATTCAAAATTTCCAAATCATGTTTTCAAACTTACCAAAGCTCTTTATGGTTTAAAACAAGCTCCTAGAGCTTGGTATGAAAGACTTTCAAATTTTTTGATTGAAAAAGGATTTGAAAAAGGTAAGGTGGACACTACACTTTTTATAAAAATGTATAAAAATGACATCTTAGTAGTTCAAATTTATGTTGATGATATTATCTTTGGTTCTACTAATGAATGTCATTGTCAAGAGTTTGCTAAGTTAATGCAAGGTGAATTTGAGATGAGCATGATGGGGGAGCTCTCATTCTTTTTGGGACTCCAATTCAAGCAAAAGAAGGATGGCACCTTCATCAACCAAGCAAAATACATAAAGGATATGCTCAAGAAGTTTGGCTTGGAGAATGCAAAGCCTCAAGCCACTCCTATGAGCTCATCTACAAAGCTTGACAAAGATGAAGGAGGTAAGTGTGTTGACTCTAAGCTTTATCGTTCTATGATTGGATCTTTGCTTTACCTTACCGTAAGTAGACCGGATATCTTGTTTAGTGTTTGCTTGTGTGCTAGGTTTCAAGCTAGTCTTAGAGAGTCTCACCTTATAGCCGTTAAGAGAATGTTTAGATACCTTAGAGACACTCCTTGTTTAGGTCTTTGGTATCCTAGAGACTCTACCTTCAACCTTCATGCTTACTCGGATGCGAATTATGGGGGTTGCAAAATTGATAGGAAAAGTACTTCGGGAACTTGTCAATTCTTAGGTAGTAAGCTCATCTCTTGGTTCTCTAAGAAACAAAATAGTGTAGCCTTATCTACCACCGAAGCCGTGTACATATCCTTAGGGAGTTGTTGTGCTCAAGTCCTTTGGATGAATCAACAACTCTTAGATTATGGAATTAAAGTTGAAACCATACCCCTAAAATGTGACAACACTAGTGCAATATGTTTAACATAAAATCCCATCCAACACTCTAGAACCAAACACATTGAAATAAGGCATCATTTCATTAGAGATCATGTCCTTAAGGAAGATGTTGTTATAGAGTATGTAGACACCTTGAATCAATTAGCGGACATATTTACAAAACCCTTAGACAAAGAGCGTTTTTGGTCCCTTAGGAGAGAGTTAGGTCTAGCTAGCCTATCTTGACCTTTTATGACCTCTTTTGTGCTTAAATATGCTTGATTTTGTGAAATGCCATGTTTATGTGTTTAAACTCCTAATTTCATCCATGCATATAGTTAGGGGGAGTATGTTTATGCTTGAATATGTTTTGCTTGCTCATTCATGACATTTATGCATGTTAGGCCTATTAAAACTTCATTTTTCTGCACTTTTAGAGCCTCATCTGCACTTCCAGGCCCAGGTGTATCGAAACGGGTGACCCTGTTTCGATACGGATACCTTAAATCCAGTTCTGAGAGAAGGGCGTTTCGAAACGCCTACAATGTGTTTCGAAACGTTTTGGCTACTGCCAAGGGGTGTATCGAAACGTGTTTCGATACGGGTCAACGGGGCTTCGATACGGGTCAACGGGGCTTCGATACGGTCAACACCGTATCGAAATGGTCAGCTGGCGGTCTCAAAACGGTCAAAACCCTAGTCGTCTCGTTTTAAAACGGTCCTGACCGTTCCGAAACGGCATCGCGGATAGCTTTATTTAGGGCTTTTAATGTTAAAATCCTACTTTAACTCAAACTCTTAAAAAACCCTAAAACCCTAAACTGCCTCCCTCTCTATAAATACCCTCTCAAACTCATTGTTTTCACAAAATTGTGAGGGGTTTTACTCTAAAACTCAAGTCTAAGCAAGTTTCATCAACATTGTGCAAGGATTTTCATCAAATCATCCAAAATCCCCAACTAAGGTATTTTTTTATTTCTTCTTTTTCTTTCAATTTCTGTTCGAATCTTAGGTTAGAAAATTTTATTTTTGTCTAAATTATATGTTTTCATGTGTGGGTTTTCAATATCTTGTAAAAAAATTCAAAATCTCAGATTTTTTTGATTCGAATATAAAATTTTTCAGTCGTATTTGTTTTACTGTTTTTTTTGTTTGTTTTTAATTTTGTTTCAAAAACCTAAGTGAGATCTATTATTGGATTGATTCTAAATATCAATGCATACACTTAATTTTAAAACATACTTGCTTAATGTTTTTAGATGGCGGAACAAGCTAACAAAAAGCGTAAGGCCGTTCAAACCGGTGATTCGAGCATTCGTCCGAATCTTGCTCTGCTTTTTCAGAAATCCCTTAAAACTCCGGAGATGCGAACTCGCTTCTCTTATGTCAAGGATTTCGAAGTTCGTAGAGAACGTGTCATTGATCTTGATTTCCTCAATTCCGAGCGATTCCTATTCCGTTATCTCGAGCGTTTGAGTGAGTGGAATCGTATCTTTTTCTTGAGCATTCCGGATATTCGCTACAAACATATGGTACTCATTTTTTACTCTAATGCTCGTTTTATTTATGATGAGACCAAAACCGAGATGATAGGAATTGAATCCTTTATATTGGGCAAAAAGTTTGTTGTTAATATTGCTCTCTTGGAGTCAATTTTTCAACTTAAAGATGAGGGTCTTGAGGATGAACGTCACTTTGGCACTTTCACCGGTCGGGCACTTACTTTGGATATGCACGATCGCGTTCTTCACTTGATGGTTTCATGGTTCATTCAACCTTCCGGAGGTAAATACTCTCATATTCGTCATACTGATCATTTTTGGCTTGAATGTTTCCGTAGAGGTGAGCGCCCTAATGTGCCTAAACTTATTTTTGCCGAGATTGTCAATAATGTTAAGCTTATTGACACAAACGAGTTGAAGTCTTTTACCTATGGCACAATCTTGAGCTACATCTTTAATGATCTTGGTATCGATTGTACCTACGACTCTCCGGAACCTCGCAAGTCCAAGATTGGTGAGTCCTCCCTTCGCAAGTCCGGGTTTACATATGTGAATGATGTTTGGGAAAGAGTTGATAGAGAAGCTGTTCCTCCTCCCGTTGCTCCTCCACCGCAAGTTCAGGTTGGAAACAATGAAGCCCTCACGGCTCTCATTACCGAGCGGTTCAATGCTTTGGATACTAGCATTGCTTCGGGTTTTACTGCCATGGACAATCGTTTGAAAAATGTCGAGGATCGTCTTCATACTCTTGAGACTTCCAATTCCAACTTGGATTTGTCCTTCTCTACTCTCTATGGGCAATGGACGAAGTTTCACCGTTCTCAAGTCAATAGCGACGATTAGACTTCGGATGATGATGACGAGGCCTAGGATCTTCATATCATATCATATCATATTATTTATGCTTTTTAGGTTTAAGATTGCATCTTTATGTTTTATTATGTTTTAGGAACCTATGCTTTTGACTTTTTTTGGGGATTTTATTATGAACTTAATGTTGGTTTATGTTTTGGATATTTTTAATATTATGAATTAATATTATGGTTGCTTATTAATGCTTATTGGTACTAATCCTTTGTCTTCTCTATGAGCTTTCATTATTCTTTTTTATCTAACAAAAAGGGGGGGGAAGAAATTTAAGAGCCACAAACTAAAATTCGTTTTAAATTTTAAAAGGTTTTTTTTAACTTTACAACTTGGATTTCAAGTCAAACATTTTTTTTTAACTTTAAAAACCTATCTTAAATTAAGGGGGAGTAAGAATATTTTCAAAACTTTCAAAATTCTTAAAAATTCTAACTTTGGTTTTGTTATATCAAAAAGGGGGAGATTGTGAAACAAATATTTTAATTTTGATATAACTAAAAACCTAAGGACTAAATTGAAAATGTCAAAACGAATTTTAAGTCCTCAAAATATCCCCATATAATTTTAAGATTATGCCCAAGTTAAAAACAAAGTTTTTTCAAATATTTTTCTAAGTGTTTAAAGCCAAAACAGTGATTTTCAAGTCCCTGTTTCGAAACGGCCTAAGGCGTTTGTACTTTTGAAGAGGGGAAGTTGAGGAAAAGTCAAAAATGATATTACCTTTCAAAACCGGGTTGAAATGAAGAAGCAATGTGATGGAATAGTGGAGGGGATGAGCTCTCTCTTTTTCACGTTAGTTTTGCTTGGAGAAGAGAATGAATAGTGGCTATTTGATAAAAGGGGGTTTAAAATTAAAAGTTGAGCTATTTACAACTTTGCCATTAATGAATGGCTATTTCCCTTATTCTTTAAAATCCACCCAAGCTGAATCTCATTTCGATTTAGTCCAACATAAAAAAGTTTGTTTTTGAGACCTGAGGCCCAAAAGATTATTTTAGTTATAAAACCGAACCCGAAATAATATTAAAACATTATTTTTCACCCGACCCCTAAACCCGGGTGTTATATATGAACATTTTGAATTTTTGAATATAGAAAGAAACAAATTGTTAAATATAACAAGATTCGCATCTATGTAAATTTTGAATTTTCGAATATAACAAACATCAAATTACTAAATATAACAAGATGCATATTCATGAAATTTTAAATTTTCGAATAATCAAAAACTTTGAAATATTATGACTGTATCCGATCCAAAAATTTAGAAATCGGATCGAATATCCGATCCAAAAATAAAAATAAGATCGTATATTCGAATTTTCGGATTGGATTTTTGCACACCCCTCATAATATATAAATCTCAAACAGTTTGGTGGTACCAATTTTATTTAGGACGAGTCTACCACGTGCGAAGAACACCGCTGAACACCACTAACGATGAACACCGCTGAACACCATTATATTTTTTTAAATATTAAAAATTTCAAGGACTCAAATAATAATTAAAATTATTAAAAAAAACAAATATTAAATTTAATAAATTTATTTGAAGTATTAAAAAATAATATATTAGAATCAAATACACCAAAATTTCTTAATATCCAAAACCCTAACAAATTCAACCCTCTGAAATTTATTGTTGCCGGCGCCGCCCCCGACGCCGTTACCATTATCTGTCGTGTGTGACGACGATCTTCACGGTGGTTGTTTGTTTGTGCCGTCCACCTACACCCATCACCGATCGATTAGGTTCTACAACAAGGAATCACACATATGCCCCGTCGCGCGCAGCCGAGATCTGACGTCGTTGTCGTTCGTCTAGATCGCTCTGTCAGTCCGTCGTGCTCCGGTGTCCATCAATACCAACCGCGAAATGGTAGATTTTTGCTACCTTTTTCATTCATCGTCGACCTTGATCGGTCAGCGCCAACCGTGAGCCGTCCTCGCCGCCCATAAGCCATCACCGCCGGCCTTCCCCCGATGAATCTAACCCCATTGCCGGCTGACCCTAATAAACCCTAATTCTCAATTTTATTAACCCTAATTTTAAAATTCCCCCAATTTCCTAAACCTAATTTAACATATTTGAAACCCTAATTCTCAATTTTACTAACCTTAAATTTAAAATTCCCCAAATTTCCTAAACCTAATTTAACATATTTGAAACCCTAATTCCCAATTTTATTAACCCTAATTTTAAAATTCCCCCAATTTCCTAAACCTAATTTAACATATTTGAAACCCTAATTCCCAATTTTATTAACCCTAATTTTAAAATTCCCCAAATTTTAGGAAACCTAATTTAACATATTTGAAACCTTAATTCCCAATTTTATTAACCCTAATTTTAAAATTCCCCCAATTTCCTAAACCTAATTTAACATTTTGAAACCCTAATTCCCAATTTTATTAACACTAATTTTAAAATTCCCCCAATTTCCTAAACCTAATTTAACATATTTGAACCCCTAATTCCCAATTTTATTAGCCCCAATTTTAAAATTCCCCCAATTTCCTAAACCTAATTTAACATATTTGAAACCCTAATTCCCAATTTTATTAACACTAATTTTAAAATTCCCCCAATTTTTGGAAACCTATTTTAACATATGAAAAACCCTAATTCCCAATTTTACTAACCCTAATTTTAAAATTCCCCTAATTTTCTAAACATAATTTAACATATTTGAAACACTAATTCCTAATTTTATTAACCCTAATTTTAAAATTTTCCTATTTTTATAAAATATTAAAAATCTCATGAACAATAACTATGGGGTTTGATTGTGTTATAACTACAACTATAACTATAACTATGGGGTTTTGTTAAAAAAAAAAGCTTAAATTCATTACAAGTTTGATTGTGTCATCTTATGTGTCATTTGTATGTCTCTTTAGGAAATCTAAATTAATAACAACGAAATCGTGTCTTTTTAGAAACTGCAAGTCACTCTCCTTCAGCATTTTGCGTGTAAGTTGTCTCCACTAAAACTCCATATTAGTTTAAGGTATGTGTTTGCATAACGTAGTTTTGTAATGTTTTGAAGCATTTCAGCATGTATAGTCTTTAGTTGATTAAAACTTGTGATCCAGTTAATTATTAAAATCTCAGTTAAGAAAATCAATTCTATGTTGGAATTTTGGAATTCTACTTTTCTGTGAGTATATAATATTATTTTTAAATGCATGCAGGCTTAGATTTTAACTTTTTAACGTGAATGATGGATCTAAACTTAATTCCTTCGAAACAAGTTAAGATGACAAAATGTAAGCGTTACATCGACATGAATTCGGAGAAGACAAAGAACGAGGTACATTCATTATAATTAACTGAAATATTAATAATAGTGTTGAATTTCTTTTTTTCGGTATATTTTATTTAAGATTATTGTTTAATTTTTATTTATTTTATGTACATATAGGAAAAAACTGAAGTTGTACATGAGGAAAAGATAAGAACTTCTTATCAGAGTGATCACAGGTTCGAGACACTCATTCATTCAAAGGAATTTGTTAGAATGAATGATCAGTTTCAAACATTAAATTGTCACTTTGAAAAATTAGTGACCATATTATCACCAAGTAATGTTAAAAGTTCAATACAAGATGACGATTCATTAAATGGAGAAGGTATACATAGTCAGTCATTAAAGGAGGATGTATTAAATAATAGATCAAATGAGACTAATTTACATAGAGGTCCATTGAAGTATGAGGCGTTAGAAAATAAATCACACAAGAAAAAAGAACTAAGTGCTACGTCATTGAAGGAAGAAGCTAAGATTCGTTTTAAAAAACCTAGTTTGTCTCCATTTATGAGTTGTGATCCCGATTATTCTTCTCCCTCATCAAACCCTATTGGTAAAAGAAAACTTAAAGTTAATTCTGAAGACAACTTCAAGGCTGACACTGATGGTCTCCCAGAAATTTCTAGCGAGATTTTTAACTTTTAATTTAGTCATCAGCGATTTCCTAGTCAATTAGTTACGTTGAAGGAAACTCTAATGATTAAAAAATGTCGCCCAAAATGTCAAACTGTCCTAAGGCTTTGTCAAAGAGTAAAGACTTTCAATAGAAAAAGAGTGTGACATGTTCGACTGCACGTTCTAATTTTACCGATGATCTGAAGTCGAAAGATATGGCGTCAAAAAAAGAGCTCGAACTTCTAAGGTGAATACAATGGTACGTATAAATCATTTTTATTGGTTATATTTTAATATTATTTGTTTGCTTAAAACTAATTTTTGTCATATGATATGTAGTTACATGAAAAATTCACAAAATTTCATTTGAGTTGATATATGATCAATTACTTTTTGATTGTGCAGGTTGGAAAAGAAAATGTGAAACAAATATTTTAATTTTGATATAACTAAAAACCTAAGGACTAAATTGAAAATGTCAAAACGAATTTTAAGTCCTCAAAATATCCCCATATAATTTTAAGATTATGCCCAAGTTAAAAACAAAGTTTTTTCAAATATTTTTCTAAGTGTTTAAAGCCAAAACAGTGATTTTCAAGTCCCTGTTTCGAAACGGCCTAAGGCATTTCGAAACGTTTTCATCACTGCCAACCCCTGTTCCGAAACGTGTATCGAAACGGCTTAAGAACACTTGAACCCGTTTCGAAACGGTCTCTCACGTTTCGAAACTGTTCTTCATATTTGATTTGAAAAAGCATAACGGTTGCAATATTTTTACTGAATATTTAAAGATAAATAGGGTGTTTCGAAACGGGCTAAGGTTGTTTCGAAACGACCCTTGACAGTAGCAAAACCGTTTCGAAACGAAGCCAAGCGTTTCGAAACAGCTCTTAAGTCTAAATTGAAAAATATGACCGTTGAAGTTGTTTTTAACTGATTTTCTGAAAACCGTTAAGGTGTTTCGAAACAGGCTAAGACCGTTTCGAAACGACCCTTAACAGTGGCAAAAGTGTTTCGAAACGGCCCTAAGGCGTTTCGAAACGGGCTCTTAAATGCACCCCAACGGCTCTTTCTATTTTAGTCCGTTCCGAAACAGGTACCCCGCGTTTCGAAACGGGTTGTTGCAGACTGCATTTATGGTGGTGAGATAACATCCCCAACGGCTCTATTGATGAGTGCAACAACCACAACGGCTAGAAATCAATGAGAAGGTATAAAAGAGACCTCTAAAAGCTCCAGCAACAACTATTGATCCAAAAGCAAACATCCAAACATTAAATCCAAGCAATTGTGCAAAAATCTCATTTTGTCTAGAAACCCCAATTGTAATTTTCATTCATATCTTGTTCAATTGGGTTGAGTGCTTGTAATTGGGCTATCATTTGTATTGAGAGATATCTTATTAGCCAACAAACTCCTTTGTTCACTTGTGTGAGGATTGGGTTGATTTTTGGGTAGAAAAATCAACCGAAATTGTAAAGGGTTGCCTCCTTGTCCTAGAAAAGGGGAAGAGCAATTAGTGGAACTGTTGCAAATCCTTAGTGAAGCTAAGGTAGTGGATGTAGAGTTCATTTGGAACTTGAACCACTCTAAATCCCTTGTCTATCATTTTTAATTTGCAATTTCCACCACAAAACTTTAAATTTCCAATTCACCCCCCTCTTGGTCTATATCGATCTTGTGATCCACTCAACAGAAAACAAGCTTCATAATTTTGATATTGAACCAGGATTGCAAGATTTATTCGCAGAAGCTCAAATCAAATTTAAAACAAGAAAGGTGTAAACAATTAACATATTTTTTAATATCAACGTTTAATTTTCATGCTATTATCATTTTAAGAGTTAAATGTGTTTCATGCAGTATAAATATGAGACAGGTGATTTCTTATTAGAAGCTTCAAAAGAAAATGGTATGATAAGTGATGTGTACAAGCAATATTTGAAGTACTTAATGCCTGAAGAACGTAAAATTTGTATGAATGTTGCTATTTGGAATGATATATCCAACACTCTTTACATGGCCAGAAATAATTATTTGGACGTTGGCAATGCTCGTACTGTTTTTCCAAAAAAATAGTTATTTGATTGGGTATTATAGATTAAATTAATAAATCTTTTACATAATTAATATTTGTTCTTTTGTGTTATTAATACAAGTGTTTTTATTGTTTTAAAATATTTAATAGTTTATCGATATCTATGTGTATGATTTGCACTTGACTCAAATATTTATGGGCTAGGAATTTTCATGCTATTTTCAGTTTATGATTTCATGACATTTTCAAATTTGATGTCTATCGCAGAGTTTTATTATGGAAGATTTCACAAATGCTCAGAAGGCCGGAACAAGTAAATGCATTTTTGAATTTCATACTCGATGGATAGAGAACTTTATACCTATTGATAGTAGTAATGTGAAACAAATATATTTATAATTTGTTGTTTGCTTGTATGTAGTTTACAGTGATTTTTAACTCACATGATTTTTTAAGAAACGTTTCATACATAGCCAACATTACCATGAGCCTCGTTAAAAACCTCTCTACGCCTATAGAGGAAAAGAGTACTCATGGTAACATAAACGATAACAAACCCAAAACATAACACCCGATCCCAACGGCTCCTCATGACCATAGCTCAACCAACCTGTTGAAACCAAACAGGGCGATCAACCCCACTCTTAGCAAGCGCATCCGCAAGTTGATTCGCCTCCCGATACACATGATGAAAGCATATATCGCCCAACGATGCACAAGCCTCATCAATTCTCCTCATCCATCGCCAAAATTTCTACGGTCTCTTTTCATTGTGAAGCACCCATACAATAGACGTTGTCGAATCCGATTCAATCAACAACGGATATGGATCAAACTTCGAAACAATCATCAGTTCTAATGCAAAACAAATCGCCTGCAATTCCTCCTCATTTGAATCTGCTATTCCAATCGGACCTGAAAATAACGCTAATATCTGCCCCAACTCGTTACGCAAAGCACCACCACATCCAGGCTTCCCCCTCGCAGACCTGTCGACATTAAATTTCAAAGCCCCCGCAGGCGGCCTTTCCCACCTCGCGTTCACCCGCGACGATACACACTGTGACTGAAAATTACATCGCCATGGACACTCCCACCATGACGACTCCACTATCACCCCCGGTTGGAGATCCATTCGAACCCAAAACAATGATCGCATCTTCACCAAAAAGAACACGGCCCCCAGCTCTGCCCTTTTACCATTGAAAATGCAATTGTTCCTCGCCAACCATAAAGACCACGCGACCGCCGCACAACATGCCAACCACCATTCGTGCATTCTTCCCATGAAAAGGCATGCGAAACACTGCTCCAACAATCCCACAAAAACTCTCGGTTGCACAAACTCCACCTGCCACCATTTAACCCCGCAAACATGCCCTCAAGTCATTCACTTACGATACCTCAAATGATCGCAAAGATCGGCTAAAAAATTGCTCCATTCTTCATGCTCAAAGCTACCCGCAATCGTGTAATCTCTAGCCATTACCCTATTGTCGATCGCCAACCTAAACAACCTCAAAAACAGCACCTCCAGCGGTTCATCGGCACACCAAATGTCCTGCCAAAATAAAATTTTATCTCATGTACCTAGCTTCCAACAAAACTTCGATTGTCCCATGAACCGGCTCACTTCCACATCATCTTGCACTTCGACTATTTGTCGCCATACCATTGACATATTTCGTACACCCACTGTATTCAGTTTCCATCTAGCTATGCTGCACCCATATTTAGCCTCAATAATTTTTCACCACAACGAATCCTCCGACATTGCATATCGCCACCTCCATTTAGCCAACAAAGCTAAGTTCCGCGCACGTAAATCCACTACGCCCAGCCCCCCAAAGCATCTAGGCCGACAAGCAATAGACCAATTCACCCTGCTCAATTTCAATTTTGTATCTGATCCTCCCCATAGGAATCGATGCCTTATCCTATCAATTTTAGCTATTATACTACGCGACACCAAAAACAATCCCATGTAGTACAAAGGCAGCGCTGACAACACTGAATTAATCAACAATAACCTCCCTGCAAAGGATAAAGCATCGTGTTTCCAACCCGTCAAACATTTACGAAAGCGTTGAAGTAATGGTTCCCACATCTGCAAACTCCGCGGATTCACTCCCAACGGTAAACCCAAATATTTTATTGGTAATTCAGCACATTCACACCCCATGATAACAACAATATTCGCAACCACATCCTCCTCTACACCTATACCATATAATCTCGATTTGGCATAGTTAATTTCCAGACCAGAAGCATATTCGAAGCATGTCAATATGCGCTTCAATTTTCTAGCATCACATACCTCTGCTTGAAAAAACAGCATCGTGTCATCCGCGAATTGCAAGTGTGACACATCACACCCATCTGCCACCTTGACTCCCCTAAGCACCTCCAAATCCATGGCATTCCGCAGGAATTGATGCAACATTTCAGCCACTATCACAAAGAGCATAGGCGACAACGGATCCCCCTGTCACAACCATCTATGCATCACAAATTCCCTCGTTGGTGATCCATTGACAAGCACGGACAACCGCGCTGTGCTAATACACTTTCGAACCCAAGCACACCATATCGAACCGAATCCCATACACACCATAACTTGTTCTAGGCATTCCCATTTAATGCAGTCATATGCCTTTGCGAAATCCAATTTCAGGATTAAACCCCCAACGCCAAAACGCCTCTTCTGTAATGAGTGTATCGTTTCATTTGCAAGCAAAATGCCATCTAAAATTTGTCACCCACTGAAAAACGCCGATTGTACATCACTGATTAAACTTGGCAGCACTGACTGCAAACGCCTCGCCAAACATTTGGCCAATATTTTATACAGCGAATTGAGCAAACAAATTGGACGATAGTCCCCCACGCCCTTTGGATCGTCATTCTTTGGGATCAAAACCACAAACGCCGAGTTCACTCCCTTCGGTAGCTTACAAGAGACATGGAACACATTAACAAAATTCAGCACGTCATTTTTAAGAAATGACCATCCCTTTCTATAGAACTCAAATGTGAATCCATCCGGACCCGGCACTTTAGAGCCTTCGCACTTCCAAACCACATACCTGACTTCACCTTCAGTAAATTATACTTCCAAGCTAGCCGCCTCGAACTCGCCTAAGCAATTAAAGTTTACTGTTGCATCCAGTGTGCCTGCCACCTGAACTCACGCGAAATGCACGAAAAAAAAAATACGCCTTTAATTTCTTCGGCTCAGTTATCCAATCCCCTCAAATCGATACCCCACGAATCATATTTCTTACCACTCTAATTCGAGCTGCTCTATGAAAGAATGATGTGTTGTGGTCTCCTTCTTTCAACCAGGCCATGCGCGACTTTTGTCGCCAAATCGACTCCTGGAACTTCGATCGTTGCCATAATTCTGAATTAAGTTGCCACCTCTCATGCATATCATCCCATGATGTTGACCCATCCGCCACTTTCCCATCTAATTCATCCAATTGAAGAGTGATTGCCTTAATTTTATTGTCCAGATCACCTAATGGGGTCGTATTCCATTGCTTGAGAAACGCCTTTAGGCCTTACAATTTTCCCAGCATGCCAACCTCACCCCAACCCGCCTCCATTGCATCCATTCGCCTCAATTCCTGTTCCATCAATCCTACTGAATTTTTGGACGCCAACCAAGCATTCACAAACCTGAACGGCCGTGAACCACTATCCATCGGATCACTAATCAATGGAAGGGGCGAATGATCCGATAATCCCCACGATAGTGCCATCATCTGTAAGTCATTATACTGTTCAAACCATTGTGACGTAAGCAAGAAACGGTCTAAACGACTGCATTGTTTACCCGGGCTGAACAAAGTAAAAAACTTCGCCTGCATTGGCATATCAACTAATGCGTTGCATTCCACAAAATCAGAAAATAAAACCATACCTCGCGTCATTAATTCACAACCCCTTCTTTCTCTCGGATCCAATATCATGTTAAAATCCCCTCGTACACACCATGGCACACTACTCTCGGACATCTCCATCGTCAATGTTTTCCACAGCTCCTCTTGTTCACTCACCACACACGGCGCATAGACACCTAGTATCCCACAATGCCATTCATCGAGCAGCCAAATGCCCTCTATCTTCACAAATCATTCTCCCCATTTCACTGATGTTGCTTTGAATTTATTTGTATCCCATACAACCAAAATTTTGCATGATCTTCCCGTTGACAGAGCGAACGCAAATTCATACGCGTCCGAACTCCACATTCGCCCAACCAAAACGCTGGTAATTTCTTCAAGTTTTGTTTCCTGTAGTAGCAGCAATTCAAACCTCTGTTGTCGCACTAAATTAAGCACCGCTCTTCTCTTCGATGCCGCGCCCAATCCTCTCACATTCCACGACAACATCAGCATCACGGATTGCTATTGGTGACCCTCCCGAGCCGCGATCATTCGCGCAATTTCCTGAACGATCTTTTCCCCATTCCCTACCACCTCCGCGCCAACGTATTTTCCCAAAATTAATGTCTCTCGTGCTTCCTTTATTATCGCCTGTTTTCGATTCTCAAAGTCTGAATCCGATAGTGACCCGTTGGTGATTTCGTGCGAGCGATTTGTTTGCTTTTTTGAACGACCCCGGCCTCTCTCGCTCAGCTTTTGTTCTGCCTCTTGTTTTCTCTCAGGAGATAAGTCACTCATAATAATTTTAGAGAGCTGTCTTACTCGTCTCAGTTCCCCATTTGTCGCAACTATTGTTGCCTTACCCACTCGTTGCATTTCAGATCGTGGCCCATCTATTATCCGGCGAGACTCCTCTTCAATGTGGAACACTTGCATCTGCCCAACAGAGTCGTTCAACCAAGCCTTATTGTCCACTGCTTTTCTGTAATCCATCTCAATCATCTTGAGTCGATCCTCCACTAGTCTTGACACCACGCTGATATCCTCGTCAGCCTTCCAGCTCACTTCTTTAGAGGACACCACCATCACTTGTTCCTCTACATCACAATTCCCTGATATCGAGTCCGAAACAAAAGTATCTGTCGATTGACTCAGCTTATCACCCAAAATCCGACGCTCCAACGTAACGCCGTTCCCATCATCATCACCCACCATCGCTATATCATTAGAATTCACCTCAGCCCCACAACAACACTCACATTTCGCTCCCATGGATTCCTCCATCTCTACAACTCGTACACGGAAAGAATTCTCCCCTACGTTCATTGTAATCATTTCATCAATATTTTCTATCCAGTCCGTTTCGATTAAAAAACGACACCTTTCGAATGACGACGACGCCATTGTTTCTGGATCCATTTGGATGAATTCCCTCCAAATTTTCGCGATATTCCTGCATGTTCCTTCTGACCAGGCGTGAATCGGAATACCACATGCTGAAATCCACACTCGTCTATTGGGCATTCCCAATGTCAGATTCCAATCCATCACATTTTCCAGCCAATTGTCAAATACCTATTCTCCTACCAATCTCTGTATCATCTCCCTATCATCAAACATTAATAGGACCATCAATCCCACCACTCTCATAATCGAAAATCCTTCCAATTTTGCTTTTTTGAAGTCAATCGCCAACTCTCTAATGCTATAAGGTTTTCGACAATAACCCACAGCACAGGTACTTAGTATATCCATTTTTTCCGTATAAATTATGCCTTCTACCAGTCTCTCATTTTTCGGTACCTCCTTCACATTCTCCTCCCCTGGACTTTCTCGATCATGTTGCTCCTTCGATCTATCTGGAACCCGTCCTCGTTGGCTTTCGCCCTTTTTATTTTTCCAATAATCTATTCGTACATCCCTCTGCACATATGTCACTCGAATCCACTCACCATAGAGTCGAAATCCATCCAATCTCTCAATCACACGATCCGTATCCTCCTTCGAACCCATTCGCACGAAGCCAAATCTCTTCCCATTGCTTGATTTCTTTTTAGGGATGAAAACGTCGATCACCACACCATGTCGATCAAATACCTGCCAGACGGCCTTCCAGTGTAATTGTGACGGCAAATTCAACACGAACATCGTCCAAACCCTCTTTCTCTGTCGTCCCCCCTGGGAATTTCCGTCGCCCATTCGAGAGAGTTTTTCTGTTCTCCCAAATATATTATTATTTCTCGTTTATCCTTTATTCGAGCACCTTGACAAGAACAACAAAAAACTCAAAGTGTATTTTATTTTTTTCATGAAAAGTCATTTCATTCAAAGAAGAGGTATATGTGCCTCTACATGATGCAGAAGGCAACCATTGGTTTTTATTAGTTCTTAATGTTGTGGAGAGACATAATTACCTTTTGGACTCGCTTGGCGCCAGTGAAGTGCGTAAAAAGATTGCACATAATATAGTAAGTTCTTTATTAATTTAAGAAAACTAATAGAATTCATATATTTTTTTACTATCAATTTTGTAATTTTTGACTTAATATAACAGTTGAATAAAGCTCGACTTAGGTGCGAGGGTCATGCTCATTTGGGTAGATTATTTAAAGACGTTTCAATGTTTTCAATCCATTTTCTTGAATTACCTAAACAGCTAAATTCGTACGTAAATTAAATTTAAAATAAAAGTTATTTTGAAGATATTTCTATGAATTTCTTCTTAATAAATTAATTTATTTTATATTAAATTTAAGGATGATTGTGACATGTACATATTGAAGTATATAGAAGCCGATAACAAAAGTGATTGGTCGAAGACTATTTTCACGGTAAAGTATACCATGTAGCTTTGTTTAGTTATTGTATGATATTGAATAGCATGATATATTTATTGTGTAGACGCAACAAATGGGAGTTGAACGACTAAAAATTTTGGTAAAACTTGTTACAAGCAACCACAATGAAGTTGATCTTTTCAATCGTCGTGAACTGCTCATACAAGATTTAGAAGTTGAGGAAAAGAATAAGGTTAATGAGAGCTAAAATTATTTAATTATACTTGCAGTTGTGTGTGTACTTGCTATAGATATATAGTTTATACTTTGTAGTGCCGTTGTGGAATTTTCTTTAAATTTAGGACCTTTACATAAAATTATTTAATAGCATTTCAGTGGAATTTTCCTTTTCATTTTTCCACCATTTTTTAAAGTTTTTTTTCTTGCATTGTATTAGAATGTTTCTACAGGGAATGTGATAATCGAACCGACCTGATATGACCCAAACTTGAAATTAACTTGATAAATATTTGATATAATCTGACTTGAAACAAACCAAAATATGATTTTACCTGACCTGTTATCAACCGAACTTATTGAATATTGAAACTTAGTAAATTGTTAATTTTTTATTACTATTGGTAGGCCGAGAAAAATAGTTATTACTAATTACTAATATGATTTTGATTTTTTATCTGAATTAACCCGACTTGATTTATACCCGAACAAATTATAAGTCAATATGTTGGTTTGAATAGACAGCTTTATTTACAAATTACACCATATTAATAGTCACTCATGTAATTAGCAAAAGATGTAAAATAATACATATGTTGCAAATTGCAATAGAATAACTTAAAAAGAGAAATAAATAATAATTAAATATTACAAACTCACAAGTCACAACATGATGTGACGAAGAAAAATAAATGTCGAATTTAAAAAAAATGTTAGTACTACAAGTTGTTTGTCGTGAAAGTGAAACCATCATTTCGTTAGATAATTCGATCATGATCCGATTTAAATAATGATCTTGCCCGAACATAATCCAAACTGTTATGAATATTTATTTATGTGGATGTCTATCATGATTAGAACTTTATCAAAGGAGTTTGATTTATTTATTATTAGGAATATTATCTCTATGAATTAGAGTTTAATGTATTATGTACTTCTTATGCCTATAAATAGATGATTCATTGAAGGCATTATATACAATTCTATATTTTGAGAATAATACAAATCTCCCTCTTTCTCTCATCTCTTTGTTCTTCTTGTTCTTATTCTTGTTCTTCTTTATTTTATTCACAACACGTTATCAGCACGATCTCGCTCGCTCAATTACTGTGATTATTGTTGGTGGTTCTCGAAAAGAATTTCAATTTGATATTGGTGACTACATCTATCATATATTCAGCTTCCCTTGGAAAGTATGGTATGTTTTACTTATTTATATACTAATATAATGATTGATTTATCATTCTCCAAAAGTTAGTATATTCATATCTATTATTTGGTTATTATTTTATTCATACTTGAAGTAACTCTTGAATTAACGAAAATTAAAATTATCGTCGTACTTCATTAGATGGATTGATAAAGCAAACCAAATTAAAGTCCTCAAGGATTTCGGCTAAATGCTATTGGGCGCACAAATTGGAACATTTTATCACACAGTATATTAGTTTTATTCAAAGTTTTTATTATTCCATTCTAATTTATAATTGATTCAATTCAAGGATTGTGTTGTCATGTGATTGTTATATATTTGTTTTATTATTATTATTATTATTATTATGGTAATTTATATGAATAAATTCGAGATATAAAGCAACTTTATTATTTGTATCAATTACTTTGTATGTGAATCAAAGGCAAAAGGAATACGTTACTTTGATGTGTTTATATATTCATCAAATGTCGCTTGATTTTAACTATGGTTGTTTATAATTTGATCACATCAATTATAGTTATGTTTATTCAACTTGATCTATGACTACTTTTATACTTTTTGATCTAGTCTCAAATAATTTTTTTTATTCTATTGATAAAAGTCGATGCTTTTAACCGTGTTTTGAGTTTTACATGTATTCAAATGAGTTGGAAAGAGACATGGTGTAAAAAAAGATTATGAGAAGATGCCTTGGTTCATTTGCTACGTCATCATTGTCTTTGAGACGAAATTCAATATCGGTAAACTCTATTTTATTTTTATCTTTTAAAATACAATTTTAAAGTGCGATAAATCATGATGATTTTGGATTTACAAGAAGATTATTATAAAGTCTATATTTGCTTGAAAGCAATATTTCTTCTTCGTCGAAAAACTCGACCATAGACTTCTCCCAATTTCAAGTAACGAAAATTCGTCTTGATCCAAAAAGTTTTATGGGAGGCATTCCTTGAAGTGAATGCAAAGCATGATGTTTATTCCATGCGATTATCAATGATGGGGCATTCCCTGAAGTGAATGCAAGCATGATGTTTATTCCATGCAATTATCAATGATGGGGCATTCCCTGAAGTGAATGCAAACATGGTAAATCATTATTCAATTAGAGACATAATTTCGATATAATCCAAGTATAACTGGTTGGACATCCCGTTCTGCGAGGCTACTGGTCTCAAAGGAGGTTTTTAAAGGACCTTGTGGACAGGTTTAACAATGCCGCGTACGAGGATTAAATCTTTGTTCTCTGTAATAAGGATATGTGAAAAAGGTTTTAAAGGCCCACTGGCTCTACTCCATTCCCTGAAGTGAATGTGAGATTATATTATGGAAGGAATAAAAAATCACATTAAAAGTTGTGGTCGTGGTCGAGGCTATGAATATACACATGAAAAATATAATCGTTTTAAGAATACTTCTACCCGCTGGTAGCGAAGTTATAAGGATGACAAGAGTGATAAAGATCATTCTAAGGAAGTGAAATCCTTTTACCAATGTGATGTTATAAACCATTGGTTTCGTACTTGTCAAACGCCAAAGTATTATGGACTTTATCCATAATCATGAATGATAAATGAAATAAAATATAAACAAAATTTGTTTATGGCGAAAATAATTATGGCGTTATTGGTCCAACTCAATTGGATATTGTTAATTTTCTCATAACCCTTGAAGGGAATAATTTATCATTTATTTTATTTCCCTTATAACCTCTAACAAGAATAATTGGTTTTTATTATTTTTTTATGTTAATTCGTTTTATTTATTATTATTTATATGTTAGTTTGATTTATGTTTATTTATTTCACATATTATTTATTTACGTTTTATGTTAATTTATTATTTGAAGAATATGATTACTTCCGGAATAAAATATACAATGAATTGTGGCTATTTATGCCTAGAATTGTGGCTATTTATGCCTAGCAGATAATGCAAGTACTCATATTGTACTTAAGCATAAGAAATATTTTTCCCATTTAAATGCAAGGGAAAATATGAGTAGTATTTCTCAAAGTACTAAAATATCAATACTTCGGAAGAGCACTTGAAAGTTTATCTCTGATAGATAATCGACTTGATATGATGTGCTATATTTTATATTTTTCATTCCTCGAAGTGAATGATACAAAGTACATATTTTCATTACCTGAAGTAAATGAAACAAAGCACATTTTGAAAGGTGCACAATTATGCATTTCTCGATTAAAATGCAAGGGAATAATGTGAGTACTATATCCGGAAGTACTAATATCACAAAAGGCTCTGGTTGAGCAAATATGTTATTGTCAAATGGAACTTTATTCCATATTCACAGTGCGTTATACTCGTCAAAGTTATAAAGAGAGCAATATGAGTTCGCAAACTATCCCTTTGGGAGTTATAGATAACATATGTTATCAATTGACATTTGAAATAAGCTAATATGGATATAAGTTCTGGTATTCAAAAAGTCAGTTGAAAGCTCTAGAAGAGCTATATATTGCTACCAAAAGATAATTTCAATTGAAAGCTACGAAAGAGCTAAATATATTCCTATTTAAAGGAACAATTTTGATGGTCGTACTAGACATGTACGAGTGAGATTGAATTACATGTTATGGTAAACAAGGAGTTTACAAATTCAGACATATATACACACATATATATAGTTGGCATGATCGGTTAGACCATCCTGATCAATAATGGTGCAGAAATTATTGAGATTTACATGCACATGTATTAAAAGAACCTGTAGTTCTTGTGGTGCTTATTCTCAAAGGAATGTATTAAATTCCACTTATTAAAGAACGTGAAGTTCTTGTGTTGCTTAAAGGAATTGATTAAATTCCACTTACTAAAAGAACCTGAAGTTCTTGTGTTGTTTGTTCTCAAAGGATATAGATGATCCCACTTACCAAAAGAATTAGAACTTAAAGTTCTTGTATTGAAGTTGAGACTGTATGTCTTGCATATCTGAACGAAATATGGGCTCATATATCCACAAATATGGAAAGTTTTATATGATTTTAGTAGATGCATCTACATTGTTTTATCCACTTACAACCAGAAGTTTGTGAGATTGATTCTAAAAATATTTAGATTATGCAGTTAGACTATTCGTCTTGAAAAGCTAGTGGGTTTATATTTTAGGCTATATCAGTTGTTACAAAGCCTATTGATTATGAAAAATATAGTTTAGCAAAATTTCAATTGGATGCC
The DNA here is from genome assembly GCA_958450335.1 of Hibiscus tridactylites. Taxonomy (NCBI): domain Eukaryota; kingdom Viridiplantae; phylum Streptophyta; class Magnoliopsida; order Malvales; family Malvaceae; genus Hibiscus; species Hibiscus tridactylites. The sequence goes on from OY288275.1 coordinate 55,984,722, forward strand.
TCCTATTTAATAGCTAAACTATGAAAACAAAAGAGTTATTATTTATATGGTGTTTCCATATAGCAACACTTATACGCATCAAGCCAACGAGTTATAATAAACTCCCCGTTATAATTGGTTTTTGGTCAGAAACCATACATTTCCCATTTTATGATTTTTGAATGTGCGATATGAATTGCTCCACCACAACGCACAAAATGGGTAAATAAAAAGGGTTGAGAATATATATTGAGTACGAGTCTCCTTTTATGTTTAAATTCTTAAACATTAATTGGAGAATCATTTATGACATGATTTTTCTCAACATCAGGGGGAGACAATAATCAGCTGGATAGAGGAAAATGAATTATCATTATCTAGATCCTCGTATATGAACTAGAAGTTCATAAGATAATTCATGTTATTACATGTCAACTGCCAGACATATTTACTGACCCAATGAGAGTAATTAAGTCTCATATACCAGCTGAAATGCTCTAAGTTTAAATTACATGTTAGAGCGAGAGAATGTAAATCATGCCTGAAGCATGATAGTTGAAATGGTTCCAATGATCAAAATTCTCGTAAATAGAAAGTAATATGAGATGGTCATATATTGGAGGCGGGTGCTCCTGAAGAGACCCAAGACATAACAAATAATAAAACTCTATAAGAGTTTCAGGTACCTGAAATAAAGATTAAAATCTTGAAGAGATCTCGATGAGTTATGTCATTACGAGAATGGAACCATAAAATTGGAAAGTTGTCGACAACGATTTTACAAACAATTTTACATAAAATACTTCTATAGAAGTAAAGAAAGAAATCGAGGATCTTGTATAAAATCTATCCGGAAGTATAGATATTGAATTGGCCAATGTTGAAAGACGCTTTGAACTTCTAAAGTAGAAGTATTTGGACAGGCAGTCCAAACACCTAAAGGTGTAATGCAAGTGAGGCACAAATAAGTAGTCGTAAATACGACTTGAACTATGATTTATGAAAAGTTTTAATTACTTCATGGTGGATGCAATTACTTTGGCAGTTTTGAAAATTTTACATGCGTCTAATTATTTGTGGATTCATATTTATCCTTGAAGGATCTAAAATGCTATAAGCATTTGGAAATTTCTGAGGAAATTTATTTAGACATGTCTCATGAATATTTTGGCGCAATTGGTATAATTGCCGTAGTAAATACTAATTGAGAAAATACTATAAGAATGATCAGATTTTCTTATGTATTTGATAAAGGAGTTTGGATCAAGATCTATTATGATAATTTTAGAACTCCTAAAGAGCTTCAAATTGGAAACTCATGAAGTACTTTCAATACAAGTACTTGAATCTTGACATCAAGTTTATCTCGACCTGAAGATCGAGCATTTTTATATATTTCTTTTGTCTATGAATAGACATAAGCTAAAAGAATCTTAAAGAAGATTCAATATGAATAGAACATATCTATTGAGTATCCCAATAGTTGTAAGATTGTTGGATGTGAATAAAGATAATTATATCTTTTCTTGCTCTTGAAGCACTATATATTAGTTGGTTAAGAAATATCTATGAATATACAAAGATCATTACTTTTAGATCTTCAAACATTCATTGATGCCTCCTCAAATGTCGTAGAAATAATTATGCACGAGGCAAGCCAAAAAAAAATGTGTTTGGCTAAGATTATTGACCCAACATATCCAAAAGATATGTGGATTTACTTTTACAAGATATGATAAAAGCTATCTTGTGTGAAGATAAAGCAAGATGTATATCTCAGTTTGAAAGTTGATACATCATGGAACATATTACTCCAAAGTTTCATCCCTCGCAATCTTTAGAAAATGATATTCAAGATTAAATTATGAAGATTCAAAGATCTTCTGTGATGTTTTCATGGGGGGAGTAAATACGCGTTGCACTCTTTTTCCCTTAACCGAGGTTTTGTCCCATTGGGTTTTCCTGGTAAGGTTTTTAATGAGGCAACAAGTTATGCGTATCAAAGATGTGTGTACTCTTTTTCCTTCACTAAAGATTTTTTTTCCACTGGGTTTTTATCTTAGTAAGGTTTTAACGAGGCACATTATCTTCATAGACATCCAAGGGGGAGTGTTATGAATATTTATTTATGTGGATGTCTATCATGATTAGAACTTTATCAAAGGAGTTTGATTTATTTATTATTAGGAATATTATCTCTATGAATTAGAGTTTAATGTATTATGTACTTCTTATGCCTATAAATAGATGATTCATCGAAGGCATTATATACAATTCTATATTTTGAGAATAATACAAATCTCCCTCTTTCTCTCATCTCTTTGTTCTTCTTGTTCTTATTATTGTTCTTCTTTATTTTATTCACAACACAAACCTAGTTATTAAATTATTTTAAATTATTATTTATTATATTTAACTTAAAATTAAATTTAAATAATAATATATAAATAATAAAATATATAAATAATAAATAAGATATAATATAATATAAGAATAATATAATAATAGATATAATATTAAAATATATAATATTATAAGAATAATATAGAAATATAGATTTATAAATCAAAATATATTAATAAAATTTTATATTAATATAAATATTAATAATTACTTAACCCGACTTGAACTTAATCTAATATCTAGAATGACCCGACTTGAAGTCACTCTGAACCCGACTAAGACTCAGTCGAAATCCCTTAAAACCAAAATTAACCAACTTGATCCCGAACCGTTTTGGGCTAACCCGATCCGATTCTAAGTTGGGATCAAACCGACGTCAGCCTAGACCCGAGTCGACCTAACTCGAGTCGAACCATTAACTTGACCCGATATAACATGAACTTGATCTGACTCAACCTCAAAATCCATCTGAATACCCTACTAACAGTTGCATAAGATCAAATCATACTAAGCAATAGGGATTAAATCCCAAGTAGAGTACAACACATGGACTAAAATCAAAATTCTACCGTTTCTTTTTATTTGTTGAAAACCCATGGCTAAGTCGAGACTGGTCTTACAGCAACCAACAAATGGGGTTTTATAGGGGGAAAACAGTTGGCTCCATTCTCATTTTAAAAATCAAATTTTTTCTTTTAATTAGGTTGAAATGAAAACAACATAATTTTACTAATTTTTTTGGGTTATATTCAAAAAGATTAAATAACAGAGTTAGATGTTCAAATAAGACTTAGAATTTTGAAATTTAGGGTTCGAGTTAGTGATAGGATATAGGGTTAGAGTTTTAAAATTTATGGATAATGTATATTTTGTTAAAGATTAGGGTTTAATATTTAAGGTTAGAGCTTAGAATTTAATTTTTTTGAGTCGGGCATAGAACATGGCACAAAAAAAAGACAATATATATACATTAAAATTCAACATGTATAAATAAATATAAAATCTAATTTATTACAAATAAGATAAAAGTAAAGTAAGTATAAAACCAAGTTCATACAATCTGAAAGATTAAAATTTAATAGTATTTTCTACATATAACTAGTATTTCTTGTATGTATAACTAGAATAACATAACTAAACTAAATCTCTCAATAGACACAGAAAAGAAAGAAAACTGCCACCCTCATCCATCATGCAGTAGTTACTTCGAATGTTGATATGTTATCGAGTCACGCTCAGACCTAATTCTGTTCATCATGAGACAGAAAATTGTAAAAATTAACATTAACAATCGTAACAACAAAGAAACTAGAACATGTTTTTTAACGCAATGAATCACTAATAAAAGTGATTCTTAACTTACAAGATCAAATATTATAATTTTTGGACAAGACCGCACACTACCAATCTTTATTTGGTTGCCAATCCAAAACAGTTGGATCTTTTTCCATATTTTTTCAATTCATTAGTATATGCAGCCTGCAAAAAAATATTATCAATATGCATAATAACAAAGAGTAATTATTATATTTCATATTTAATTACCTCGGATATGTCATCTTTTTGTATGTGTCGGGCATGTATCCAACTAATATTGGTATTTGAAGTGCATCAGTATGCCTCGTATCCTGATTAGAAGACTTGTTCAGAGAAGGTTCGGAGGTTTTATGCAAGTCCAATGTGACATCGTCATCATATGAAACATGTTTTGGGTTGGACGATGAAGCTTGGCGTTTATTTCCCTTCGGTTTTCCCCTTCCAGATTCAAGAACTATAGGATCACCAATTTCAAGAAGCTCTCCGCTTTTACTAGTTCTCTTTTTACATCCCACTTTCACCGCTTGCGATTTGAGAATCATTTTTGCAAATTGATCTTTAACTTCATTGAAAGTTTTAAATGATTGTGATGCACGATGACATATAGTCATACAATAAGAGGCTTGAGTGGAATACCTGGCTTGAACTGTTGTTGGATTATTATCTTCGACATCTGCATTCTTATTTTGTAATCTAACATCATTCTTCGCATAAATAGTCCACCGTTTCATTATACATCCTTAGGGTATTTCTTTTGCCTTTTCATATTTTAAAACGGCAAACATATGGCGACATGTAAATCCAACGGACTCCAACTTCATACAACAACAATACATGGTATCATGTGTGTTATTTTTAAGTACAAGATAAAACTTCTCATTTTCAACATGCTCTAACCAATAACACATGCACTCATTCTGTACTTCCCTTTTTTTGACCAAATAATAACCCTCATAGGACATTTCTTTGCACAGTGTAGCAAAAGCATTTCTCGCATATACTTGGGCTGCATTACATTTTAAAGTTCCCAACACACCGTCATAATACGGTTGTTCATCCATTATTTTGTAGTCTTGATGATCTTCCTCACATCTTAGAGATTGCAGTTGTTTATGATAGTTCTCAACAAACCGATACAACATTAGCTTTCTGTCTAGCCAAATTTTCAGTGTTCTATTCATTAACTCGCACCGTTGCGTAGTCCTCATCGCTGCACACCAAAATATTTAATGATTTTTTTAAATGCAGTAAATAAATATAATACTAAATACAATTAAAGTGTATATATAATGTTACCTGCATAAAAATATCCTTGCAAATATGCTTCTGCCAATTTCTCTTTTATCTTCATACAATTCTTGTACCCATCTTTTTCCTTCAACTTTGTGTTTATCTACTAATTCTTTCCAAGCTCTTTCAAAATCTGATGGTGTTCTATACTTGTCAGCACATCTCAAAAACCCATCGAGAAAACTGTGTTGAGATTTATATTGCACGTTCCGCATAATATGCCATAAACACAATCTATGTTTTACCTCGTGTAATACTTGAGAAATGGCATTTGCCATGGCATTATCTCTATCAGTAATGACAGTAAGTGGTTTGTAGTCATCTCCCGTTTCAATCAATTGTTGTAACACCCACACATAGGTATCCTTTTTCTCATTCACAACTAATGCACATCCAAATGGCACTGTGTTTCGATGATGATTGACAACAATCAAAACAACGAACGACTTGTTGTATGCATTGTACTTGTAAGTTGTACCAAATGCAAATACATGAATGAATTCTTTATAGTCGGCGCGTGATATACCATCGCACCAAAACAACTTCTCTAAGTTTCCAAGCTCATCTCTCGTGTGCCTCACAAAGAAAGGATCAGATTCTTGCTTTCCATATAAATACACCATCACCGTTTCAACATCACCATCTTGCACTTCTTCTCATTTGATTCTGTATAGATAGTTGTACAAATCCTTCGGTAGAAATCTAACATTCTCAATTGAACCAACTTCATTCACAAAATTGCGCATAATTTTACTTGGAGCAATTCCAGAGTTGTGCATGCTCTTAATCTTAATTTCGTCTAACTCGGTAATTTTCGGGAATGACCTACAAAATAAATCATTAAAAGAACATTATATATATATATATATATAAGCTAGAAGTTAGTATGTAACAATTTACTTATTGATAAATTACATACCTGATGTAAGCAACTTGTGTTGGTTGAACCATCTCATGGTTATGATCTGTGCAAAATTTAGCAACTTTCCAATGGTGATACCGTTCGTCAAATTTGAATTTAATAAATGCTCCACATCCAACTCTAATGACCAGTCTTGGTTCACGTTTTTTGTTTGGCAAGTTAATGCACCTTTCCTCTTTATGTCCCTCCTTACGACACAACAATTTTTTTGAAATTATGTGACCACCATTTCGACTTTTCATTGACTGGCTCATTCGAACTCCAAAACCTTTCACTTTTGCATAGGTATAATAAAACTCAATGCAATCATCTAAAGTCTTTCACTTTAACATATTCATATCATTCTCATCGTAATTTTTTAATTCTTTCCCAAACTTGTCCCATATACTCTCGTCAATGAAGTAGTCAATTGTCTTCTCATCATCTATATGTTTCGCATCATCAACATTACATTCATTTTTTTCTTTTTCAACATAAGTTTCACAATATGATTCACTGTTGTAGTCATCTTCATCCTGATTATAACACTCCAACTCCCTATCTTCACTTTTGGTATCTTGATTATCTACCATCTCTAATAATTCTGTTATTTACAGGAAAAAAAACAAAAAAACATACATCATTATTGCAATGGGAAAGGTGGGGTAGTTGATTAATAAAAATATGTGGTAAAGGTGACCAAATTATATCATAACATAACCACCAAGCTAACCTTAGGACATTTAATCATCAAACCCAGTAGAACCCACCAACCAAATATTCATTACATATATCAAAAGTGTTTAACCAAGTTATATACAATCATCAAAAAGATATGCTAAAATGCACAATGCAACTAGCAAACATATGCCACCTATCAAGAGTTCTAAAATAAAAGGAGTACAAAACATACTTCTACTAGCCTTGTGATCGTGCCCAAATTCTGAGGATCAACAAAAAGTAGCTCGACCTGAAGGATAGAAAGAAATAAATAAGTACTTGTACTTAGCGAGGTAGTTTCGAACATATAACAAAAGAGCAATCAAGTTCAAGAAATATATCTATCCATCCATTGAATCGAACAAGTGAGCTTTAGCTTGAGGTTAAAACTAATCACATACTTAATCGAGCACATACTACAAAAAGAATTTAAACAATCATTAGGAACAACGATTTGCTTTCTACTTGAAGCCGTGAAGTCACGTTAGTTGACTGCAATATAGGAGCGTGATGAGTATCAAAAAATTGTCACTTTAAAGCTATTATCAAAATTAGACTAATTGTCATGTATTATGTATTGCTTGAGTTAAAAATATATAAACAATTTCTCACGAAAACCCGATAATTATAGTTATAGTATAATTATAACACAATCAAACTTGTAATGAATTTAAGCTTTTTTTTTTCACGAAAACCCCATAGTTATAGTTATAGTTATAAAAAAAATAAGAATTTTAAAATTAGGGTTAATAAAATTGAGAATTAAGGTTTCAAATATGTTAAATCAGGTTTAGGAAATTAGGAGAATTTTAAAATTAGGGTTAGTAAAATTGGGAATTAGGGTTTTTAATATGTTAAAATAGGTTTAGGAAATTGAGGGAATTTTAAAATTAGGGTTAGCAAAATTGGGAATTATGGTTTCTAATATGTTAAATTAGGTTTAGGAAATTGAGGGAATTTTAAAATTAGGGTTCATAAAACTGGGGATTAGGGTTTCAAATATGTTAAATTAGGTTTAGGAAATCGGGGGAATTATAAAATTCGGGTTAATAAAATTGGGAATTAGGGTTTCAAATATGTTAAATTAGGTTTAGGAAATTGGGGGAATTTTAAAATTAGGGTTAATAAAATTGGGAATTAAGGTTTCAAATATGTTAAATTAGGTTTCCTAAAATTGGAGAAATTTTAAAATTAAGGTTAATAAAATTGAGAATTAGGGTTTCAAATATGTTAAATTATGTTTAGGAAATTGGGGGAATTTTAAAATTAGGGTTAATAAAATTGAGAATTAGGGTTTCAAATATGTTAAATTAGGTTTAGAAAATTGGGGGAATTTTAAAATTAGGGTTAATAAAATTGGGAATTAACGTTTCAAATATGTTAAATTAGGTTTAGAAAATTGAGAGAATTTTAAAATTAGGGTTAATAAAGTTGAGAATTACGGTTTATTAGGGTCGGCCGATAATAGGGTTAGGTTCGCTGGGGGAAGGCTGGCGACGCCGGTTCACAGGCGACGTGGACGACTCACGGTTGGCGCTGGCCGATCAAGGTCGACGATGAATGAAAAAGGCAGCAAAAATTTACCGTTTCGCGGCTGAAAATAATGGACACCGGAGCACGACGGACCAGCAGAGCGATCTCGACGAACGACAACGACATAAGACGGCGGATCTCGACTGCGCACGACGGGGCAGATGCATGATTCCTTGTTGCAGAACCTAACTGATCAACAATGGGTGTAGGTGAACGGCACAAACAAACGTCCACCGTGAAGATCGCCGACACACACGACAGATAATGGTAACGGCGTCGAGGGCGAAGGCGGCGCCGACAACAATAAATTTCAAAGGGTTGGGTTTGTTAGGGTTTTGGATATTAAGAAATTTGGGTGTATTTGCTTCTAATATATTAATTTTTAATACTTCAAATAAATTTATTAAATTTAATTTCTATTTTTTTAAAAATAATTTTAATTATTATTTGAGTCTTTGAAATTTTTAATATTTTAAAAAAATAATGGTCTTCATCGTTAGTGTTGTTCAGCAATATTCGTCGCCCGTTGTAGAATTTTCCTTTGATTTAACACTGCAAAAGAACCTCAAGTCATAGCCAAATGAATAAATAAATTAGCACCTTCATTTGCAAATTGAGATATTTTACATAATATATACACACACAATTACTATCCGCATGGCCTAACCAGTCGTTACAGTGAAACATGAAGGTTGACATGTGCTGCTAAGTGCTAATCAACATCTAATTTTTATGGTAAAAATAAAACCAAACATTTTGGTTGGAACAGAACTAGTACCGCGGGCTGAGCATCCGAACAACAAGAAGCCATTTGTCACGTGGTAATCAACATCTAATTTTTATGGTAAAATAAAACCGAACAGTTTAGTTTAAGAGTTTATTTTTTTTTTAATTAAACGTTGTCGTTTTGTATTTTTGAGTGTTAAAACCCAGGCTGAAACAGTGGTTCAATATCAATGAATTAAGAGAAAACTACACCGGTGGTTCCCAAACTATTACCGTTTTCCTATTCTTATCCTTAAACTATGTTTTTCGGCAAAATCGTCCCTTCTGTTACATAGTTCTCCTGTTTTGGTCCCTGACGTTAAATAGCTAACGGTTTTGCTGACGTGACATTTTTTAAATATTTTTTAATCATTTCTCTCTCCTCTTAAAAAATGTCACATCAGCAAAACCGTTAGCTATTTAACGTCGGGGACTAAAACAGGAGAACTATGTAACATAAGGGACGATTTTGCCGAAAAACATAGTTTGGGGACCAAAATAAAAAAATGGTAATAGTTTGGGGACCAACGGTGTAGTTTTCCCATGAATTAATAAAAAATTCTGTTTCTTCTTCTTCTCAAATTTTCCTCTGCAATCTCTGATCTTCTTCTCCTTTTACAATCATTTCTCTTCTATTTCTATTCCTATTCTAATTCTTCTATCTAAATATACAATTCCTATCTTGGTTCATGACAATTGGTATCTAGAGCCATCTTTTTTATCCACAGACACATTCAACCATATTTTGCTCGAACAACCGTACAATGGGTGATGAAACTAAAGCTGGGTGAGAGGTGCAAAAAGACCACTTAAAATAGATGATAGATCTCTTGGAAGCCAGGTGTAGTGAAAATCCTAATTATTTGAAGGAAATATTGAAGTTGCCGTCCAAGCAGCGTGAACTAGAATCATTAAGGATAGCATGGGAGCAATCGAAGTCTACTGTCCATGTGTTCGACAAAATGCTTGTGCCAAATGATGAAGCTAAGAAGGTGGATTCAAGTGCAACCAAGTTGTTCGATGAAATGTCAAAATAAGTAGATGATGTCCTGGTAATGCAGGATGTCAACAACACTGTGAGAACACAACAATTAAGTGATTCTCCTTCAATGGCAAGGGGGGAACATTTCCTAAAGGCTACTACCAATGGGTTCCCTCATAAATCGTGGGAACAAGCTGGGGGTCGAATGCTTCTGCACCATTTAAGCCACCATCAGTCTGCATCAACAACAACATGATTGAAGCATCTGGAATAGTTGCAATTGTTTCAACAGTTGATAGAACTGCGACTATGAATGAAAATGTTATTCACATGCCTCTACCTAACCGGAATTGGGAGCAACAGACTTATGTTAACACTTACGAAGTTTTTAGTTTAAATTACAATCCAAGGTACTGTTCAAGAATATATGGTTCATCATATGGTGTAACAGGATTTCATGATGGTGGATTGTCTGAAAATATCGTGTATAGAAAAAGTTGTGATAATTTCTATGGGAACCCCAAAATATGCGAGAAATTAGCTAAAGTTGTGTTGAAATTGCTGACTGGTAAGTCAAATTACACAAACTCTCTAATTCAATTGATACTGGAAGGAATTTATTTAATGATGTTTAGGAATGTCAATAATCATGTTGAGATCCATGATCCATACATATTTAGGCTTTTGTTAATGCGAAGAAGTCCTAGTGTGGATAAAATAAATAGGTTGATGGACATATATTTAAAGTATGGAAGTTTCGGTGACTCGGATAGGGAGTTTGAACAAATTGAGCTGAACTTTGCACTTTTAAATGTGAACTATGTTGAAACTGATGAGAATCTCTATCGTCAAAAGCTAGTAATTTATTATTGTAGGATTATGCAACATCTTTTGGTATTGGATATTCTTATTATAAAGATACAAAAGCTTGAAGTTGAGATTGCAAAATATCTCATTTCTGCATGTATCAAGCTTGTGACCTTGCATGAGGAGAGAGCAGTAAAGCTATGGGATTTCTCTAGAAACTATTTGTTTTTCGAGGGTGATGGAAAACCACTGAAGATTAAGAATGCAAAGTTAGAGTCATTACTTGTTTTATGCTGTAATTGGGGGTCTTACAAAATCATGAGTAGCACACACTTTTTGAAGGAATTTATATTATGGTTTTCATTGTTTGATCCTTGGAGACAAGGATCGTTTAAAAGAGGGAGGAATGTCATGATAAGGAGAGAAGCTAACAATGGAGGATATAAAGATGGAGGACGAGTCAAAGAGTATGTAGAAGTCAAATTATCTTGTTCAAATGTAACTATCTGTAGTTGGCAGAAATTCAGGGATTCAAACTTAATTGAGATCAAATGTGACAGTAAAAAGGAAGCTACTATTGAACAAGAGCTTGGAGTTCTTGTAGGTGATTTCTTCCATCAGTTTGACTGTGATGTTAACCGTGCTCACACTTTCAACTACCAATAACTTGCAAATGCAACACATTTTTTCAGCAAACAATATTTGCGAGGGCAAGGAGAGATTGAGGCTGTTTACAAGGGACAATTAGAAAGTATTTGTCAAATTGTAGCTGTGAAGCAACTTGATAATACATGGCTTCAAGTGGAGATTTTTTTTTGTGGGTCAACACCTCTTTATATATGAGTACATGCAACAAGATTCTTTAGAAGATCACCTTATTTATATTATACCTGATCAGAATTCTTGGGAATAGAATACAAAAATGACAGTAATGGGAAATGTTTGGTCTAACCATTTAAAGATTTCCAGTGATATCGTAGAGGCTAAAGATGGACTTATGAGTTCTTTTTCCTTAATCCTTGAGGATAAGGATTCTTTTCGAGTAAGGAGTATTGTCACATGCCTTATTATTAGAATAAAATAGTTTAGTTTAAGAGTTTATTTTCTTTAATTAAATGTTGTCGTTTTGTATTTTTGAGGGTTAAAACCCAGATTGGAACAGTGGTTCAATATCGATGAATTAATGAAAAATTTTGTTTCTTCTTCCTCTCAAATTCTCCTCTGCAATCTTTGATCTTCTTCTCCTTCTGCAATCCTTTCTCTTCTATTTCTATTCCTATTCTAATTCTTCTATCTAAATATACAATTCCTATCTTGGTTCATGACACCATTTTCCCCATTGTATCTGCATTTTCCCATGATCAGAAATCTGATTTCAAGAGCTTCAATCGAGGCTTTATACAGATGTCGTCAAAGGGTTTCCCCTGTTCTACATGGATGTAATCTTTAGTCTTCAGAACCTGCAGATTTGTGACACCAAGATACAAAAGGGATAAATTTACAATTATATGTAGGATTTGTAAGCTAAACTACTTGGTTGCAGAAATTCTCTTCATTACTGTAGATGGTAGTGTTGTGCTTTTAGTAGACATACCAATGTTTCAAAAAACATTCTCGATGCTTCTTTCCGTGTTTTACGAGCCAATAGACTGTTCATAGAGAGTGCCTTACGTCCTTGTACAGCTTCATCCTCAAATAAATTCTGAAGGTAATTCGCAACAGCCCTTGAAGAAAGGTATCATCACGGTGAGTGCTAGCCTCATTCCAAGTTATAAGAAATTATTTTGACAAGGAGTGCTAGATTAACGTTGGAATTAATGAAAAAAAAGTATTAAACAGCTAAAAGCCTACAGACCTGGTACGAGAAGACCATCTACTATTTTCAAGAAGACGACTTCCATCATTGCATGGCATGCCATTATCATCATCCTCACCTATCTCATCGTCTACATTCAGAAATTCTGAAAAGGAAAAGGTCAAATAAATATTTAGCAAACAAATGGTCATAGCACCCGACGGTCCAAATCCTAACCACAGTCCACCCTGCTTAAAACTTTCACTACTGATAAAATAAGTATCCACAGTGTAATTCTTTTTACTTAAAATAAATAAATATAATTTCAAGAAATGCACATTAACACCGAATTGTAAAAGCAAAACAAGGCAATAAGATTAAACCTGTATCATTTCCAATGGCAATATCCTCAAACTCCTGCACCCACCACAAGACCAAATAGTCATTTAGGGTACTCCCAAAGGCTTAAATAAAGTGAGAAAGGCTACCACAAAACAATTTTCACGGAAACAATAATAAGTTAATGTAAAAATAGCACATTGACTGAACAAGTTAACGTGAATAAATAGTTGAGGGATGGACCACGTATCAGAACATATAATGTCAACCAGGCTTTATGAATAGAATAAAGTTAAAATATATTTAGAAAATATTTGCTCAAGTATGGAAATATTTTCAATGAACTACTGTCAACCATGCTTTATAGAATAGAAAAATGTTAGCTGTAACATGTGCTAAATAACTTACAGCTTGATTATCCACAGGAGAGGTCATTTCCCCGTTGATTGCATCAACTTCCTGAAAGGTTGAGGTTTCTTCCTTATCTAATGAAGTATTTGTCAGAACCACATCAACCTTTTCTGAATATGTCAAATCTATTTTACATTCATCAATATCCTTGTAGATTGGATCCTTATCATCATGATCCAAGAATGTACCCTCAACTCGAGCCTCATCTACTACATCAACCTTATCATTTTCAGCTTCATGTGCATTTTGAGCACCATTCAGAGACTCGCCAGTTTGTAGGGTGGCAAGTGAATTGGTCCCACTTTCAACAGGTGCACAGCAGTCTGCTATACTGACATCAACCAATGTACTGGCTTTATTTTCTTCCGACAAAAACTCAGTACCAAGATTAGTAGGGGAAGACACTCCAAACTCATTTAGAACAGAGTGGCTTGATGCATTAGCAGCTTCAGCATTATCTCTGTCAATTTCCATTTCCGTGATCCCATCTAAAGGTTCATGTTGCAAAAGTTGAGGTACATCATCAACAGCATTTCTATCCTGTTGGACATTCAAATCACTGTATTCACCCTGCCGAGAATCAGTTTGAACAGTAGTGCCAACAGATTGTGCTTTCTCGTCATTGTCATGAATTAAAGGCAAAGAGCTCCCTTCAATTCCACCTTCTTCAGCACTATTAGGTCTGACAGAACACCCTAAATCTTTAGCTACTTCGTATGATGCATGGTTTTCATCAACTTCAGAAATTCTGATACTGCTTAGATCATACGGTTCATTGTGCAAACGTGCCAAGTCACCTGACATACCTGCAAGGTACACCAATTTTTAGCAACTAACAAACTTGTAATTAAAATGTTAAAACCCTCAATTAAATGAGGCAGAGTTATTTCAAGCAAACAATAAATTAAGACAGATGCACAACCACTAAGATAGATCACAGTCAAACCTTAGTCCATACAATTTTAAAACTTGAGTTTACATTCATACAAATGACGTCAATGTCAAAACTGAACTCCACATCTAGACAATACTCCAAAGAATTAAGGTATTATACAAGCTAATAGGAAAAATGCACGTGGCAGCAATCTTGTTCCCAACAAGGAGGATGCCCCCAAATTAAACAAACATCTAAAAGTATCTTTTTTCAGTGAAAGCAAATCAAATTTAAGCAAGGCCTTCCCAAGATATAGTATATCAATAAATTTTCCTGATCTCAAGGGAGCAACATATAGGGTAGGGTTTACTCACAGCAATACTATTCTCCCCTTTTCACCGCTCCACATGTCAAAACACCCAAACTATTAAAATAGGTTAATTGTATAATGGACAAGTTGGACTTCTTTTCTTTTATTTCATTTACCCAACAAAAGCATGCAGATGCAGTGAATTTTCAGCACTTTTATCTCACCAGTAAGTATAGATTCACTAAAGATTTCATCTCCCAAGAATTGTCTCTGAATCAATGAAATTTCAGGGCGAGTGCAAGGTGCTTTCTTGCGTATACGACGTATGTCTTCAGTACTAACCAACTGCTGACGTATTGTACTTGATAGAAAAAAGCAAAAGCAAATTTATCAGTACTTAACTACTAGATCCAAAATTTAAAAAATGCATAATTAAAAAGGATTAATATCCTATACACTGGCGGTGGAAAGTTTTTATTTCCACAAGCGCCTCAATTATAGGGTTTAGGGTTAGTGTTTAGGGTTTAGAGTTTAGGGGTTTTAGTGTAAACGTTTAGAATTTAGGGTTCATGTTTAGAATTTAGGATTTAGGGTTATAATTTGGGGTTTAGGGTTAGGGTTTAGTTTTAGGGTAATATGGGTGGGGATTTAGGTTTTAACCTATAAACCCTAAATTTTAACCCTAAATCCAAAATTTTATCAACAATCCCTAAATTCAAAACTACTACACTTATACCCCTAAATTTTAAACCCTAAACGAAGTCCCTAACCCCTAAAACTAAGGCGCTTGTGTAAAAAAGTTTCCACAAGCGCTTGTGTATAGAACAATTACCCAATTAAAAAATGGAGAGAGAAAGAGAGAGAGACTAAGATTCTCGAATAAATACCATTCAATAATATTTCAAAATGTGTCATGCTGATTGTAATAAACACAAATTAATAATATCTAAAGCAAGCTATTGCAGTGTCACCCACAATGTCATACTATAGAGATTATTATGATCTATACCAGTTACTTCAAAACATGGCAACTCCCTTTCGTAAATTTGTTAGCAACAGAAGGAAACAAAAATGTGTCTCAAGAGAAGATAACACTTCAATCTACATCAAATGATGAAAAGGTTGCAAAAGAAATCATGATTCATGAATAGGTAGAAACTTTCAAGTGCGTGAATTTCATAGTACGAATTTTAATTTATAAAATCAAAGAGAGTAGTGAGCTCAATAAAACAAACCATGTTGTACAACTGTACAAAAAATAATATATTTGAATTTTTTTTTTTTTGATAAGAAAGGAAAATAGGCCTCGTTAAAAACCCCTTCATACCCAACGAGCTACGGAGGTAACCCATCAGGCATTGGAAGGGGAAAAGAGTGCCTCGTAGTTTTATTGCTCTTGAGAACTTATATCGAACATTACAGGACCCAATACTCAACCATACATTCTTACAACTTACAATAAACCTCTGATTAGACTAGCAGCCTACACTGCTTACACCAAATTCAGTATGTTGGCAAAATCCTAACTCCATAATTACCCTATCCCTTGTTTAGCCAAGCTGTCTGCCTCCCAGTTACCCCCTCGCTTAATGTGTCTGATGATTACATTTCTGTCCGGCACCTTTTTTTCTATTTCCTTAACTAGTTGGAGAAAAGTAGATGGGCAAACTCCAGGGTTCCCAATCCAACTCAATATATTTGAATTTTCAAAGTTCAAATTCATTTAAGAAGAGAGCAATCATCATATCATCAATTAGTGATATAGAGAAAGGAATAAGGAGCAATAAAGACACATTAATAACATACTCGCCATGCAAAACCATAGTATCATCCATAAGAACTTTTCTCTTGGTGGCACTGGGTTTTGTTGCGGACCATGCACGTTTCATTGATCCAACTTCAAATTGAGGAGTTGGTTTCATTTTGAAAACTGAAGATCTTCTCCCAACTGAAACAATGACAAATTCATTTAAAAGAGATTCTTACGAAGAACAGCCTAGCACAATCCATGCTATTCTAGTAAATCGATAGAAGGCAGATAATAGTTCATTTAGAGATAAAAATGTTGCTACCTAAAATAGAAGACAAGAAGTCATCATCATCAGGAACTGTTTCTGCAGTTCTCCGGGATGGAGGCCTTCCAAATGATTCAACTGAATTTATACTCTCTACAGTTAGTGTACTTTCAGTTACACTTCGCTTTTTCCCCGAAACGAGTTTGGTTCCCGCATCAATTTCATTATTCCCTGCTAGGACCTTTTTGTCTGGGGTAGAGTCGGCCAGCAAATCACTTGGTTTATGAAGTGGTTCTTCTGGTGCAGAGAGTAACTTTTCAAGTGCAGGCAGGTCGGACTTAGCACAACCATTTGAATTTTCCAACTGATCACCACAAAAAGCAGTTTCTAACATCCGAGTTTGGCAGACTTCACCTGCACAGATGGTAGTTAATAAGAAACAATCTAAAACAAAGTCATTATGATTAGAAAAATGTTGTCACTTGTCATATATAATATTAAAAGAAAACCAATCTATGTAAGATAAAATAAATGAGACTTGTCAAACAAACCTTGCACCTCAATGGAAGGTCCAGAAGCATGAACTTCCTCCTCCCTTTGGGACAGATCCAAGGAGTTTTGCTCCGCAGCAGCCAAATTATCACTCCCAAGAAATTGAACAGATGAGACCTCTTCATGAATATCAGGTTCCTTAAGATTTTCGGAGACATTTGGTTCCTGACAAGTTTGGGCTTCATCGTCAATAACTGTTGGCCTGCTGGGTGATTCCAATGGACAAGAAGAATTTGAAGCTATTGCTTTGGCAGGTGATTCTTCCATATTATCGGTGGTTTCAGCATCATTCCCAGATTCACATTTGTTAGATGCTTGCTCATTCTCCAAATTGCCATCTGATGTAGGCACACAGGTACTACTTGAACATGTTCTTCGAGCAGGTTCATCTAAATCAAAGGTGACGTTGGAGCAACTAGGAGATTCTGCACATTCCCTATCAGTTCTATCCATTGAGTGCATACCACCATTATATGTATCTTCCACCCTATCAGAACCATCAGGTCCTCTAATAGTCCCCACAGCAGACTTTGAATCGGCCATGTCTGTAAGATTGTCATGTTCTAGTTCTGCATGATCACCACCAGCCAGTGCCTCATTTCCACCAGACAATTTTGGCACTTCCACTAATCCAGGAGAACCTGGATCCTGTTCGCACACAACAAATTCAGAATTTGCAGCAAAGTCTTCTTCCTAACACCAAGGATAATATATTTATCAAGGCAAGTCAAACAATAAATGGCTAGAACATGACTTATTTCTATAACATGAATATAAAATAAATAAAATTAAAAGGAAATTGAGATTTCAGTTATCTTGAATATAAAATGAACCTGATCCCCACTACAATCCATTGGCACGGCTTCTGAATTACTTAGGTCTTGCTCTTGTAGTACATCTGAACCTTGAAGATCATACCTGAAATGATAGATAAAAGCAAGCAATAAAAGTCAAAATTATCAAACTATTTGCACAAATTAACTAGTGAAACTAATGATTGATTAATAATTGGCTGTGTTGCAACCTACCCATGAGAGGAATCAAACAACCACACTTTCCAAAATGAATAAAACAAAAATAAGACAAGGAAAGTGCATACACGGCATAAGCATTTAATCTGCAACATGACCAGATAAAGAATAAAGAGCACGCGGCTGTGTTTGAATGTTTGTGAGTGAAGCTTACAATGATACTCCGGTATGTCCTGATGCTTCAACCCCATCTAGGACGAGCTCCTGGCCAAGATCAATTCAAGACGAGAATTTTCAGTAGATGATTGGCATAAGTGGAAATAGCACCAAGAAAAAGAAAAACCAGGTGAATCAATTCATAAAGACAAGCTAAATATCATAACCCCAAAGATATCAACTTTAAAGGACCATGAATCAAAGTATCAACCATCCATTATGTTAAAAAGCCTAGTTTCTGTTGTAATTCACTTATCTTTCAGGAGAAAAAAACTTACAAATAAATATACAAACCTAGGGCATATCTTAGGTAACTTCTAAACTAGGTAAAAACTAATTCTAGTAATAAAATACAGACCTTTAGAGTGAGGGTCCTAATCAAATAAAATATTTACAAATCTTTTAATTTAGGAAACAGATCTCTGACACTCCCCCTCAAGCTGAGGCATGAATGTCTTCCATCCTCAGCTTGCATGTTAACTTCTGAAAGTCTTTACCAGGTAGTCTCTTGGTACGTATGTCCGCAACTTGATTTCCAGTGGTTACATAGGGAGTACAGATTAAACCACTGTCAAGTTTCTCTTTTATGAAATGTCTATCCACTTCAACATGTTTTGTTATGTCATGTTGAACTGGATTATGAGCAATGTTGATTGCAGACTTGTTATCACAATATAGCTTCATTGGTCCATCCCATTTCACCTTTAAGTCTTCTAAAATAATTTCCAGCCATAATAAGTCACAAATTCCCAATGCCATGGCTCGAAATTCAGCTTCTGCACTGGATCTAGCCACCACATTCTATTATTTGCTTCTCCAAGTAACTAAGTTTCCTCCAAAAAATGTGCAATAGCCTGAGGTTGATCTTCTATCAATTATTGATCCTGCATAGTCTGCATCTGTGTATGCTTCTAGAGTCAAATTCTCCCCTCTTTTAAACATAATTCCTTTGTCTGGTGTGCACTTCAAGTACTGCAAGATTTGATCTACAGCCCTTAGATGTGATTCCTTAGGGTTGTGCATGAATTGACTTACAACCCCAACAGCATATGCTATGTCTAGTTTGGTGTGTGACAAATAGATGAGTCTTCCCACTAGTCTCTGAAATGAATTTCTGTCAACTGCCATATCATCCTCCTTTGAGTCTCCAAGCTTGTGATTGATTTCTGTGGGTGTTGCTGCTGGTTTACATCCCAGTTTTCCAGTTTCCTTCAACAAGTCCAAAGTATACTTCTGTTGAGATATAAAAATCCCTTGTTGTGAGTGTGCCACCTCAATACCAAGGAAGTATTTTAATCTTCCAAGTTCTTTCACTTCAAACTCTTTTACAAGGCACTTCTTCAAGTTATCAATTCCTTCTGAATCATTACCTGTAACAATTATATCATCTACATACACCAACAATATAGTTATTCGTCCAGAAGGAGTGTTTCACAAATAGAGTATGATCACCTTGGCTCTGTTTGAAGCCTTGTCCCAGCATTACCTTGGTAAATCTCCCAAACCAAGCTCTTGGGAACTGTTTTAGTCCATATAGAGCTTTCCTCATTCTGTCCAGTAGTTGAAGCAAATCCAGGTGGAATATCCATGTACACTTCCTCTTTCAAGGTCTCCATGTAAAAATGCATTTTTGATGTCAAACTGCTGCAGATTCCATCCCTGGATAACCGATAAAGAAAGTAGGGCTCTCACTGTGTTCATCTTTGCAACAGGTGCAAATGTTTCAAGATAGTAAATCCCATAGGTTTGAGAGTACCCCTTTGCCACCAATCTTGCTTTGTACCTTTCCAAAGAGCCATCTGACTTGTATTTTACAGTGAAGACCCACTTGCATCCCACTATTTTCTTCCTGGCAGCTTTACTAAGTCCCAAGTCTTGTTTTTTTTCTAGTGCCTCCATTTCTTCTTTCATAGCCTTTTTCCAGTTCTCATTTTCTAATGCCTCTAATGTTGTTTTAGGAATAATGATATCATTCAGGCTAGTAAGGAATGCTCTGTGACTGGGTGAAAGGTTTTTGTAGGTCATAAACAAATAGGAAGGATGTTTAGTGGTGCAGGTTCTTTTTCCTTTTCTAATTGCAATGGGAAATTCAAAATCAGAAGCAGTATCATTATGTTCAGAAGCAGATATAACATTGTCATTATCATTATGTTCAGAAAAAGTTTCAGAATGTACCTCAAACTGTATGGGAATAGGAGCAGGAGAAGGGAATGATTAAATCTGCATAGGTGTCTTCCTCCTCGAATAGGTCCTTAGGGGACAAGTAGTGTCTTGAATATTGGGTTGTGATATGTTAATGTTTGTTTGAGGAGAAGATGGCTTACCAGAATGTATTTCTGCAGTAAGAGGAGTAATAAGAAGCTGATCAATAAGGGGTTGAAGTAAAAAAAAGATTTGCGTTCTTATCTTCCCTAAAAGATATCTCCCCTGAAAATAAGGAACAATAAAATAACTCTCCTTTTCAACAAAAGTAACATCAACAGAAGTATAAAATTTTCTGGTAGGTGGGTCATAGCACTTGTAGCCTTTTTGAGAGGAGGAATAGCCAATGAATATGCATTTCAAAGCCCTTGGGTCAAGTTTACCTCGATTTTGAGAGTGGATGTGAACAAAAGCAACACACCCGAATACTCTTGGTTGTAGATGAAGAGATGGACTGAAGTTGGGAAAGAATTTAACAAAGGTTTGAATGGGACTTTGGGATGAAAGGGTTTTAGAGGGTATTCTGTTTATTAGAGAAGTAGTAGTCAATGCAGCTTCCCCCCAATATCTTTTAGGGACATTGTTTTGAAACAAAAGGGCTCTAGTTATAGCAAGGAGGTGTCCATTCTTTCTTTCTGCTACCCTATTCTGTTGGGGAGTATTTACACAAGATGACCCATGTATAATACCTTTGTCTAAGAAATAAGGGGATAGGAATTGATTAAAGTAATCTCTGGCATTGTCAAATCTGACTTTCTTAATTTCAGCCACAAACTGAGTCTTAATCATGGTGTAGAAAGTTTTAAAGGTAAAGGCAACATCTGACTTTTGTTTCAGAAGATAAATCTAAGTAACTCTGCTACAATATCTATAAAAGATACAAATCATCTAGCCCCAGTTATGTTAGGAATGGTAGAAGGCCCCCAAACATCACTGTGAATAAGATCGAAGGGGTTGCTGGTTCTTTTATTACTTGCTGAAAAAAAGGAACGTTTATGTTTTGCAAGTTCACAAACTTCACAATGAAATTCTTCAATATTTATGGTTTTACATAAAGAATAAAACATAGTTTTTAAAAGTCTAAAAGGCGGGTGACCAAGGCGAAAATGATGTAGCCACATCTGGTCTTTATTGGCTGTAGAATTAGATAAAAAAGACAAAGGTTGAGTATTCAAAACACTAGCTGGTCCACCAAGGACCTTAAGGTAGTATAGGCCTTTTATTTCCCTAGCACGCCCAATCATCCTCTTCGTTTCTTGCTCCTGAAAAATACATTGTGTTGGATAAAACAGAACACTATAATTAGTATCTTTAACAAGCTTTGGTATAGAGATAATGCTAGTAAACAGCTTTGGCACATGAAGAACATTCTTAAGTAGAAGAGTTTTACTAATGGCAATATCTCCTTGGCCAGCAACTATTACCATAGTACCATCTACAACTGTAATTTTCTTGTTGCTAGGACAGGGTGTATAGGTGATGAAATGTAGAAAAGAATTGTTCATATGATCAGTGGCTCCTGAGTCTATTACCCCAGGAGTTTTGGGTAGGTATGGGGTGGATGCTTTCAAGGCATTAGAATTTTGAGTAGAAGAAGAGGATATACCTAAGAAGACCAGATTGCATGTACCTGTAGAGGATGGTTTCTCTAAAGATTCCAAAAGATTTTTCAACTTTTCTACTTCTTCTCGGTTGAACTCAACAGAGTGTTCATCTGACTTTTTAGCCACTTGTTTGGTTGCAAAAGCTCTGTTCTGTCCCCTTGCTGAGCCTCCTCTTTCTGTGAAATTTCTATTTGCAAAATCTCATCTGAATGCATTGGTAGTGATCCATTTCTTTCCAAAGATTCTGCAGCAAGTTAGAATATTCTGTATTGAATTTGCTTCCTTGTTTGGTGGCTGAAATCTTGCTTTTGATTTCATAAACCTGGGCAGCATCTCTAACTTTTAAATAGGTTTGTTTTACAGCCTCCCATATCTCTTGGGCTTTACTGAGGAACATGCAAGTGTCACTGATTTTGGGCACCATTGAATTCCACAACCAAATCATTACTAACGAATCTTGTCCATCCCAAGCCTCGAATCTGGGATCTCCTTCCTTAGGGCCAGTTCCAAAAAGATGGTTGAGTTTACCCCTTCCTTTGAGGAAAGTTCGAACTAATTGAGACCACTTAAGGTAATTTTTACCATTCAATCTGTAGGAGGCTTGTATGTTTTGTAAGTCACTCGTCGAATTGGAGCAACTTCCCTCACTCATTGTGCCTCCTTGAGCGGTTTATGAACTGCTGAAATCATCCTTATCACCCATACTCTCTCAAGGAATAAAGGGAATCAAAAAAATGTTCAACAAGAACACTGAGACCAAAAAACAAGAGGCTCTGATACCATGTTAAAAAGCCTAGTTTCTATTGTAATTCACTTTTCTTTCAGTAGAAAAAAACTTACAAATAAATACACAAACCCAGGGCCTATCTTAGGTAAATTCTAAACTAGGTAAGAAACTAATTCTAGTAATAAAATACAAACCTTTAGAGTAAGGGATCCTAATCAAATAAAATATTTACAAATCTTTTAATTTAGAAAACAGATCTCTGACACATTCAACAATTTAAAGGTACTGCAGACAAAAGGATCCATGGAAGCATATTTTCATATTTCAAAAAGTAAATGGTCAGGATTTCTGAAGTTAACCACCTATGAAACAGTTTCAGTAAATTGACCCATTTGATGAGCATGCCTAAAAGATCATAAGCATTCATGTTTGTACTTAAGGTAAGGATACACATTTCAGCTATATCCTCATGACATTTTTGCATCATCTACTCTCACAACACTGTTAATATACAAAACCATTTGTTCTTTTACCCCTATTCTTTGCTAAAGCATGTTCCTATTGTCACGATTATTTTTGCAACAAGCCCACACAGTTTATTCTTAATGACTATTTTTTAAATCTCTAGTCCATTAGTTTTATTTCCATCACCTTTAAATTGCTCAGTGGATGGTTTCATTCATGGTCCTTGAGAGTAGATATTTTGCAGACGATTTGAAGAATCTACTGCGGGTGATTGCAAACTGTGAGTTAGTACAGGGTAAATAGTGTTTTATTATGTAAATAGTATTCTAATTCGTTAGGAACTCTATCCTATAGATAAGAGACTAATCCTAAAGTAGTTTACTGCTAGTTAAACTCTTACTATGTTGTATTGAGTCTATAAAACAGACTCCTCCTTTGTATCGAGTTAATATATAAAAATTACAGAGAAAAACTCTCTTTCTCTTCTCTGTAAATCTACCTTATCTATTCCTACATGGTATCAGTCTAGGTTTTGATCCATAAATCTCTCTCGATGGCTTTTCCATCCGCATCCTCTAGTGCTAATTCATCGACAGACTCCCTTCCAGTTGTTGATTTTCCAGCACTCTCTGGCAAAGTCGTCACTTGCCATCTGTTTAAAAGTCAAACTTCCTCGACAAATGCTCTCCTTATTTTTTAGCTACACAGAATAATCTTGCATGGATTATTGACTCCGGAGCCTCCAACCATATGACTGGTAATAGAGGTTTGTTTGCTACATTTGAACCCTTTTGTTCTCAGCAGTCTATTAAAATTGCAAATGGGTCCTTATGTCCTATACAAGGGACTGGTTCAGTTCTTCTCACTGAAAATATAGTGCTTACTGGTGTGTTGTTTGTACCAAATTTGATATGCAACCTATTGTCTGTCAGTAAACTATCTAAAGGTTTACAGTGTTCTCTGAAGTTTACTGATGATAATTGTATCTTACAGGCAGTGGACTCGAAGAAGATACTTGGCAATGCTAGATTGAACAATGGGCTCTATACCTGTTTTTGGCAAGCGACCCCTCTAATCTCAAGCTTTTTCTAGTTCCATATCATCCTCAAAGTAGAATGATGAAATCATGTTATGGCATTTTCGGTTAGGTCACCCGAATTTTTTTATCTTGCTGAACTTTTCCCACTTGTTTACTCATACAAAACCGCAATTGTTTAAATGTCATGTTTGCCCTCTTGCTAAGCAATCTAAAGCTTCTTATTTACCATTGTCGCGGCCATTCTTTTGAAAGCCCGTTTTTTATGTTTGGAATAAAAACAGCATGACGATTAGGTTTTTTGAAAATCAGGGTTTTTTACCATTTTATCTTATAATTAATTAATGGGTAATCTACCCCAGAAGTCCCTTTTGTTTGGAGCTTGTTCTGTTTTGGTCACTCGATTTGAAAAAAGATTAAAAAGATCACTTATGTTTTCGACCAATAGTCACTCGACCGTTAACCTCCGTTAATAAAATTAATTAATTTTAGTTTTGACCCCCTAAATTTTTTAAAGTTTATTTTTTTCCATTCATTTCAAACAAAAACCAAATGCATTAACAACTTAAATTTCAAAGCATTTCTCAAGAATCCGAAAAAACTAGTTAAGAGATTCTTAACTCACAACGAATTTACAAACCCCAGTGCTAACATAAAATTTATAGAAAATAAATTCTTAACCTCTAAACCAGAGAAATCAAACTAAACAGATGCATTAACAGCAAACTGACTGAATTCCACTTTTCCACCATTTTCAAGCCATAAAATAAACTGATCAAGATATCCTGATCTCACTGCCAATTTACAAAACCTAATGAAAAAAATGTAATTTGCAAAAAATAAAGAAACCCTAATCAATAATCAGTTTTACAATATGCAGATAAATTACATTCTATAACTAGGGTTCGTTCCTCAATTTAATTCAGGAAAACATGTGATTCGCAATTCAAATCTCCATGATTAAAATTAGGAAATTTTAGAGAAAACAACAAGAAAACGATTCGATGAAATAAGGATTTGGGGAGAAAGAAGTAATGCTTGAAAAAATCGAATAGAGATCATAATCCAACGAAATTACGGGGGAAATTCAAGAAACAAAGAAGCTTTAAAGGAATCGAAATACCTGAAACGACGGTGGTTTCTGCTCAAGAATTGTAAAAGTTTTCCACTGCCAAGACTGAGCTAAAACAAATCTCGTACTAATTTCTCCCTTTTTGAATATGGGAGGGAATCTGAGAAATGAAGTAAACTTTTAAAAGTTTAGGGGTCAAAACTAAAATAAATATTTTTTTTATTAACGGAGGTTAACAGTCAAGTGACCAAAATAGTAACGGTCGAAAACATAAGTGACCATTTTAATCTTTTTTTTAAATCAAGTGACCAAAACAGAACAAGCATCAAACAAAAGTGACCTCCGGTGTAGATTACCCTTAATTAATTTACCATTTTTAATAAAATCCCTTTATTTTGCTTTAAAAATCGTTTTGGAGTCGCCACCGGCCACTTTGGTAAGCCGAACACCATAAAAACGCACTAGAGATTTTTTTTGAAGTTTGGGTTTGGGTGTCGGTTACGTGTAGGGAAGGGTTAGCACCCCTACGAACGCCCGTTATCGGTACCTTATTAATTACACGTGGCATTTTGAACATTAATTTGTATTTAATTAAATTTTTTAACTATAAAACGAATTTTATTCCGAATTAGAGTATCCTTTCGTAAGAAAATACATTTTTTTCGAATATAAGTTAAAGTGTTCTAATGTAATTGGATGTTTCATAATTATATTTAATCAAAATATATTTTTTCACAAAGGATACACTCATTCGGAATAAAATTCGTTTTACAGTTAAAAGATTTCATTAAATACAAATTAATATTTGAAATACCAAAATGCCACATGTAATTAATAAGGTACCGATAATGGGCGTTCGTAGGGGTGCTAACACTTTCCTACACGTAACCGACTCCCGAACCCGAACTTTTCAAAAAGAATATCTGATGCATTTTTATGGTGTCTGGCCTACCAAAGTGGCCGGTGGCGACTCCAAAACGATTTTAAAGCAAAATAAAGGGATTTTGATTAAAAATGATAAATTAATTATAAGATAAAGTTGGTCAAAAACCCTAATTTTCCAAAAACCTAATCGTCAGGATGTTTTTATTCCAAACATAAAGAGCGGGCTTTCAAAAAAACGGTCGCGACAATTTGGCGACTCCGCTGGGGACATAATTGAGAGTCAGGCCTATTAATTAATTACACGTGGCATTTTGGCATTCTTAACATTAATTTAATTTTTTCTGAAGAATTGTTCGATAGATTTTAGGAAGAATGAGGGTATTTTTTGTGTATGTTATATCTGTCATTCATGTATAAGCCCTAAACCCGGGTTTTTCACCCTTAAGTGGCAGTAAGACAATATCCGATGTGATGCTCTTCAGCTCCAAGTTCGGATTTTTGTCTTCTTCCGGTATACTAACCTTACGCATCGTGGGGCCCATACCACCGTTGTAAGGGACTTATACTACTGAATCGATGTCTTGCTGCGGCAGTAGGCAATAACAACAGTTCGGGAACCGAGAGTCTAGAACAAAGCCCACCCCATTAGAGCCAAACAGAGACCTAGGACAGGTACTGCCGATTTAAATTCATTTCTGTGTTTATTTTGCTGCATTAAATATTGTCATTTTAATTCGAATAGTTATTAATTCCGTAGTTTATTTATTTGTTTTTAATATTAATTCGAGATACTGACACAAATTTTTTTGTTGTTTGTTGCTTGTTTCATTTTTGTCATCAATTACATTTTTATTTTCGACATCGAATTTAGAATTAGTCAAATTTAGAAGTACTCGATATATCACGGGAATTTAAAGTAAGAGATCATAATGTTGTTGTATGGATCTGGTCTGAGCAGACGCAGCACGAAAGGGGTATAACCTCATAAGGGGAGAAATATCAAAGATGAAGGGATATGCAAAGCTAACCACTAATCAAGAGGTATATTTATTAGACTTTAAACATATTTGGAATCAATAGAATAACAAGATGAAAAAGTTATTTCGAGATGAATTCGGGGACATAGCTTTATTGCTAGAAATAAAGATCGATAAAGAATTATTAAGGTCAATGGCTCAATTCTGGAACCCAGCCTATAACTGCTTCACCTTTGGGCAAGTAGATATGACACCGACATTGGAGAAATATGAGTTGCTGATCAATTGCCCGAAAATAAAAAGTGACAAAATCTACACCAGGTCACTTAATAGCACAGGGCATTCAGGGTTCATCAAAAAGTTGGTAGCATTAACAGGAAAGACTAAGGAGTGGTGTGATCAAAGATTAGCTGAAAATGACAGCACCGACCAAAATGAAGATAGGCAACGAGTTAATTGGAGAATTCTCAAAGAGCTAATACTAGCAAATCATTACGAACCAGTTAGAATGAGAAGCCTATTTGTTTTGTGCATTTATGGCCTAGTAATTTTCCACAGAATTGTGAGCATGTTGATTCATCGACTATTGGATTATTCAAACGATTAAGTAAAGGAGTTAACCCAATGCCGACAATTTTGAGAGAAACTTATAGGACACTCACCAACTGCAAAAAGACGAGGGAAGCAAAATTCTGTGAGTATGCACAACTGCTAGAAATATGATTTAGGGGCCACAGATGGAATGCACCCTACAGAGGAGCTAGATACCTTGATACTTATTCACCGATCAAAGAGCATCTAATTGTGTCTTGGAAAAGAAAAGTGAGAAACACTAGATCAAATATCTCAAAGACTTTAAGGATACGGATATAGTATGGAAAGCTCCTTCGCTAAATACAGGTACAGCCATTCTATATCGCTGTGAAAACAAACACTGGGTTCATTTACCAAGAATTTGGAGAGGAACAACTTATTGCCCATTGCTAGTCTCGAGACAATTCGGATCAAGGCAATTTATGCCTGCTACTGTTGGAATAACAAAGTTTGAATATACTCACAAGACCAATGATTACAAAGGGCTAATTCTATAGACCTCAAATGCTTGGAAAACACCAAGAAGGGTTCAGCCTTATCCAGGAATAAAAGTAATGGCAAGGTACGATGAGTGTAGGGCCTAGAGAGTCAATGACACTACGTTTCAAGAAATGCCCCAAAGAGCCGAAACTTCAACACAGGCAATTCAAGAGTCGCCTTCAGCTTTAGAAGTTAGTGCGTCTGTTACACGAGTTAGTCAACTTAGAAGTTAGTGCTAGCGATTTTACACAGAGGGGATAAACTTGCTATATAAAAACGATAACCCTAACTCCTAAGTTGACTAACTCGTGCAACAGACGCGCAATAGCTTCCCTGTGTTACTCTTCAATGTTAGGCTGCTCCAACAGGCTTGTAGCTTGCCTTTACAGGATTTGGACATACGAAGCGATACTTCTAACTTGGGCTTTGAATCTTACTAGTTCATCGTTCTGACACTGGACCATTCGCTGAGTTGCCTTATATTTATCCTTCCATGCTCCGCTCTCTGCCATTACTGCTCCTACATATCCAGCCAACTTGTCTTTTAGGTCTTGAACAATGACTTCCAGCTCAGTTATTCTTTTCTGCATTCTTTGTTTTGCTATCTCTGTTTCGACTTTATCCTTATTGTGATACTTGGTGATTAATTTTTCATACTGTTACACCTGGCTAGTCAAGTGAAATTTCGAGCTTATTCTTCTTCTAGCCTCTTCTTGGCTTTGTCGTTCGATTCTTTGCTTGCACGCGTCTTTCTGTCATACATCTTTTTATATTCATCCCTGTCTCGGGTCATTGCATCCAATTCATCTGATAGATTTTTTATTATCTTGTTTGTTCCACCCTTTTGTTTGGCTTTGTAATCATTGTGTAATTCCCGCAACTCTCTTAATTCTTGATTCGCTTTCTTGTTTTGTTACATCAGCTCCTTCTCTTTTCTTTTATGGATCTCTACTTGCAACTGTGTCATTGTTAACTACTTCTTAAGATCTTAGATTCCATTTTCATACTTCTTTAAATCTTGCTCCCAGTCATGTCTAAGTTGTGAGGTCTGCAAAATTAGCCCTTTGTAGTCATTGGTCTTGTGAGCATATTCGAACTTGGCCATTCCAGCAGTAGCAAGCATAAATTGCCTTGAAGCGAATTGTCTCGAGACTAACAATGGCAATAAGTTGTTCCTCCCCAAATTCCTGGTAAAGGAACTCAGTCTCTGTTTCCACAGCGATATAGAAAGGTTGTACCCATATTCAACCAATGAAGTTTCAATACTATATTTGTATCCTTCAAGTTTTTGAGATATTCAATCTAGTCTTTCTCAGTTTTCTTTTCAAAGACACAGTCAGTTAGGTACTCTCTGATCGGTGAATAAGTATCCAGGTATCTAGTTGCTCTGTAAGGTGCGTTCCATCTGTGGCCCCTAAACCATATTTCTAGCAGTTGTGCACACCCCCAGAATTTTGCTTCCCCTGTCTTTTTGCAATTGGTGAGTGGCCTATAAGTTTCTGTCAAAATTGTCGGCACCGGGTTAACTCCTTTACTCAATCGTTCGAATAATTTAATAGTCGATAAATCAACATGCTCACGAGTTCTGGAAAAAATTACTAGGCCATAAATGCACAAAGCAAACAGACTTCTCATTCTAACTGATTCGTCATGACTTGCCAGTATCATCTCTTTTAGAATCCTCCAATTAACCCGTTGTCTATCTTCATTTTGGTCGATGTTGTCATTTTTAGCCAATCTTTGATCCCACCACTCCTTGGTCTTGCCTGTTAACGCTACCAACTTTTTGATGAACCTTGAATGCCTGTGCTATTAAAGGACTCGGTGTATATTTTGTCGCTTTCTATTTTCGGGTAGTTGATCAGTATCTCATATTCCTCCAATGGCGGTGTCATATCTACTTGCCCAAAGATGAAGCAGTTATAGGCAGGTTCCAGAATTAAGCCATTGCCCTTAATAATTCTTGATTGATCTTTATTTCTAACAATGAAGTTATGTCCTCGAATTCATCTCAAAATAACTTTTTTATCTCGTTATCCCATTGATCCCAAATATGTTTAAAGTCTGATAATCATGCCTCCTGATTAGTGGCTAGCTTTGCATATTCCTTCATCTTTGATATTTCTCCTCTTCTGAGGCTATCCCATTTTCGTGCTTCATCTGCTCAGACCAGATCAATACAACAGTATTATCCTCTCCTACTTTAAATCTTTGTGACATATCGAGTACTTCTAAATTTGACTGACTCCAAATTCGATGTCGAAAATAAAAATGCAATTGATGAAAAAAATGAACAAAGCAAACAAGCAACAAACAAAATAAAAAACTTGTGTTAGTATCTCGAATTAATATTGAAAGCAAATAAACAAACTACGAGATTAATAACTATTCGAATTAAAATGACAATATTTAATGCAGCAAAATAAACAGAGAAATAAATTTAAACCGGCAGCACCTGTCCTAGGTCCCTGTCTGGCTCTAATGGGGTGAGCTTCTAAAACAGAATGTGGGCTTTGTTCTAGACTCTCGGTTCCCGAACTGTCGTTACTGCCTACTGCGGCAGCAAGACATTGATTCGGTAGTATATGTCCCTTACAACGGAGGCATGGGCCCCACAATGCGTAAGATTAGTATACCGAAAGAAAAATGTACCTCAACACAAAAGGTTTAATGCATGATTTATTATTGTCTTGTCATTTTTCAGTGAACCCTAATTAGGCTCCATTAATCGATTTAATTAAAATTTTTATGAATATTATTAATTTTGGACATAAAAGAAAACACTAAAAATAATATTGGGCACTTTCTTTATTAAGCCCAAAAATAACAACATTCTTAATTAGAATGTCACTAATTATTAACCCTATTTTATTTTATTTGTTAAATTTACCTAGTTAGTGATTTATTTCCATTTTCATAGTTAAAGTAGAAAATTGAAACTTTTATCGAAATGCTCATTGGTTAACATCACTCTACATTGTGACACTAGCTAATATTGAGCATGCTAACATTGTTTCAAATATCTAACTATTTTCTACAATGATCTCTCTATTCAATTATAGTTAAGTAAACTACACTAATGACTCTAGTCTAATTTAACATGTGATTAATTGTCCGAACAATATAATGGCATGATATTTTTAAAACATTCAAACATATAAATTAATTACTCAATTAAATAAAACAATTAATTAAAGTAATTAAATTCTAGAAAGGATTGAATTGAATTATATTGCATCTTAGATGACCAAATTACAAAGCAAAGGGTGGCTAATTTATAAAGAAAATAAAATTCAATAACCCAAATCTAAAGAACTTAAAAATAAGCCTAAACACGTATCCAAGCCCAAACCATTGACCCATTTGAATTAAAAAAAAGCCCAAACACAATGTTTTAAGTTTGACCGGGTCACGGACCCGTTTCCAAACCCGTGTGAAAACACGCGAATCCCCTGTGACTCGACTCCCCAAAACGACATCGTTCTCAACTCGGTATAAATAGCCCTAAACCGAGTTGGAACGGTCATTCGACCATTCTCTCTCTCCTAAATCCTCTGAATCTAAACACCAAAAACCCAAAAAATCAAAGTGTTTTTCAATCAAAACCCCTAATTTTGCCCATGTTCTTCCCTAGTTCTTCAAAAATCACTCGTTCGATCTTCAAAAACACCCAAAACCTTTCCCAAAACAGTTTTTGAAGATAAAAAAACCCTCTAGAACTCTTCCAAAACCCTTCGTTTAATCCTCACAAACATCCAAACTTTTCTGAAACATGTTCTTTACAGATCAAATCCCTCATTTTTCAAGAACACAACAAGAACCTTTTCAAAAAACATCATTTGATCTTCATTTCCCCTCGAACACCTCTCCGACCTGTTTCCTAGCCGCCGGGATGATATCGACCACCGGATATCATCTCCATCTCCTCTTTCCTCTTTTCGATGACCGGACCTTCTCCGGTCATCTTCTCCGACGTCTTTGCAACCTCCGATCACTGTCCGACCTTTTTCCTTTTTCCGATGATCGGACCTTCTCCGGTTATCTTCTCCAACCAGACCTGGCTTTTACGGCCACAGTCTGCAACTCCAACCACCGTCTTCGCCGTCGCCGAAACCCTAAGTCTACCCAAAAAAGCTTCTTTTTTCGCCCTAATCCTAGATCTAGGTCCCGTTTCATCAGAAACACCCCTCTTCACCCAATCCTAGGCTATCTACCCAAAATCAATGACCTTTCCTCTCTGTTTTTCGACTCTGACAACGACTCTAGCACTCGATTTTCACTCTGATGGCGTTTCCGGCCACGACTAAGCAAGATAAGCCTGCGATCTCCTTTCTTTTTATTTTTTTATTTTTTTATGTTTATTTAGTTTTGAATTAGATCTGAAACTTATAACCTTAGATCTGTTTTATTTACCTTAGATCTAGATTTTTACATGTATTATGGATCTGATTTTTATGTTTGAGTTTGGATTTAAGGATGTATTTTATGCTGAGATGTGTTTTAGACAGACTTGAGTTCAGTTTTTTAGAATTTAATTCGTTTTTTTTGTTTTTCGAACAGGTAAGAAAGGGAAAAGGCAAAGGACAGAGGTTGAAATACCTCGGTTCAGTATTTTGACGGTTTCGGTGAGCTTCCGGCAAGGTCACTGTGTTCGGTTATCTTCTCCGATCAGCTCAGATTCCTCAGGTAAACTCTTCCTCTCTCTGAATTTTGGTTTTCTTTTTTGGTAATTATTAGTGTAATTATGACTGTCATTAATTAAAGTTTTTCTCTCTCTTCGCAGGTATTTATTCATGTGTCAGATATGACGTCATCTTTGCACGGCTGGCGATGCCAGCTGGTCCCAGCTCGGTAGGGATTCGAGTGAAAAAGAACGGGCCAATGCCATGTTGACACGTGTCCTTTGGGGGCTCGAATTCGAGCGGGAAAAAGAAACATAAATAAGTTCGGAAGGGTTTTTGTGCTTGTTGGGCTGGATTCGGGTTGTAAACAGCTGTAATGGGTTGGGTCAGAACTGTTGATTGCTGTAATGGGTTTTTAGCTTTTGGTTCGGGCTTTTGTAATGTATGGGCCTTTTGTATGTACATTTGGACTTTAGTTTATCTTGGGTTTCTTTTATTATTTGTTTTATTTACTATTATTATTATTATTATTATTATTATTATTATTATTATTATTATTATACTATGTATATATATAAGCCCGAACAAAAATCTGGTTCTACAACCATCTTCTTCTAAAACATCTAAACCATTTTCTTTGATTCACATTAACATTTGGGGTCCTCGAGTGAAGAGTATTAATGGTTATAGGTGATTCGTGTCTTTCATAGATGACCATAGCAGGACAACATGGACTTACTTAATGCGAGAAAAATCTGAGGTTGAGTCTATTTTTAGGAGGTTTTATACAATAATAGAAACTCAATTTAACAGTAAAATTCAGATATTTAAGTCCAATAATGGGAAAGAGTATTTTACCACTTCTCTG
Organism: Hibiscus tridactylites; assembly: GCA_958450335.1. Taxonomy (NCBI): domain Eukaryota; kingdom Viridiplantae; phylum Streptophyta; class Magnoliopsida; order Malvales; family Malvaceae; genus Hibiscus; species Hibiscus tridactylites. Next base: position 56,018,434 of record OY288275.1, read on the forward strand.
GGAAAAAATTTTACAGAGAAAGAAATAGTCCAGATTAGCTCTTGTGTGGATTCACCACAACAAAATGGGGTTGTTGAGCGCAAAAATAGGCATCTACTAAAGGTCACTTGATCATTATTATTGTCTAATAATGTTCCAAATTACTTGTGGGGTGAGGCTTTATTGTCTGCCACTCATCTTATAAATCGGATGCCTAGTAAAATACTTAAATTTCAAACACCACAGTCACTTTTGTTGGAAAGCTATCCAAATTTTAAACCCATGTCTTTTATACTTCCTCTTCGAATATTTGGTTGTACTGTATTTGTGCATTATATTGATCCTCCTCGGTCAAAATTAGATCCTCAGTCTTTGAAGAGTATTTTTGTGGGTTACTCTTCACTTGAAAAAAGGCTACAAATGTTACTATCCTTCTACAAAATAGTTTTTTGTTTCTTTGGATGTAACCTTCTTTGAACAGGACTCATATTTTCCGAAGCCTACAATTCCGAGACTTTGAAAGAATTGCAACCTCATACTATTCCACATGTATACTCACCCGTAATTCCTTCTATACCTTCAGAATTTATTTCTACTCCTCCCAATGATATTACATCTTCCAAACAAATTTTACATGTTGATCCCTCTGCTCGAGAATCTGTTTGTCAACCAGCAGCCACCCAAAACTCTCATTCTAAAACTGTTCAGACCCCTAAACAACTCAGTGTTTATACTAGAAGGAAGAAAGTCATTCTTGAGACTGTTTTTCAATCTGACACTTGTCGAGAGTTGGAAATGAGTCCATTTGCTGCTGAGGATGTTGAAGGTAATGTAAACTCTTCAATTAATTTGAAAAATTTGCCTATTTCTAAAAGAAATGGAGCATGACAGTGTGTTAAGTATCCCATTCAAAAATATGTTGCGTATGGTAACTTGATGTCATCTTTTAAGGCTTTTACAATTTGCCTTGATGAAGAAGAAATCCCTACAAAAATTGATGATGCACTAAAAGATCTGAGATGGATGCGGGTTGTTGAAGAGGAAATCAATGTTCTTGAAAAGAATGACACTTGGACTATTGCAGACTTACCAAAAGGCAAGAAGGCTGTTGGCAGCAAGTGGGATTTTGCCATTAAATAAAAGTCAGACGGGAGCAGAGAGAGATTTAAGGTCAGACTTGTGGCCCAAGATTTTTCACAAACTCATGGCATAGACTACAAGGAAACTTTTGCCCCTATAGCAAAGCTGAACACGGTCAGAGTACTGCTGAGTGTTGTTGTGAACAAAGATTGGGGCCTTCATCAATTAGAAATAAAAATGCCTTTCTAAATGGTAAGTTGGAAGAAGTCTACATGAAGATGCCACCTGGGATGGAGCCTAAGCCGAATTGCCAGAAAGTTTGCAGGCTTAAAAAATCTCTATAGCCTTAAGCAGTCATCAAGAGCCTAGTTTGACAGGTTCACTAAAGTTCTCGTGCAGAGTAAGTACAAACAGTGTCAAGCATATCACACACTGTTTGTAAAGGTAACTTCTAATGAAAAAAGTGTCATCTTAATTGTTTATGTTGATGACATTGTAATAACAGGGGATGATGGAGATGAAATCAGAAACTTGAAGAGCTTATTGAGCAAGGAATTCGAGACTAAGGACTTAGGACAACTAAGGTATTTTCTTAGTATGGAAGTTGCCAGATCCAGTAAAGGCCTAATGATAAACCAACGAAAGTATGTATTAGATTTACTCTCTGAAACTGGTATGTTGGGGTGTAAACCAGTTGAAACTCCAATGGTAACTGACCTGAAGTTAAGAGAAGAATTGGGGACTGAAGTTGATGAAAATCAGTTTCAAAGGCTGGTAGGGAAGCTTATCTATTTGTCCCTAACCAGGCCAAATATCTCCTTTCCCGTAAATGTCATTAGTCAACACATGACTAATCCCAGAGAAGGGCACTTAGAAGCTGCATATAGAATTCTTAGATATTTGAAAGTTACACCAGGACACGGTTTAATCTTCAAGAAAACTGAAGAAAGAACAGTCAAAGTCTACAAACCAGTGTATAAAATGGCGCGAAGCGCACTAAGGCGATAGGTGTCCTAGAGCCGAGGCGCAAGGCGCGCGCCTCATTGAAGTGAGGCGCATTTTTAAAAATTGAAGTTTTATAGACCAAGTGCAGATAAAGTTATCACTTAACCATCCATTTTTCTTCCATTCTTTCAATGTTAATTTTAATTGTGTAAATATATGATTTTAGATTGATAAAAATATGATTACATTAAAATTGTTATTTATTATTAAAGTTTGGAGGTTTAGGGTTTAGAATTAAGATTAATGTTTAGAATTTATGGTTTAGGTTTTAGAGTGTTAGGGTTATGAATTTAAGATTTGTATTTTATAAGATAAAAATGTAGGCTTGTGTAAAGCTTATTTTACACAGTCTATGTATCTAAGTTTTATCCTTTATTTAAATAATAAAATTATTGTTGAAAAGTATTTATTTTAATTTTTTATGCATTTTTTTAACCAGAGAAGATATGCTAATTTTGAAGAAAAAATATAGGTAAGTATCTATAGAAATGAAAGGGTTGATCGGTGAGAGGGAGAATGATCATTGAGAATGAATTTTAACACAAACAAGAGACACGTGTCAAAAATGTGCTCAGCAGTAGGCCTAAATTTCTCTCCTTTTTTTATTCACGCGTTCCTGTTCCCCTTCTCCTACTCTTCTTCTTCGACAGATTCTAGGGTTCTCTTTTTTGTTTTCTTCCTACAAGTTTTCATCTATGGTTTGAGGCTACATACCTCCCCCTTCATTCCATGTATTACATTTTTCTTTCTCCTCTTCTTCTTCTTCTTCAACAGATCAATCTTCTTTTGAATTTTTTTGCTAGTTTCTCTTTCCCCCAAGCTTCTCCTCCCATGGAGGCAAGCCATTTTCAGGTCTAATTTAAACTATGGCTGGAAGGCACGCGCCTAGCCGCCTCACGCGCCTTTTGAGCGCTTCATTGAAATCGCCTCGCCTAGATACTATTAGGCATTTTGCAAGCGCCTCGCCTCAACGCCTAGGCACGCCTCAAGTGCGCCTTTTTAAACACTGATACAGACTCAAGTTGGGCTAGTGAAGTTACTGAGTCAACTAGCGGTTACTGTTCGTTTGTATGGGGTAATCTAGTGACATGGAGAACAAGAAACAACCAGTCGTTGCAAGGAGTAGTGTAGAGGCAGAATATAGAGCTTTAGCATTAGGAATCTGTGAAGGAATGTGGTTGCTTAGACTGCTAAAAGAGTTGGGTATGAAGCAAGATGAGAAGTTTAGATTCTCAGTGACAACCAATCTGCCATCCAGATTGCTAAAACCCAGTTCATCATGATCGAACTAAGCATGTGGAAATCGACAGGCACTTTATTGCTGAGAAAGTGAATGATGGAATAGCAAGCTTAACTTATGTTCCTACAGAAGAACATCTTGCTGATGTGCTTACTAAAGCACTTTCTAAACAGATTTTTGATAAATTTATATCCAAGCTGGGTATATACAATGTATACACACCAACTTGCGTGGGAGTGTAAGTTAGCACATGTAAATAGTGTTTTATTATGTAAATAGTATTCTAATTTGTTAGGAACTCTATCCTAGAGATAAGAGACTAATCCTAAAGTAGTTTACTGCTAGTTAAACTCTTACTATGTTGTATTGAGTCTATAAAACACTCCTCCTTTGTATCGAGTTAATATATAAAAATTACAGAGAAAAACTATCTTTCTCTTCTCTGCAAATCTACCTTATCTATTCCTACACAAACTACAGCCAAACTAATCATCAAATGATGGGGAAGAAAGAATTATTGATTACCTCCTCAAGCAGACCAACCTGAGAAGTGTCACCATCACCAAACCGCTCTGGAAGCATTCAAAATGAAGAATTTTTAGATTTATTAGTATTTTGCTAACCAAGTGTAGCTAAATCTAGCATATCAGAGTCAAAAGCAGTACTCACCATCCAATCCAAATTGCGACGTAGAGTAAACAACACCATCCATGGTATCTTGAAGTGTAATTTGCTCTCTTGAGCTAACGTGATGATCAACATAGTTACTGCCAAGAAAGCTACATGTTAATAAACATACAAGAGTTTCATATGTACCTTATGAAAATATTCGTTGTGTATCTCATATTACCAAAGCAGTAGACAGGCATCAAGAAAGGCAATCTAAGAGGTAAATATTAGGAACTAACCCCTGAAAAATCTCATTATCAGGGAGCTCAAAGTCATCAAGATCAAAAGTCTCCGGCAAAGTGATTGAGTGGTAGGGTGCAGTTGATTCTTCTGGTGGCAAATCAACAGCAGTGGAGCGAAAAGCCTGCTTTATCTTAAGCAAGGCTTCACTGCAATCATCAAAAAGGTAATTCACCTTTCTAGAATATATCCTCACCACTCCAAGAAGAAGATGACTTGACAATCGTAGAGCAATTGGTACATCAGGAAACAGAATAGAGTCTGCTCAATGCCATATAGAAATAAATAAATAAAATTACAAGGGGAAAAGAAAAAGCAATAAATAAATAAATAAAAGCCTAGGCTCCCATCCTCAATAACAAGGTAGGGTGTGGTTATTTACCCTGCTATTAAGGGAAATCTCCTACATGATTAAAAATTTCAAAAGCAATAAATAGAGTTGCTAGTGGCCCCAACATATATGTCCAGAAGGGCCATGAAAAGGGAAAAAAACATACAAGGACTTGAAGAAAATAAGCTCATACATGAATAACAATGAAAGGTGGGATGTTATGAGCTTTAAAAAATTAATCTGATATAATTATGAAAAAGGAACTGTGAAAATGAACATATCTATTTCAAAACCAGTAGGCAACACCGCAACCGAAGCACACCAGCTGCAAACTATTCCAATAAGCACACTACGCCACATATTTATATAGAGTTCATTTTAACCTAATTGACTAATGGATCTAACAGTATGTTCATGCCATCAGACACGCTGATTTCAAGCTAAGCTAGTATTTATAATTGGAAAATTATATGGTAAAAATACTCCACTACCAGTGTACTTAATAATCTTTTTATAATTTTCAACTCCCAAATACCACTTTTACTAATATCCGTTTAATGGTCGGGTGTGTTTTGATTCCATCAAACTGATAGAAATACTTGATAAACATAGAACTCTTCACGCATGAACAATACTAATCCCAATGGTTGGTTCAATGAATATGGACTTACAAATCCTGGAAAATAAATGAGAGTATTTACCAATCAAATAAACAAGGTTTAGATAAATACTTGTTATTTATTTCCTTAAAAGGACTTATATATTGCTCATTTTGGCAAAGAACGAACATACAAGTAGAGAGATAAGATTTTAAGCTTAAACTCCAGGTTCCAAACTAAACAAGTAAGATGAAATTAGAAAGTACTGACCGACAGATACACCAATATCGGTATCAGCCACCTGATTCTTTCGGAGCTTCCTCTCCAGATGAGCTGCTATCCATATCGTACCCAATGGACCTTTCTTCGCCAATATAAACTGCGAATAAAACATTTCTCTTCAAAAACAATCTTACTTTTTCGTACAATTTCCCCACGCCTAAACGTAAGCAATCCCTGTTATTTGAAGCTTGAAATTATGCTTCCACTTTAAAATTAAACCCGAAAATAAATTTCAACTTCCTCTGTTTAAATTCAACAAGCTCACAGGAGAACCCCTAAATTTCCAAAATTGCGCACCTTAACCCGTTAACGTTCCACTCCCAGCTAAGGAAATGAACAAAGGAAGTTCCAAATATCCTTAAATTCCAATAGAAAAAACGAAACCCTAATTACTCCCTATCCACCAGACAACCACAGAAACACTCCCAAAAATCCATAACCCAAAAAACGGTATCCATTTCAGCTTAATTTACAGAACCGCCACAGAGGACAAGTTCAAAATATCGAACCATGAGAATCGAAAAATAACTCCCAACTCGGGACTCGAAGTCTAAACCCTACCCCTCGAAGAAACGAAGTGGTTGAAAGGAAAAGAATAAGTAGAGGTCGATGCTTAAGTTGGGGGTAGAACGTGGATAGGAGAGAGACCGAGTTAGAACAGCGAGTCGGATCGGGCAGACACAAGAAAGCGAAGAGGAAAGAGTTGTTTGATTGTAAAGAGATTCGAGTTGAGAAGCGCTTACTCAGTTCTGATTGGTTGTATATCTGTAATTATTTATGCATATGGGTTAAAATACCTTCAGACAGCATTAGAAATGGGAAGAAAGAAGAAGAAAAAAAACTCATTTTTTATACCGTTAATATGTATGTGACATTTTTATGAAAATGTTTTCTATGGTAATTTTTTCTAAAAAGCGATAGTTGTTAAAATGGGGGTTATATTTAAATTTTTTTATTAAATAGAACAATATTATATTTTTATAATAAAATTTGTAGTCATATAAGATAAGAGTAATATTAGCATTTTTAGCCACTAAGGTAATAATAAGTAGATCTCAAAGTTATATTTTAAATTTAAATATAATTATTTTCATGTACATTATTATTTTATTTATATGACGCCATTCCATTCGTAATAATATAAATATGATTATGGGTTTTTTTAAGTGTCGTTTCGAAACGGCTCATAACTGCTTCGATACAGGGGTTTAAGTATTTTCAAAATTGAGCATTAAATGAACTAGTTGTTACTTTTTAGAATGAAATTTTTGAAAATTGGTTAACTATTTCGATACACCCCTTTGGTGTTTCGAAACAGCATTTACAGTTTCAAACTATTTTGGTACGGCTTACAGCCGTTTCAACACGACCCCCTTTTTACACATAACGACTCTTTCTTTTTTGAGGTTGTTTCGATACATGGACACGTGTTCCGATACGAGTAGTTGCAGAACTACATTTATAGAGGGAAAAGAGAGCCCCAACGACTCTATTAATGATCTCAACCACCCAAACGACTAGAAATCAATGAGAAGGTATAAAAGTAAGCCTCAAAAGCACCGACAACAACTATTGAACCAAAACGCAACATCCAAGCAATTAAATCCAAACCCTTAAGCATAAGTGTCAAATTCTTGTACCCAACTCATTTGGAGTTCTTCATTGTAAATCTTTTTTGAGTTTGTGGAGTGTTTATTTGTAATTGGATAAACAATTAGCTTTTAAGAGGTATTTTCAAAGTTTGCCTATCTTTCTCTTGTAAAGATTGTTATTGGGTCAGTCTTTGGGTAGAAAGATTGACCAGTTTGTAAGGTTTCCTTCTAAGTCGAGAAAAGGGGACGAATTCAAGTTAGTGAATTGTTAAAATCCTCAGTAGGGTGTTGAGGTAGTGGATGTGGAGCTTGTTTGAAGCTTGAACCACTCTAAATTGCGTTGTCTTCATTTTTAAATTTCCTACTTGCACCCTTCAATTTTTATTCTACCAATTCACCCATTCTTGGTGTTTAGCCATTGTTTGATCAACTCAACAATTGGAATCAGAGCTACACTCATCGGAAGGACTAACATCCTCTTGAGTAGATCTTGGAAGAGTTTGATCAATTGCACTTCAATCAACAGCGTGCTATCGCATTCACATCCAGCCAAACCTCTACGAGTCATTATCTATCACCAAACCTCAATTCTTCAATGGGGATAACTATCCCTATTGGAAGAACTGGATGTGGCTCTTCATCAAATCAAACGACTACATGGTTTGGGACGTGGTAGAAGACGGTCCTTTTTTTCCAATGAAGAGAGACGGGAAGGAAGGCTTGTTCCGAAGATCAAAGCCAAAATGACTGATGAAAATAGAAGACATTTGCAAGTCAACAACAAAGCCTTGCACATGATATTTTGTACTCTCGGTCCCGACATATACTCAAAGGTGTATTCAATCGAAAGTGCCGAAGAAGTGTAGGACACCCTAGAGACTACATATGAAGGAACAAATGACGTCAAAGAGACAAAGATCGGGTTGCTCAATTTGAGTTATGAAAACTTCAAAATGAAAGCTGACGAAAGTGTCTCCAAAATGTTTGATCGGTTCTCGGTCATCGTTAACGGACTAAAAGGGTTCGGTGAAGTTATTCCCAAAGAAAAACTAGTTCAAAAGCTACTATACTCTCTTTCAGAGTCTTGGGATGGCAAGAAGACGGTCATCATCGAAGCTCAAGATTTGAAGACTCTCAAGCTAGACGCTCTTATTGGATCTCTACTCACCCATGAGATCATGAAGCAAGAGAGAGAAGAAGAAAAAAGAGAACAAGGTAGAAAATAAAGAGGTTGAAAAGAAAAAGCTAGGAATCGCACTCAAAGCTTCATACAACGAAAGTGATTCTAGTGAGGAGGAGGACGAATATATGGCAATGTTGGCCAAACGATTCACTCGATTCATGAAGTCCAATCGAGGAAGAAAATTCAATAGAAAAGTGGAATTCAAGAATAGAGGAAAATAGGAAGAAAAGGATCAACTCACTTGTTATGAGTGCAAGAAGCCCGGCCATATCTGAACCGATTGTCCTCAATTGAGGAAGAAGAGCTTTGGGAAGAAAAATAAGCTCAAAGCTCAAGTGGCAACTTGGAGTGACGAGGAGTCATCTGAGGAAGAGGAGGAAGTGGTCAATATTTGCCTCATGGCCTTTGAGGAGGATCATATGGTAAACTCTAACTTATCTCTTACTTATGATGAATTATATGATGAATATGATTAGTTACAAAATGTTTATGATGAATTGGTTGAAAAATGCATGGAGTCCATTTTGAAAAATAAGAAAATCATTTCCGATATAAAACTTTAAAATGAATCTTTTTCTAAAACCAATTTCTGAATTGGAAAATAAGGTTTTATACTTGGTAAATCTTTCTAATAAACTTAAAAAGAAAAATATAGACCAAGAAAAAATTATTTCCGATTTCCAAGATTATCATACAAAGGAAGTGGATAATCTCAAAAATTCTCTTACTATTGGGAAACATGCTCTTGAAAAGGGGAATTCTTCAAAAATCCAATATGTTAAAAGAAAACCATTTTACCCCAAAAAAAGAGATTTTCAAAAGCAATCTAAAGTTAAAAGAATTAGGAGTGTATGGGTTCCTAAGGAACTCATTGTTTCTAATAATGTAAAAGCAATTGCTTCTTGGATTTCTAAGGGGACCAAGCTTTTGGGAGCTAACTCTCATGGACCCAAATCATTTTGGGTACCAAAAATCAAAGCTTAATCTCTTTATTTGTAGGGGGAGCAATGCTTCAAGGTGAAAGCTTCAAGTAAAAACATGTGGTACCTTGATAGTGGTTGCTCGAGGCACATGACCGGAGACAAGAGCAGATTCTTGGAGCTTAAACCAAAAAGTTGTGGAATTGTGACATTTGGTGACAACTCCAAATGCCACATTGAAAGCATAGGCTCCATTAGTAATCTCTCATCTACATTTATTGAAAATGTTTTATATGATCTTGGGTGGTAAGTCATATGCATATGTATTGGTAGATGACTTTTTCTAGATACACTTAGGTTCTATTCTTAAGTACTAAGGATGAGGCTTTATAAAATTTCATCACATTTACAAAAATTACCCAAAATGATCTTGATCTTAAAATCTCACATATTAGAAGTAATCATGGAACCGAGTTTCAAAATATGGGTTTTGAAGATTTTTGTAATGAAAATGATATTAGCCATAATTTTTCGGCTCCTCGCACTCCTCAACAAAATGGGGTAGTTGAAAGGAAAAATAGAACTTTAGAAGAGATGGCTAGGACCATGCTTTGTGAAAATAATTTACCTAAGTATTTTTGGGCGGAAGCCACTATTACGACTTGTTATATTATTAATAGAGTAATGATTATGCCTATTTTAAAGAAAACACCTTATGATATTTTGAAATCCAAAAAGCCTAACATTAGCTATTTCCACCTTTTTGGTTGTAAATGTTTTGTTTTAAACAATAGAAAAGACAACTTAGGTAAATTTGATGCTAAAAGGGATGAAGCAATATTTTTGGGTTATTCCCTAAACTCTAAAGCCTATCGGGTATTTAATAAAAGAACTTTGGTTGTTGAAAATTCCATACATGTTGTTTTCAATGATAACCTCCTTCTGAGAAAGGAATCTTGTGATGATGATAATGTAGGGATCATTGAAGCCATTGATGAAGGACAAACATCAAAGGTGGATGAGATTCCAACTAAAGAAGAGGAAGTACAAGATCCACCTCTTGAAGCCTTGAAAGACTTGGCTCTTGAGGAAAAGGAGGTGACATACCCAATGGATTTTAACTATGTCAAAGGTGGTGAAATCTTGGGTGATCCATCCAAAGGGGTAACTACTAGATCCTCTCTCAAAATTATGAATCATATTGCATTCATCTCATGCATAGAGCCTAAAAATATCAAAGAAGCATTAAAAGATGATTTTTGGATATTGGCTATGCAAGAGGAACTTAATCAATTTGAGAGAAGTTGAGTATGAACATTAGTTTATAGGCTTAGTAATCAATATACTATAGGAACTAAGTGGGTATTTAGAAACAAACTTGATGAGAGTGGTAACATAGTGAGGAACAAGGCTAGGCTTGTTGCTCAAGGTTACACTCAAGAATAGGGAATTGATTTTGATGAAACATATGCACCCGTAGCTAGAATGGAAGCTATTATGATGCTTCTTACATTTGCAGGCTATCATGATTTCAACCTTTTTCAAATGGATGTGAAAAGTGATTTTCTAAATGGTTTTATAAATGAAGAAGTGTATGTTGAACAACCACCGGGTTTTGAAGATCCACAATTTCCAAATCATATTTTCAAACTAACTAAAGCTCTTTATGGTTTAAAACAAGCTCCTAGAGCTTGGTATGAAAGGCTTTCAAACTTTTAATTCAAAAAGGTTTTGAAAAAGGCAAGGTGGATACTACACTTTTCATTAAACGACATGGCAATAACATCTTAGTAGTTCAAATATATGTTGATGATATTATTTTTGGTTCTACTAATGAATTTTATTACCAAGATTTTTCTAAGCTAATGCAAGGTGAATTTGAGATGAGCATGATGGGAGAGCTCTCATTCTTTTTGGGGCTCCAAATCAAGCAAAGAAAAGACTTCATCAATCAAGCAAAATACATAACAGACATGTTCAAGAAGTTTGGCTTGGAGAACGTAAAGCCTCAAGTCACTCCAATGAGCTCATCAATCAAGCTTGACAAAGATGGGGGAGGTAAGTGTGTCGATTCTAAGCTTTATAGATCTATGATTGGCTCTTTGCTTTACCTTACCACAAGTAGACCAAATATTATGTTTAGTGTTTGCTTGTGTGCTAGGTTTCAAGATAGCCCTAGAGAATCACACCTAGTTGCCATTAAGAGAATTTTTAGATACCTTAGAGATACACTTAATTTAGGTCTTTACATCCTAAGGATTCCTCCTTTGACCTTCATGCTTTCTCCGATGCGGATTATGGAGGATGTAAGATAGGAAAAGTACCTCCGGAACATGTCAATTCTTAGGTAGTATGCTCGTATCTTTGTTCTCTAAGAAAAAAATAGCGTAACCTTATCTACCACCGAAGCGAAGTACATATCCTTAGGGAGTTGTTGTGCTCAAGTTGTTTTGGATGAAGCAACAAGTCTTAGAGTATGGTGTTCAAGTAGATACCATACCTCTTAAGTGTGACAACACTAGTGTCATTTGCCTCACTAAGAATCTCATCCAACACTCTAGAACCAAACATATAGAAATTAGACATCATTTCATTAGAGATCATGTCTTGAAAAATGATGTAGTTCTAGAATATGTTGTTACATTGAACCAATTAGCGGACATATTTATCAAACCTTTAGATAAAGAACATTTTTAGACCCTTAGGACAGAGTTAGGTTTAACCAGCCTTCCTTGACCCTTTTAGGTCCCAAATGACCAAAAATGTGCTTGAAGTTATTTAATGATCATGCTTTTGTTGATTTCCCTCCTTTTGCATCTATGCTTGTTGTTAGGGGGGTATGCAACAATTTTAGTCCATATAACATGCTCACATATCATTTACATGCATTTAGGCTCGATCTAAGTTGACTTTTGGACTTAAAACTGCCAAAAATGCATTTTCTGGAAAATGTGTATCGAAACAAGTACATCTATTTCGATATGAGCTCTCATTTCTCAAAATAAGCTGGTTACTATAATTTGTCGTATCGAACATGGTCTTCGCATTTTGATACGGGTTTGTGGTAATGTTTCGAAATGGCTATTACTTGTATCGAAACAGGTCTTTTACCGAAACGGCTCGGATGCGTTTCGACCCCCCTCGTTCTGATACGCAAAGTGACATATCGATACGCGTTTGCGCGGATTGTTTAAATAAGCCTTAAATGAGTATCTATCTTTAATTAAAACTCAAACTTTCTTTTTCTTTCAAACCCTAGCCGAAAACCCATATATAAACTCCTCAAATCTCTTGATTTTTCACACCAAAACCTAAAATCTTTTGAGGGTTTTTAATCTACACATCAAGGTTAAGGCTTTGCAAGAAATTTGGTGCATTAATCATCCTTCATTCATCCAATTTCCTATATCAAGATATAAACCCTTTTCTTTCTTTCTTTTTTTAAATTTTTGTTTGATTTTCTTCAATGTCTTTTCTCAATTTTTGTATAGAATATATACTTATAGTATGAGTTTTGAAGTTTTTTTTGCAAAAATTCTTTAAAATTCGTTTTTTTTGTTTGAATATAAAATTTATATCGTATATTTTTCTTTATTGTTTTTCGAAATTCTTTTTACCAAAAATTCGTTTTATATTTCTATATGTTTTTAAACTATATTGTATAGATTTTTATCAACGCCTTGACTATTGGATTGAATTTGGTTGATTTACGCATACATGTGTTTTGTATCTTGATTTGTTTTCAGATTTCGAATATGGGTTCTAGAAAGAGAGTACGAACTGATGAGGTTGCGGGAAGTACAAACAATGATGATGAATCCCATCGTCCCAACCTCACTCTACTCTATCAAAAGAGTCTCTGAAAAACAAAGACGCACATACCAACTTCAAACTCTTTCAAGATCATGTTATCCGACGTGAGCATGTTACTTATATACCCTTTTTGGATTCTAAACATTTTCAATTTCGTTATTTCCCTTTATTGAGGCGTTGGTGCTTCTTGCCCTTTTTTAGCTTACCCGATACTTTGTACCGTAACATGGTTCCTCTTTTTTATGCCAATGTCCGATGTCTTTCCAATATCGATCGTTCTTAAGTGATTGCCATTGAATCCTACCTCATGGGGAAGGAAGTTTCGGATTGATCCTCAAACTGTGGTAAATGTTTTTGGGTTTGAAGATGAGGGAATTTCAGATGAAAAGTCTTTGGGACATTGTTGACGCTCCAAAAGTACTGATTTATATGCCTATTTCACATGTTTTTTCTTGTCTTTTAAGTACATTTAGTTGCATTTAGGTCATAAAATTATGCATTTGTATAAAGAGTTGGGAACTTTGTCTATATCAGTGTGAAGGGTTGTTTTTTGGCACTTTTTTTGCAGGATTTGGCATAGCAGTTGGCACAACATAGTGAAGCAACGTGGAAGGAAGAGATGTCAGAGAAGATGCCAAGATGTTGTTGGCACAACAATGCCAAGCATCGGTTTGCATAGCAGAGGAACTTGATGCTATGCCAAGGAGCTGCTGAACTCGAAAAAATAGGACCAGATCAGGCTGTGAGAAAATAGGGCTTGAATCAATCTCCAAAAAATAGCAAAAAAATAGTGTCGAGCTTGGTCTGTAGAATCATGCCAAGTTGGGATGCTAGAGCAGCGCCAGCATGATGACAAAGGATAAGGAGAATGCTTTGAGAGAAGATGTTCAAGTAGATGATCTTACCACGAGAGAGAAATCTACCCCTTATGAATAAAGATTGGTTCTTAATCGAGTTAGTTGTAGAACTAATGTTTTGATATAATAATTGAAAAATGTTTTGGACTAATTAGAAAAGAATTTAAAACTTGGTTTTAAGTCCAAACAACTTGAATTTATGTTTGAGGTATTTTAAGAGGTTTTTGGCAAGACTTTTCATGCTTTTATATAGCCAAAATTAAGTTTTCAAGCTACCCGTACCGATACGGTCCAACCCGTATCGATACCTTTTTGCCACAGTTTGGTCACTGCCAAAACCCGTATCGAAACAGGCTTGGCCGTTTCGATACGGATCGGGATCGTTTCGATACGCCTGGTAAGCGTACTGATCCCCTTTCAACCACCCCAACGGCTATTTTCCCAACGGTCATTTAAAAGTGAACCCGTACCGATACGCCCTCAAGCGTATCGATACGCCCAGGCTAGCAAGAGCCCAACGGCTAGTTTCTAATGAAGGTCGTACCGATACGGATCCAAGCGTATCGATACGGATGGCTGTAGAACAACATTTATGAAGGGAAATAAAGTCCTCAACGACTCCAAATCATCCCCAACAGCTAGTAACGGCTACAAACTCAATTGGGAGTATAAAATGGACCTCCAAGCATCTTGTAATGGTTAATGCTTCAATTGTTACAACATTATGATGCCAAAATTTGTCTAGAGCTTAAATTGTTTAATTCTTGCTTAGACAACACTTGTGAGCTTACATTGTTAAATTTGCTCAAGTGTTTAGGTTTTGGGTGAGTGCTTAGAATTGCAAACAAACACCTATTAGAGGGATTTCTAGTTTGCTAAGTCTTTCTTTGTACAAGAGAGTGTTTCCTCAAGCTTTGGGTAGAAAGCTTTGAGGGTTGTAAAGGTTGCCTCCTTAGCCTAGAAAAGGGGACGAAATTCATAGTGAATTTGTATGGAAATCCTTAGTGGGGAGCTAAGGTAGTGGATGTAGACCTTGGTTAGAAGGTTGAACCACTATAAATCCTTGTGTCAAATTGCCTAATTTTTTACCTCCCACTAAAACACCCAATTATCCAACTTCTCCACATTTGGCAAGTAAGAACGGTTGATCGAATCGAGCCCCTCAAATCCCAACAATTGGTATCAGAGCTTGGCTCAATCGAAGAGGATTAACATCCTATTGTGAAGATCCGGCAAGCTCGATCACTAGTTCATCAACCGGCTCAATGACACAATCAATCGACAAACCGCCTTTCTTCGACGGAAATCACTATGCCCATTGGAAGATAAAGATGAAATTCTTCTTGAAGTCAAGAGATTACAAGCTATGGGACATAGTTGAAGATGGTTCGTTCGTGCCTCAAGGAAGCAAAGCGGAATGGAGTGCCGACGATCGCAAGAAGATGTAGCTTAATTGCAAAGCCTTGCACATGCTCTTTTGTGCATTTGGCCCAACCATCTATGAGAAGATGTCTTCTTGTGAGAGTGCCAAGGAGGTATGGGACAAGCTTGAAGTCACATACGAGGGAACCGATGAAGTCAAGGAGACCAAGATTGGGCTCCTAACCTTAGAGTATGAGAACTTCAAGATGGATCTGGAAGAGAACATCGAGAAGATGTTTGATAGGTTCTCCACTATCACCAATGGTCTTAAAGGTTATGGAGAAGCCATCCCGGAAGAGAAGCTTGTCCGAAAGCTCATCTACTCCCTTCCCGAGTCATGGGACTCAAAGAGGACCGCCATCATCAAAGCCAAGAATCTCAAAACCTTGAAGCTTGATGAACTCATGGGGTCTCTTCTCACTCACCAAATAATGAAGAAAAACAAAGAAGAGGAGAAGAAGAAGGAAGAGATTAGAGCGATGGGGAAGAAGAAGATCATGGAGCTAGGCATCAATGCTAGTGTCGTAGCTCTCAAATCCTCCACATGCCATCATGTAGATTCAAATGAGGAGGAAAGTGAAGATGAAGATATGGCCTATCTCTTTAACAAATTTGCACGGTTCATGAAGAGCAAAATGGAAAAATCCAAGCATGAATCGATGAAGAAGATGAAGGACTCTAACAAATCCAAAAAGAAGGGATCATCTTCAAAACAAGCATATGTGGCCACATGGAGCGATGAAGACTCCACCGATGATGAAGTGGCCCACCTATGCTTGATGGCCCTCAATGAGAGGGAGGTAACTTCTAAGTCATCTATTTCAAATTCTTATACATTTGATGAGTTACAAGATGCCTATGATGATTTGCTTTTGGAATTCAAGGCATCATTTTCCAAGAACAAAAAGTTGATTTCAAAAATAAAAATTGAAAATGATTTGCTTTCCAAAACAAATCTTGAACTTGAAGCAAAATTGAAAGATTTTGAACAAAAATGTTTTGATTTACAAAATTTGCTTCTTAAAGTTCAAAAAGAAAAAGATTTGATTTCTAATGAACTTGAAAAGAAAGATAATTTTAGAAAATCAAATTTTTATGTAAGACAATCTAGTGCCCCTAGATTTGTGAATGGAAAATGTTTTAGAAGTGTTTGGGTCCCAAAAGGACTAACCACTTCAACTAAAAAGGATGAAATTGAAAAATGGATTCCTAAGGGGACTAAATTTTGTGCTACTAATGTCTATGGATCCAAAGCAATTTGGATACTAAAAATTACTTGATTGTCTTTTGCTAGGTGTGATGGAGAGTGATCAAAAAGTTAAAAATTGAGGGGGAGCTCCATGCACACATAGGAAGAACACTTGAAGAAGGAAGGCTTCACAACCTCCATTGAGTTCAAGTGTGGTAAAATCTAGTTGTTTTTGCTTTTATTTGATTATTTTTTCATTTAACTCAACTAGATGATCATAAATGTTGGACTAACATGTTATTGATGCTTTGAGTAAGGGGGCCATTTTAAAACCAAATTTGTATTTTTGTCAAATTTTACCTCTATTGTTATTTTGAACTTAATGTTTTAAATTCTTTTTGATATAACAAAAAGGGGGAGAAATGGTTTGAAAATTTGAATTTTCAAATGAATAAGTTATTTTATCCTTAATCTCTTATTCACATTTTTAAGTTAAATGGGGGAGAATCACAAACAATTTTTCAAGTGAGTTTTATTATATCAAAAAGGGGGGAGATTGTAGAACTAATGTATTGATATAATAATTGAAAAATGTTTTGGACTAATTAGAAAAGAATTTAAAACTTGGTTTTAAGTCCAAACAACTTGAATTTATGTTTGAGGTATTTTAAGAGGTTTTTGGCAAGACTTTTCATGCTTTTATATAGCCAAACTTAAGTTTTCAAGCTACCCGTACCGATACAGTCCAACCCGTATCGATACCTTTTTGCCACAGTTTGGTCACTACCAAAACCCGTATCGAAACATGCTTGGCCGTTTCGATACGGATCGGGATCGTTTCGATACGCCTGGTAAGCGTACCGATCCCCTTTCAACCACCCCAACGGCTACTTTCCCAACGGTCATTTAAAAGTGAACTCGTACCGAGACGCCCTCAAGCGTATCGATACGCCCAGGCTAGCAAGAGCCCAATGGCTAGTTTCTAATGAAGGTCGTACCGATACGGATCCAAGTGTATCGATACGGATGGCTGCAGAACAGCATTTATAAAGGGAAATAAAGTCCTCAACGGCTCCAAATCATCCCCAACGGCTAGTAACGGCTACAAACTCAATTAGGAGTATAAAAGGGACCTCCAAGCATCTTGTAATGGTTAATGCTTCAATTGTTACAACATTATGATGTCAAAAGTTGTCTAGAGCTTAAATTGTTTATTTCTTGCTTAGACAACACTTGTGAGCTTACATTGTTAAATTTGCTCAAGTGTTTAGGTTTTGGGTGAGTGCTTAGAATTGCAAACAAACACCTATTAGAGGGATTTCTAGTTTGCTAAGTCTTTCTTTGTACAAGAGAGTGTTTCTTCAAGCTTTGGGTAGAAAGCTTTGAGGGTTGTAAAGGTTGCCTCCTTAGCCTAGAAAAGGGGACGAAATTCTTAGTGAATTTGTTTGGAAATCCTTAGTGGGGAGCTAAGGTAGTGGATGTAGACCTTGGTTAGAAGGTTGAACCACTATAAATCCTTGTGTCAAATTGCCTAATTTTTTACCTCCCACTAAAACACCCAATTATCCAACTTCTCCACACTTGGCAAGCAAGAACGGTTGATCGAATCGAGCCCCTCAAATCCCAACAATTGGTATCAGAGCTTGGCTCAATCGAAGAGGATTAACATCCTATTGAGAAGATTCGGCAAGCTCGATCACTAGTTCATCAACCGGCTCAATGACACAATCAATCGACAAACCGTGTTGCGTGTAAAAGAGTCTATCGCAATTGTAGTGCAAGTGTACACGACGCAAGTAGTAAAGTGATACGAAGTATCGGATATCGTCTCCATAGGGATTGGGCTAATAGCTTCACCTTGTTTACTGCACGAAAGTAAAAGAAATAATTGAGAGATTTGTCACGAGAATAATAAAGTAAAAACGTAAATAAAAGGATTGAGATATCAAGATAGAGAGAATGGGCTGGTATTGAATTGCTCGGTAGTGCAGGTATTGTATTGCTTAGGAACTCCAGTTCTGTCATCGCGCCTGTCGCAGCAGCACCTGTCGCGTCAGCTGTCCGTTGGCTGTCGCGGCAGCAACACACCAACTCCGTACTTCAAGCTTGGCAAGAATCCCAGATCTGCCTTGGCCTATCCCAAGGTCCAAGTCTGTCGATGATCACGTCTTTGATGATACCTCCCGGCGTGAATCGAAGGATGAACACCGATGTGTATGAATTCTTCCTTAGCCACTTAACCTTGCCCTATCCCTAGGCACAAGATAGTTCAACTATAAACTAGAGAACTTGCTCTTATTTCTTTCGTATACTTAACTCTCCCGATGCTAAGTAAATGGATAACCTCACAATGCGCTCTCGATGCTCTTGCACGATATTAAAACCAAAATAAGAGAACTTGAAGTTTATTTTATTGAACTTGGAAAATCCTAAAACAAAACAACCCTTGCAACTACTTTACAAAACAACTCGTGGCCCTAGGGGGAATTTAGAACATGTCGGTGACGGGTAAACGGCAGAGGGGTTTAGGTTATCGGTTATGGGGTAAGATGATGTATCTCCTAGGTTAAAACCTATGCCCTTATATAAGCTTTGGGCTCAAGTATTCTAAGTTAACAAGGATTACAACTTTAATTAAAAGTAAGATTCTAATAAAGACTTAATCTCTAAGTATCCTACTTTGCAGCCGCCATCCTTGTTTCTAGGGAATTCCTCTCCTTGAGCTTTGGCTTGACATATCTTTTGATCCAGGGCTTGGAAAAATATTTGGCTTTCACACGACAGACGAGCAGATTTTTCTCTATCTATCAAGGTCCACTTTACTTTTCCTCTTCATTAGGTTGCTGTCACCTTGCTGTCACGACAGATCCATGGCAGCTTCATCCTCGTCGTCTGCTTGTCCACTTCAGCTCTCCTGCTTCTCTGCCCTGCGCCTGCCTTCTTCGTCCACGTTGGCAGCATCCTGCAAAATCAGCCATTTTTAGTAGAATCCGTGCCTTTTACATATTTGTGATGTTTTGCTGAAAACTAACCTAAATGCAATGCAATTAAACCTAAAAGAAAAAATGAAAATTTTTGTGTTGGCCTTCAAACAGTGAACTGTCCCTTACCCGTCGCTCACTCTCTATGGCGGCAGCAACCTGTCGGAAAGGTTAGGATCTGTCCGGAATCTCCCTATAGCTCTCGTGCAGTGTGTGCATGCTTGTGAACAGTTATACGCTAAGACTCTCTTAGTTTCACTAGAATATTCAACTTTTTAACTCGAATTTTTATGCCAAAGTTTATTTTCTTGAAGACACATTTTCATGCTTCTTTTTCTTCTATTTTCAAGCTAAATTTTTCTAGAGCCAGTTTTGGGCACCTCTAGTTAGCTTCCTAGAGCCGGTTTCGGGCACCTCTAGGTTTTTTTTTTTTTGCTAAACTTATTTCCTAGAGCCAGTGTTAGGCACCTCTAGGGGCTATTCAAGTACTAAGCATCCTATTCTAGTTTGGCTAAAAGAAATCTAAGCAGTATAACAGTCACAATGGTGTTTAAGTTTTCAGAACTATAGAAAGGCTCTAAACTTCTCCTTAAACTGTCCTAAAAATGCTGCCACGACAGAGCTGTCATGACAGGTAAGTTAACTTCACAGTTTTAAGCCAACAGTTTTATATTTTTTTATTTAATTTTTTTTAAGAGCTTAAATGAATAAAAGACACAACAATAAATAAAAAGATGTACTTAAAACTCCATTAATGATGGAGGGTTGCCACCCCCAAACTCGAGGGTTGCATTGCCCTCAATGCAAAATGACAGAAAAAATAAAAACATGAAGGCAAGTACATCACAAAATAAATAAGCAGGCAGCAAGAAAGGAAAAATAAAAGACTTAAATTTTCAATCGCTGTCCTCGCTGCTGCTGCTGACACGGATCTGACGGCGGCGTCTGGGCTGTGGAGGGGGCTGGACAGGTTCAGGGGCAGGTTGCTCCACGAGCTGGACGTCGGAACTGCTGCCACTGTCCCAAGTGCTGATGGTGGTGGTGCTAGCCTTGGGCATCAGCTTCCTGTTTGCCACGTGTTTCTGCCTCTTGACAGGCGTAAACTCTCTCTCCAAATTCCTCCTGATCAGAGGGCTGTCATCGGAGGCAGGTCTCTTTGTTCCTCTGGCAGAGGTGTCGGCCGGTGGACTGCCTGCTGCCGTCGGGGCAGGTGATGGGGTGGAAGCGGTGGAATGGGTATGTGGGGAGGCAAGTGGTGTAGGTGTGTGGACAGGGGTGGGGATGTGGAAAAAATGGGCAGAAAAAGTAGGGAAATTAACATCGGGATAATTTAAAGTGTGGGTAATGAAGTTTAACGTCGAATTGGTGAAATCCCGGATGAAGGTCATCAATCCCATTTGTCTCTCTTCCACCCGTTGTATCGCAGCAAGGATGAGGGCAGACTGGTCTGTCGGGGTGGTGGCGGCGGCAGGTTCAGGGACAGGCTCCTCTGATGATTCTGATGGGGAGCCGGCTGGGTTGAAGGAGGAGATAGGTGTAGCCACGACCAGCTCCATGAGACTGTTGATGTTGTTGTCTGTCCAGCCTCTGCCCTTGATTATTTTGTCGGAGGATTCCTTGGGGACAGCAGCACAGCGGCAGAGGGAAGTTATTGTGAATGGCAGGCATAGGCGGGAGTCGGAGCGGAAGGTGCAGTCCAGGATGTTGTCCCTCATATAGCGGCCCACATTGATAGGCCTGTCGTGCATGGTTGAATGAATGAGGGCAAGCCGCTGCTGGTTTACTGTCGTGTGGTGGGAAGAAGGCATGATACGCTTTTTGATGAAAGCGTTCCAGAGTTTGGCTTCCGGGAGGAGTTGCCCCCTTTTTACAGAGTGGGGGTTCTTTTTGCTTGTGGTCCAGGTTGTTCCTTCCTCTGTCACCTCCGCCATGACAGCACCATAGGCGGCAGCATCGAGGGTGTCTAGAAATTTCTGGTGAGCATCATCATCGGGGCCAAAGTAGAGGCCAAACATGTGGTTGATGTTGTCAGCAGTGAATGGCACTTTTACTCCTCGAACGGTGACAGATGTCGTCGTTCTGCTGTCGACGGCAGCATAGAACTCCCGGACTAATGTGTCGTTTAGTTCTGCCGGTTGTTCAGCGAAGTGCTCCCATAGCAAATTTCGGATTGCTCTAGCAATGAATGGCCGGAGTCCCATGTTGGGTGCCTTTCGGATGTAAACGAAACCCCTTTCCTCCCATAGCTCCTTTGTGGCGAAGGGTGTTGCTGCTGCTGAAGAAGAGGCTGAGGCAGCACTACGACGGGTCTGTCTAGACGACATGTTAGTTGCAAGGGTTGTGAAAATAAAGAAAGCAAATAAAAAACTAGAGGAGAAAGCAAGGAAGAATAAGCAGAAGTGAGGAAAATGAAAATGAAAACGGAGTTTTATAGCGATCTAGTTGCTGCCCGTTTAATGCTGTAACGGCAGGCGTGAATAACGGGGCGAGGGATGGGATTTAGCGTGTCTGACGCGTCTGACACGCATTTATGCGTCTGTTACGTGTCTGCCACACGCTTCTGCGTCTGCCGTGTCAGTCTGTTGACAGCCTGTCATATCTGTCTGCGGCGGCAGCCGAAATGACAGGCTTCCATAAATGGGCTTTGTTGGGCTGATGGATGGGTGGTGGGCTTGGGTCACTTCTCCTTTTCTTCTTGACTCCTTTATTTCCTAAAAACAGAAATTAGAAAAACAAAACATTATTCGAATAAAATAACCTAATTTCCTAATAAATAATAATAATAATAAAAATAAAAATAAAATTTAGGTTAAATTAGGGGTGCCTTGTGGGGCATCTCCTAAAGTAACCACTTTCTGTATTCTTGGGGCTTCAGTCCCCTGATAATGCTTGAGGCGCTGTCCATTGACTTTGAATTGGTGCCCGTCTTTTAATGATCGGATAGTGATGGCACCATGGGGAAAAACTTGTACCACTTGGAACGGGCCAGACCATCTAGACTTTAGCTTTCCTGGAAAGAGTTTAAGTCTAGAATTAAACAACAACACAAGCTGCCCTGGGCAGAACTGTCGTGGCAGCAGTTTCTTGTCATGCCACTTCTTAGTCTTTTCCTTGTAAATTCTTGCATTGTCGTAGGCCATTGTCCGTAATTCCTCAATCTCGTTCAGATCTAATAGCCTTTTCTGGCCTGCCTTGTCCAAGTCCATATTCACTGCCTTGATTGCCCAATATGCTTTGTGCTCGATCTCGACAGGCAGATGATAGGTTTTCCCATAAATTAAACGGTATGGAGACATGCCCAATGGAGTTTTAAAAGCTGTCCTATATGCCCATAATGCATCATTTAGAAGTAAAGACCAATCTTTCCTAGTTGGTTTAACCATCTTCTCAAGAATGTTCTTAACTTCTCTATTGGATATCTCAGCTTGTCCATTGGTCTGTGGGTGGTATGCTGTCGCGATCCTGTGCTTGACACCATATTTCTTCAAGGCGGCAGCAATGACCCTATTGTCAAAATGTCTCCCTTCATCACTGATCCTTAGGAATGCCAAACCTCGAAAAAATGTTTTTATGCAAAAAAATTTGGACTGTCTTGGCATCATTCTTTTGAGTGGCGATAGCTTCTACCCACTTAGAGACATAATCCACTGCTAGGAGGATGTATAGATTTCCACATGAAGATGGAAAAGGTCCCATAAAATCAATCCCCCAAACGTCGAAGATCTCGACTTCTAGAATGTTCTGCAGTGGCATCTCGTTTCTCCTCGAGATGTTACCTGTCTGCTGGCACCTGTCACAGTTCTTGTAAAATTCTTGTGCATCTTTATATAGTGTCGGCCAGTAGAACCCTGACTGTAGCACCTTGGCAGCAGTCTTATTGCCTCCTAAGTGACCTCCATATTGTGAAGCATGGCAGTGATGGAGAATGTCTTCTTGCTCTTCTTGTGGTACACACCTCTTTATAACCTGATCTGCACATAGTTTGAAAAGAAGAGGTTCGTCCCAATAATAATGCTTAACATCATTTTGGAACCTCTTCCTGGCTTGATAATTAAGATCAGAAGGAAGTACTCCGCTAACTATAAAATTAACGAAATCAGCGTACCAGGGGAGTTTAGAAGACTTACCTGCCGCCATGGCTGTCGCGGCAGCGATTGCGGCATCAAAGAGCTGCTCATCTGGGAAGGTCTCCAGTATGTTTGTCTCGTCGATTGGTAGACTCTGTCCCTTCTCCAACCTTGACAAGTGGTCTGCCACCTGATTTTCAATCCCCTTTTTATCCTTGATCTCAAGGTCGAATTCTTGTAATAGCAAGATCCACCGTATCAATCTAGGCTTTGCATCCTTCTTTGCAAAAAAATACTTTAGGGCAGAATGGTCGGTGTGTATTATTACCTTCGTCCCAAGTATGTAAGAACGAAACTTGTCGATGGAAAACACCACAGCTAACACCTCATTTTCTGTGGTTGTGTAGTTCACTTGGGCGTCATTTAATGTTTTGTTGGCATAGTATATGACATGAAACAGCTTATCTCTGCGCTGCCCAAGTGCTGCCCCGACAGCATAGTCACTAGCATCACACATGATCTCAAATGGCTGTGTCCAGTCTGGTGGCTGTACTATGGGGGATGTCACTAGCTTTTCCTTCAGAACCTTGAATGCTTTAGTACATTCCTCATTAGAGTCAAAGGGTCGGTTCTGCTCTAGAAGATGGCATAGCGGCTTGGTGATCTTTGAAAAATTTGCAATGAATCTTCGATAAAAACCAGCATGCCCTAAAAAACTTCTAATGCCCTTGACTGTGGTCGGCGGCGGCAGCTTCTCTATGACTTCTATTTTAGCCCTGTCGACTTCTATCCCACGGCAGCTAATTTTATGACCAAGGACTATCCCTTCGTCCACCATAAAATGGCATTTTTCCCAATTCAAAACAAGGTTGGCTTTTTCACATCTTTCAAGTACCTTTTGAAGATTGCCGAGGCAGCTCTCAAAATCGTCTCCAAAGACGGAAAAATCATCCATGAAAATCTCAAGGAAGTCCTCTACCATGTCGGAGAATATAGCCATCATGCACCTTTGGAAGGTGGCAGGTGCGTTACAGAGTCCAAACGGCATCCTCCTAAATGCGTATGTTCCGTAGGGGCATGTAAAAGTCGTCTTTTCTTGATCCTCTGGTGCGATAGCAATTTGGTTGTAACCTGAATATCCATCAAGAAAACAATAGTAAGGTTTACCCGCTAATCTATCAAGCATTTGATCAATAAAGGGTAAAGGAAAGTGGTCATTTCGGGTAGCTTTGTTAAGCTTCCGATAGTCCATACAAACCCTCCAACCGGTCACAGTCCTGGTTGGGATTAACTCATTGTTTTCATTGGTTATCACGGTCATTCCTCCTTTCTTAGGAACGCATTGCACCGGGCTCACCCATTTGCTGTCGGAGATGGCATAAATAATACCAGCATCTAACCATTTAATTATCTTTTTACGCACTACCTCCTTCATCGCATGGTTTAGCCGCCTTTGGGCATCAATGGTCGGCTTATGATCTTCCTCTAGGAGGATTTTGTGTATGCATAACGCCGGACTAATGCCTTGAATGTCTGCTATCGTCCATCCAATCGCCTTCTTGTGTTGCCTTAGCATGCCGATGAGCTGTCGTTCCTGTCCCTGCGGCAGCTTAGCAGAAATGATTACGGGCAGTGTGTCATTGCAACCAAGATAAGCATATTTTAACTGCCCTGGCAGGGGCTTAAGTTCTAAGGCAGGTGGTTCAACAGTAGATGGCTTTTGGATTAAATGGTTATCCGAAGTATAATTCAACGGTTCAAATAACTTACCTGGACGATGACCTAACCAGTTTACCTCCTTATGACCTTCAGTATCAGATGTATCGGAATCAGAGGAGTCACGGTCGTCAGTGCTGTCGTCGTCGCTGTCGTGACAGGCCTGTAGGTGGCTGTCGCGGCAGTGACCAAATTTTATATCACGGCAGCCCGACCTGATGCAGGGTTGATCAAAGGTCACCTCAATGATGGCCTTGCATTCCTCGTCCACATCAGCATGTTTCATCGCTTGGAGAACATTCAACTTAATCTCTTGATCGTTCACTCGCATGGTGAGTTCTCCTTTCTCCACATCAATCAATGATCTTCCCGTGGCTAAGAAGGGTCGCCCAAGGATGACTGGTGCGTTTTCGTCTGCCTCACAATCTAAGATAAGAAAGTTAGCAGGAAAAATAAGCTTATCCACTCTTACCAGAATATCTTCAATTTTTCCCTCGGGATGAACGTAAGAGCGGTCGGCCAGCTGCAGAGTTACTGTCGTGGGCCACGCCTTTCCAATACCTAATTTCTGAAAAACAGACTTTGGCATTAAATTAACACTAGCACCATGATCACAAAGTGCCTTACCCACGAATTTATTTCCGATTACACAAGGTATGATGAAACTCCCCGGATCCTTCTTTTTCTGGGGTGGCTGCCGATGAAGAATACTCATGCAACCTTCTGTCATCTTTACCGTTTCAAATTCCCCAAGTTTAGATTTTTTCGACATAACATCCTTGAGAAATTTAGCATAACCGGGCATCTCCCTAACAGCATCTAACAACGGAATATTAATATGAACTTGCTTAAAAATATCATAAATCTTTTTAAGTTGAGATTCATGCTTAGCTTGCTGTATCCGTTGAGGAAAAGGTGGCGGAGGACGGTAATCAGCAATACGTCCTTTCCACTGCATGCGAATCTGAGGACGGTAATCATCTTTTTTCTTCTCTGTCGCTTCTGCTGTCGTGACAGGCTCATCGGCAGCAGTCTGTTTATCACATGTCAGGGCAGCTTCCTTGGCAAGTTTATCCAAGGCAGGTTCCTTTTCTGTTTCAGCTTCTTTTTCCGGTCCTAGTAGTTTCTTCCCACTCCTAGTAGTAATCGCCTTACATTGCTCATGTGTGGGCGGTCTAGCATTTTCAGTATTGCTAGGGAATCCTCCATTCTGCCTCGGCTTAATATGTTGAGAAACCTGACCCATTTGTGTCTCTAGAGATTTCAAGGTAGCTTCATGATTTGTCATCCTCATCTCGGTTTTATCCATAAAGGTTTCCGTCTTCTTGACAAACTGATTCATATTCTCCATATACGTACCGGTCTGAGACATAAAGGTGGCCAGAGTCTGTTCCAATATAATGCTCGTGGCAGGTGGTGGTTGTTGTTGCTGCTGCGGCGGCAGGTGCGGCGACAGGTGCTGCGGCAGTTGCTGTCGCGTCAGCAATCTAGGTCCTCCATGATTCTGATTATGTGCTTGCGGATTCAGGGCATTGTTAGGATTACTCTAGGAAAATTTGGGATCCTTCCTCCAATTGGGATTATAATTGTTGGAATTGTAGTTCGGCTTGTAATTTCCAACATATTTTCTCTCTTCTATTTGTATTGGGCACTTATCCCGACTATGATTTCCCTCACAGATGGTACAAACTTCCTCGACAGCAAATCCTTGTAATTCATCTTCATTCAATAACCGTTTCATTGCTTTAGTAAGGAATGCTACATGTGATTTCATAGTGTTGTCGGCCTCATAGTCCTTGACAGCAAGTACCCGTTTACCCCCTCTTCTTG
The DNA here is from genome assembly GCA_958450335.1 of Hibiscus tridactylites. Lineage (NCBI taxonomy): Eukaryota > Viridiplantae > Streptophyta > Magnoliopsida > Malvales > Malvaceae > Hibiscus > Hibiscus tridactylites. The sequence goes on from OY288275.1 coordinate 56,045,429, forward strand.
CAGTCTGAAACTGCTCCTCATTCTTGGCCAGATTTTTCAAAACTTGCAAAGCCTCGTCCGGATCTTTATCCAATAATAGTCCGTTTGCTGCAGAATCAATTCGAATGCGAGTTTGTAAGTTAGCAGCAATATAGAACTTAGTTACCTGATTCCAGACGGGAAATCCATGCATTGGGCAGTTCCGAAGAAGAGTAGTAAATCTGTCCCAGGCCTCGTGCATTGGCTCGTCGTCTTCCTGTTGAAAAGTAGCAATTTCGTTACGTAATCGCTCAGATAAATGCGAAGGATTAAAACGAGATAAGAATTCACGAGATAAATCTGCCCAAGTTACGATTGAACTCGGCGTAAGTTTATTCCACCAAGTTTTATCTCTGTCCCTCAATGAATGGGGGAATAACCGAAGCCTCAGTATCTCCGGACTAACTCCTGGCAGTCTAAACGAACCACAGATCTCCTGGAACGTTTTGAGATGCTCCCTAGCATCTTCTGTCACAGCACCACTAAATTGTCCGGCATTGTTGATCATACTAAACATGACAGGTTTAAGCTCGAAGTTATCAACATCAATATCCGGCAGCGTGGTCTCCAGTTCTACATGATCGTTCAGCATGTAGTCACGACATGACCGTCGCCCATCTGCTGCGGGCGGGTCGCCGACAGGTGGGTTATTATCGTCAATGGGGGTATGCGGCCGCCAGCAGGTTGGTTATGGCCCATCTTCTCTAGCTATTCCTCGAGGTATTCGTTTCTGTCTAAAAGGCGGAGAAGTTGTTTCTTGAGATTGAAGGAACGTTCGATTTCCGGATCTAATTTATACTCAGGATCTTCACCTCTTTTAGATCTGCGCATAAACAAGAAAACCTCGTGAAAAGAAAGAGTTGAAAGCACAAAAGAAAAATTAAAGAAAAATAAAAACGAAAACGAAAATAAAAATAAAAACGAAAAGTGCAATAAAAGAAAGATGTAGTTATGTTGCCAATCCCCGGCAACGGCGCCAAAAACTTGTTGCGTGTAAAAGAGTCTATCGCAATTGTAGTGCAAGTGTACACGACGCAATTAGTAAAGTGATACGAAGTATCGGATATCGTCTCCACAGGGATTGGGCTAATAGCTTCACCTTGTTTACTGCACGAAAGTAAAAGAAATAATTGAGAGATTTGTCACGAGAATAATAAAGTAAAAACGTAAATAAAAGGATTGAGATATCAAGATAGAGAGAATGGGCTGGTATTGAATTGCTCGGTAGTGCAGGTATTGTATTGCTTAGGAACTCCAGTTCTGTCGTCGCGCCTGTCGCAGCAGCACCTGTCGCGTCAGCTGTCCGTTGGCTGTCGCGGCAGCAACACACCAACTCCGTACTTCAAGCTTGGCAAGAATCCCAGATCTGCCTTGGCTTATCCCTAGGTCCAAGTATGTCGATGATCACGTCTTTGATGATACCTCCCGGCGTGAATCGAAGGATGAACACCGATGTGTATGAATTCTTCCTTAGCCACTTAACCTTGCCCTATCCCTAGGCACAAGATAGTTCAACTATAAACTAGAGAACTTGCTCTTATTTCTTTCGTATACTTAACTCTCCCGATGCTAAGTAAATGGATAACCTCACAATGCTCTTGCACGATATTAAAACCAAAATAAGAGAACTTGAAGTTTATTTTATTGAACTTGGAAAATCCTAAAACAAAACAACCCTTGCAACTACTTTACAGAACAACCCATGGCCCTAGGGGGAATTTAGAACATGTCGGTGACGAGTAAACGGCAGAGGGGTTTAGGTTATCGGTTATGGGGTAAGATGATGTATCTCCTAGGTTAAAACCTATGCCCTTATATAAGCTTTGGGCTCAAGTATTCTAAGTTAACAAGGATTACAACTTTAATTAAAAGTAAGATTCTAATAAAGACTTAATCTCTAAGTATCCTACTTTGCAGCCGCCATCCTTGTTTCTAGGGAATTCCTCTCCTTGAGCTTTGGCTTGACATATCTTTTGATCCGGGGCTTGGAAAAATATTTGGCTTTCACACGACAGACGAGCAGATTTTTCTCTATCTATCGAGGTCCACTTTACTTTTCCTCTTCAGGTTGCTGTCACCTTGCTGTCACGACAGATCCATGGCAGCTTCATCCTCGTCGTCTGCTTGTCCACTTCAGCTCTCCTGCTTCTCTGCCCTGCGCCTGCCTTCTTCATCCACGTTGGCAGCATCCTGCAAAATCAGCCATTTTTAGTAGAATCCGTGCCTTTTACATATTTGTGATGTTTTGCTGAAAACTAACCTAAATGCAATGCAATGATGCTTGAATGCAGCAGAAATATGGGTTAAAAAGGGTGTAAATAATAGGACTTTTATACACTCAACAAACCGCTTTTCTTCGACGGAAATCACTGTGCCCATTGGAAGATAAAGATGAAATTCTTCTTGAAGTCAAGAGATTACAAGCTATGGGACATAGTTGAAGATGGTACGTTCGTGCCTCAAGGAAGCAAAGCGGAATGGAGTGCCGATGATCGCAAGAAGATGGAGCTTAATTGCAAAGCCTTACACATGCTCTTTTGTGCATTTGGCCCAGCCATCTATGAGAAGATGTCTTCTTGTGAGAGTGCCAAGGAGGTATGGGACAAGCTTGAAGTCACATACGAGGGAACCGATGAAGTCAAGGAGACCAATATTGGGCTCCTAACCTTAGAGTATGAGAACTTCAAGATGGATCTGGAAGAGAACATCGAGAAGATGTTTGATAGGTTCTCCACTATCACCAATGGTCTTAAAGGTTATGGAGAAGTCATCCCGGAAGAGAAGCTTGTCCGAAAGCTCATCTACTGCCTTCCCGAGTCATGGGACTCAAAGAGGACCGCCATCATCGAAGCCAAGAATCTCAAAACCTTGAAACTTGATGAACTCATGGGGTCTCTTCTCACTCACCAAATAATGAAGAAAAACAAAGAAGAAGAGAAGAAGAAGGAAGAGATTAGAGCGATGGGGAAGAAGAAGATCATGGAGCTAGGCATCAATGCTAGTGTCGTAGCTCTCAAATCCTCCACATGCCATCATGTAGATTCAAATGAGAAGGAAAGTGAAGATAAAGAGATGGCCTATCTCTTTAACAAATTTGCCCGGTTCATGAAGAGCAAAATGGAAAAATCCAAGCATGAATCGATGAAGAAGATGAAGGACTCCCACAAATCCAAAAAGAAGGGATCATCTTCAAAACAAGCATATGTGGCCACATGGAGCGATGAAGACTCCACCGATGATGAAGTGGCCCACCTATGCTTGATGGCCCTCAATGATGGGGAGGTAACTTCTAACTCATCTATTTCAAATTCTTATACATTTGATGAGTTACAAGATGCCTATGATGATTTGCTTTTGGAATTCAAGGCATCATTTTCCAAGAACAAAAAGTTGATTTCAAAAATAAAAATTGAAAATGATTTGCTTTCCAAAACAAATCTTGAACTTGAAGCAAAATTGAAAGATTTTGAACAAAAATGTTTTGATTTACAAAATTTACTTCTTAAAGTTCAAAAAGAAAAAGATTTGATTTCTAATGAACTTGAAAAGAAAGATAATTTTAGAAAATCAAATTTTTATGTAAGACAATCTAGTGCCCCTAGATTTGTGAATGGAAAATGTTTTAGAAGTGTTTGGGTCCCAAAAGGACTAACCACTTCAACTAAAAAGGAAGAAATTGAAAAATGGATTCCTAAGGGGACTAAATTTTGTGCTACTAATGTATATGGATCCAAAGCAATTTGGATACTAAAAATTACTTGATTGTCTTTTGCTAGGTGTGATGGAGAGTGATCAACAAGTTAAAAATTGAGGGGGAGCTCCATGCACACATAGGAAGAACACTTGAAGAAGGAAGGCTTCACATCCTCCCTTGAGTTCAAGTGTGGTAAAATCTAGTTGCTTTTGCTTTTATTTGATTATTTTTTCATTTAATTCAACTAGATGATCATAAATGTTGGACTAACATGTTATTGATGCTTTGAGTAAGGGGGCATTTTAAAACCAAATTTGTATTTTTGTCAAATTTTACCTCTATTGTTATTTTGAACTTAATGTTTTAATTTTTTTTTATATAACAAAAAAGGGGAGAAATGGTTTGAAAAATTGAATTTTCAAATGAATAAGTTATTTGATTTCATATCCTTAATCTCTTATTCACATTTTTAAAGTTAAAGGGAGAGAATCTCAATCAATTTTTCAAGTGAGTTTTATTATATCAAAAAGGGGGGAGATTGTAGAACTAATGTTTTGATATAATAATTGAAAAATGTTTTGGACTAATTAGAAAAGAATTAAAAACTTGGTTTTAAGTCCAAACAACTTGAATTTATGTTTGAGGTATTTTAAGAGGTTTTTGGCAAGACTTTTCATGCTTTTATATAGCCAAACTTAAGTTTTCAAGTTACCCGTACCGATACGGTCCAACCCGTATCGATAACTTTTTGCCACAGTTTGGTCACTGCCAAAACCCGTATCGAAACAGGCTTGGTCGTTTTGATACGGATCGGGATCGTTTCGATACGCCTAGTAAGCGTATCGATCCCCTTTCAACCACCCCAACGCCTACTTTCCCAACGGTCATTTAAAAGTGAACCCGTACCGATACGCCCTCAAGCGTATCGATACGCCCAGGCTAGCAAGAGCCCAACGGCTAGTTTCTAATGAAGGTTGTACCGATACGGATCCAAGCGTATCGATACAGATGGCTGCAGAACAGTATTTATGAAGGGAAATAAAGTCCTCAACAGCTCCAAATCATCCCCAACGGCTAGTAACGACTACAAACTCAATTGGGAGTATAAAAGGGACCTCCAAGCATCTTGTAATGGTTAATGCTTCAATTGTTACAACATTATGATGTCAAAATTTGTCTAGAGCTTAAATTGTTTATTTCTTGCTTAGACAACACTTGTGAGCTTACTTTGTTAAATTTGCTCAAGTGTTTAGGTTTTGAGTGAGTGCTTAGAATTTCAAACAAACACCTATTAGAGGGATTTTTAGTTTGCTAAGTCTTTCTTTGTACAAGAGAGTGTTTCCTCAAGCTTTGGGTAGAAAGCTTTGAGGGTTGTAAAGGTTGCCTTCTTAGCCTAGAAAATGGGACAAAATTCTTAGTGAATTTGTTTGGAAATCCTTAGTGGGGAGCTAAGGTAGTAGATGTAGACCTTGGTTAGAAGGTTGAACCACTATAAATCCTTGTGTCAAATTGCCTAATTTTTCACCTCCCACTAAAACGCCCAATTATCCAACTTCTTCACACTTGGCAAGCAAGAACGGTTGATCGAATCGAGCCCCTCAAATCCCAACAATAGTTGATGAAAAGCGTGCACTATAGACATATAGGGGTTTTTACATGACTAATTTAGGACATTGTCGTCGACAGAGGCAATGCCAATCTTGAATCCGCTCGAAAATCAATGTCAAGGCATGATATCATTACTAGCCAACATTACTAGCATAAAATTCAGACATTCTATGCCAAATCTTTGTTATCATTCTTGCACCCATTGTTTGCCAGATTGTTATCATCTTCATTACTGTAATCTTCACTTTACTTTTGTTCTTTTTATCATCTTTATTTCTTTACTTCTTTTATTCTACTCATTCTTTCGATCAACTGCCATCACTTTTATTTTCTAGTTCACAAGTATTAATCGTGACAATTAATTCCCCTAGGCAATCCATGTAGAGATGATACTCAACTTACTACTATTTTACTTGTTGATCGTGTATACTTGCACATAAAAGACGTATTCTTGGCATTGTTTTTACTTGCATATTTACTTTGAATACTTTATCTTTTGCCATGAAATATTACGTAAATAGACATACTCTTGGTGGCTCTGTTACGGTTCTTGATGCTCATGATCGTATCCTTTATCTCATGGTCTCTTGGTGGTTTTGTCCGTCCAGAGGAAAGTTCTCCCATATTCATCAAGTCGACGATTTTTGGCTTCGTTCCTTTCGTGAGGAACGTCGACCAAATATTTGCCGAATCATGTTTGTCCATATGGTGCATTTTGTCCAAAATCGTAACTTAGATCTTGTCACTTCATTCACCTATGGAACCTCTTTGAGTTATTTGTTCTCAAAATTGGGGATCGATTGCTCTTTGATTTTCCGGAATCTCTCAAGGATCCCATCAATAAGTGCACTCTTCTCCATTGCAAGTTTCACTTTATTGATGGAGATTGGGTTCGTGTTGATAATCCTCCTCAAGTTGCGGCCCCCGAATCTCAACCTCAAGTTACTCACCTGACAATGAAGCTCTCATGACTTTTCTCACCAAGCAATTTAATGGCTTGCAAACCAATATAAACTTCGGTTTTGCCACTGTTGACACTCGTTTCACATCCTTGGAGGAACGTGTTCAAAATGTTGAGAATCGACTTACTTCGGTTGAAACTCAACATGCATCGATGGACATGTCTTTTACCGGATTTTATAGCGAGTGGAGGCAATTTAGAAGGAGTACCGCTAATGATGAAGATGACGATGAGCCTAAGTTCTTTTCATCTCATTACATATCATCTAGTTTAGGATTTCCCTTTTTATGCACATATATATGTTTTGTTTTAGGACTTATGCTTTGATCTCTTGTTTTTAAGTATTAAGTTTGGATATTTTGGAACTTTTGCTTTGGTTTATTATGCCTAATGATCTCATGTTGCCTTAATTATGCTTTGTCTTGTGCTATATTGCTTTATATCTTGGTTATATTCTTTATTCTTTCATTGATTTTGATCTAACAAAAAAGGGATAAGGGTTAAGCTAAATTTTTTTAAAAAAATCTTTTTCAAAACCTAGCTTCAATTTAGGGGGAGTTTACATAAAAATTTACTTTGGTTTTGTTATATCAAAAAGGGGAAGATTGTAAAACCAATGTTTGATTCTGATATAACAAATAATCTAAAGACCAAATTGCAAAGTAAATTAATTTTTAAGTACTCAAAAGACTCACATTTAACAAGTAAATTTTAGACTTAAAATGTTTTGAAGTCAAAACTTAAACCCCATAAAATTTTCTAAGTGTTTTAAAGCCAAATTACTCAAAATCGCCCAGGCATTTCAAAACACCCCAAAACTGTTTCTATACGAATTGATTTTAGGAGCTTACTGGAAAAACCTTGTTTCGATACGCAACTACTTGTTTCGAGACTAGGGTTTCAAAACGGGCTTTCCCGTTTCGATACAACCTTCATCTGGGCTTTTGTTTTTTAAGTGTCGTTTCGAAACGACTCATAACTGTTTCGATACAAGGGTTAAGTATTTTCAAAATTGAGCATTAAATGAACAAGTCGTTACTTGTCAGAACGAAATTTTTGAAAATTAGTTAACTGTTTTGATACACCCCTTTGGTGTTTCGAAACGACATTTTACAGTTTCAAACTATTTCCGTACGGCCTATAGCCGTTTCGATACGACCCTCTTTGTTTACATAATGACTCTTTCTTTTTGAGGTTGCTTCGATACAGAGACATGTTTTCCGATGCGGGTAGTTGCAGAACTACATTTATGGAGGGAAGAAAGAGCCTCAACGGCTCTATTGATGATCTCAACCACCCAAACGGCTATAAATCAATGAGAAGGTATAAAAGCAAGCCTCAAAAGCACCACCAACAACTATTGAACCAAAAAGCAACATCCATGCAATTAATTCCAAACCCTTGAGCATAAGTGTCAAATTCTTGTACCCAATTCATTTGGAGATCTCCATTGTAAATCTTTTTAGAGTTTGGGGAGTGTTTATTTGTAATTGTGTAAACAATTAGCCTTTGGGAGGTATTTTCAAAGTTTGCCTATCTTTCTCTTGTAAAGAGTGTTCTTGGGTCAATCTTTGAGTAGAAAGATTGATCGTTTTGTAAGGTTTCCTCCTAAGTCGAAAAAAGTGGACGAATTCAAGTTAGTGAATTGTTGAAATCCTCAGTAGGGTGCTAAGCTAGTGGATGTAGAGCTTGTTCGAAGCTTGAACCACTCTAAATCGTGTTGTCTTCATTTTTAAATTTCCTACTTGAACCCTTCAATTTTTATTCTACCAATTCACCCCCTCTTATTGTTTAGCCATTGTTCGATCAACTCAACACGAATTAACCGAATTCTTTTTTCGGTTAATTGGTCGATTAATTTTAGGTTTGGTCGATTAATAGTTTTTTCAAGTTTTGGTTATCGGTTAATTCGGTTTGAAATCAGTTAATTAACCGAAATTTTTATATATTATATATTTTACATATATTTATGGTTGGTCATTGAACTTTTAAAAATTATAAAATGATCATTAAATTTTTTGATATATTACATAATGGTAACTAAACTTTACTAAATTAGAAAAAATGATCATTAAATTTATTGAATTATTAAAAAATGATCATTAAAATTTTCAATATTTATCAATAATTTATAACGTGCAATGAATCAATGACCATTTTGTAATAGTTCGATAAATTTAATGGTTGTATTATAACTTCTAAAAGTTTAGTGGCTAAAAAGATCATTTTAACATAGTTTAGTGATCATTTGTGCAATTTACCTAAAATTTTGTAATAAATTTCGGTTAATTCAAAAACTGATCGAACCGAACTTTTTCAGTTTGGTTAAAAAATTTTGAAAAATTTTCTATTCAATTAACGGTTAATAAGAAAAAAAAATTGGTTAAGAAATTTTTGGTAGTTCGGATCGGTTAACAGAAACCGACCGATTGAACACCTCTATGCAACACTCTAGGTGAGAAATGAGTGTCCTACTTTTTTTAGGAAAAGGACAGAATGAGATAACATGTTTCATAGAAAGCGAGTTTAAGAATAATCTAAGCCAAGAAATTCGGGAGATTCTGTGGTGAGGCAGCCAAAATTAAAGCTAAAATGAAGCTGACCGGTTCTACCGGTATCAGGTTCTTACATAATATCTTACGAGGCGGTAACATAAATGTTTACCGTAACTGTAAAGAAAATGGTAGTTATACAAAGTCTTACAGTATAAGAAATTATATGATAACATAAATGCTAACCCGATAACATTAACGCTTACAGAACTCATAAGCAGCAATGTAGCTACATAAAATATTAGGGAAAATACATAATTTCTGGCCTAAAATGTAAGAAAAAGTGTAACTACACAAATTCTTACCCTATATCATCTGATCTAAAATGAGCTGAAGTTATTGTAAGAATTTGTGTAATAACACAAAGGGTTAAAAGATAACCTTGTTTCTTACAAAATACTTACAATTTGCGTAGCTACAAAAATTCTTACAGAATATACATAAAATGTTAAAGACAAGAAAAATGTAACTAAACAAATTCTTACCCGAGATCACTCAATCCAAAACAAGCTCAACTTATGGTAAGCATTTGTGTAGTAGAACAAAGTGTTACAAGATAAAAATATTTCTTACCAAAATAAAGAGAATAAGCGTAACTACATAAATTATTACAGAATATACATAATTTGTTACAAGAAATATGTAACTACACTAATTCTTACCCTATATCATCCAATCCAAAATGAGTTAAAGTTATTCTAAGAATTTGTGTAATAACATAAAAGGTTAAAAGATAACCTTATTTCTTACAAAAATACTTACAATTTGCGTAGCTACATAAATTCTTACAGAAGATACATAAAATGTTAAAGACAATATAAGGAAAAATGTAACTACATAAATTCTTACCCGAGACCACCAAATCCAAAACGAGCTCAACTTATGGTAATCATTTGTGTAGTAACATAAAGTGTTACAAGATAACTTTGTTTCTTACAAAAATAAAGAAAATTGCGTATCTACATAAATTATTACAGAATATACATAATTTGTTATAGAAAATGTAAGGAAATTTATAACTACACTAATTCTTACCCTATATCATCCGATCCGAAATGAGCTGAAGTTATTGTAAGAATTTGCACAAAGGGTTAAAAGATAACCTTGTTTCTTACAAAAAAAAAACAGAATTTAGGTAGCTACATAAATTCATACAGAAGATACATAAAATGATAAAGACAATATAAGAAAAAGTGTAACTACACAAATTCTTATCCAAGATCACCAAATCCAAAATGAGCTCAACTTACGGTAAAAATTTGTGTAGTAACACAAAGTGATACAAGATAACCTTGTTTCTTACAAAAATAATGAGAATTTGCGTAGCTACATAAATTATTACAGAATATACACAATTTGTTACAAGAAATATGTAACTACACTAATTCTTTCCCTATATCATCCGATCCAAAAGGAGATGAAGTTATTGTAAGAATTTGTCTAATAAGGGTTAAAAGATAACCTTATTTCTTACAAAATACTCAAAATTTAGGTAGCTACATAAATTCTTACAGAACATACATAATTTGTTACAGGAAATGTAAGGGACGGTGTAACTACACTAATTCTTAAGCTATATTGTAACCCCCTAAACTCGATCTAGGAGAAAAGACCGCATTTAGGAAGTTACAATTGAAAACTTTTCCCTCAATAAAACTAATTTTAAAAAGATATACTTTAAACTAAAATAAAATAACATAAATTTAATAATAAATAAAATATAAATATCATAATAGATATTTGAATAATTATATAAAATCTCTGAATTAAAATAATTGTAGATGAATGCTAAAAATAATCTCAAAATATAAATAATTTAAAATTACATCCATGTCCCAAAATAATAAGTAGAAATCTGATTAAACTAAAATAGTTCCGTACTGAATAATAAAATAATCGAATAAAATCTGAGATCCTCCAAGTACCGTAACGTCTACAGTCTGTGTATCTGTAAGAAGAACTAAAGGGGAGTAAGCTAGAGAGCTTAGTGTGTTTCTAAAGTGCAAGAAAAAAACCATAACCATAAACATAATATTATTTTCTTAAAATTCTTTAAAGCATAACACATAAATCACAAGCGCAATGCAATGCACCCAACTACGTCCGCCAAAAATGAGGAAGGTTCCCATAACCCCCTCCCTATGTCCGCCAATCCGAAGTGGAATTCAGCCCGAATGGTGAAACCACTGAACTTCCTCCTTACAAATTCCAACACATGCTCATACACATATGATGTTTAAAATTCAAGTTTCATAAAAACCAATTTCGTAAATCTGATATTCCATAAACATAATTCATAAATCATTGTCCATAAATCCATAAATAATAGTTCCATAAATTCGATGTTTCGTAGATTAAATTTCTATAAATCATAATTAAAACACATTCTGAAATCGTATGCATGTGATGTCAACCATACAAGCCATAATACATATAAATAATCACACAAGAGGTAAAACACCAACACATAGAAAAATAATGTATAATTTAATTATAGCACCAGAAGAAAACACACCTTAGCCAAGCTATACTCAACCTATAGAATGATGTGATTTTCCATGATCAGAAGTATTAGATCCAACTGTATCGGTATTGGACTAAACTTGGTGTTGAAGGGATTAACGAACAAGAAGGGGTATAGATCGGTGGAGATTATTACATAGGAATTTAATAAATCAATAAGAGATTTTGGTGGCATGAAACTATATAAAAAAAGTAGGGTTCTTGGGTGATCTTATTTGAACTATGTGTGTATATATACAGGGAGAGTAAACCTAATTTAAGTAAAATAATGAAAGTGGTATAGGATAGAAAAGAATAAAAATAATTAAAAGAATAGAATTCCATTTAAAATTAAAGAACTATAATAATAATAATAATAATAATAATAATAATAATAATAATAATAATAATAAACGATTAAAAAACCGAAATCACAAATCAAATTGAAATTCAATTTGATAAAAGGTTATTTATGGAGTCAGTCCTTAAACTTTTAAGAAATTTTATATTAATTTCTAAGTTTGATAAAAATTCTTATTTAGTCCCTTCAAAAAATTTAGGGTTCTTGAATTAAAATTCTCAAATAATTAGAGTTTTGAATTTTGGGATTTTAAAATAAGGTTTCTAAATTAAGGATTTTTCAAATCTAGGGTTTATAATTTGGGCGTAATTTTTTGGGTGTTACATATATCATCCGATCCAAAATGAGCTGAAGTTATACCCCAATTCCCGTTCCACAACATTGAGCAACGAGGGGCAGCTGTAATACTCTAATTTTACCCGAGTATATGTATGTATATAAATAAATTTCTCTTAAAAATAAATAAATACTAAGCCTATAAATAATATGGTAAACTACACAGTTGACCACCGAACTATGAGTTTGGTGTCAAAATGACCACTATATTATTTTTTGACTCAAAATGACCACACAACTATTTAAATGGTGCCACGTTAGCCACACGCCGTTAAAAAACAAAAAAGTTAACGGAACTGTTAAAAAATTGGTATAATTACACATTTGGTCCTTTATATTTATACAATATATCAATTTAGTCCTAATTTTAATCTAATAAAATAAATTAATTATTCAATAAGATGGTGACACGTGTCACCATCTTATTGGAAGTCTTTAATTATTTTTATTTAATTAATTTTCCACCTCCAATCAGGTGGTGACACGTGTCACACCCAATTGGAGGTGGAAAAATAAAAGCAACAAAACCGACCCCCATCAGGATTCGAACCCAAGACCTTGGGGAACCAAAATCCTGTGCTTGCCACTGAACCAATCACCCTTTTGTGCTATAAGGTACACCAATTAATATATGTCTTAATGATTTTAATGCCCAGAAAAACTAAAGAGTTGAAAATGCAATTGGATGGATTCGAACCAAGGACCTTGTGGTCCAAATTATTTGTACATGCCACTGGACCAAGTGTATACCTTGTGATATAAAGTACAACATTCAATATATGTCTTATATAAATTTTAATGCTTGGAAAAAGGAAGGAAATTTGGTTTTAAGAAAATCGTATATAATATTTTTATGATGCATAAAAACATCTAACCCAATTAAATAAATCTAATAATTAAATTAAAGTTAACAATATTAAATTATGTTTGTGAGTTTGTATTCGCTAAATGAATTTAATATATATTTTTTAATTTTTTTAATATAATTATATATAATAATTTAATTAATTTTTTAATAAATATTAAAATTATTAATTAAGTTAAAAAAATCAATTCAATGATTATATACGTGAAATTATAAAAATAAATCTGGAATTGAAAAATAGATTAAATTTAGTTTAAAATATAAAAATTTTAAAATGATTTTTATATTAAAAAATTAAAATAATAATATTAAAATTTTTTATTTTAAATCGTGCACTAACTATAGTTTAAAATATATACAAAATATTCTTAAATTTAATTTAATTATTATATTTATTTAATTAGGTTATATGTTTTTATGCATCATAAAAATATTATATTCGAGTTTCCTAAAACCAAATTTCCTTCCTTTTTCCAAGCATTAAAATCTATATAAGACATATATTAAATGTTGTACTTTATATTACAAGGTATACATTTGGTGCAGTGGCAAGCATATGCACTTTGGACCTCAAGGTCCTTGGTTTGAATCCATCCAATTGCATTTTTAATTCTTTAGTTTTTCTAGGCATTAAAATCATTAAGACATATATTTAATTGGTGTACCTTTTAGAACAAATGGGTGATTAGTTCAGTGGCAAGCGCAGGACTTTGGTTCCTTAAGGTCTTGGGTTCGAATCTTGGTGGGGGCTTGTTTTGTTACTCTTATTTTCCCACCTCCAATTGGGTGTGACACGTGTCACCACCTGATTGGAGGTGGAAAATTAATTAAATTAATTAAATAAAAATAATTAAAGACTGGTGACCATCTTATTGAATAATTAATTTATTTTATTAGATTAAAATTAGGACTAAATTGATATATTGTATAAATATAAAGGACCAAATGTGTAATTATATCAATTTTTTAACAGTTCCATTAACTTTTTTGTTTTTTTAACGGCGTGTGGCTAACGTGGCACCATTTAAATAGTTGTGTGATCATTTTGAGTCAAAAAATAATATAGTGGTCATTTTGACACCAAACTCATAGTTCGGTGGTCAACTGTGTAGTTTACCCTAAATAATAAGTACAATAATCCATAAATAATATCCAAATGTCCATTTACATATATAAATCCCTTTTACAATGCAAAGGCCCAATTCAGATTTACAAGGCCCAAGTTACATCTTATTGCTGCTCATTTTTTACCAAACAAACACAAAAATATTTGATAACTAAATTTCCTGCTCAAACAAGTTCACATAGCAGTTCCCTATTGGCTCGATCATGATTTACGCGGATCATGTGCTTTCTCTCCCTTAGCTGGCACGCTAATATCAGCGTGACATCACTTGGTTAACCTACTATAAATAGGAGAGAGGGGTTGTCAATCCATTAATTACCACTAATTGATACCCATTATTAAAACCTATTAAATAAAAATAATAATAATAATAATAATAATAATAATAATAATAGAGTTTTGATCCGTTTTGGATCATGGTTTCTGGGCAGATTGTGTTAGTAGAGAGAGGGGAGAAAGCTGAAGCTTAGAGAGAAAGATCATTTTAAGAAAATAAAGAAAAGTAGAAACTTTTCGGGTGAAAATGGGGTTATATAACTTGCGCTATACGACATCATTTTGAACTCGGGTCTTGAGGGTCCGCGCAACGTCGTTTGGATAGGGTAAAGAGTCAGCGCCTTTTTAAGTTGTGGGCAAATTGCACATTAGTCCTTAGTTCTTTGAAGCATTTTGTAATTTGGTCACTATTTTAATTAAAATCAGAATTTAAAGTTTGTTTCATTTCAATTTAATCCCTAATTTTAATGTTAATTTAATTGATTTAATTTATATGAATGTTGCATATTTTAAAATTAACATATAGTTTTATTTGTTAGGCAAATTAATCACCTATATTAAAAAATAAAATGTTTAGAGCCTTTAGTATTTATGTTCTTTAATTAAATTCAATAATTAAATTAGGAGAGACAATTATAGAAAATAAATGAGTATTAAAAGGGAAACTTTAAAGTTCTAAGTTGAATAGTGTCTCATTGCAATGAGATGTTATTCAATGAAACTTTTAAGTTGAATATTTATACCCATTTAAACTTAGAAAATGACAAAATGACATAGTTAATTAAGGTAAAGCCTTAATTAGAGCTAGCACTTAAACAATTAGATTCATCAATTTAATTAGGAACATTATTCAATTTAGGGTTTAATATGAATAGTACTCAAGCAATTGGGTGTTATTACTGTTGAGTGTGTAAAAGTTCTATTATTTATCCCCTATTTAACTCATATTTCTGCTGCATTCAAGCATAATTCACTACATTTAGGTTAATTTATAGTTAGACATCACAAATATATTAAAAGGCACAGTTTCTACTAAATTCGGTTGTTTTTGCAGGTTGCTGCTGTAGCAGCTGAAGAGGCAGGCGCTGGGCAGTGAAGCAGAAGAGCTGGAACTGGACGAGCAGTCAAGGAGGACGATGCTGCCACGGTTGCCACCGTGACAGTAGAGGACGACAGCAGTTTTGAGGATAAGAAGCAAAGTGGACCTCGACAGATAGAGAAAATTAAGCCCGTCTATCGTGGAAAACCAGTATATTTTTCCAAGCCCTAGATCGGAAGGAATGTCAAGCCCAAAGTTCAAGGAGGGAAAATCCCAAGCAAGAAGGAGGACGATTTAAAGTTAGATTCTCTGAAGATTTAGTCTTTATTAGAGTTGTACTTTAATTTAAAGTTGTATTCTTGCTATTTTAGAAAACTTGGACCCAAATCCTATATAAGGGCATGTATTTCGACCTAGGGAGGACATCACGCATTCTCTAGCCTTCTTCCCAAACCCTAGTCATTTTCCTTCTCTCAATATGTTCTAAATTCCCCCTAGGGCCACAAGTTGTTTTGTAAAGTAGTTGCAAGGGTTGCTTTTGTTTTAGGAATTTTCAGTTCAATAAAATAAACTTCAAGTTCTCTTATTCTGGTTATTAACATCTTGCAAGAGTATCGGGAGAGCATAGCGAGGTTATCTATTTACTTAATATCGGGAGAGTTAAGTGTACGAAAGGAATAAGTGCGAGTTCTCTAGTTTATAGTTGAACTATCTCGGACCTAGGGATAGGACGAGGTTAAGTGGCTAAAGAAGAATTCAACAACATCGGTGTTCATCCTTCGATTCACGCTGGGAGGTATCATCAAAGACGTGTTCATCGACAGACTTGGACCTAGGAATAGGCCAAGGCACAGCAGGGATTCTTGCCAAACTTGAAGTACGAAGTTGAGTGTTCGCTGCCGCGACAAGCAACAGATTGCCGCCGTGACAGGTGCTGTCGCGACGGGGACGACTATAGAACTGGATTTCCTAGACTTAGCAATACCTACACTACTGAGCAATTCAATACCAACCCATTCTCTCTATCTTAATTTCTCTACTCTTTTATTTAAGTTTTCTTTATTATTCTCGTGACAAACATCTTAAATATTTTCTTTACTTTCGTGCAGTGATTCAAGGTGAAGCTATTAGCCCAGTCCCTGTGGAGACGATATCCGATACTTCCGTATCACTTTACTACTTGTGTCGTGTACACTTGCACTACAATTGCGATAGACACTTTTACACGCAACAAGTTTTTGGCGCCGCTGCCGGGGACTGGCAACATAACTCTACCTTATCTTTTACTGCACTTTTCTTTTTCTTTTTATTTTTCTTTTTCTGTTTTTCTTTGGATTGTTCAACTCTTGCTTTTCACAAGGTTTATTGTTTATGCGCTAATCGAGACGAGGAAAAGAACCTGAGTATCCATTAGATCCGGAAATCGAACGTTCGTTCAATCTTAAGAACCGACTTCGTCACATACTAGCCAGGAACGAGTACCTTGAGGAACAATTAGAGACGATGCAAAACCAAGGGAACCCCTAGGGTAATGACCCTCCTGTCGGAAATGGAGAGATTATTCCTCCTGTCGGCAACCCGCCTGCCACTGCCGGACGACGGTCCTGTCGTGACTACATGTTGAATGATCATGTAGAACTGGAAACCACGCTGCCGGATATAGATGTTGACAACTTCGAGCTGAAACATGTTATGTTTAGCATGATCAACAACGCCAGTCAATTCAGTGGTGCTGCTACCGAGGATGCTAGGGAGCATCTAAAAACGTTCCAGGAAATCTGTGGTTCGTTTAGACTACCATGAGTTAATCCGGAGATACTGAGGCTTCGGTTATTTCCTCATTCATTGAGGGACAGAGCGAAGACTTGGTGGAATAAACTTACGCCGGGTTCAATTAGAACTTAGGCAGATTTGTCTCGTGAATTTTTATCTCGTTTTAATCCTTCACATTTATCTGAGCGATTACGTAATGAAATTGCTACTTTTCAACAGGAAGATGATGAGCCGATGCACGAGGCCTGAGACAGATTTACCACTCTTCTACGGAACTGCCCAATGCATGGATTCCCCGTTTGGAACCAGATAACTAAGTTTTATAATGCTGCCAATTTACAAACTCGTATTCGAATTGATTCAGCAGCAAACAGATTACTATTGGACAAAGACCCAGACGAGGCAATGCTAGTATTGAAAAATCTGGCTAAAAATGAGGAGCAGTTTCCGACAGCAAGAAGAGGGGGTAAACGGGTCCTAACTGTTAATGATTATGAGGCCGACAGCACGATGAAATCACAAGTGGCATACCTTACAAAGGCAATGAAAAAGCTCCTGAATGATGATTCACAGCCGGTATTTGCTGTTGAAGAGGTATGTGAAATTTGTGAAGGAAATCATAGTTCGGATGAATGCCCTATACATCTAGAAGAGGGAAAATATGTTGGAAACTACAATAAGCAGAATTACAACTCTAACAACTACAATCCCAGTTGGAGAAAGGATCCCAAGTTCTCTTGGAGCAATCCTAATAATGCCCTGAATCCTCAAGCACATAATAATCAGAATCAGGGAGGACCTAGATTGCTGACTCGACAGCAATTGCAGCCGCAACAGCAGCAACAATAGCCACCAGCTGCCACAAACAGTATACTGGAACAAACTCTGGCTACGTTTATGTCTCAGACAGGAACTTATATTGAGAACATGAATCAATTTGTCAAGAAGACAGAGATATTCATGGATAAAACAGAGATGCGGATGACAAATCATGAAGCTACTCTGAAATCTTTGGAGACACAAATGGGTCAGGTTTCCTAGCATATCAACCCAAGGCAGACTGGCGGATTTCCTAGCAATACTGAAAATGCTAGGCAGCCCACACATGAGCAGTGTAAAGCTATTACTACTAGAAGTGGGAAGAAACTACCAGGGCCAGAGAAAGAAGCTGAAACAGAGAAGAAACCAGCCTTGGACAGACCTGCCGAGGAAGCTGCCCCGACAGGTAACAAACAGCCTGCTACCGATGAGCCTGTCACGACAGCAGAAGCGACAGAGGAGAAGGATGATGAACCCAAACCTCCTCAGATTCGTATGCAGTGGGAAGGACGTATTGCTGATTATCGTCCCCCACCTCCTTTTCCTCAACGGTTACAGCAATTGAAGCAAGAACCACAGCTTAAAAAGATTTATGATATTTTTAAGCAGGTTCATATTAACATTCCGCTGTTAGATACCGTTAGAGAGATGCCTGGTTATGCAAAATTTCTCAAGGATGCAATGTCGAAGAAATCTAGACTTGGGGAATTTGAAACGGTTAAGATGACAGAAGGATGCATGAGTATTCTGCACAAGCATCCACCCCAGGAAAAGAAGGATCCTGGGAGCTTCATCATACCGTGTGTAATCGGAGATAAATATGTGGGTAAGGAACTTTGTGATCTTGGTACTAGTATTAATTTAATGCCAAAATTTGTTTTTCAGAAATTAGGTATTGGAAAAGCTCGGCCCACGACAGTACTTCTGCAGCTGGCAGACCGCTCTTACGTTCATTCGGAAGGAAAAATCGAAGACATTCTGGTAAGAGTGGATAAGTTTATATTTCCTACTGACTTTCTTGTTTTAGATTGTGAAGCAGATGAAAACGCACCAATCATCTTGGGGCGACCCTTCTTAGCCACGAGAAGATCATTGATTGATGTGGAAAAAGGAGAACTCACCATGAGAGTGAACGATCAAGAAATAAAGTTGAATGTTCTCCAAGCTATGAAGCATGCTGATGCGGAAGAAGAATGCAAGGTTATCACTGAAGTTACCCTTGACCAACCCTGCATCAAGTCGGGCTGTCACGACATCAAAATTGGTCACTGCCTCGGCAGCCACTTACAGGAGTGTCACGACATCACCGACGACAGCAACTCCTCAGAATCCGATACATCTGATACTGGAGATCAGAAGGAGGTAAACTGGATAGGCAATCGTCCAGGTAAGTTATTCGAGCCTTTAAATTATACCTCGGATAACCATGCAATCCAAAAGCCATCAACTGTTGAGCCCCCTGTTTTAGAACTGAAGCCCCTGCCAGGGCAGCTAAAATATGCTTTTCTTGGTTTAAATGATACGTTGCCCGTAATCATCTCTTCCAAGTTGATGCAGGAACAAGAACAACAGTTAATAGGGATGCTGCAGTAGCACAAAAAGGCTATTGGATGGACGATGGCTGATATTCAAGGCATTAGTTCGGCCTTATGTATGCATAAAATCCTTCTAGAGGATGATCATAAGCCGACTATATATGCTCAAAGGCGGCTAAACCATGCGATGAAAGAGGTGGTGCGAAAAGAGATAATCAAATGGCTTGATGCTGGAATAATCTACGCCATCTCGGACAGCAAATGGGTGAGCCCGGTGCAATGCGTTCCCAAGAAAGGAGGAATGACCGTGGTGACCAACGAAAACAATGAGTTAATCCCAACCAGGACTGTGACCGGTTGGAGGGTTTGTATGGACTATCGGAAGCTTAACAAAGCTACCCGAAATGACCACTTTCCTTTACCCTTTATTGATCAAATGCTTGATAGACTAGCGGATAAAGCTTATTATTGTTTCCTTGATGGTTATTCAGGTTACAATCAAATAGCTATCGCACCGGAAGATCAAGAAAAGACGACATTCACATGTCCGTACGACACGTATGCTTTTAGGAGAATGCCATTTGGACTATGCAATGCACCAGCCACCTTCCAAAGGTGCATGATGGCCATATTCTCCAATATGGTGGAGGACTTCCTAGAGATTTTTATGGATGACTTTTCAGTCTTTGGAGACGACTTTGAAAGCTGCCTAGGTAACCTACAAAAGGTACTCGAAAGATGTGAAAAAGCAAACTTAGTTTTGAACTGGGAAAAATGTCACTTCATGGTGGATGAAGGGATAGTCCTTGGCCATAAGATTAGCTGGCATGGCATAGAAGTCGACAGGGCTAAGATAGAAGTGATCGAAAAGCTACCGCCGCCCACTACAGTCAAGGGAATCAGAAGTTTCTTAGGACATGCTGGTTTTTATCGGAGGTTCATTGCGAACTTTTCAAAAATCACCAAGCCCTTATGCCATCTTCTGGAGCAGAACCGACCTTTCGACTTTAACGATGAATGTACAGAAGCATTCAAGGTTCTGAAGGAAAAGCTGGTAACAGCCCCAATAGTACAGCCACCAGACTGGACACAGCCATTTGAGATCATGTGTGATGCTAGTGACTATGCTGTCGGGGCATCACTTGGGCAGCGGAGAGACAAACTTTTTAATGTCATCTATTATGCTAGCAAAACATTGAACGACGCCCAAGTGAACTACACCACCACAAAAAAGAAGTTATTAGATGTGGTATTCTCCATTGACAAGTTTCGTTCTTATATACTTGGAACGAAGGTCATAGTGCACACAAACCACTTTGCATTGAAGTATCTGTTCGTGAAAAAGGATGCAAAGCCTCGATTGATACGTTGGATCCTGCTATTGCAAGAATTCGACCTTGAAATCAAGGACAAAAAGGGGACAAAAAATCAAGTGGCAGATCACTTGTCAAGGTTGGAGAAGGGACAGAGTCTACCGACAAATGAGACAAAGAGACCTTCTCAGATGAGCAGCTCTTTGCTGCCGCAGTCACTACCGCGACAGCCATGGCGGCAGGTAAGTCTTCTGAACTCCCCCTAGTATGCTGATTTCTTTAATTTCTTAGTTAGCGGAATAATTCCTCATGACCTTAATTATCAAGCCATGAAGAGGTTCCAAAATGATGTTAAACATTATTATTGGGACGAACCTCTTCTTTTCAAAATCTGTGCAGATCATGTTATAAGGAGATGCGTACCACAGGAAGAGCAAGAAGACATATTTCATCACTGCCATGCTTCACAGTATGGAGAACACTTAGGAGGCAACAAAACTGCTGCCAAGGTGCTGCAGTCAGGGTTTTATTGGCCGTCACTATATAAAGATGCGCAAATCTTCTACAAGAGTTGTGACAAGTGCCAAAGGATATGAAACATCTCAAGGAGACACGAGATGCCGCTACAGAACATTCTAGAAGTCGAGATCTTCAACGTTTAGGGGATTGATTTTATGGGACCATTCCCATCTTCATGTGGGAATCTATACATCCTCCTGGCAGTAGACTATGTATCTAAGTGGGTTGAAGCTATCGCCACGCAAAAGAATGATGTCAAGACAATTCAAAGGTTTTTACACAAAAACATCTTTTCTAGGTTTGGCATCCCTAAGGCGATCATCAGTGATGAAGAGAGACATTTCGACAACAGGGTTATTGCTGTTGCCTTGATGAAGTATGGTGTCAAGCATCGGATCGCAACAACGTATCACCCTCAAACTAATGGACAAGCTGAAATATCCAACAGGGAAGTCAAGAACATTCTTGAGAAGATGGCCAAGCCAACTAGGAAAGATTGGTCTTTACTCATTAATGATGCATTATGGGCTTATAGGACAGTGTAACAAGGTTTTTTCCTTGCCACTAAAAAGGGTCCCCCGCCTTTTTTGAAAACATTTAATTTAAAAGGGGGAATTTTAAAAATTAATTCGATTTGGGTTTTGGGAAAATCCCTTTAAAAAAATCTTTTTTTTCTTCGGTTGGAGTCGCCACCGGCCACTATGGTAGGCCAGACACCGTAAAAAACAAAACCAGAGATTCTTTTGAAAGGATTCGGGAGTTGATTACGTGTGGGGAAGGGTTAGCACCCCCATCACGCCCGGAAATCGGTACCAAAACAATTGTTGCCTTTAATTTGATGGAAATTGTTCAAAATTTAAGAAGACTTTAATTAGGGGTTCCTGATTGAAAACCGGACTTTAATCGTACGAGCTTTATCAAATTGGCGGTATCGAATTAATTAAACATTTAATTAAAAAGGATGACGGTACACCGGACCAAAGACTAAATCGACATCATATAAGACTGACTGCCGTGTTAGTTTAGGGTTCGGATCCCGTACGTCACCTTTATGCATGATGCAAGCAGATAAAATATGATGCTATGGTCTTGTCCTTTTTATTTACGGATTTACCGTTAGACGATTCGAATTAATCTGAATATTCGCGGGACATCCAATAAGCTAGGCATGTCGACCCGAATACGCAAATTAATAGGTATCTCCGTTTTAGAATTAGAATTAATTATTATGCAACTATAAACATTAAATGATCACATGAATGACAATTTAAAATGCACGTCACAACAAACATATTCGAATCGCATTTAAGACAAATAGGCATGCCACACTAAAAACATATATGCACATACTAACATAAACAAAATGGCCAAGCAACATATATTCGATACTAACATGCATGATTGACAAAAAAACATAATAAAATGCTAATAATATAAAGGTAGACTGGCAGGGATCAAAATTGCAAATAAACCATTCAAAAAGCTAAATAAAAGGCAAAATGGGATTAAAAATATGCGAAAATACAGGGACCAAAACGGGAGTTAACCCACCCGGAAATCATTTGAAACGAAAACGGTGGCCAATATGAAAACACTGGAAAACATATAAGGATTGCGGAGGTGGTTTAAAAAGACGGAGAGATCCGGGACGGTATTACAAAAACGCGGAAGGGTTTAAACCAAAATTAAGCCAATTTTTAAAAGAAAAAACACTATATAAACCAGATTAAAATGAAATTTAGCCCTTTTCCCATTTGTTAACCCTAAAAGGGGGCTCTCATATCCTCTGTTTTCCTCCGGCGCCGCAAGGGTTCCGGTTGCCGGCACCGGAAACCCTAAAAAAACCTTCTTCGACTTTCCGAAACCAAAGCCAAATCAGAAGCCCTTTTCTTTTCGAAACCAAAACCAAAAAACTTTTCCCTGATCTGTTTTTTAGAAATCAGGAACCCCAAAAACCTTAAACAATTTCAAAACCCAAAAACCATTTTCCTTTTTTTTGTTTTAAAACCCTGAAAACAGATCCCAAAACCACTTTTTTGTTACCACTCCCACCGGTTCACCTGTGCATGGTCTCGGAAGAGACCACAGAGCTTGTCACCGGCGGGGAAGGCAGACAGACGCGGAGGTAAATAAACCGAAACCTTAAAGCTTTTTCCCTTTTTTTTGTTTTTTTATATTTCGAAATAAACAAAGTGGGACAATGGTGATACCTCTGTGAATCTGGATTCTGCTCGTATTGATATAAAATGCTTGATTACAATCCCTCTCTCTCTGAATATCCTCCCGAAAAAACTCTCTTAAAATCCTCTAATAATGCTCTCTCTAAAATTCCGAATCCTCTCTTACAATTTTTTCTCCCTCCGAAAAAAATCTCTCCCACCATTGAATGTTACTTCGGCTTTTATAGCCGCAATATTACATGTTTTTCCCCTTCTCTAAATATATGAAAATGCTGATAATTGTTGTTGATTTGTACGATTTGTCTGCAATTTCCGTTTGCCTCTGCCATTCTGTTTTGGCTGCCTCTGCCTTTTGCATTTTGTTTGGTTGCGTTTTTCGTTTCTGGTCTGACATTTTGGTTTGTTTTTGTGTTTCATGTGAGAGGAGGGGACCAGAGAGGCACGAGACGACGTGGCTCGACGGATCGGCGTCGTGGAGCAATCCATGCCGTCGAATATGGATCTGGACGGTCTGGAGGCATTCGAAGAGGTGGGCGTGGACCACACGCGCGCGTCTGGGCACTGAAGAGTCGCGCGTGGGCCACACGCGCTTGGGAAGGACCCGATCCTGGCCATTGATCAAGATCCTGATCCGACGGTAGATGGGCGTGCGGCGCTCTGGCTGCAGGAGAGGGCCTCTAGGGTTTCTGCATCTGGTGATCTGGACCGTTGATGCTGGTCTGGATCTAACGGCTGAGATTAGGGGCGGCTGCACAAACATAAGGAGCATTAGGGTTTGTTTAGCAGATTAGGGTTTATTAGTTTGGGCCTAAACGGGCCATGTATTCTGATATAATAATAATAATAATAATTTTTTTGGGTTTTAATAATGTGTAATGGACTTTGGAATAAATAAATTGTGGGCTTTTATTTAATTATTCGGGCTTTATTTATTAGACTCAATTTTATTTCTAGATTTAATAATAATAATAAATATAAGATATTAATAATAGTAGATAAAGATAATAGTAATAGTAATAAAATAATAGTAATAATCGGTAATAATGTTATTAATAATAATATAAGTAATAGTAATAATATATGATAATGGTATAGGTTATAATAATAGACTCTAATAGTAGTAATATATACTTTTTTTCTTTTTAAATTTTTATATTTTATCACAATATATAAAGCCCATTAAAAGAAAAGAAAATAAGACGGGTTTAACACCCTGGACAAAATAGGTGATTACAGACAGCTTTTAAAACTCCATTGGGAATGTCTCCATACCGATTGATTTATAGGAAAACATGTCATCTACCTGTCGAGATAGAGCACATAGCATACTGGGCAATCAAGGCAGTGAATATGGACTTGGACAAGGCAGGGCAGAAAAGGCTATTGGATCTCAACGAAATTGAAGAAATCCGGACAATGGCCTATGACAATGCAAGAATATACAAGGATAAAACTAAGAAGTGGCATAACAAGAAGTTGCTGCCACGACAGTTCCACCCATGACAGCTTGTATTGCTATTCAATTCTAGATTGAAACTCTTCCCAGGGAAGCTGAAATCTAGATGGACTGGCCCGTTCCAAGTAGTACAGGGTTTTCCCCATGGTGCCATCACAATCCGATCATTAAAAGACGGGCACCAATTCAAAGTCAACAGACAACGCTTAAAGCATTATCAGGGGACTGAAGCTCCAAGAATGCAGGAAGTGGTTACCTTAAGAGATGCCCCACCCGGCATTCCTAATTTAACCTAATTTTTATTTTTATTTTTAGTCTTATTATTACTTATTATTTATTAGGAAATAAGATTTATTTTATTTGAATAATGTTTTTATTTTTATTGTTTTTAGGAAATAAAGGAGACACGAAGAACAGGAGAAGTGAACTCAGCCCACCATCCATCCACCAGCCCGACAAAGCCCAAATTTTGGTGTCTGTCGTTACAGCTGCCGCGACAGACGCGGAAAATACAGGTTGTCAACACGCTGTCACGACAGACGCGGAAACGCGTCACAGACGCGCAGTAGACACGGAAACGCGTGCCAGACGCGTCAGACACGCTAACGTGTAACAGCTGGCCCCGTTATTCATGCATGCCGTTACAGCTCCAACGGGCAGCAAATCCCTTTCTATATAAACCCCGTTTCATTTTTCATTTTCACTCACTTCTACTCTTCTTACTTGCTTCTTCTAGAATTTTTGCTTTCATTTTTCATTTTCACAACCCTTGCAACAATGTCTTCCAGGAAAACCCGTAGGAATGCTGCTTCCAGCTCCACACCGACAGCAACCACCCCACGCTCATTTGCGATCAGAGATATGTGGGAAGAAAGGGGATTCATTTACACATCAAAGAAGGAAAATCTCGGCCTAAAGCCGTTCATAGCCCGGAAAATTCGAGCTCTACAGTGGCAGACCTTTGCCGAACAGCCTGAAGAGATGAACGTCTCATTGGTACGAGAATTCTATCCTGCCATTAGCAGTAGGACGGTGACATCGGTAATCGTACGAGGAAAGGAAGTGTCGTTCGAAGCTGAGTACATTAACACACTGTATGGCTTCTATGTCGGCAGCAACGACGACGCTCACCAACAGTTCCTCAACACCTTAGACCCTGCTGCCTATGATGCTGTCATGGCAGAGCTGACAGATGAGGGAACTCAATGGAACACCAGCCGCAAGAATCCACGGACGGTAAAGAGGACTCAACTACTACCGGAGGCTAAACTATGGAATGCTTTTATCAAAAAGCGTATCATGCCGTCGTCACATAATACAACGGTCGACCAGCCCAGGTTAGCCTTAATTCACTCCATACTACATGAGAGGCCCATTAACGCGGGCACCTATATCTGTGAGAGCATCTTGGAGTGCGCACACAAACCGACGGGTCCGCTTTACCTCTCATACCTCATCACATCCCTTTGTCGTGGCCATGGCGTACCAGAAGTGACCATTGATCTTCGAGTCCAAGGGAAAGGTTGGACATAAAAGAACATACTCAGCCTCATGGAGCTGACCGCTACCACTCCTCTGTCATCATTTGATCCAGTTGCCACAATAGTAGACACGACAGAGCAGCCGGAGACTGAACCAGCTGCCGCAGCAGCCGCCCCGACAGACTCCTCCTCCCAGATCTTAGCTGCCCTTCAGAAGATGGAGGAACGACAGCTCGGTCTGATGACCTTCATCAGGGATTTGACTGCATCTACGGTAAACTTTATTCATAACTCTTTAAATTTCCCTGATGTTGTCTTCCCCACCTTCCCTGCACATTATTTTACTGTAAACACCCATGCCCACACTCCCACACCTGCTGCCACACCACGGACACCCTCTGCCGCATCAACACCATCACTTGCCCCGACAGCCGCCGGCAGCAACCGTGCTGAGCCGTCTGCCCGTGGCATGAAACGTAGAATGGCATCGGAGGAGCTTGACGCCTTCATTGCCGGGTTCTCGTCCTCCTCCGTTTGGGCCGCCAGCGACAATGAACCCTCTATTAAGAGGAATCTATCGAAGGAGTTTTCACCGGTGAAAAGGCAGAAGCGAATGGCGGACAAAAACAATATGCCAAGAGCCAACGGTAGCAGCAGTGACAGCAGCAACGGTGAGGACAACATCAGTAGCTCTGAAGTCCAGGTTGTGGAGCAACCCCCTCATATCTCCCCAACTAGGATCCAACCACCACGGGAGGCCAAAGCAAAGAATACATCCACCTCCCCCATCCGCCAGCCAGCCCCGAAAGCTCGTGCCCGCCGCCAGATTAGAGTCAGCAGCAGCAGCGAAGACATCGATTAAAAATTTAAGTTTCTTATCTTATTTTGTTGTCTGCCAATATATTTTGTGATGTACTGCTTTTATCTTTTTTTATCTTGTCATTTGCATTGAGGGCAATGCAACCCTCGAGTTTGGGGGTGGCATCCCTCCATTAATGGAGTCCATTTTAGTTTTAAAATTTGTGTCTTTTACTTAGTTTATTTTTGGAAAAAAATATGAAAATATGAAAATTTTGGCTTAAGTCTGTGAACTGAACTTACCTACCGTGATAGCTCTGTCGTGGCAGTGCCTTTATGATAGTTTTTAGGAGAAGTTTATAGTCTTTCTATAGTTCTGAAAACTTAAACACTATTTGTGACTGTTATACTGCTTAGAACTCTTCTAGTTAACTAGAATAGGAAGCTTAGCACTTGAATAGCCCATAGAGGTGCCTAACATTGGCTTTAGGAAAGAAGTTTAGCAAAAGAGACTCAACAACCCTAGAGGTGCCCGAAACTGGCTCTAGGAAGTTAGCTAGAGGTGCCCAAAACTGGCTCTAGTGAAACTTTAGCTTAAAAAATAGAAATCGAGTCAAAACAAAAAAAATCAAAGGAGCATGAAAAAAATGCCTTCAAAAGATAAACTTTGGCATAAAAATTCGAGTTAAGGGCTGAAATATTCTAGTGAAACTAAGAGAATCTTGGCATATAATTGTTCACAAGCATGCACATACTGCACGAGGACTATAGTGAGACTCCGGACAGATCCTAGATTATCCGACAGGGTGCTGCCGACACAGGGAACAAATGAAGGGTAAGGGAAAGTTCACTGTTTTTAAGCCAAAACAAAAATATTTTATTTTTCTTTTAGGTCTTAGTTGCTTGAAGGCAAGCAAAAACTTGAGTTTGGGGGTGTGTTGAGTGTGTAAAAGTTCTATTATTTATCCCATATTTAACCCATATTTTATGCTGCATTCAAGCATAATTCACTGCATTTAGGTTAATTTACAGTTAGACATCACAAATATATTAAAAGGCACAGTTTCTACTGAAATTGGTTGTTTTTGCAGGTTGTTGCTGTAGCAGCTGAAGAGGCAGGCGCTGGGCAGTGAAGCAGAAGAGCTGGAACTGGACGAGTAGTCAAGAAGGACGATGCTGCCATGGTTGCCGCCGCGACAGAAGAGGACGACAGCATTTTTGAGGAGAAGAAGCAAAGTGGACCTCGACAGATAGAGAAAATTAAGCCCGTCTGTCGTGGAAAACCAGTATATTTTTCCAAGCCCTAGATCGGAAGGAATGTCAAGACCAAAGTTCAAGGAGAGAAAATCCCAAGCAAGAAGGAGGACGATTTAAAGTTAGATTCTCTGAAGATTTAGTCTTTATTAGAGTTGTACTTTAATTTAAAGTTGTATTCTTGCTATTTTAGAAAACTTGGACCCAAAGCCTATGTAAGGGCATGTATTTCGACCTAGGGAGGACATCACGCATTCTCTAGCCTTCTTCCCAAACCCTAGTCGTTTTCCTTCTCTCAATATGTTCTAAATTCTCCCTAGGGCCACTAGTTGTTTTGTAAAGTAGTTGCAAGGGTTGCTTTTGTTTTAGGAATTTTCAGTTCAATAAAATAAACTTCAAGTTCTCTTATTCTGGTTATTAACATCTTGCAAGAGTATCGGGAGAGCATTGCGAGGTTATCTATTTACTTAATATCGGGAGAGTTAA
Source organism: Hibiscus tridactylites (assembly GCA_958450335.1). Taxonomy (NCBI): domain Eukaryota; kingdom Viridiplantae; phylum Streptophyta; class Magnoliopsida; order Malvales; family Malvaceae; genus Hibiscus; species Hibiscus tridactylites. Next base: position 56,074,381 of record OY288275.1, read on the forward strand.
GTATACAAAAGGAATAAGTGCGAGTTCTCTAGTTTATAGTTGAGCTATCTCGAACCTAGGGATATGACGAGGTTAAGTGGCTAAAGAAGAATTCAACAACATTGGTGTTCATCCTTCGATTCACGCCGGGAGGTATCATCAAAGACGTGTTCATCGACAAACTTGGACCTAAGGGTAGGCCAAGGCACAACAGGGATTCTTGCCAAACTTGAAGTACAAAGTTGAGTGTTCGCTGCCGCGACAAGCAACAGACTGCCGCCGCGACAGGTGCTGCCGCGACGGGGACGACGATAGAACTAGATTTCCTAGACTTAGCAATACCTGCACTACTGAGCAATTCAATACCAGCCAATTCTCTCTATCTTGATTTCTCTACTCTTTTATTTAAGTTTTCTTTATTATTCTCGTGACAAACATCTTAAATATTTTCTTTACTTTCGTGCAGTGATTCAAGGTGAAGCTATTAGCCCAGTCCCTGTGGAGACGATATCTGATACTTCCGTATCACTTTACTACTTGCGTCGTGTACACTTGCACTACAATTGCGATAGACACTTTTACATGCAACAATTACATAAATACCCTAAATTTAATAATATTCATAGTCTAAATAACTCAATTAATTAGAGCCTTTTAAGTTAGAACTTAAATTTAACAAGAAAATAATCGGTCATGCATGAAAACCTTTTGTATTGAAAATATATTTTTGAATATGAATCGAAGTATCTTAAAGCAACTAGGCGCCTCTAAATTTTATATTCGAATAAAAATATATTTTCTTATAAAATGATATCTCCATTTGGAATTAAAATTCATTATGGTTAAATTAAATTCAAATTGTCATTCGAAATGTCAAAATGCCACGTAAAATTAAAAGGTACCGATAACGGGCGTTTGTGGGGTGCTAACCCTTCCCCACACGTAACCGACCCCCGAACCCGAATTTTAAGAAAATAAATCTCTGATTTTTTTTGGTGTCCGGTCTACCAAAGTGATCGGTAGCGTCTCTAAATGTTTTTTTAAAATTAAATAAAAGGGATAAATTTGATTTTTAATTAAAAACGTCATTTTAAAAGGAAAAGCTTAATTTTTCAAGAATAAATGAATTAAAAAGGTAAAACCAAATTTCCAAAATTATTTGTCGAGCTATTTTACACCCGGTTCTGAAATGGTCACGACAACTGGACATGTTCACTTAATTAAAGTAATATATTAGCTGTTACAAAATGATCATTGAACTATTTAATTGCTACAAAATGTTCATTAAACTATTTATTTATTACAAAATTGTTGGTTATTATAGGTTATACAACAAGGATTTTGTAGTTGGTTTCAGGAAACTTTGTTTTCAAAAATTTTCAAATGAAGGATTGTAGTAGTTTTTTATTTCCAGAAACCTTTCGAATGAAGGAACTATATGTTTCTTTCAAGAAATATTTCAAATGAAAGGAATTAAATGTTTTCCCAAGAAACGTTTCTGGGAATAAAATGTTCTTTCATTTTTTAATTTGAAACGTTTATTAAAACAAAGTTTTTTGAAATCAACCTTAAAAAATGTAGTATAACATGTAATATAAACTATTTTATAACAATTAAATAGTTCAATTATCACTTTATAACATTTACAAAGTTCAATGATCAATTTGTAACAACTATTACATTATTTTAATTAAGAGGACATACCCATTCAACCTACCATAAGGTTGTTAATGACATCCACTGACACAATATATAGTTTGTAACAAAATTTAAAATTTAATGTTTATTTTATAATTTTTAAAAGTTTAATATCAAAATATTATTTTTGAGATATTTAGTGATCATTTGTAAACTTTATAAAAAAAATACTAAATCTGAATTTAATAGAAGGCAGAAGCCATTTTTATTGTTTGAACCTTTTAGAGTTAGGATATAATTGACACGATGCTTAAAGTATAAGGTTAAAATTTTAAAATCATGACCAAATTGACTAACGTGTAAATATTGTGAGTTAAATATGTTATTACATTAATTTTAAAAGTTGTCATCTCATCATTTCGTTGGTGACAAAAAAATTACAAAATTGAAAACATTTAGTAACCATTTTATAATTTTTTATTATTAGATGAGTAGAAGAAAAATGTACCCATAATTAGGTGACCACAAATGTATATTAGTCTAACTAATAGTTAATCTCAATCATTTAAATGATTGATTGTACCAAACACCTCATAACTATGGTTTAGATTTTTAACATAATCTTTGAGCTTTAAAATATTTAATCAATTCCTTAAAATGTTTGTATTGACCAATCATATCTTACGTCAAGCTATTTAGATAAATATAAGTTATTTAAAATTTGATCAATATATTTTTTAAAATATTACAACATTAAACCCGAACTGTTCAAATATATATACAACTAGAGTGACAAAATAATTTAATGGATATAACATTAATAAACACATAATTAGGTTAAACTATTCAGATATTACAATTGGAAATTTTTATATTCTAAAATACTGCACACTTATTTTTATTTTTCAATCTTATAGCATTTGTTATATTGTAAGGTAAAGTCGATTGGAGTGCATACCGATTTAATTGTTCATTTAATTTTTTATTAAAAAATGTTGATGCACAATGTAGGGCATCTTCAACATTTTTTTAATACAAAAAAAACAGATGTACAATAAAAATGATATGCAACCATGACGACTTCACATTTCACTGTAATACATATTGTAGATTAAAAAATAAAAATAAAGATGCAATTCTTGGGGAAAAAATTTCCTCTGCAATATTGGGTAATTTCCCGCATAATTCAATTAAAATGTTTTGAAATTTGGTACTATTTTAAAATTTTGACCATAATTTGAAGACGAGTTATGTAATTAGCTTAAGAAAAAGTAAAATGGGGAATTGTTGCAAAGACAAACATGGACCTGATGGCGTTGTAACCGTTGGATCAAAAAAATCAAATCCAAGGGTGGACATAAAAACCCTAAAGGCATAAAAACTGGAGCCGGAGGGTAGGAGCTCGAGCGTGCTCACCGGGTTATATAAAATACCCTATTTTTTCACCCTATCCTTTTCCAGTTGCAGTCTGAGTCGCGGCATATCCACTATTTTCTCACACTCTTAAGGTTCGACTTCTTAATTCTCTGTTTCTTTTATCATTTGGCATCTACGTTTTGTGAAAGCACTCGTTACTTTTATTATATTTCTATCGTTTTAATTTTCAATCGATGGCTGATTTCTCTTCCTCTTTTCTCTCTTTGGGTTGTTTTGATTTAGGTTTTTGATGACCCTTTGTTCGTATGTTTCGGTGAAATTATTGTGTAAAAGTACTTCGGATTGATATTCGTTTCAGCTCTGAGTTTATATTTGTTTAGATTTCCAGCTTAGCTTATGCTTTGACGCGTAAATGCAATTACAATAAGTAAATTAGGGCAACTGATATTTTTGTATATTGCACTAAATTTATTATCTTTTTTATTTGAACAAAAGAAAGGATTAGGTAGTGACTGAATTCCTTTTTCATAATCTTTTTATGGTTTTCGGGTGTGTTGATAAGGTGTGAGCTAGTTCATTTCTTTTGTTTTTTCCCCCGAGATTTGCTTGTATATTGTATGATGCTTGTCTGTTCCCTATGTAGTGTGTTTATTTGTTTGTTTTGGCGCCTTTGATAAACTTGTTTTTGTGTGTGTGAATCTTTAGTCTTGGTTTTTTCTTACTTTTTTTATTGACTTGCTGTTTATCCTTGGGCAGATGAATAAGGAAAGGCTCATGAAAATGGCTGGTGCAGTCCGCACCGGTGGTAAGGGTAGCATGAGAAGGTGTGTTCATGATTTGAACTTTGCTTGGATAGGCTACTTATATTAAGTTTTAATTATCTACAAAATAGGTTGCAACTGTTGCTCAGTTATTTTAGGAGGCTCTTGAATCAAGTTTTTGACTGCAGCAAAATCTATAATTGCTTATCATGCCAAGCAGAATGTTCTGACCCTATAGTCGATAGTCATGCATAACTTGAACGTAAATTCATCTACATTGTATGCCATTTGGATAGGTAGTGGTGGAGCCAGAAATTTTGAATTACAGTGTTAAAATTTGAAAAGACAATGTCTAATTTAAATCACTGTGTCAAACTTTGATAAAGTGGTATAAATACCTTTTAAAATAGTATTAAATAAGTTTCTATATAATTTTTTTCAAGTATTTTTGGGTGCCAGTTGACACCCCATACCAAGAGCTGGCTCAGCTAACGTGGATTGATGCTTGAATTTTGATGCTTTATATGATTTGCATATTAACTATTGTCTTGTTTTTTACTTATCTTCATAGAAAGAAGAAGGCTGTCCACAAGACAACTACCACCGATGATAAACGGTTACAGAGCACCCTCAAGAGAATAGGAGTGAATGCTATTCCAGCTATCGAGGAAGTCAACATATTCAAGGATGATGTTGTTATCCAGTTTATTAATCCAAAAGGTAGACATAGCTTTATTGAAGTGGACTGTTCGATTTTCTCATAGGTTTTGCATAATAAACTAAAATGTGATGTCTGTATTTCAGTTCAAGCTTCTATTGCTGCCAACACCTGGGTTGTTAGTGGTTCCCCTCAGACAAAGAGTATGCATCTCTAACTTCAAAGCCTCCCATGGTTGATAAAATCTTATTGCTATTTTTAACTCCCAAGGCATCTAAGATTTGAGGGCTTTTGTCAGCCACTATGCACTTCTTCTGATCATCTTTAAGCTTTGTTGGTCTGACTCATTCATGTTTCCCCTATTCCAGAATTGCAGGATATTCTCCCAGGAATAATCAACCAGTTGGGTATGTACACTTGACCTTGAGCAGTTCTGGTTTTTTAATTGTAAAACGATATCAGCTGTTGACCCATATTCTAAAACTTGTAGGGCCAGATAACTTAGACAACTTGAGGAAGTTGGCAGAGCAATTCCAGAAGCAGGCACCTGGTGCTGGTAGTGGGACAGGTGCTGACACCACTCAGGAAGAGGACGATGAGGAGGTACCGGATCTTGTACCTGGTGAGACCTTTGAAGCTGCAGCTGAAGAAGGCCAAGCTGCTAAATAGTGTTTTTTCTGTTAATTTTATTGCTATATGTTTTTGATGAATTACAATTGTTTCTTTGTTACTTCAACTCTTTTGTTGTTTTTGGTGCTCTGCCTTGTACTCTAAGAGTAAGTCCCTTTTTCTCAATCCTAGAATTTTCATTATTCCTGCCACCATACTGGAATCATTTGCCGGTAATGCTATTCTATGCAGTAAATCTTAACTACTCAGAATGATGCATGTGGCTGTAGGATCGCTTTAACTTGATTTTCCAGGAAATGAATAGGGTTATTATAGCACACAATTATGGATTAGACTGGGTAGTGTTGCCACTAACAGCAGCACAGCCGCCTGTTAAGGGGCCACAGCTTGTAGAGAACATTGTTGTTAGGGAATGTTGCTGGTAAAGGTAATGAACTTGCTGCCCCGAGAGAACTTGCCCAACTTTGCTACTTGAAGACATGATTTAATTTTCTTGAATATGTTTAGTTGTTAGAATTTTTGAGTAAATAAGATTTTTTTCATAAATTTTATTTTGTTTCAGGTTTTTGGCAAATATATTAACAGATTTTATAATTTAAACATTTGCTTTTTTGATTTATTAATTAACATCTTGAGAATTGTCATGTGATTATTAACGTTTACAATTTGTGGGGTAATTGCTTTTTTGACCCAAAGAAGAAAAAAATGAAATACACTTGTACAATTTCGTGAATTTACTTCTCAAGGCGAAAGCAAATAGTGTTTGGTTCGAAGGGAATTTGAAAAGGCTCTAATTCCAGAAGATTATTTACTGAATGTGGTATTCTAAGATCCCAATCATGCACTTGTCACCTGCTAGTAAACATCAGCCTCATCCTCGTGGTTTCAGGATTTGAGAAGTAAGATTTGGCTCATCCGTATTGGCCACATCCTTCTTTACAGCTACATTTACCACTGCTAGCTCCTTCTCCAATTTCTTTTTCTCCGCCTCAGCCAGCCTCCCGTTCTCCTCCCGTGATTTTTTAAACATCTTAACGAAAACGACCAATATCTGAGTCACTGCAGCGACAAACAATAAACTCAAGCAGTCGCCATTGGTCCGAAAGGAAATGATCTGATATGAAACATAAATGTCAGAGAACATGGAAAACCTTGTTCAAAAGGACATCGTGCTGGATCCTCTCCGAAGTACTGGGATAATGAATCAGCATTTCTTCCCTGCAAGACAATATAAGTTCAACTAAACTGCAACGTACGGCATGTTTAAACTATCCTATAAACAACTGCAAAACCAGGAAAGCACTTACCACTTCAGAATATAAGGAGATAAGTGACCTTACTTCAGCTTCGGCTGTATCAAGGAAATTCTTCAATACCTAGAACCAAGGAAACTTCTATTTTAATACAAATGGCATGATGCGACTATTTTAATACAAATGGCATGATGCGACTATAATATAACAATTTTAGAAATATAACAAACATAGATAGTTTCTTTTGTCAATCAAAACTTTTACCTGTATTCATGCCTATATACTATAATATGTATCATTAAAGATACTAATCGTGTACCCAAAAACTTAAAGATACTAATCATCTAAGAGTCAAAGAAGCTCACTGCAAGAGTATACATCCGAAAACATTTTTTCCCCAAAGGTGCACTTGCTTGTTAAAAAGAAAACAAAGTATTTAATCGATTCTTGAAAGGAAGACACTACTCCCTAAAACCAAAATAAACAAAAAAATGTTTTTGGTCAATCTTAAGAGAAAATTATAAATGATGAAATGGAAAAAATAAAAGAATCAAGTTTTTGTGCAAATGGAGCAGATTCTTTGTTGAGCAATAATCTTTCCTCACCTTCTGAAAACCCAAAGAGATATCACCATCATTATCGGAAGCAGTAAGTTCTTGCTCAACCTTTTCAAGACCCTTACTCACAGCTTGCATTTCTTCGGCAAGGTTTTTCAATTGAATCTAGCCAAACATATGGAAGTTAGGCGGATTAAAAATTAGCTACTTTAAGAAGGAAAGGGTCCAATAAACTAGAACCGTATAGAGCGTACCTTAGAGGCAGCTTCTAAATGAACAAGATCTTTATCAAAATCCAGCAACTCCGGCATTTTCTCAGATAGAAGCTAACACATGCAAAAAAGAAAAAGAGAGGCACAATTTAGGACCTAAGTTGAACATGCCAAAAGGGGCATTAGCACATTGCAAATTGTTTAAAATGAAACAATCATGTTGGGCAAGGAGGTGAAATCTGTTAGAGTAAGGTTAAAACGTAATTGAATTAGAGGAAAAAGAAATAACCAAACCAAACAGCTATTTCTTTTTAGATACAAGTTATGCACCAAAAATTATTTATAGCAATGATTTACCATTCCAAACCCGAGGCACCAAAATAATAATAATAATAAAGAGTATCTAACTTCTCACATCATAGCCTACATGAAAATAAACACAAAATCACGGGAAACACATGCCGACATTAAGAACTAGTAAATATAAAATATACAGTACCGAACCATTAGAAAACTTTCCCCAAGTCACCAAAATTACATTTGAAGGGCACAGAATAACAGCGTCATTAGCTCTGTTCCCCATAAACAGTAGAAGAAACCTTAATCCCAACTCCCAATAAAAATATAAAACTAAGAAGTCCAACTTTCAGCATTCCTACCTTGCATAGATAATGCATTAAAGTCATCTTGTTGTTTCTTGCACGTGTATCTGATAATTTAAGGAGGCTGTCCAATTTGAAACCCACGGCAGATCCTGCAAATAAAAGTGAAATAATGATATGAAGAGGCATTATCAAAAAAATTGTCCAAAATCCTAAGCATGGACCAGTTGGGTACCTCGTGCAGTGCCTTGATTCAACGCATTTCCCAATGTGAGAATTGTCTGCATTATCTGACGCAATTTCGCAGATTCTTTTACCTGAAAATTAGTTTGAGATTTTAACACAGAAAGAAAAACATACGACATTTAGCAAACAAAATGAGCAATTATGCATCAGGCACTTGAGATTCAGTTAAGTACAACAGTACCTCAGTAGTTGCATTATTAATAGTGCTCAAGTTAGATCTTAAATCATCCACCTGAAACAGATGAGAGTGAGTATAGATTAAAGATGAATTCCAGCATACAAGATTGGATATACAAATTATCCAGACAATACCTGAGAAGAAAAGGTGATTCTAAATGCAAATACTCGTAATTTTGATTCTACTCGTGGAACCTTCATCAACTCTAGGAAAAACTGAAAGATTTTATCAATTATAATATTAACAGCTGATCAAGCTAAGGGATCTGAATATGTTAAAGATGGAAACTGGAACACACCTGTTCACACTTCCCAAGCATTGCCTTGTCACCTGTATAATTCTACCAAAAAAAGTAGCAAAAAACATTTTTACAATTACATCCTTTTAAGTTAAATAATATGTTCAAATGAGGGCTATCTGATAGAAGTTGTAAAAAGGAATCTTTTCCCCTAGATCATCCCTATTTAGGGATTTTAAAGAAAAGGGTGGTTTCAAACTTCAGGGGTTCTAAAGGAATCCTTCCCCCAGATCATCCCTATTTTCCAAGTTCGGAGAGGGCACCAGACATCTCTTATCCCTTTCCCTCACTTCCCCCCAGTCCTATCAGAAAATAAGTTGAATGGAAGAGTGGTCTTTCCTTTTTTGTCTGACATGGGATTGAAATCAAACTATAACTTTATCCCATGCATGCAAATTAGGTCGGAATGTAGTCATACTCATAACTAATAAGAAAATATTCAGACATTTAAATGATCGTCCTAAATCTGGAAAGATTCAGGTTCAGTTAGGACTTAGAACATAAAATAACACAAACCCTTAGGGGGTGTTTGGTTCACGAAAAAGGTTATTACCAAGGTAATAATCTTTTCCGGAATGACATTCTCATGTTTGGTTTGAGAGCATTCCCTCTATGGGGTAATAATTTTTTCCCAATAGTGTCACTTCCCCTCTTAGTTATTTGTCAATTCTCTCCCCTTTGGACCATAATGCCCTTAAGTTAATAAATTTTGTTCATATAGATCCTTTATTTGAATTTTTAAAATTTAATTAGATGACTAATTATTTGTGGTGTAAATTAATTAAATATTTTTATTCAATATTAATTTAATATTTAAATGGCGTTACACATATTTAATGTATTTTTATTAATATTATATTTATGGTGTTTATAGGTTATATGTTGATTGCACATTGCTTGAGAATTAATAAGTTAGTAGTTGATGTTTTTAATTTTATTCTTTGGTTTACAAGATTTTTATCTTATTATAAAATATTTTAGTAGGTTAAATTTATGGTCTAAAATTTTTATCACTATTTTATAACTTTTAGATTTATTTTATTATTTTCTTTAATTTATTTGACAATCTGTCATAAGTAATAAAAAATAATAAATTAAACATAATAAACGTTTAGCATTTAAAAATCCACAAAATTATTTTAGTAGAGAGTAACGAGGATATGCAAATATAAAATATATTTTTTAATTTGTTTAATATAATAATTATATTAATAATATGATAAATATATAGTTTTTGCAAAATTTAGATAGTATAACAAAAATAGTTTTATAACTTTTTATGTAGATATTTTTAATTTAGTATCGAAAGTTTAGCATGTTAAAAAGAAAATAGAATACATGGACAATTTGGTAAAGTTTACTTCTAGGTAATCTTATATTTTCAACCAAACACAATAATCTTATTTTCCTGGCAAATAAACCAAACACGATAATGTAACATTACCAAGGTAATGATGCATTCCGGGAATCATATTCCTACAGATAATCTTACATTCTGTGAACCAAACGCACCCTTAAAAGAATGGTGGCAATACGACCATGCCATGTTCATATATGAATTCCCATGTCAAATAGTTTTATTGTATAGAAGATAACATGCTATTTCCTAGGTGATACGATAACAAGTCTTTTAAAAAACACAGTATCATTTAATGAGCACAGTAAATAGACTGAAAAAACTTAGCATTTGGAAATATATACAATCAAATGTTACAGCATATATAAATTACCTTTAGCATGTCCATTTCTTCCTTAGTGGGACAAAATTTAATCAGATTCTCCACCTGGTCAATATCAAGAGCTGAAGAATCCAACGCTAGTATAGCATTCTGAAAATAGAAGGCACTATGTTAAGGGCGACCAACTTTACAAGTCAAAGCAAAACAGAAAGTTGAGTGTTATGTCATAACAAAAATTTGACCCAACTTGGCAAGGCAATAGAAAGAAACAACAGAAGGAATCAATAGTGATGGGGAGGAAAAGAAAATCTGGTATCAAATTTTGGTTGTGGTTAAAACGGAAATGACAAGCTATAAAGCAAAATGAGCTGAGCCACGGAAAAAGAACAAATAGTTTATTCATGATATATGCCAGATCAGGTAAAGTCGACTGTCACTCATTCCTCCTACAGAAATAGCCAGAAGGTCCAACTAATAGAAACCAAATCAAACCTTACTCTCAATTATGAAAGCATTCCATAATAAAACTTTCAAATCTATCCATGTTACCTAATGAGTACAATATAATATTGGTATACAATCTTTTTTAACAGCTATAGGAAGTGTAATGAAGTTTCCAAAGTTGATATTAGTAGTATATAGTATCATTTAAACTTCCTATTGTAAAAAAAAAAAAAAAATCCCCGGCAAAAATGTTCACCTTTCAACATTACCAAACATCCATAACATAGCACTAAAATGTTTCTATAAAGAATTACATCACATGAATAGGACCCTACCCCAATGCCCTTTAGCAGATAGAATTCCAATAACAAGATCATGATCTATACGTGAACAAAAAGATGTCTGGATATTAATAAAATTTAAATTTACGATTGTTGCCAACTGAAAATAGAAAAAGTAAACTGAGGCCCCAGAGGAGTACCGATTTTGATATCAAATCATAGAAAATGCTACATAAACAAAGATTCCAGTTTCCAGGAATCTGGTTGCAAGAAAAAAAGCTTTATGCACAGTATTTAAACCATCAGAAACTAAGGCAGTATTTTCATGGAATATTATACGAAAAAAGAATCAAATAGAAGACATCAGATAGGGATATAGTAGAAATAGTATAACATGAAAGGAAATTTTCAAGGGCAAGGGCGAAGGGGGAGTAAATCTCTAATATTCCAGCCTCATTTCAATTAAAAGCTGAAATAAAATCCAAGAAAAAGATAACAATTTAGCACATAACATTTAGCAGACTAAGCAAAGATATACTTACAATCATATCGGGCAGAGGGATTTTTATTTTTGTGAGCATTATTTCACAATTATATGCCCTGCGCAAGTCAACCTGAGAAAGACAATACAAGCACCACATAGGCACATACACAAATTAAGGGCAAAAATATGTAATGTTCTTAAAATGCAATATAAAAGAAACAACAAATTGAAAGCAGTGAAAATTAGATGAGTATAAGTATCACTTGGTGAATCCGCAATAGACGGACAAGTTCAAGTTCAAGAATCAAATAGACGGACAAATTGAACACCCAACCTTTATCTTTTTTATCCAATTCTGTAAACAATAGAGACCAAATTTGGTTACATCATCTTCGTCTTGGTCATCCACCCTTTAAAATCTATGTTTTCTTCCTTATGTAAAACCTTAGATGTTGAGGAATTTCATTGTGAAGTATCTGAACTTGCAAAACATAAACGTTCTCTTTTCCAGCAAATAATAAAAGGACCAACAATCCCTTCCATCTTATTCACAGTGATGTTTGGGGACCTTCCACTAATAACTGGGGCTAGAAGGTTTGTGTCTTTTATAGATGATTATACCAGAGTTACTTGGATTTATTTCTTGAAACATAAATTTGATGTTGCCTCTACCTTTAAAAATTTCTACACCATGATTAAGACTCAGTTTGGGGCTAAAATAAAAGAATCAGATCTGACAATGCCAAGGATTACTTTAACCAAATCTTGTCCCCTTATCTCTTAGAAAAAGGTATTTTACATGAGTCTTCGTGTGTTAACACTCCCCAATAGAATGGGGTTGCAGAAAGGAAGAATGGACATGTTCTTGCCATAACTAGAGCCCTTTTGTTTCAAAACAATGTTCCTAAAAGATACTGGGGGGAAGCTGTCTTAACAGCTACTTATATGATGAATAGATTACCTACTAAAGTCCTTGGATCCCAAAGTCCCCTTCAAACCCTTGCACAATTCTTCCCTAACTTCAATCCATCTCTTAACCTTCAACCGAGAGTGTTTGGGTGTGTTTCATTTGTTCACATTCATTCCCAAAGTCGAGGTAAACTTGATCCAAGGGCATTAAAGTGTATCTTCATTGGCTATTCCTCCACTCAAAAAGGCTATAAGTGCTACCATCCACCTACTAGAAAATTCTATACTTCTGCTGATGTTACTTTTGGTGAAAGAGAGTTATTTCGTTGTTCCTTATCTTCAGGGGGAGATATCTTTTAGGAAAGATAAGGATGCAGACTTATTTTTACTTGAGCAGCAGCAGCCCCTTATTGAGCTTCCTAATACTATTTGTTCTGCAGAAATACAGTATAATAAGCTTGCCCCTACTCCATCTATTCCATCTTCTTCCACTCCTCATACTTCTGCTCCATCTTCTCCACAAGCAGCACCTAATAGTCCTCAAACTCCTGCTCCAAACACTGATGTCTTTCAGCCCAATGTTCAAGATACTACTTGTCCTCTAAGGACTTATTCGAGGAGGAAGGCGCCTATGCAGATTCAATCATCCCCTGCTCCTGCTCCTATTCCCATACATTTTGAGGTACATTTTGAAACTCATTTTGAACATAATGATATTGAATCTAATTCTAAGTTTGAGTTTCCCATTGCTATTAGAAGGGGAAAAAGAACCTGCACCACTAAACATCCTTCCTACTTGTTTATGACCTACAAAAACTTGTCCCCCAATCACAAAACCTTTCTTACCAGCCTAAATGACATTACCATTCCTAAAACAACAGTCGAGGCATTAGAGAATGAGAACTGGAAAAAGGCTATGGAAGAGGAAATGGATGCACTGGAGAAAAACAAGACTTGGGATTTAGTAAAGCTGCCAGAAGGAAAAAAAACAGTGGGATGCAAATGAGTGTTCACTGTAAAGTACAAGTCAGATGGTTCCTTGGAAAGGTACAAAGCAAGATTGGTGGCAAAGGGGTACTCTCAAACCTATGGGATAGATTATCTTGAGACATTTGCACCTGTTGCAAAGATGAACACAGTGAGGGTCCTACTTTCATTAGCAGCTAATCAAGGATGGAATTTGCAGCAGTTTGACATTAAAAATGCGTTTTTACATGGAGATCTTGAAGAAAAGGTGTACATCGATGTTCCACTTGGATTTACTTCAACTACTGGATAGGCAGTTTGTAAGTTGAAGAAAGCTCTATATGGACTAAAACAGTCCCCAAGAGCTTGGTTTGGGAGATTTGCTAAAGTAATGCTAAGTCAAGGTTTCAAGCAGAGCTAAGGTGACCATACCTTGTTTGTGAAACACTCTCCTTCAAAGGGAGTAACTATATTACTGGTGTATGTAGACGATATAATTGTTACAGGTAATGATTCAGAAGGGAGCAACAATTTGAAGAAATGCCTTGTCAAAGAATTTGAAGTGAAGGAACTTGGAAGATTAAAATACTTCCTTGGTATTGAGGTGGCACACTCACAACATGGAATCTTTATCTCACAACAGAAGTATACTTTGGATATGTTAAAGGAAGCTGGAAAACTAGGATGTAAACCAGCAGAATCACCCATAGAAGTCAATCACAAACTTGGAGACTCGGATGAGGATGTTGTGGCAATCGACAGGAGTTCATTTCAAAGACTTGTGGGAAGACTTATTTATTTATCACAGACCAAACATAGCATATGTTGTTGGGGTTGTGAGCCAATTCATGCATAATCCTAAGGAGTCACATTTAAGGGTTGTAGTTCGAATCTTGCAGTATTTGAAGGGTACACCAGGCAAGGGAATTATGTTTAGAAGAGGGGGAAAATTGACTTTGGAAGCATACACAGATGCAGACTATGCAGGATCCAGAATTGATATAAGATCAACCTCAGGCTACTGCACCTTTGGGGGGAATTTGGTTACTTGGAGAAGCAAAAAACAAATCGTAGTGACTAGATCCAGTGCAAAAGCTGAATTTCGAGCTATGACATTGGGAATTTGTGAGTTATTATGGTTGAAGATCATTTTAGAAGATTTGAAGGTAAAATGGGATGGACCGATGATGTTATACTGTGATAACAAGTCAACAATTAATATTGCTCATAATCCAGTACAATATGACAGAACAAAGCATGTTGAAGTGGATAGACATTTCATAAAAGAGAAACTTGATAGTGGCTTGATCTGTACTCCCTATGTGACTACTGGGAATCAAGTTGCAGACATACTTACCAAGGGTTTACCTGGTAAGGACTTTCAAAAGCTAACAGGCAAGCTGAGGATGGAAGACATCCATGCCCCAGCTTGAGGGGGAGTGTCAGAGATTCGTTTCCTAAGTTAGAAGATTTGTAAATATTTTAGGATCCCTAACTCTTAAGGAATTGTATTATGTTCCTAGTTTAGTCTCTTTCCTAGTTTAGAAGTTTCCTAAGATAGAGTATAGACTTGTATATTTAACAGTAGTTTTCCTACTTGCAAATTAATAAGAAAATCAGTCTTTTTAACATCAAATAATTTTTCATAAACTAATGCATAACATTGACTCTTGATAGGTCAGTGTATAATATGGTTCAATGAATGATTATTACAAAACTATTAAAGTAGGCTTTCTTTTAAAATATTTCTTCATTCCTGTTAAACATTTATAAAAAAAAATCAAAGCCTCAAATACATAAAAGCATTTATGAAACTAACATACTTGGTAATTTTCTTCTACAAAAATAAAAACCACTTAATAATTTTTTATGCCATAAAAATGTAACACATCTAACATAAGCTGAAAACAAACACAAGATTCACAATAATTACACCAGCAACAAAAATTTCCAAACAAAAATGCTAAATTTCTAATCAATATTCAAGGAATTTCTCCAATGATTTGTTTTCAACCTCTAAAAATTATTACCAAAAAAGATGTTAGGAATCTTAAAAAAATCAATATTGAAAAATCATTCAATCAATAAAAACTTAATCCTGCATAAAAATAATAATAAATCATAATTTTCTAGTGATTAATACATAAAGCTTGAAAAGAAAAGAAAAGAGTTGTTACCAAATTAGGAGACATACTTGAAAGTTTTGAAAGATTAATCATTACTTATACTATTTTATTAAGGTTGTAAAATATGCAATGTGCAACAAAAGGACCTTTCTGATTGTAGACAGAACAGAATTATACAGGTATAGTAGAAGTAATAATAACAACAACAACATGCAACAGTGATACTCTACTCCTGATGACTCATATTAGTCATGCAACTAGACCAACATGACATTCATGCTGCTGACATAAAAATTAATAACAAAAATGTAGAGAAGATAAAGGGGAGTGTTGTACGCTAAAGGCTTAATGACTATTTATCATGATGGTGTCATTTAACTAAAGGAATCACAAATTAAAATATTGCCACTGAAATTCTCTTAATGCTTACTCCATAACTTTTTGTATTTGTATATAATCGACAACGCAATAACTAAAAGGGATATAAACTTAAACTTTTTGGAGAAACTATGTGATCAATTACAAAGTCCGATTCTGCTCATTATTCCGGAAACGAAACCTCATTGCGTCCCTTATTCATTTTCTTTAGTATTTTAATCAAGCCAATTAGGATCACCTAACTGTGTTTTTCCTTCTATAATGGATGTTGTAAAAATATTAAGCCATGGTTAACACATACCCAATTAAGTATTGTTCATTTTGTACATAAAGGTCATAGGGAATTTTAGCAAGAAGAAGACAATATTTTCTTTATTGATTGAGAGTGAAGAAAAAATATCTTACTAATTGCACTTTCTCAGGTTTGTTGATGTTAGAACCACGCCGGCCTCCAAGTTTGTTAGTACTACTCCCATCTGAAGCAGAGGCTGCCGAGAATAGACTTTCAAGTTCGGACATATCAATTTCAGGGGGCCTATACCAAAAGAAATTGATCTATAGGGTTAAAAGGAGATCATCTTCCCATATTATAAGGGAAAAGTAATCCAAGCAAAACTAAAGATAAATAAAAGGGGAAACAGAAAAGGGGACAGATTGACCAAGAATTCATGTTTCTCTTTCTTTTTCTAATCCTTTTTTTTTTGCTTTTAGACTGCAACCACATAACAAGATAGAATGTAAATTGGCATGTAACAGCAAGACAACAAAATGCTTTTTGAAATATATTCTACTGAATGTCAAAGTAATTTGGTACTAATATACAGTAATATATGCACTCACCTCGATTGATTATCTTGTTTTTGAGAATCAGCCCATAAACTCCCTTGCATTGCTCGAGTGACTTTGACCCAATGTAATGGCTTCAACGAGTTTTTCTTAGGGGTATTACTCGCACCAAGTACACGACCTCTTCCATGACCAGTCTGTCCCAGAAGCTTTCCCCTACCACTAGACGGAGGTGGTGGTGGTGGCACATTGGACACCTTTGCACCTGGCAGCTGTGCACCAGTGCCTAGTGGTGGAGGGGGCACAACAGGAGCTTTTGGTGCAGGGGGTGGAGGAGGAATAGGACTTGACCTTGCAGGTCCTGCAAGTGGCGGAGGTGGCCGAGGGACATTAGTATTATGGCCTTGAATAGGTGGAACAGGTCCCTTGCGAGAGGAACTAGTAATAGAGGTCACCATTGGTGGTGGTGGTGGAGCAAGTCCCTTGTGAGAGGAACTAGCAATAGAGGAGGCCATTGGAGGTGGTGGTGGCGGCGGAGGTGGAGCAGGTCCCTTGTGAGAAGAACTAGTAGTAGAGATTGTCATTAGAGGTGGTGGTGGTGGTGGTGGAGCTGGTCCCCTGTGAGAGGAACTAGCAGTAGAGATTGCCATTTGAGGAGGAGGAGGAGGCGGCGGTGGTGGAGCAGGTCCCCTGTGAAAGGAACTAGTAGTAGAGATTGCCCTTGGAGGAGGAGGTGGTGGTGTAGGCGGTGGTTGGTACAACTCTTGTTTTTTGGATTTGCTTCCCAAGGATAGTGGATGCAAGGGTGGGGGTAGGGGTGGCGGCATGGGTGGTGATCGCAATTGAGAGGAAAGTGTAGGAGGGGGTGGGGTTGGTAGCAGCTCTTTGGAAGTGCTGAAAGAGGGTGGGGGAGGGGGAGGAGGTGGTGGTGGACCGTTGTTTGTAGATTCAGGCAATGTTGAAAACTCTCTACCAGATAAACTATAAGGCGTAGGTGGTGGAGGTGACGGAGGATCTCTTTTAGCAGTGGCAGGCAAAGGTATTGCACAATTACCTTTGGACAAAGTAGGAAGAGGAGGGGGTGGGGGTGGCGGTGGGGACGACTTAGGTCTAATGGTATTGACAGATGAAGGTAGATGTAGTGGAGGAGGAGGAGGTGGTGGTGGTGGTGGTGCAAAAGGTGTACATCCTAAAGAAAGACTTACACTAGGAATTAGAGGTGGTTCTGGAGGTGTGGGTACAAGAGTTCCCAAAGGTTCCATTGGAGAAGATAAATCAGATGGCATTCCTGAACTAGAAATTGTTTGAACAACTTCAACCGATGCATGATCTAAATCTTGTGAACTATTGTTTTCTAAATGTAAGGGAACTGTATCAACAATGTCCGGCAGCAGAGATCTTGTCGGATCCACCAAAGGCTTATTAATCACATCAAATGCTTCATCCGAACTATCAGCAGTGCTAGATGCATTGTTTTCATCCTCAGAATCAGCAGGAGATGCGTATAAATTTCCTTTATTCTGCAATCTGGACAATTCCTTCACATCACTCAAGACTGAAAGTTGTTTAAGCAGCCACAAGGCAGCATCATCATTGTTATCAACCCACTCAACACCACTAAAGAGCTCTTGAACACGAGAAAAAGCTTCAATAGGTAATCCCCCTTTCTCCTCACCATTTAAAACTCTTATAGGAGCCTTAGGCGGGGAGGAATTTTCAACCTTCCCAAACAAAACCTGAATTTACAAGTTTATTGAATTAGAGATTCAAATGTTAAAGAAACAAAAGACTCGTGAGCTCATATGACTAAAACTAATAACCACTTAGGTTTTGAAAAAATAAGGTAGGAGGTTAGTGGCTAAGAAAGTGAATTGCTTATACATCTGTCCTTGGCTCTTCTTTCTCTTGATGTATTCAAAATCCTAATAGACGCTCAAAAAGATGTTTACCTCTGCTCGGAACCCTTTTGGAAACCTCTCCTTTGAGTCCCAAAGAATATCCAAGTTCTCAGAGTTCAACATCAATATGTTGGATCGAATAAATGCAGTGTTGAACATTACACGAAACATCATAACTTCCCTTTCAGGATCCAGATCTAAATGGACACACTCCAATACAACATTGCCTTGCACCGAACACTGGATGTCAATTTTAACCACATCACAGTCTGCCTGTAACAAGAAGCAATTCATTTTTGACAAGTTAACAGGACAAAGTGAAAAACATAAATTAATGCAAAAATGTTGGTGGGGGAGGGGGGGAGGACTTTTACCTGACGATAATGTCGAAGCATCTTGCTTTTCTTGGACATGGAGAAAAGCATCTGCGTTGATAGGCCATCTCGGTTATGAAGATTCCGACCAAAAATGCGGATAATTGGCCTGCATCCATTTTGGGCATCAAAGCTCGGAATGGCTCGAAGAATGATACAATCTAAAGAAAGAGCACGCTCAGGAGGAGGCCATTCAGGAGTTATATTCCTTCGTGCTACGTATTGAAGGTAACGAAGCTGAGAAGGGAAGGGATTTAAAGGTGAAAGGAGCTGCAAGAAACCCTTCGGAGCCTCTCGATGAACAATTTCAAGAGTCTTACGCTCTCCGCTGTGCAGCTTTTTAAAAATCAAGAAACTAGCTAACAGAAATGCCAAAAGTGGCCATCCCCCTCTTTCACAATGTAGAAGAATAACGTTCTGCTGATTCCCAAGTGAAAGCCAACTTTCACAAACACGAAGAAAATGCTGAATTAGAGACAATGGGAGCAGCGGACAACCCTCATATTGTCGTGGATAATCCAATACAGTAACATCGTATTGACATAAAATTTCGGCAAAACTGCTTGCTTTTTCACCCTCACGGAAATTGAAAGCCAGAAACGATGACTCCGGGAATTCTTCATGTAACTCAGTCACAATTTCATGTAGGTATACTTGGTACATACCATCGGGCAAGACTTCAGTTGAGAAGCACGAATCGAAAACTGCAATAATTTAGATTGAATCCATTCAATAATCGGGAATAAACAAAGAAGATACAGATGCAACAAGTTGAGGCTAAAGAATTTGAGCAACTACCATATACTCTTTCCACAAATTCAAGCAATCCATCCGGGGGTCTCCTATAAAAAAATCTACTGAGAAGGGTCATCTCCGCCAATCCAGTTTCACCCAATGAGCTAAAAACCCTGACAACAACAACAACAATCCAGGATATTGTTTCAATTCGCTGCCACGTGCTAGCGGTTTTACAGAGAAAAGGCAACAGCGTAATAAAAACGAGTAAAATATGCAATTATTTAAAGCAATTCCATCTGAAAAATAAAAAAAATAATGAAGATTACAAGAAGTGATGAAGCGAACTATGTGCATTCCTAATAACAGAAAATATGAGAGAAGTAGTAAGGGTTAAGGCCGGAAACACAGACCGGCGATTACAAGAAATGCAGAAACGTTGAAGATTTGGTGAAAGCTTAAGCAAGTTCCAACTCTCTACTTCGTCGGATTTTTAGTTTGCAAATCTTACAAGCCTTCTCCTATTTTTGAACTTCAAATGTTTGGGCTTCTTTTCTTTCCCATTATGTTTAAGGGTAATCTTCACTGATGGTCACTTTCGTTTTGGGTTTGTTTTACTTTAGTCACCGAAATTCAAAATACATCAAACTCACCACGTACGTTTCAAATTGTTACTGTTTTGGTCACTGGACCGTTAACCCTCCGTTAATTAAAAATAAAAGTTTGTAATTTGACCCTCAAACTTTCAAAACTTCATTTTTTACCATCTTACCCAAAACTTCATTTTTTTAATACATAAAAGACAGGCCACATGAATTACATTAATCCCGTCATCATATAATTTACTAAAACATAAAAAGCAGTGAGAAACAGTTCACCCATTCTTTTGGAGAAGTTCAAAAAGCCAGCTGCCAAATGTGACCCATTCTGTTCTTTCCAGTAATGCAGAACCCCATTCCTGTTGGCCATGGCACAATTGAAAGCAGAAGCCACCAGAAGAAGAAAAAAAAGGTCAACTTGTAGGGTTGACCAATGACCATCAGCAACTGCTACAAGTGCTCCACTATCTGCCAAAAGGTAACCATAAACTCCGGTCGATTTCATGGCAGTGGGAACCGATTCCATGTCAAAGCTGCTAGATGAATGGATGAACCAAATTTTAAAGTGTAACTGATCTAAGAGGCCTCTTCTAGCTTTTTAATAACAGCGAGAGATTCGATTTCGGACGATCTAATATAAATGGATTCTTTTTCTCCTCGACGAGAGTCATGAAACAAAGTGTTGCAGCTGGATTATCATCACACTAATGTCATCGAATGAACCTCTCCACGACGATAATTCAGCCAGCTTTTTGCAAGCGGAGAACGGCTTAGGCATATCCAGTCCTACGCAGAATGGACGGACCAAATCGACCGCCTCTTGATTAGTAACCTGAAAGGCAACGAAGAAAAATAAAGTTCAATTCAACATCATAACAATGGGGTTCGAGAACAATTTCGATCTAGGATATTACCTTATTCCAAAGACCATCAGAAGCAAGGATCAAAAACTCGGATTCGGAGTTAATTTTTAACATTTTCGTCTCTGGTTCAGCGATTACCCATTGCTTAAGATGTTTATCTCCAATTGCTCTTGAAACAGCTAAAGAACCTTGAATTCTCCAAACACCATGGCAACAATCCACATAACCACCCTACAGAATTAAACATCAAATTATCATTTTTTTTCTTTTTAATCTTTTCATTGTATTGGATTTGAGCTAAAAGATGAACCAAGTGAAATTGTTTGTTTACCAAAGCTTCAATTCTATCTCGCTCGTCTTGCCTCGAAGGTTGATGATCAGATGTCAAGGCCTCCGCTACACCGTTTTGGCTCAAAACAGCACGACAATCGCCTGCATTCGATACGAAAAGATCGCCTTTACGAATCATTGCCGTGACACAGCAAGTACCACCACCCACATCTTCTTTGAGCAAATCTATATCCGTGGCTAAATATGCTTCTCTAATTGCATCATCAATGGCAGCATCTTCACCTGTTTTCGACACCTCAGCCGTTACCTTCTTATCTAAATTCTTTGCCACGAATTCAGCCGTTACCCTCTTAAAATAACATGGGCATGTTTGCAGAATATATGTGAAGGATTTGTTGGCTATTGGAGCAGAGAAAGGGAATGCAGAAATTCATCCTGCTAAACAAAGTGTAGTTAATGCTGAAAATCGTTATTGTGGAGATATTACTGTTGGTGTTACTTTCACCAGAGAGGTATTTTTTATTCCACTTAACCTTTGATCTCGTAGTTATGCTAAACGTTTGGGGAAGATGGTAAAAAATGAAGTTTTGAAAGTTTGGGGGTCATATTAGAAACTTTTATTTTTAATTAAAGGAGGGTTAACGGTCCAGTGACCAAAACAGTAACGATTTGAAACGTACGTGGTGAGTTTGATGTATTTTGAATTCCGGTGACTAAAGTAAAACAAACCCAAAACGAAAGTGACCATCAGTGAAGATTACCCTATGTTTAATTACGAATCTATCCTACCCACGTCCCCCCGTGTCTGGGGTTTATAGGGTAAACTACAAGTTTGGTTACCTTAATTTCGATTTTGTCTAGTTTCGATCACTAATTTCGATTGTTAATTTTTGTCACTGAATAGTTGATTCACGGATGTTAGGAATGGTTAATTTGTTTCTTGAAATTCAGATAGAACATGAATGCAACCCTGAACTTCACTGCCGTCTAATTTTGCTGTTTATGGAAATGTGTTTCATACATTCCATTTCCAGCAGCTTTGAATGTGGGACACTGAAAAGCCTCGTTCTTGACAAAATCGTAAACTTCTTTTTTACCGTTGCAGATCATGAGGATACCATCAATTCTTAGATCCTAAATCAGCGTTCTTATCCAAATATTCTATTTTTTATATTATTTAGTATCTAACGCTCTAAAATAAATTAAGGGTTAATTACCCATTAGTACATGAAATATATCGCTTTTTTAATTTTATGGGTTATCTTCACCAGTGGTCCCTTTCATTTATAGTGTGTTTTATTTTGATCACCAAAATTCAAAAAAGAGTATTCTGGTCCCTAATGTTACCAAACGTTTATATTTTGATCACCCAACCGTTAGTCTCAGTTACTTGGCTAACGGGTAGCTGACATGGTTCGTTAAAAAATTAAAAAAATCCACGTGTGTAGTCCACGTATAATATGTTAATTAATTATTATTTTGAAAAGGGGTAAAAAGGAAATGAAGGGTTAGAGAAGTAATCCCTTTCGTTTCTATGTGCAATCCCGATTAAAGAAAAACAAAAACACCAAAAGTCAATTTCTTCTCTTTCGTTTCTCTGTGGAATCTGAGTAGTTTTAGGGCTTACAGAAGTAATCTTTGAAAACTCAAGGTAAGTAATGAAGGGAATAGATTTTATCTCCTATTTCGAATTGGTTTTAGTAATAGTTATCACTTGTAACTCTGTTTTTTTTTGTAAGATTTTGAAAAAATGGTTCGATGGCGACTTCGAAAACTAAGGGAGCAGAAAGTGGTGTATGGTATGATTTTTTCGCACTTTTTATTTTTATTTTTTGAAATAGTAAGTGTATTGCAAAGTCGGTTTATGGTTTTATTAAGGGTTTAGTTATCTTCTATTCGTTTCTCTGTGTATGGTAAGATTGCGAAAAATGGTTCGATTCTCCTATTTTGAATTCGTTTTCTGAACTGTTTTGTGCATTGCAAAGTGGGTTTAGGGTTTTATTGAGGGTTTATTGTATAGGTCTGTTAAATGGTTAATCATTCTTGTTTCAGTTTGATTAAATTGAAATTTTATGAGATTGTTTTAGATTTTATCTTGATATTGAAATTTTAGGGTTTAATGGGATTATTTAAGGTTGTTTCAGGTTGAGTTGACTTTATTTTGCACATGAGTCAGGATATTTAGTTGACTTTAGTTTGCTTTGTAGTAGAATATACTAGAATTTTAGAGTTTTATGAGATTGTTTCAGGTTTAATGGGATTATTTATAGTAGAATATTTCTTTAAGAAATACTTGACTTTAGTAGACTTTAACAAATACTTGACTTTAGTTACATAGATTAGTTACACGAATTTAAGTTTATTTGCTGCATGAAAACTACAAAAGTGTTTTGTCTTTTAGTTTAAAGGAATATTTCTTACTTTATGTCTTTTATGCTAAGATTCATTTTATATTGCATTGAATAAAATTCGGTCTACATTTATTTATTTCTTTTATGCCAAGATTATTTCTTTGTTGTCTGTATTGGGAATCGTTTATTACAATGCTTTGATGACATACAATTATATGTATATATAAATATGTCTTTGTTGTCTTTTGTTGGCGGGGTATTGATTAAATATGTTGATCATTTATGTAGTTCACCTACTAAAGGCAATGCATTTATGTGTACTATTTTTTTACCATTTTGCACTAAAATTTTATTTTACTAATGCATGGTGGATTATTTTACAGTAACTATTTTATGATTTTTTACTAATGAAATTGTGTAATGTGCAGGGCATGGGTCAGACATGTTAACTTTAGTAGTTCACTATGGAGGAGACTTTGTGTTTTCACCAAGGATGAAGTACACCTCCAAGTCTGAAGCCTGTTTCGACTTTGTTGATGCGGGTACATTCTCAATATTTTCATTATGTGAAATGGTCTAGAAGCTAGATGTAGTTGGACCTTTTGCTGTTTATTGGAGAGTGCCAAATGCTGTATTGAGTATTAATTTTGTTAGGCCACTGAAGGCAGATGAAGATTGTATGGTTATGTTGAATAGTGTGCCCAACTCAAGATATATGCATATATATCTAAAGCTTGTTGAAAAAGAAGTCAATGAAGAAGAAGATCATGTTGCTGAAGATGAAGATGTGCATATTGAAGAAGATCATGTTACTGAAGATGAAGATGTGCATGTTGAAGAAAAAGATGTTCCTACTGAAGAAGGTGTGCATATTGAAGAAGAAAATGTTCCTGCTGAAGAAGAATATGAAGTTGATGTTTATCCTACTGAAGAAGAAGAAAGTCATTTTGTTGAAGAAGATGTGCATACTAATGTTGAAGAAGATATTCATGCTGCTGAAAAAGAAGATAACCATGATGCTGAAGATGTGCATCCTACTGAAGAAGAAGAAGATAACCATGATGCTGAAGATGTGCATCATACTGAAGAAGAAGAAGATAACCATGCTGTTGTTGAAGAAGAATCTGAAGCTGCAGAAGAATTTGATGTCAGTGACAATGAATATGATTAGGGAAGAGAAGACATGTGCAGAAAAGAGGATGGGATAGGAATTAGGGTTCAGAGAAACATGGATGGCTTTGGACCTAATGGTGTGCAAGTGAATAACAAGGTTCATGGGTCAAAATCAGAAACTAACCATTCTAAAGACCTATATAGTGAGCATGGTTCATACTCAGATGGGCCTAGGTACCCTTCATTCAATTCTGAAACTGACATGATGAAACGAAGTTTGTTAAGGGTTTAATATTCCCTAATAGAACAACATTGAAAGAAGCAATCAAGCAGTATGGAAGGGTGGATATGGTAGAAGTAAAACTGAAGAAGAACGACAATCAAAGGATTCAAGCAATATGCAAGGAATGACCTTGGAAATTATGGGCAGCCCCTAGGGATCCTAAGGACAATATGGACAAGACTTGGAAAATTAAAACTATGGTAAATTCCCATACATGTTCCAAGTCTGTGAGCAGTACTAATATTACATCTAAGTGGATGGCAAAGTACTACATTGGGAAATTTATGTCTGAGCCTAATTATAACATGAGATCATTACGGCACGATGTGTTGCATGAATTTGGTACACTTGTGTCCACTGGGAAGTGTGGTAGGGCTAGAGAAAGTGCATTAATTCTGTTAGGTCACCAAAATTCAAAAAAAGAGTATTATATTTAACTCTTTTTTGAATTTTGGTGACCAAAATAAAACACACCTTAAACGAAAGAGACCAAAATAAAACACACCCTAAACGAAAGGGACTAAAATAAAACACACCCTAACGAAAGGTACCAAAATAATTTTGTATTTCATATATATTTAACTCTTTCATTGTCATTATGTTTTATGCAGTCTATTTTGGAGGCAAAAGATAAGCCTATATTGACTATGATGGAGACAATTCGAACTAAAATTATGACTCGAATTGTATTCAAAAGAGAGGCTGCTGAAAAGTGTAAAGGATTATTGTGTGCAAAAATTCAAAAAAATGGGCATCAATATTGAAGCATCCATCAGGTTATTGTGTTACATTTCATTTTAAAATTAGATTTCTTGTGTTTTTAAATCTGTTTTTTGAATTAAAAATTGTTCATTACCTATTGTTGCAATATGCCTTGGTTATATGATACTTGCAATATGTTTTCTGCTTGCAGAATTGTTTATTACTTATTGTTGTAATCTGTCTGCCTTGGTTATATGCTAGTTGCAATCTGTTTTTTGAACCTATAATAGCTCATTACATATTGTTGCAATCTGCCTTGGTTATATGATGTTTCAGGTTCTGGCCAACTTATGCTGGTTTGCATAAATATCAAGTTGAAGCTGGCCCATCTCACCGACATGTTGTGGACCTTGAGGAAAGATCATGTTCATGTAGAAAATGGGACCTTACTAGGATCCCATGTTCTCATGCAGCATCAGTCTTTCGGCTGAATAATTTAAAGCCTGAAGAATTTGTTAATGAATGCAACCACAACAGTACACAGCTGGCTATTTACTCCAACATGATTACACCAATCAAAGGTAACAATCTAAGCTAGCTTGTACCTTACACTCAATCAATGATTAACTAAACATTTTCTTTCATTATTTTGTTTTCAGGTCTGTACCAGTGAGCTCCAGTAACTGACATGGAACCTATATTGCCACCAACCATAAGGAGGCCGCTAGAAAGATCAACCAAGAAGAGAAGATTGGAATCTGATGAAGTCAGTAACCCTAAGCTAAGCAAAAGAGGGCAGCAAACCAACTGCACAAAATGTGGAAAAAAAGGCCACAATAGGAGGACTTGTAGAGGAGAAGTGGGTGCAAATCAACCTATTCAAAGACCCACATTCAGGAGACTAAAACCTACACAACCTCAAGAACCTCAACATCCACAACAACCTCCATCGAATCAACAATCTCAGCAGCAACAACAACTTCCTGTGCGTCGAAGGGAAAATTTTCCAATTAAGAGAAAACAATCTTTTCCTCGACCAACAATTGTGAGATGGATGCCAAGTCAAGAATCTACGATATCTAACCCTCCAACTCAGGAAGCACATCCAGCAACTAGGGAGTAAAGTTAGGACAAACTTATTTTGTGATTTGAAATGTTTGGGTCACATTTTGTAACTGCTATAGGAGGTTCAGCAGTTGATGCCATATTTTGTTGGTTAAGTTGGGACAACTTTGTTTTACAAACTTAACATTTTTAGGTCATTATTTTGTCACTGCTATAGGATGTTTAGCAGTAGATATCATTTTTTGCAACTGATATATGAGGTTTATCAGCTGAGAAACTGTTATTTTGTATTAGCTGGCAAGTTATGTAAATTTACCTTTGATTCCTTAAATTCTTCATTTTTTGACAATAATTTATATCTTTATTACTAGTTACTCAATTGGATACAACATAAAATTGAATAATTCTAATTTTTTACCAAACTATATTCATTACTTAACTGAAACCATTCCACAGAACAATCCAAAAGTTCTTCATACAAACCGTACAAAATTATAACTCATGGAAATAAAACCTACATATTAAGCTACTTCACACAAAATATTCCATGGAATAACAACATCATCTCTATAACCCAAACCCTAAAAATTCTCTAAAAATAAACCCCACCCAACCATTTACTTCATAACCCGCACCATTGCCATGGAGAAAATCAGCAATCATAACCAATAAATTCGCTCAATTTTTTTTTGCCGACTCCATTTTCTTCACTCTTCTTAACAACCCAACAATGACCACTCTTGCACGTGGTGACAAAGGTGCATCGTACCAAGCAAAGAACCGGCAATGACTCTCCCTCCCATATTTTTTACAACTAAAAAATCTCCTACCAGGATTGGCATCAGTCCATGAAGTTGAAATCTTTGCTTCGAGGCCACAACCACAAATAGGAACGCCTGCTTCCATTTCTTGTGTCTTCTCTTCTTCACTTTAAAATTTCTACAAACGTAAGAAAAGAGGGATTGAGTTAGGGTTTTAATTGATGTAAAGGGGATTATATAGGCAGGAATCTACCCGTTAGGATTTTTAAAAGACGTGGACTACACACGTGGATTTTTTTAATTTTTTAACGAGCCATGTCAGCTACCCGTTAGCCAAGTAACGGAGACTAAAAGTTGGGTGATCAAAATATCAACGTTTGGTAATGCAAGGGACCAGCATACTCTTTTTTGAATTTTGGTGACCAAAATAAAACACACCCTAAACGAAATAGACCACTAGTGAAGATTACTCTAATTTTATACATTTTTTTATTCTCAGTTTCATACATAAACTTTTCTTCCGTCAACGAGCTTATACATTTCCGTCGCGGAAGCTGACGTGTACCACTAGGACCACACATATTTTGACAAGTGTCATTTATTTTATTTTTATAAATTCTCCATTTACTTAAGGGTTAATAAGACCAATCTCAATGTTTTAGTATTCTTTTAATTTAACCCTTTAGATTTTTTTTAAATCAAATATTTATTTCAAAAAATTATAAAAAACTTTATTTTAAAAAAACTTATTTAAGGTTTTTTTATATTTATTTCTTTCTATTTTGTCTTAAATGAAAAATAAGTGCCCAAAGTATATTTATTTATTTATGTCAATCATTGATTGGTCCATTATTTTTTATAATTTTTTGAAATAAATATTTGATGAAAAAATAAACCTAAAGGGTTAAATTAAAAAAAATACTAAAACATTAAGGTTTGATCTCGTTATTAACCCTTAAGTAAATGAAAATTTTATATGCACATGTTGAAATATGAGTGGACTCAGTGGTACACATCAACTTCTGTGACGGAAATGTGTAAACCCATTAACGACATAAAAGTTTTATTTATGAAATTGAGAATAAAAAAAATTAAATATATGAAACTGAGAATTCAGTATAGTTCATGTATTAATGAGGTAATTAACCAAAAGTTAATTCTCCATCTAACAGCCTTTGCAGAAACTAGTTTGACTGGTATGGCGAGTTTCATAGATTTTTATTTATTTATTGAGTGTTGAAAATGTATATCTATAGGACTCGTCATATCAACCAATGAAGTTTCATTAAAAAAATAAAAATACAAATTTTTTGTCAAACCAGTCAGACGAGTTCTTGTGAAGAGTATTAGATAGAAAATTAATATAATGTTTTTTTTATGTTAGATCCATAAATAATATAAAAAAGCATATTTAGATAATAA
This sequence comes from Hibiscus tridactylites, assembly GCA_958450335.1. Taxonomy (NCBI): domain Eukaryota; kingdom Viridiplantae; phylum Streptophyta; class Magnoliopsida; order Malvales; family Malvaceae; genus Hibiscus; species Hibiscus tridactylites. The sequence continues at coordinate 56,103,280 of OY288275.1, forward strand.
AAAAGTCTCCAAAATCATCATTATAAGGATTTCGTTTTTCACAATCCAAAATCCTTTCAACTAGGCTCCTTTCGATCATAAATTTGCGTTAAAAAATAATTTAAACATCTAAAATCCTATGTCCATGTTTGGAATCTTTGACTCCGGTGCCGCCATTCCCCGGAATCTTTGGAAGCATAGGAGATTGGATGACGATCCTCCCGACGATGGTGGCGGGACTTGCCCGTCTGAACATGGAATCCTTCTTTGAAATCAGAAACCCCCAAAGCTTACATGTCTTCATATAAAGACTCACTCATGACTGATCATGCAACCAACACATGTATTCTTAGGAGATCTTAGAGGATGATGATATTGAGATCCAAGAAGGTGATGTAATTCGTTCTTTAGTGGATGGAATACCTTCAATTGATTTCGTTGAACGCATTCAATCGTTGGCTGAAAAAAGTCTCGATCAAACACTGATAGTGAATATTCTCGGCTGTCGTATTGGATACACCACCTTACAATCGAAGATTTACGAATTGTGGAAACCCAAGCAAGCCATACAATTGATGGACATCGAAAATGACTATTTTGGTAACTTTCCACCTCAAATTTGATTATCTTAAAGCTTTGGCCGAGGGCCCTTGGACAGTGTTCGGACACTATCTGACAGTGCAACAATGGACTCCGGACTTCACAACTACAACTCCTTACTCAACGCAGGTTTCAGTGTGGATCCATCTCCCGGGTCTACCATTTACGTTATACAAAAATCTCTTAATTGAAGAAATAAGTGAGTGTATTGGTTCAGTTATCAAACTAGACTACCAAACGGAATTGGGATAGCGGGATCGTTTTGCACGAATGGCTCTCTCAGTTGATCTATCCAAGCTTCTCGTTTCCAAGACCATTGTAAATGGTAACGTGCAATTGGTTGGATATGAGTCGCTTCCGGTGATCTTCTTCCACTGTGGTAAGTACGGACATGCCCAAGACCAATGCCCTACTAAAAAATCTGATCACCCATTGACCACTGATGACCAGAATGTGACGAATGTTAACCTGCATGCGTACCTCTCTCCCTTTTGATACTTGTGTTCCACAACATGCCAATAATAGTGATTTTGATCCTTTTGGGCCCTGGATGGTGGTAGAACGACGGCCACACCGTAACACAAAACAAAAAAATGATTCCAAGAAACCTATATCCACAGAGATTCATGGCTCCCGATTCAACCCACTTTTTGCAGCCGACATAGACGAGGATTCCTCCTTGACCCGAGACATTGTTGCCCCTTCTCCTTTACCCCAACAGCAACCTTGTAAAACCGTTGCACCTTCGTCCCTTAAAGCTCAAAACAAAGGCAAGATGCCCACTGTAAGTAAGGTGCCTAAAGCTACAGCGTTCGTAAGCCACTATCTGTCAACCTTGCTGATTTCCCAGAACTTTCAAGGTTTACCTCTAAAGCTTCTAGTTCTCAAACTGGTTCACCACTGGGCTCTCAATCCATTCTTAATACGTCTAAGCATGTTGCCACTATAATTCCAGAGAATGCAGACCCTAATGTGATGCAAATGTTTCCTGACAGTAGAGTGCATGTGAAAACTATTGATCCCACATATCTAGATAAACCACCAGATTGTCATGTGATTCCTAGCGACCATTCCCCTAACCAAATTACTTTGCCAACAGAATCTGGTGCATCTGGAATTGTTACTGAGATTACTGACCATTGTTCGGCTACAGATCAATCAATGGCGATGGTTGAATGATAACTTCCCTGCCCCTTTTCACTTTGTTTATGGACTTAAAATTCTTTTGTTGGAATGTGCAAGGTTGTTGTGATTTAAAATTTCTACTGGCAACCAAACAATTCTTGTGAGACAATAAGCCTGATGTAGTAGTTTTTGTTGAGCCTCGGATCAGTGGCTGAAGATACGATTTAGTCATTGCAGCGTTGGGTTTCCCAAATTCTCATCGGGTGGAAGCTGTTGGATTTTCAGGTGGAATCTGGGTAGCATGGTTTGATTCTATTTTGGTTTCCATTGCCATCACTCACTTTCAATTCATCCATTTCCGGATTACAAAAAATACTGGTGGTTTTTCTCTACTTGCTACTGCAATTTATGCTTCTCCGTCAGCTTCAGGGTGGAAATCACTATGGCAGCATCTTCGCTATATTACAGCCACCATTTGTTGTCCTTGGATTATCTTTGGAGATTTCAACGCTACTCTTACGTTGGCTGATAAAAAAGGTTGTGCTCCTTCCTCGCGGCTGAGTAAAGATTTTCAACACCTTCTCCTAGATTACGACTTACGAGATATGGGTTATAATGGCCCAGACTATACATGGACAAAGGGTCTTGCATCGATTCGTTTGGATCGTTTCTTATGTAATAACTACTTTGGTGATGCTTACCCGGAAGCTTCTATTCTTCATTTGCTTTGCATGCGATCCGATCATCGCCCTATTCTCTTGCAGATTAGTACTTTTACTCACAGAGCTTCAGTTAGTCCTTTCGGTTACTTTTCAGGTTGGCAATCCCATGATGACTTTTCTCGAATGGTAGCAGACAACTGGTTACCACGTGCTTCCCTAACAGATACAATCAATTCTTTCATCAATGCATCTGATACTTGGAATAAGAATGTATTTGGGTACTAAAAAGCGTATGGTTATGGGTCATCTTCAGGGAATCCAAAGAGCCTTGAGCTCCCGGCCGTCCCGTTTTTTGACCAACTTGGAAAGTGAGTTACTCATTGAACTTGAACACCTCTAAGACGAAGAAGAGCTACTTTAGCGGAAAAAATTACGTTCGGATTGGATTACTCAGGCCGATCGAAACACGCAATACTTCCACAGGCGTGCGGTTTCCAGATGGCAACATAGTAGAATTACACCGCTTCAGATTAGTGATGGTACATGGTGTGAGGATGATACAGAACTTAAGGATGAGGTTGCAAGCTTTTTCACAAAACACTTTACTGACAGCAATCCCCCTGCGGGTACTTACCCCTATCGCTGGTCAACTCCCTATTGTTAATCAAGAAATGATGAACTCCCTTGAGATTATTCCTACGAAAGAGGAAATATATGATACACTAATGGACATGGCACCCCTAAAATCTCCCAGATGGGATGGTTTGCATGCGAAATTATTCCAAAAACAATGGTTTGTGGTTTGTCCGTCAATCATCTCTATGATTCAAGGTATTTTCGAGGTGAACTGTTAGACTTGGATTTAAACTGTACTATCCTTGTTCTTCTCCCTAAGTGTGATAATCCATCATCTTTTGCTGACTTCCGTCCAATAAGCCTCTGCACTGTTCTTTATAAGCTTCCATTAAAGGTTATAGTTCGTCAGTTGAAGCCCATTTTCCCTTTAATTATCGAGCAGAACCATACAAGTTTCATCTCCAGAAGGAACATCACGAAAAACATCATGATTAACCAAGAAATAATTCACTCTATGCGGTTGTCTAAAACCAAAACTAGCTGGATGGCGATTAAAGTCGATCTTGAAAAAGCTTTTGATCGAGTGAGCTCTCATCTTCAGTACCCTCATCTTTAAGACCAAGGATATTGACTAAGGTAGAGGGCTCAATATGAATTTTCTTCCCCAAAAGATAAGGCTCAAGGGTGACAACTTGAGAACGGTCGGAACTAAGGATACATTTGGCATTGAAGTAGAATAACAAAACGAGGTTTCGGTACATGATTTTGGGAATGCCTAAAAAGGTCATGAAATTCCAACAGGTTAAAAGGTCATAGTATCTGAAGTGAAATAATTCAGAATCAAGGAAATCAACATCAACTACACACTCAGATCGAATTTTGATGGTTTGGTAGTATTTAAATGCTTGTTGAGCGGTAGGGGTTATGAAATCTTTTTAAAAAGATAGGCGAGATTTGGTCTAGGGAGGTTTTTCTCGGACAGTTCAGACCCTTGACCCTCTTCAGAAACACGAGCTCTCTTCTTGGTAGACATCTTAAAAACATTAAGCAAGCAAAAAAGATATGTATGCATAAGAAATCCACATTCAATCTAATAGTTAATCCTATAATCAAGGTTTGATAATATATAATATAGGTTTAAAGAATATACAAAAAGGTTCAAAAACAAGTTTTTACAAGATAATCATCGAGAAACAATTTTTGAAAATACGGTTAAATAAATTTATATTCGAATAAAAAAGTTTTAGATTTTTAGAAAATTTTTGCAAAAACATCAAAACTCATAATATATACAAGTAATATATGAAAAAACAATAATTTTAAACTATAGAAATCAAACAAAAATTGAAAAGAAAAAGAAAATAGAAAAATACCTTGAATTTGGGTTTTAGGAAGAATGGATGGATGATAATGCACAAAGTTGTTGAACCTTGCTTAGGATTGTTGTTTAGAGCAAAAACCCTCAAAAAATGTGTGTAAAATTGTTTAGGTTTAGTGGGTATTTATAGGAAAAGTTAGATTAGGGTTTGAGAGGAGTTTGGGTGTTTAAAAAGTCCTTTTTAAAGATAGAAAGGCATTAAATAGCCTTTACAGCGAGTAACCGTATCGAAACGGTTACGAGCATTTCGAAACACGCGTTTCGAAACCAAAAGATGGTTTTCTATGCCACAATTGTATCGAAATGGTAGGAAATGTTTTCCCTTAGCACATGTATCACAAATTTTATCAAATGAGAATTTAAGCTTAGGCAAACCTCTTACTAGATTTCGGGAAACTATTTTTTTTCTAAAACACTAATGCTAGCATGTTCTAGTTTCCTATACCACAACCATGCATCATTTTCATCATGAGCAACCAAACATGCATGAGATGTATGAATGTAATCTAAATGCACCATGTCGATATTTCCTATGCGACCTATGAGCATTATCTTATTTGTTTTAATGTCCACTATTTTACACCCATTAACATCAAAAAGGAAATTAAACCCTTTATCACATAATTGATTATTGCTCAATAAATTATGCTTAAGACTGTTGACATATAACACATTTTCAATAAAAATAGAAGAGTGATTACTAATGGAGCCAATTCCTTCAATGTGTCCTTTGGAGTTGTCACCGAAGGTTACTAATCCACCACTATTTGGCTTGAGTTCCATGAATCTACTCTTGTCACCGGTCATGTGTCTTGAACATCCACTATCAAGGTACCATGAGTTTTGACTTGATGCTTTGGCCTTGTAGCAATGCTCCCCTACAAACAAAGGATTAAACTTCAATTTTTGGTACCCAAATCATTTTGGGTCCATGTGTGTTAGCTCCCAAAACCTTGGTTCCTTTAGGAATCCAAGGAGACATAGCAACATAATTTTTAGAAGTTACAAGTTCCTTAGGAACTCATACACTCTTAACCCTTTTAGCTCTAGGATGCCTTTGAGAGCTACTTTGCTTGTAGTGAAATGACTTTCTCTTTACATATTGGGTGTAAAACCTATGTTTGATTTTGATATAACTAGATCTTTAAGGATCAATTTGAAAAACTTAAAATTGTTTTTACAAGTCTCTTAACAAGTTTTGAAACACCAACACTTTAAAACTGATTTGTAAAACTCAAACTCAAAAATATTTTCTAAGTGTTCCAAGTCAAATGTATTGAAAATCGTCATAGAGTATCGATACCCATGGAGGCGTATCGATACCTTTTTGCCAAAATTGGCTACTGTCGGAACACGTATCGATACGGAAAACCCTCGTATCGATACGCCCCTGTGTTAAACTTCTAAGAGTTTGAAAGAGTGTATCGATACGGTAACACCAGTATCGATACTGGTTTAAAGATTTTTAAAGCATTTAAGTCGGTTTAAAAATATGACCGTTGGTGTCAGTTGGTTGGTAACCAAATTTTAAAAGGTTGTTGACCGGTATCGATACGCATAACCCCAGTATCGATACGCGTTTTGACAGTGAGCTAAGTTCAGAAAAAGGTATCGATACGGCCTTTGCCGTTTCGATACCGTGTACCGATACGCTTACGTGCGTGTCGATACGCCCTATTAATTGCACGCAACGACTCTTTCTTTTCTGAGACAGGTATCGATACCCATTCCCGAGTACCGATACTCGTAGCTGCAGAGGTGCATTTATGGTGGTAAGAGAGGGTTCCAACGGCTCCATTTATGTTCCCAACCACCCAAACGGCTAGAAATCAATGAGAAGGTATAAAAGGGACATCCAAAAGCATCAGCAACAACTATTGAACTTCAAGCAAACATCCAAACATCAAATTCAAGCATTTGAGCTAAAATCCTTTAAATTTCCAATTCACCCCCTCTTGGTAAAAATCGATCTTTCGATCCACTCAACAATTGGTATCAGAGCTTAACTCTTTGAGGATTAACAACCACAAGAGGAGATCCTTGGAAGAGTGTGATCATCCAATTATCAAGAGATGGCTTCAACCTCCGGTTCCGGCATGTACGAGTCACAATCAACCACCAAGCCTCCTTTCTTCAATGGTGACAACTACTCCTTTTGGAAGAACAAAATGAGGCTATTCATCAAGTCAAGTGACTACCTTGTATGGGATGTCATTGAGGATGGGCCATACATTCCATTGAAGCAAGATGGTGAAGGCAAGATGGTGTTGAAGAAGAAAGCCGAAATGAGTGAAGAGGAGAGGAAGAAGATTCAAGTCAACGATAAAGCTCTCCACATGCTTTTTTGTGCTTTCGGTCCGGACATCTATTCAAAGGTCTCTTCCATTGAAAATGCCAAAGAAGTGTGGGACACACTTGAGACCACTTATGAAGGCACCAATGATGTCAAAGAAACTAAGATTGGACTTCTCAATCTTAGTTATGAAAATTTCAAGATGGAGCCCGATGAGACGGTGTCAAAGATGTTTGATCGATTCTCCACAATTGTCAACGGGCTAAAGGGCTATGGAGAGATCATACCGGAAGACAAGCTTGTCCGGAAGCTACTCTATTCACTTCCCGAAGCTTGGGATGGGAAGAGAACCGCCATCATCGAAGCAAAGAACTTGAAGACATTAAAGCTTGATGAGCTTGTGGGTTCTCTCCTTACTCATGAGATCATGAAGCAAGGAAGGGAAGATGAGAAAAAGAAAGAAGAGAAAAGAGTAGAGAAGCTTGAAGTTGAAAAGAAGAAGAAGATGGGAATAGCTCTCAAGGCAAAAGCTTCACAACATGATGAGAGCTCATCTTGTGAGGAGGATGAACTTGAAGAATTGGCTATGATAGCCAAACGATTCTCACGCTTCATGAGGTCCAACCGGGGAAGGAAAATCCAAAGAAAGATGGACTTCAAAGGAAGGAACAAAGATGTAAGTTTTTGGATTTCCCCAACAGATGTAAGTTTTACCTTAATTTTTAATTAAATTCTTATATTTATTTTTAAAATTTTGGATTTCCCCAACAGATGTAAGTTTTACCTTAATTTATAGTCATAATATTGAAAAAGTTGTTTAACAAGATCTACTGAATAGTCATTTTAGTCCATATTTTTAAGCAATTTGACACTTAACGTTTTACTTTAGGCTAAAATGATCTCTTAGTGAATAAAAATTGTTAGTCAATTGGCGATGAACAACTTGAAATGACTTGACAGAATGACACGTCAAAATAAAAAATATATATTTTATACAATTTTATAAAATTATGTTTTTGATTAATGTGTCATTTTGTAAAGTCGGAATATTTGTCTATATGACACTGCTATCGCGACGTGCTCTATTATATATGTTTGTCACGTTATTTCAAGTCATTTATCGTCAACTGACTAACAATTTTCATTCACATATGGAGTTATTTTGACCCAAAATAAAACGCTGAGGTTTAAATTGCTTCAAAAAGAAATATGGACTAAAATGACTAATCAGTCAAATATTAGAGACATTTTTTTAACATTATACCTAATTTATAATTTATATTTTATTTATAGAATCAATCAAATACAAATTAACATCATACAATATTTTTAGGTACATATTATGTTTGATTTATAAGTGAGAAAAGATTTTAGTAGTTTAAATGTTATATAAAAATACAATTAAAAATAAATTAAATAGTTTAGAAATTAAAATATTTGCCAAAAATTGAAGAGAGAGGGAGGAAAGGGAAAGAGAGGTACCGAAAAAGACCAAATATGCTTTATAATATATAAATATGTATTAATTAATTTGGTTCAATGTATTTCTCAATAAGCTAGATCTATTCTAGAAAGAAGGGAAGTATATTAAAAAATATTTTAAATTCTTCATATTATTTGTCTGTTTATTCATTTATTCAAATTTTACCTAATAAATTATACATGTAGGTGATAGTGTGTATAAATTATATTGTATTAATATTAGTTTTTAATATTAAAACCCATAAATAAAATTATTTACAATAGCTAAGAGATAACATGATATTATATTATGACATTATTATATCACGCCATTAAAAAGTACTTTTTCACATGGGGTTGGATGATGCTTTTTTGTGAGTTCAATATTTATATGATTTTGTTAAAAACCAGTTAAAGTCATTTTCATAATAATATTTTTATATTAAATACATTAATTAATAATTAATATGATATTAATTATAATAATTAATTATTATCTATCTACTTATAAAATTTTCAATTAAGTTGTGAATCCTTTAAAACTAAATAAGTTGCAAAAGTTTTCTGTTTGCAATAATAGATATGAGAGTTGTAAAACACTTCTTGTCCTGAACCCATAGAGTAGTCTCAGTGGTAAATGATAATGTATTTTATTTAGATGATCCAGGTTCGAGTACTATGTGTGTATGATGTGTGTTATTAAAGGGTTAAGAAAATTGAACAGGTACTCGCAATACCTGGGTCGGGATACATGCCGATTTTAGAGCTACCCGACGATCCGGGAACCTGGTACTTTAGGTACCCGGGTACCTGAATTTGAACACCCCTAATGTTCATCCTAGGAGACCCGTGTTCAATCACTTTGTCTGCAAGGTGTGTGTATTGTCAAAGGGTTAAAAATATGTATGAACATATACTACATTGTAATCACGTGTTAGAGTTATTTTGTATTTATATTTATTTTAAATTATTGATTGAGTTAATGTCACGTGTTAATCTAGTGCTAACTTAAATGAAATATATTAAAAATTATTATTTTAAATGACAATAAATATTATTACAATGTATGATTTTTTAAATTTTTTTATATAATCTTTATTGTAATTATCGGAACAATAATGACAAAATAACAAACAATCACAAACGTAAAAGATAAAACAAACATCATGAATTATGTAAAAAACCACAAACAAAATATGAGAATTTTTTTACTATGATGAAAAATATATTACAACTGATATCTAATCCTTAATCCCTCCCTAGTATCTATTCATAGGGATAGGTTATTTGGTTTTTCCTTAATAAAGTTTCACACAGATTCGAATTGTTCTGTTGCAAAATAATAAATATTCAGACCAATTTAATTTAAAATTTAGATTATAACTCTGACAATTTTTAAATAAAATAATTAAAAATCACTACTCAAGTATCAAAAAACAAGATTAATAGCTTTGCATACAATTTTTTTTTATCACTTCATGATCAGTTTGTTGTATAAATTTCTATAATTCTTCTCATAAAATAGTCTTTCACTCGCTTCCTGGGTATAACATAATCTAATTAATATTAAACTACTGATTGAATTGGTATAATGAGTTAATTGGTACCTATACCATTAGAAAAAAAATATTGGAAGACCATTTTTAAATTGTGATTATTATTATTACAATAGTATTTTTTTCTTTTTACACTTTCATATGATTTTCTAATAAAACATTTAAATTCATTACTTAATAAATTAAGGAACAAAAAAACCCTTCAACGTTTGCCATTTTTTTAATTGTGCCCTTAAAGTTTTTTCTTTGGCAATTTAAAATCTAAAGTCCTCCAACACCACTCTTTTTTTCATTTATTTTTCTCGCATCAAATGATGACACATATTTGTTATAGCCTTATAGGGTTTTAGCATCCTTTCGAAAGACATGTTTGATAAGATGTGTCGTGTCGATGTCTACGTTATGGACCACTTTTTATGGTGGTTCATCATGTTTACCCAATCCACTAATATGCTTAATGAGACACTATGTAAAACCTACGTTTGATTTTGATATAACTAGATCTTTAAGGATCAATTTGAAAAACTTAAAATTGTTTTTACAAGTCTCTTAACAAGTTTTGAAACACCAACACTTTAAAACTGATTTGTAAAACTCAAACTCAAAAATATTTTCTAAGTGTTCCAAGTCAAATGTATTGAAAATCGTCATAGAGTATCGATACCCATGGAGGCGTATCGATACATTTTTGCCAAAATTGGCTACTGTCGGAACACGTATCGATACGGAAAACCCTCGTATCGATACGCCCCTGTGTTAAACTTCTAAGAGTTTGAAAGAGTGTATCGATACGGTAACACCAGTATCGATACTGGTTTAAAGATTTTTAAAGCATTTAAGTCGGTTTAAAAATATGACCGTTGGTGTTAGTTGGTTGGTAACCAAATTTTAAAAGGTTGTTGACCGGTATCGATACGCATAACCCCAGTATCGATACGCGTTTTGACAGTGAGCTAAGTTCAGAAAAAGGTATCGATACGGCCTTTGCCGTTTCGATACCGTGTACCGATACGCTTACGTGCGTATCGATACGCCCTATTAATTGCACGCAACGGCTCTTTCTTTTCTGAGACAGGTATCGATACCCATTCCCGAGTACCGATACTCGTAGCTGCAGAGGTGCATTTATGGTGGTAAGAGAGGGTTCCAACGGCTCCATTTATGTTCCCAACCACCCAAACGGCTAGAAATCAATGAGAAGGTATAAAAGGGACATCCAAAAGCATCAGCAACAACTATTGAACTTCAAGCAAACATCCAAACATCAAATTCAAGCATTTGAGCAAAAATCCCAAATTTCTGTAAAATCCCAATTTGTGTTCTTCATTCATATTTTGTAAAATTGGGTTGAGTGCTTGTATTGGGGCTATCATTTGTATTGAGAGACACCTAATTAGCCTTCAAATTTCTTTGTTCTATTGAGTGAGAGTTGGGTTGATTTTTGGGTAGAAAAATCAACCGATATTGTAAAGGGTTGCCTCCTTGTCCTAGAAAAGGGGAAGATCAATTTAGTGAAATTGTTGCAAATCCTTAGTGAGACTAAGGTAGTGGATGTAGAGTTCATTTGGAACTTGAACCACTCTAAATCCCTTGTTCTTCAATTTTTATTTGCCAATTTCCACTAAAATCCTTTAAATTTCCAATTCACCCCCCCTCTTGGTAAATATCGATCTTTCGATCCACTCAACATTGGATTTTTGAAGAACATCCCTTCTCAAAACCGTTTTCCCAATAGTAAGAGAAGTTTTAAGATTATCCACTTCCTTTGTGTGATAATCTTGAAAATCGGAAAAAAGTTTTTTCAACATCAAGAATTTTCTTTTTAAGATCATTTAAAAGATTGATCAAATACAAAACCTTCTTTTCCAACTCGGAGTTGATTTTTGAAAGAGAGTCGTTTTGAGTTTGTAAATCAGAAATTATTTTCTTATTTTTCAAAACCGATTCCTTGAATTACTCTACCAACTCATCGTATACTTCTTGCAACTCATCATAAGCATCATAGAGTTCATCATAAGTGAAATCAAAATTAGATGAGTTAGAGTTTACCTTAGGATCATCCTCAATAGCCATGAGACAAAGATTGGCCACTTCATGTTCCTCGTCGGATGATGACTCCTCATCACTCCAAGTGGAAATGTTGGCCCTCTTGCTCTTTTTCTTGTCGAATCCCCTCTTTTTGAGTTGAGGAAAATCCGATCTTATATGCCTGGGCTTCTTGCACTCATAGAAAATTATTTGATTCTTTTATTCTTCCTTGCTCTTGTTCTTGAAATCCTTCTTTCTTTGGAACTTTCTCACTCAGTTGAATTTCATGAACCTTGAGAATCTCTTGGCCATCATATCCAATTCCTCGAATTCATCATCTCCACTTGAATTGCTCTCCTCTTGAGGTAGAGGGGCCTTGAGATCAATTCCTTGCCTTTTCTTCTTCAGTTCATGTTTTTCCATTTTCTTCTCTTCTTCCCTCCCTTGCTTAATAATCTCATGTGTGAGGAGAGAGCCAACTAGTGCATCGAGCTTCAACGTCTTCAAGTTTTTAGCTTCAATGATGGTCGTTCTCTTCCCATCCGATGATTCGGGAAGAGAGTACAATAACTTTCGAACAAGCTTGTCTTCGGGAATCTCCTCTCCGAATCCTTTGAGACCATTTACAATCACCGAGAATCGATCAAACATTTTGGAGATGGTCTCATCTGACTCCATCTTGAAATTCTTATAGCTAAGATTGAGAAGTCCAATCTTGGTCTCTTTGACTTTATTAGTCCCTTCGTATGTGTTCTCTAACTTGTCCCACACCTCTTTTGCCCTCGTACATGAAAACATCTTTTAGTAGATGTCCGGACCAAGTGCATAAAAGATTATATGAAGAGCCTTGTCATTGATTAGGAGCTTTCTTCTTTCTTCATCGATCATCTCATACTTGGTCTTTGGCACAGGTCTTCATGCATCGGTCCTCTTCAATGGGATTGTTGGGCCATCTTCCACAACATCCCACACCATATAGTCATTGGGCTTGATGAATAACTTCATCCTATTCTTCCAATAGGGATAGTTATCCCCAATGAAATAAGGTGGCTTGGTGGTGGATTGAGCTTCATAGAGGTTGGGGCCGGAAGTAGAAGCCATGGCAATGGTTGAAGTAGATGATCACACTCTCTAGGATATTCTCTTGAGGATGTAAAGCCTTCCAAGAGTCTAGCTCTGATACCGTTGTTGAGTGGATCGATCGAAGTGAAAATGCCAAGAGGGGGTGAATTGGAATTTTAAGAGTTGTGAGATGAAATTGGAAAATTGAAAAATCAAGACAAGAGGATTTATAGTGGTTCAAGCTTAGAACAAGCTCTACATCCACTACCTTAGTCACCACTAAGGATTTTCAACCAATTTCACTATGAAATCTTCCCCTTTTTTAGGCTTAGGAGGAAACCTTTTACAAAGACCAATCTTTCTACCCAAAGATTGATCTTGAGACCCTCACAAGAACAAAGTTTTACAAAGGTAATAAAATGTATATCTTAATAGACAAATATGCCCAAAATACACTTAACCACACACCCAATTTGAGAATAAATGGTTTACAATAAAGAGATTACAAATTGGGGTACAAGATAGGAAATTTGAGCACAAGGGTTTGGATTAATTGCTTGGATGTTGCTTTGATGATCAATAGTTGTTAATGGTGCCTAAAATGCTTCCTTTTATACCTTCTCATTGATTTCTAGATGATTAGGTGGTTGACATCATAATTATAGCCGGTGAGACTTCATCTTTCCACCATAAATACAGTTCTGCAACTACCCGTATCGAAACGGTACAAACATGTTTCTAAACACGACTAAAAAAGAAAGAGTCGTTATGTGCATTAAAGAGGCATATCAAAACGTTCGATATCGTTTCGAAACACTAGGGATCGTTTCGAGACTTGTATCAAAACGGTTGAGCTCATAAAATTCTAGTAGCAAAACGTGTCGAGACCAAGCTAGGCTGTACTGAAACGAGTACTTTACCTTTAAAATTTTGGTTCTAACAAGCAATGTTTGAAAACATTAAATGCCCAATTTGAAAAATTTTAACCTCCGTATCTGTAACGCCCCGGTTTTGGGCTTAGGAGTTTTGGGCGTTGACCGGTTTGGTCAAAGTGCTGTTCGAATCTAAAAAGGTGAAATTAGGAAAGCCTAGTTCAGGATGCATTAAAAATATGGAAAAATGTTCTAAAATCATCTTTTAATATAATTAAGTGAACTGTGCAATCAATTTTGGAAAAAGAGTTTTGGAAGTGTGACATTTTGGCTAGTGACCAAAATGTAATTTTCGAAAGTTTGGTGACTGTTTTATAAAGGGTTGAAACTTTGAATCTTTAAGGAGCTATTTTCCCAAAGGGAGTTTCTCCAGATTTTTCTAAGATATTTTGAGACTTAATTCTGATTTTAAAGATATAGAAAAGAGGAGGGAAAATCATTTTAGATATTTTTGCAACTAACTCCCTATTTTCTCAATTTCCTTTCTCTCATTTTCTCTCAACCCAAACACTTTCTCTCCAGAGAATTTGATATGATTTTCTCACCTAAATTCCTTCTTTCAACTCTCTTTTGATTCCTAATCAACAAATCTACAAAACCTCATCATTTGCTACTTGATTCATCAAGGTTTTAGATTCCAAAAAGAGGAGAAACTCAAGTTTGGAGGTAAGAACGTCCTTCTCCTCTAAACTATCAGTTCTTTACTGAAATTCCTAAGTTTTCAATCCTTATTTGATGTTTTATTAAAGGCTTTTGAGTTGTGAATTGGATCTTGGCTTATAATGCAAGATTTGGTGATTTTTGATGATTTTCGTTAGATCTGATTAATCTGTGATTTGAGATGTGTTTTTGATGTTAAATGAACTCTAAATTGATAAGGAATTGAGTTTTGATTAATGCAATCCCGGATAGGTTGAGTTTCCTAAGTTTAGCTTGTGATTCTTGTTTGTTTTTGAGGTGATCTTGTGGATCTGATGTTGCTGGAGGTATAAGGTTGTTAATAGGTTGTTTTTAGATGTTAAATGATGTTAAAGGATGTGTGGTTTTGCTGGTTTATGGCTGGGCTTGGTTTAGAAGTGGTTTGGATGCATTTTCGGTTGTGTTTGGTGGCCGAAAAAGGAGTGTGGATGAGAGCAGCGAGTTTAGGTGCTTTCATTGAAGCAATTAATGCATGATGATGCATTAATCCTCTTTTTTGATGTGTTAAAACAGGGGAGGCATCTTTGGATCCAAGAATTGTTGATCCGGAAGCTTGATTTGGTGCTTCGGCAAGAGGCGAAGTGGAATCGGTGAGTGAAATTGGGTTTTCGGCTTTGAAACCAATGTCTTGGGAGCTTAGTTTAAGTCTAAACAACTTTGCTAAGCTCAAGCGTAAGTTTTCGGAAATACTCTCTAGTGGTGGCCATGATTTTGTTGTGATGCAATGTGGTTTAATTGCATGTTTTAAATACTGTTTTGAAAGCATGATTGAGCTTGGTATTTGCTGTTTTTGTAAGCCATATGTTGAAGGAAGCTCAAGGTAAGAGTTCCTTGTTTTTGAGCATTGATTAAATGTGGTTTGATGCTTTTAAATGCATGATGAATATGGCTTGGTTTAATGCTTTAAAACAGTGGATTAAATGATGAAAATGATGTATATTGGCGAGTGATGTTTTGAAAAGGTTAAGGTCACTAAGGTGGTTAAAAGTCCTTGAGTGAGCCTTGTTACTTAAGAACATCAAGGTGGTTAAAAGTCCTTGGATGGTTCTTGTTGTGGACACAAAGGTGGTTAAAAGTCCTTGTGTGATCCTTTCCATGGTGTTTAAAAGTCCATGGGGCCAAGGTGTTTAAAAGTCCTTGGGGCCAAGGTGTTTAAAAGTCCTTGGGGTGAAACTTGCTACGGACACAAAGGTGGTTAAAAGTCCTTGTGTGGTCCTCATTCATGGTGTTTAAAAGTCCATGGCCAAGGTGTTTAAAAGTCCTTGGGGTGAAAGTTGATGAACTTGTTTTTAAAGAAATGGAACTTATCACTTGTGGCCAATATGACATGATATGATATGAAGCATGAGATGCTTGTTTTAAGTATGCTTTTGAGCATGTGCAAATGTTGATTTGAAGCATGATTTATAAATGTTTTATAAATACATTATTGAATGGTTTTTATGAGCATTCCTCACTAAGCTTTTGCTTACGCTCTCTTCGTTTTCTTAAATCAATAATGCAGAACATTAGAGTACTTTGAGGGCAGCAAGGAAGGCAAGCAACCAAGTGGTGGCAAAGCTCAAAGTATGGAGGTTTTAATAAGCACATTTTAGCTTTTGGTAATTTGGCAATGGGGGACCAATGTGTATGTTTTGGGAGATGTTTGGAACTCCCTAAGTATGTTGAATGTTGATGAGAATGTTGGTTTTTGTGTTTAGCCATTATATGCTTGATTTGGAAGTTTATGCTTGAATGGTTTGCTTGTGTAGGAAGCATGCCTATAGAATTGGGGCTTTTTGTATATGATGTTATTTGGTCGATTTGTTGATGCATGTAAGTCACATATATGTTGAATTGCATGCTGGTAAAGTTTGGTAGCATTTGGAGCATGTTTGGATGATTAATTGCATGTTTAAGTAAGCCTTATGCTGCAATCTGTGCAGGGCGTTTCGGAACAGTGCACACCGTTCCGGAACGGGTGCCTTGAATGAACCCAGGCGTCCGAAACGGTTGGCACCGTTTCGAAACGGAAAGGCCACTGCCAGCCCCTGTTCCGGTACGCGTTGCGGAACGGCCCGTGTTTCGAAACGGGTTCAGCCTGTTTCGGAACGGTCGACCGTTGGGGGCTGACATTGGCAGTTAAATGTTTTGAATTGTTTGCGTTTTAGTCCCGAATCTTGTTTGTGCAATTGTATGAGTTCGGGAAGTCCTTTTGAGCTGAAATTTCACAGAGAAGCATGAAACCTGATTAATTTCAAGTTGGTAACTTTAATTTGGGTTAAGTCCTCATATTTATCAGAAATTACAAATTGGTCCCTAAAGTTGTAATTTGTTCAATTGGGTCCCTGTTTGATCTCTGATGTTTGTGATCTTTGAATATGTTGTCGTGTGATCACAATTAGGGATAATGTACATCTAGATAAGATTAATAAGAAAAAAAGGGTTGTTAATCAAGGTTGACTTTCGGGTTGACTTTGGTTTTCCCCGTGTGACTTTCTTAATTCGGGTCAACCGTCTAGGCCGGGTTAAGGGGGTTACATTTGGTGGTATCAGAGCTGAGTTCTCGAGTAATTGGGAATAAATGTATGCATGATTGAAGTGTGTCTGCCTTGTATGCTTGTTGATCGAAAGCATGTTTAGTGGCTTGTGATTTGTATGCAAATGAGTTGTATGCTGTGATGTAGCATGATGTGGGTACCCATTGCCAAATCGAATCTAATGAAATGTTGTTGATTTTGAATGAAATTGAGCTTGAATACTTGGATTGCTTACCTTGCTGGGCCTGACTTTGTTTAATTTACATTGTGATTGCATGGTAATAGTATGGCACCACGTAGAGAGTTACGAGGTAGTGTGCGAGCTACGGCTCCTAATGAGAACGAGAACGAGGAGAACACGGGTAGTGCGGTGTTACCCCCTCCTCCACCTGGTAGTGGTGCTGGGGGTGAGAGAGCTGAAGCTGCAGCTGGTGCTGGAGCTGCTGGACCAGAGGTTGGTCAGGGGCAAGCTATGCCTGATATGTCTATGTTGGTACAAGCTATTGCGGGTGCTTTTCGAGCAGCAGTAGCTGGAGCTCAAGGAGCTGGGCATCAGGGAGATGCTGGAGTTAGACTACCTTTGGAGCGTCTGCGCAGTCTTGGTGGGACTGAGTTCAGGGGTATGTCTGCTGAAAGTTCGGAAGCTTGGTTGGAGAGTACCAAGCGTATCTTGGGTCAGATGAGCTGCACGGATGTGCAAAAGCTGGGTTGTGTTGTGTCCTTGCTGCAGGACGATGCGTATACGTGGTGGACGACCACCATAGCTGGGATGGCTGAAGCTGATGTTACTTGGACATTCTTTCAGAATGTGTTCAAGAGGAGATATCTTGGAGTGAGATATCTTGATGAGAAGAAGCGTGAATTCATGTCTCTTACCCAGGGGAGCATGAGTGTGGCTGAGTATGAGGTGCAGTTTGTGCGACTCAGTCAGTATGCACCTGAGCTGATACCTGATGAACGGGCAAGGTGCGAGAGGTTCCGTTATGGTCTTGTGACGGATGTGAAAATGTATGTGCTGGCCACCGAATATGATGATTTTGATGTGTTGGTGGGCCGAGCCAAGGATATAGAGATGAACTTGGGTTTATCGACGAGAAGTGCTGGAGCAAGTGCTGGAAAGAGAGCTGCTGAGTTTAGTTCCGGAGGTGGACGGAACAAGAGGGGACGTGATCAGAAGTATCAGTCCTCAGCTAAGAGAGGTGGTGGTGCACCTGCTAGAGGAGGCAATGCTAGAGCTGATCCGAGTGCTTGCTGGATCTGTGGTTCACGTGGTCACATGAAGCGTGACTGTCCTCGTGCTGTGAGAGAGGTGCAAGCTCCTGTTGCGGCAGCTGGGAATGGATGCTGGAATTGTGGTTCTGTAGACCACTTGAGGCGAGATTGTCCTAGGTTGGCTGGTGATCAGGTGCGTGCTCCTGTTGTTGCTGCACCAAAGAGAGGTCGTGGGCGCGGCCGTGGTAATTTCCAGAGGCGAGAGGAAGGTGGTCGTGGAGTAGCCCATGTTGTGGCTATTCAGCCGGAGGGTGGAGGCCAAGCGAGGGTGTATGCTCAGCGTGAGGGAAGGAATGATGCTGATGTGATTGCAGGTACCTTTACTTTGCAATCCTTGTCATTGCTTTCTTTGATTGATTCTGGATCTACGCATTCATACATTTTGCGTGAACATGCTGAATTGCTTGGTTTACCTGTTGAGTCTTTGGATGTTGGTGTTCGTGTCACTAGTTCTTTTGGTGAAACTGTTGTGACTCGAAAGCTTTTTAGAAGGTGTCCTTTGGTTGTTCAAGAACATGTTTTCTATGTTGATCTTATGGAGTTGCCCTTTTATGGTTTTGATGTGATCCTTGGTATGGATTGGCTTGCTGAGCATCGTGCTGTTGTGGATTGTGAAAATAAGCGAGTTTCGCTTAAGCTTGCGGATGATTATGAAGTTGTTGTGGTGGGTGAGAATGTGAAGTTTCTTGCCAATGTGGTATCTACCCTGGAGGCGAGCAGGATGTTGAGGCAAGGTTGTGAAGCTTATCTAGCTTTTGTGATGAATCCTAGCTCTAAGGAGTTGAGGGTGCAAGATATCAGGGTTGTGAAGGAGTTTCCTGGAGTGTTTCCTGAGGAGTTGCCTGGGTTACCTCCTAATCGCGAGGTGGAGTTTGGAATTGAGCTGTATGAGAATACAACTCCTGTGTCCATTACTCCCTATAGAATGGCACCTAAGGAGCTGAAGGAGCTGAAGACGCAGTTGCAAGAGTTGCTTGACCGTGGTTTCATCCGGCCGAGTGTGTCGCCTTGGGGTGCACCAGTCTTGTTTGTGAAGAAGAAGGATGGCACTATGAGGATGTGCATTGATTACCGTCAGCTGAACAAGTTGACTATCAAGAATCGGTATCCTTTGCCGAGGATTGATGATCTCTTTGATCAATTTCGGGGAGCTTCTGTGTTCTCTAAGATTGACTTGAGGTCAGGGCATTATCAGTTGAAGGTGAAGGATGTGGATGTGCCTAAGACAGCTTTCAGGACAAGGTATGGGCATTATGAGTTTCTTGTGATGCCGTTTGGTTTGACAAATGCTCCTGCTGCTTTCATGGATATGATGAATTGTGTGTTTCATGAATACCTGGACAAGTTCGTTGTGGTGTTCATTGATGATATCCTCGCGTACTCGCGTACTGAGGAGGAGCACGAAGAGCATTTGAGGATTGTTTTGCAAGCTTTGTTGGAGAATTAGCTTTATGCTAAGCTGAGCAAGTGTGAGTTCTGGCTTAAGGAGGTGGTGTTTCTTGGGCATGTGGTCTCAGCTGAGGGGATTCGTGTTGATCCTCAGAAGATTGAGGCGGTGATGAATTGGAAAGTTCCTAAGTCTGTTCATGAGGTCCGTAGTTTCCTTGGTTTGGCGGGATACTACCGAAGGTTTGTGGATGGTTTTTCCAAGATTGCTGCTCCTTTGACGAAGCTGTTGCAAAAGGATGTTAAGTATGAGTGGACGGAAGCGAGACAGCAAGCTTTTGAGAAGCTTAAGGCGGCTTTGACGCAAGCTCCTATCTTGGTTCAGCCTGAATCAGGGAAAGAGTTTGTGGTCTATAGTGATGCATCCTATGTTGGTTTGGGATGTGTGCTGATGCAAGAGGGTAAGGTTGTGGCTTATGCATCGCGGCAGTTGAAAGTGCATGAGCGCAACTATCCTACGCATGACATTGAGCTGGCTGCAGTGGTTTTTGCTCTGAAGATCTGGAGACATTATCTGTATGGTGAGAAGTGTACTGTGTACACGGATCACAAGAGTTTGAGGTATCTGATGTCTCAGAAGGAGTTGAATCTTAGGCAGCGGCGTTGGTTGGAGTTGCTCAAGGACTATGATTTGACGATTGAGTATCATCCTGGAAAAGCTAATGTTGTTGCGGATGCCTTGAGTAGGAAGGTAGCTGTTGAGCTGAGGGCTATGTTTGCTAGCTTGAGCATATCGCGAGATGGTGGTCTTGTCGCTGAGTTGCAAGTGAAACCATCTTTGGTTCAGTTGATCAAGGAAAAGCAGTTGCTGGATGATTCCTTGGTGTCTCATGTTCAGGATATCGCGGAGGGTAGGCCTTCGGATTTCTGCTTTAATGATGATGGTGTGTTGTGTTTTGGGAGTCGGATAGTAGTGCCTGCTGATGCTGAGTTGAGGCGTGCTATTCTGACTGAAGGTCATAGTAGTCCTTTTGCTATGCACCCTGGTAGTACTAAGATGTATCGTGATCTTCGTGATGAGTACTATTGGGTGGGTTTGAAGAGGGATGTTGCAGAGTTTGTGAGCAAGTGTTTGGTGTGTCAGCGAGTTAAGGCTGAACATCAGGTTCCTTCAGGATTGTTGCAACCGTTGAAAATCCCTGAATGGAAGTGGGAAAGGGTTACCATGGATTTTGTATCTGGTTTACCTTTGTCTCCTTCGAAGAAGAATTCTGTTTGGGTGATTGTGGATCGCCTGACGAAGTGTGCGCATTTCTTGCCTGTGCATACTACGTTTTCCTTGGATAAGCTGGCAGAGCTGTACATTGCTGAGATTGTGCGGCTGCATGGTGTGCCTAAGTCGATTGTGTCGGATAGGGATCCGAGGTTCACATCGCGTTTCTGGCAGTGTTTGCATCAAGCTCTGGGTACAAGGTTGCATTTCAGTACATCCTATCATCCTCAGTCGGATGGTCAGTCTGAGCGGGTCATTCAGATCTTGGAGGATATGTTGAGGTGCTGCGTGATTGAGTTCCAAGGTTCTTGGGAGAAGCATCTGCCTTTGGTTGAGTTCGCTTATAACAATAGTTATCAGGTGAGTATACAGATGGCACCTTATGAGGCTTTGTACGGGAGGAAGTGTAGGACTCCTCTTTGTTGGGCTGAAACTGGTCAAAAGTTGGTTTCGATGCCGGCTTTGTTGAAAGGGACCACCGAGAAGGTGAAGCTCATTTGTGAGCGGTTGAAGGCTGCCTCTGATCGGCAAAAGTCTTACGCGGACTTGAAGCGTAAGGAGATAGAGTATGCGGTGGGTGACCGTGTGTTCTTGAAGGTTTCGCCTTGGAAGAAGGTGATGAGGTTTGGCCGAAAGGGTAAGTTGAGCCCTAGGTACATTGGACCATATGAGGTGGTTGAGCGTGTGGGTCCTGTTGCGTATCGGTTGAGGTTACCTCAAGAGTTGGAGAAGATTCATGATGTGTTCCATGTTTCTATGCTCCGGAAGTATAGATCTGATCCTTCGCATGTGATGCCTGTGGAGGAAGTGGTTTTGAATCCGGATTTGACCTATGATGAGGAACCGGTGAAGGTTCTGGATTCGGATAGTAAGGTTCTTCGTGGCAAGACCATTGAATTGGTGAAGGTGCTGTGGAAGCATCGAGGTGTTGAGGAAGCCACGTGGGAGCGGAAGGAAGACATGCTGAGGCAGTTTCCTTATCTCTTTCCTTCAGGTAAATTTCGAGGACGAAATTTCTTAAGGGGGGGAGAGTTGTAACGCCCCGGTTTTGGGCTTAGGAGTTTTGGGCGTTGACCGGTTTGGTCAAAGTGCTGTTCGAATCTAAAAAGGTGAAATTAGGAAAGCCTAGTTCGGGTTGCATTAAAAATATGGAAAAATATTCTAAAATCATCTTTTAATATAATTAAGTGAACTGTGAAATCAATTTTGGAAAAAGAGTTTTGGAAGTGTGACATTTTGGCTAGTGACCAAAATGTAATTTTCGAAAGTTTGGTGACTGTTTTATAAAGGGTTGAAACTTTGAATCTTTAAGGAGCTATTTTCCCAAAGGGAGTTTCTCCAGATTTTTCTAAGATATTTTGAGACTTAATTCTGATTTTAAAGATATAGAAAAGAGGAGGGAAAATCATTTTAGATATTTTTGCAACTAACTCCCTATTTTCTCAATTTCCTTTCTCTCATTTTCTCTCAACCCAAACACTTTCTCTCCAGAGAATTTGATCTGATTTTCTCACCTAAATTCCTTCTTTCAACTCTCTTTTGATTCCTAATCAACAAATCTACAAAACCTCATCATTTGCTACTTGTTTCATCAAGGTTTTAGATTCCAAAAAGAGGAGAAACTCAAGTTTGGAGGTAAGAACGTCCTTCTCCTCTAAACTATCAGTTCTTTACTGAAATTCCTAAGTTTTCAATCCTTATTTGATGTTTTATTAAAGGCTTTTGAGTTGTGAATTGGATCTTGGCTTATAATGCAAGATTTGGTGATTTTTGATGATTTTCGTTAGATCTGATTAATCTGTGATTTGAGATGTGTTTTTGATGTTAAATGAACTCTAAATTGATAAGGAATTGAGTTTTGATTAATGCAATCCCGGATAGGTTGAGTTTCCTAAGTTTAACTTGTGATTCTTGTTTGTTTTTGAGGTGATCTTGTGGATCTGATGTTGCTGGAGGTATAAGGTTGTTAATAGGTTGTTTTTAGATGTTAAATGATGTTAAAGGATGTGTGGTTTTGCTGGTTTATGGCTGGGCTTGGTTTAGAAGTGGTTTGGATGCATTTTCGGTTGTGTTTGGTGGCCGAAAAAGGAGTGTGGATGAGAGCAGCGAGTTTAGGTGCTTTCATTGAAGCAATTAATGCATGATGATGCATTAATCCTCTTTTTTGATGTGTTAAAACAGGGGAGGCATCTTTGGATCCAAGAATTGTTGATCCGGAAGCTTGATTTGGTGCTTCGGCAAGAGGCGAAGTGGAATCGGTGAGTGAAATTGGGTTTTCGGCTTTGAAACCAATGTCTTGGGAGCTTAGTTTAAGTCTAAACAACTTTGCTAAGCTCAAGCGTAAGTTTTCGGAAATACTCTCTAGTGGTGGCCATGATTTTGTTGTGATGCAATGTGGTTTAATTGCATGTTTTAAATACTGTTTTGAAAGCATGATTGAGCTTGGTATTTGCTGTTTTTGTAAGCCATATGTTGAAGGAAGCTCAAGGTAAGAGTTCCTTGTTTTTGAGCATTGATTAAATGTGGTTTGATGCTTTTAAATGCATGATGAATATGGCTTGGTTTAATGCTTTAAAACAGTGGATTAAATGATGAAAATGATGTATATTGGCGAGTGATGTTTTGAAAAGGTTAAGGTCACTAAGGTGGTTAAAAGTCCTTGACTGAGCCTTGTTACTTAAGAACATCAAGGTGGTTAAAAGTCCTTGGATGGTTCTTGTTGTGGACACAAAGGTGGTTAAAAGTCCTTGTGTGATCCTTTCCATGGTGTTTAAAAGTCCATGGGGCCAAGGTGTTTAAAAGTCCTTGGGGCCAAGGTGTTTAAAAGTCCTTGGGGTGAAACTTGCTACGGACACAAAGGTGGTTAAAAGTCCTTGTGTGGTCCTCATTCATGGTGTTTAAAAGTCCATGGCCAAGGTGTTTAAAAGTCCTTGGGGTGAAAGTTGATGAACTTGTTTTTAAAGAAATGGAACTTATCACTTGTGGCCAATATGACATGATATGATATGAAGCATGAGATGCTTGTTTTAAGTATGCTTTTGAGCATGTGCAAATGTTGATTTGAAGCATGATTTATAAATGTTTTATAAATACATTATTGAATGGTTTTTATGAGCATTCCTCACTAAGCTTTTGCTTACGCTCTCTTCGTTTTCTTAAATCAATAATGCAGAACATTAGAGTACTTTGAGGGCAGCAAGGAAGGCAAGCAACCAAGTGGTGGCAAAGCTCAAAGTATGGAGGTTTTAATAAGCACATTTTAGCTTTTGGTAATTTGGCAATGGGGGACCAATGTGTATGTTTTGGGAGATGTTTGGAACTCCCTAAGTATGTTGAATGTTGATGAGAATGTTGGTTTTTGTGTTTAGCCATTATATGCTTGATTTGGAAGTTTATGCTTGAATGGTTTGCTTGTGTAGGAAGCATGCCTATAGAATTGGGGCTTTTTGTATATGATGTTATTTGGTCGATTTGTTGATGCATGTAAGTCACATATATGTTGAATTGCATGCTGGTAAAGTTTGGTAGCATTTGGAGCATGTTTGGATGATTAATTGCATGTTTAAGTAAGCCTTATGCTGCAATCTGTGCAGGGCGTTTCGGAACAGTGCACACCGTTCCGGAACGGGTGCCTTGAATGAACCCAGGCGTCCGAAACGGTTGGCACCGTTTCGAAACGGAAAGGCCACTGCCAGCCCCTGTTCCGGTACGCGTTGCGGAACGGCCCGTGTTTCGAAACGGGTTCAGCCTGTTTCGGAACGGTCGACCGTTGGGGGCTGACATTGGCAGTTAAATGTTTTGAATTGTTTGCGTTTTAGTCCCGAATCTTGTTTGTGCAATTGTATGAGTTCGGGAAGTCCTTTTGAGCTGAAATTTCACAGAGAAGCATGAAACCTGATTAATTTCAAGTTGGTAACTTTAATTTGGGTTAAGTTTTCATATTTATCAGAAATTACAAATTGGTCCCTAAAGTTGTAATTTGTTCAATTGGGTCCCTGTTTGATCTCTGATGTTTGTGATCTTTGAATATGTTGTTGTGTGCTAACAATTAGGGATAATGTACATCTAGATAAGATTAATAAGAAAAAAAAGGGTTGTTAATCAAGGTTGACTTTTGGGTTGACTTTGGTTTTCCCCGTGTGACTTTCTTAATTCGGGTCAACCGTCTAGGCCGGGTTAAGGGGGTTACAGTATCGAAACGGATAACTGTCGTTTTGAAACAAAGTTAAAGTTTGACTTGCCTAAATGAAGGTCGTATTGAAATGGGATGAGTTCGTTTTGAGACCTATTCGATATGAAAAATTCTAGTAGCAAAACGTTTCGAAACAAGCCTAAGCCGTATCGAAACGCCTGGGCAAAATCTACAGATTTAGCTTGAAAACACTTAGAAAAATTTATGGGGATTATTTTTAAACCTTAAAACATTTTGGGTTACACTTTTACTTGTCAATTTTAAGCTTTTTGAGAGCTTAAAAATTTACTTACTTTCCAAAGTAGTCCTTAAAGTATTTGTTATATCAAAATCATGTTAATTCAAATTAAGGGTTTTACACTGTGCATGAACAACGAGTTCAACCTAACTCGCCGTCCATGCAAAGCGAGTTTTGCTTGTCATGTCATCCAATTTGCTCAAATGTGTTGTTCATAGTGGTATAATATAAAGAGAAATGGTGTGTGTAACTCGGCTTACATGCAAAGCTAGTTTAGGTTCAAATGTCCAACTATAAATAACTGGTAACATGATGTTCGATTGTTTGAAACTTGCATTTAAAAATTTTATATTTTCTCTTTCTCATAACGCATTCAAAATTGTGGTCATTTTATGTATTGGTGACGCATAATTGCACGAACAAAGTTTTTCTTACAACATTAAGCAAACATGGGAGATCATGGTGTCAAGGACTGTAATTTATTATATGGAGCAGTCTAAGCCACCCATTGTGTGAAACCTGTGACAACTGCATATCTCATGTTGACTTACTATATGTAGCACCCATTGTATCTCTCTAATTCTATGTATCTCCAAGGTTAAAGACCAAAATAACACCCCTTAGATCTTAATATTACCAAACTGTGTAGCACGAACAAGAATGTCCTTCAAAAACTCCTCCAGAGCTGCATATCAAAAACGTTTATTAAATTTATTAAATTCTGTATGTTTTTTTAACTTTATTAATTTTTTAATCGTTTCCTACTATGTGAAATGTATATTTTTTTGTTTTAAACTAGTAGCTAAGTTTAACTGAAAATAAGTCATCCATATTAACTCTCATAGGGGTGTTTAGGTGCGTTTTACACCAACTTCGGATGTTTTTTGGGCCGAATTTTTTACGTTAATATGAAGTGCAAGTGCTTATCTATACAACGACGTGTTCTCCGTTCGATCCAACATTAAAAAACTACTCCGAAATATGTTTTAAAAACCTGACATGAAACCTCTGAAAAATGCTGCTGAAAGTCTAGAAAATAGGAAATGACATGGGGAACTAGCCTTGCTTGCCCGACGTGTTAGGGTAACTCGCCTAGCATGCACAACGAGTTCTCCACATCATTTCCAACTTTCAATAGCATTTCAAACATATAACTGGTCCTCCCATTACAACAAATTTAGCCGCATTCTCTTTATAAATAGCAGTGAATCGACGCCTTTTCTTCCACACCACATCTCCCTTTCATATTTTTTATATGTACCAATTTGACGAAGTTCACAACACTACATTAATTACGTTATACATTGTTTGGAATGAGGTTGCCAGAAATCATAACGGAAGGTTAGAAACTCCAAAACTATCACATTGTCTCATATTACAAAGTTCTACTTACAACATTAGTGTTCCGTGAAATCACATGGTCTTACATTATTTAGGATGCAACCCAAATGTTGTCGTTGGGCCACTAGTGCATAATTTTTCACCCATTTTTATTTCATGCAACACCCTTATGCTTCCATTATGAAGTATACGAGTACTGTATGTCATATTCCATGTTGACTGACCCTGTTTTACATGAACAACCCTTCAACTATCAAACAATTGGATAGTCATATCACAAAATGTAGTACTCAATTAATATGTTGTATACTATAACAAATTATTTACATGTACTCAATCATATGTATTCAAGTTCGGGGAGTAATTACATGTACTCAATCATATGTATTCAAGTTTGGGGAGTAATGTATAATAAGTTGTCAATCTTTTTTAGTGTTCTAAATATATCTTATTGTTCTAAATGTAGTACTTCGCTATATCTGATCAATTGCAACACTCAACAGAGTGAGTTACGTGAAAAAATAAACAAACATAACAAATTTTGTCAACTAAACTCAAATCATTATTAAATTATGAATTCATTCATTGGGCCCGAAATTTAATAAAAAGACAAATATCTAAAATTAAGAAACAAAATTATTGGGTACGAAACATAACAAATTTTGTCAAATCAACTCAAATCAATAATTAAACCCTTGTGTACTATGCACAGCTTGGTCCCAAGTTAGGGACACATTTGACGGTGGATATGAGCTGACATCAAAAGCTTCAACGTCCACATTAGGCTGCAATAGAGGTTCGAATTCCGGTTTCGGTTCAGCCTCTATTCTTAAGCGTCTACCTCTAGATCTACCTCTACCTTTCCTCCGCGGATCTGCCTCCAGATGACCCCACACCCGATTACAAGTCACTTGATGCTCTCTACTCTTTTCAGTTTTGAAACAAAAGAAGATAAGCTTCTCGTTGGACTCCGGTCGTCAACTTCGATTTTTTGTTTGACACAAACCACTGATGGTACTTAGAAATCAGTAAATCGAAATTATTCGATTGAATGGATCACGAACCAGTAACCTGTGTGACCTGTTATGCCACCATGCTATGTATGACGAATATGTTCCATGTCATCCATATTGATCGGCTTATCCGGCACTGGCTGGTGGTATTTGAACTGCCTGAGAATATGTTTGTCATAAAACAGCTCGACAATCGTAAAATGTAACAACAACAACTGAGCACCATTTTTCGGCATCTTTATAGGCATCGTTCAGAATTACCTCGCGATATCATCATCTTCATATGACATCCATCAAAACTGCAATAATACTTACATAACCAGAAAATTAGATCAAAATAAATTGCAATTTGCATAAATATCAATCAAAAAGCAAATTTACATTACCTACTCTTCACAATACATGTCAATCTTCATCCTAACTTCGAGGATTAAATTTACATGCAATATCTTCTTTTTGAATGTTTGACTCCATCTACACAATACAAGTATGAACATCATGCTTTCTATTAATAACATCTAAAATTATTATGTGGTTGAGCATTATTACCTTGTAGTGAGTGGAATTCAGTCGGAGCATCGCAAATTGCTGTCAGGAATGGAAGCTTGTACCAAGCCCATCACTGTAGCAGCACAACACACCTACCAATATCAGTGTTCAAGAATCTTTCGTTGACGACTGACTGTTTGGATACCTTACACAATTTGCGGTAGACGAAACTTAATATTGCAGACCCCCGACTGAATCTTCTTGCTCCGAACGATGTCTGCAAGAATGGAAGGTACAATATGTGCACTTGAGAACTTTAGCATACCGCCGATAAGGAGAAATATATAGGCTTGAGCAGCGCATTCAATTTATGTCGATGTGGAATTTCCATCCACTTGAAAATCACTATTCAGCCATGTCAGCTTTACACCTTTACCATCAACAACATGCTCTGGTGGTGTCTTCTCCAAATACTTGACGCAGTAATCTTGAGCAAAATACATATTCTGAGCAATGATTGGACTTCTCGAAATTGGGACACTAAGATGCATAGAAACATCTTCCAAGGTGAGTGTGCACTCCCCACACAGCATGTGGAAGGTATGTGTCTCTGGTCTCCAATGCTCCACCAACCCATTAATCAACTCCAGCATGATTTCAAAGTCATAAATATTTGACGCGTACCTAAAACCGACTGTCTCCAGAAATACCCTTATATATAGGCTTGGTGGATCGCTCCATATTAAGCGAGGTCGAAATTTTGCCTCCTCCTTATACAAACACAAAATTTAAATTAAATTGGTACTTTATCATTTAAAACAATAAATTAAAAGTTGAACAAAACTATAAATTCTTACCAATAATTCCATGTTATTCGTGTTGTGGGAATCTTCAAGTCTTAATAACGTCATTTTTCCCAATAGTTATGCGCAATTAAATGCCTAAAACATCACAATTCAATCGAATTTAAAAATATTTTTAATTAAAATAATTACAACACAATTTACTATTCGGATTAAAAAATTATTCATATATATAAAAATTCGTATAAAAACTAATTCATAATCTAAATAATTAATCGTAATCTAAAAAGGTCAAAAAAGCATTGCATTTAACCTTTTGAATTATGTTTGAGCTTGCTTCTTTCGGTAGTCTAAGAAAATCACACAGCTTGACAAACTCCTTTGCTTTGCTCGAACACAAGATGTTGAAAAAAATTGTGTGTTCTAACCCTAAACAAAACTACCTACTTCTAAGAATCTAAAAACCCATTATTTTGAAAAACCCTAAACAAACATGTTATATATTTTACATAAAAGCCCAACAACGTTAAGCCAGAGGGAGTTTGGTTTAGGATTAGGTTAATTATCCGATTAATATTTAAATCAGATATTTAAAAAAATTGGAACTCGTCGTGCGTCTACGGTGAGTTTGAATAAAAAAATAATATTAATTTGAAACTTGTCGTGCTTATGCGACAAGTTCACTGTAAAAGTGGTACTCTAGATAATATAAAATTTTAGGTCTTAATTTGATAATAATAGGACCTAATGGTCCTATTTTTGTCTTTAAACCCTAATCGAAACTGACAATTTTCTCTCTCAATTAAAATTATCTTCTTATCCTCCCTAGTATATTTTCCTCTCTCAATTAGCTAAGCTTTGCTAATTTGAACTGATATATTGCAATGTACTTTTCTTTTTCTCTTAAAACTCTCTCAAACAGCATAAGGCGAAATATGTTTTTAATTAATCTATTTTTCTATTGAGAAAAGACCTTAATATTGTCTTCCTACTTTTTCTATCAAAATATGATACCACCTAAATTATTTCCCAAAATATTATTGTTTCTACAGTAAAAGTGAAGTCAGATGCATTACAATCCGACTTTAAACAGTAAAATCAATTTTTATGATTAAAAAATTAAAGTCAAAGGGATTACAATCCGACTTTAAACAATGTTTTACACTAAATTCGGAACCTTATATCACCGTTTTCAACATTTTTTAATTTAGAAAAATAAGTTGAATAGTAAAGCCTCCATTTAACAAAAAAATTGAACAACAATGTCTTATAATACATTGACAAAATAGAATAATTTCAACAAAAAAAAGACAAAATGGAATAACAATGTCTTATAATAATATGTAAAAGGAAAAGAGATATTACACATATAGGTAACAAATTTCAGCGACGACCGAATCAATTGTATTAAGGAAAATACTTTGATATACAAATTTGTGTAAATGTAAATTAAAATTTGTACATTTTTTTAATTTTATGGTTTAGGGTACACTAGTTTAGGTTATAGAGTGTAAGATTAATGTTTAGGGCTAGAATTTAAAGTTTAGGGCTTATGGTTCGGAGTTTAGGATTTAAGGCTTCAGGGTTAAGAATTTAAGTTCTAGATTTTATAGTTTTTGAATATGGCCACTGAATTTTTATTATAACCATAGAAGATATTACAATTACAATGCATCCAAGAAGAAAAATAATGGGACTAATCTACCTAAATTTCTTACAACCCAAAAACAAAAAAGTGAAAAAAACTTATATGGAGATAAGCATACCATCGAAATTCAGAAACTTCCTGAATCTTCTTGTCTCTATCCAATCGCGACTCATAACTGATGAAAAAGGAGTGGCGAGCGATCCAAACTATCAGACAGAATGTTCTGCTACCCATGACTGATTACATCGACAAACAACCATCAACCGAGTGAGGATCTACCTTTGCGTGACCACCGGAAAAATCATAATCAGGAACTAGCGCCGATTAAAAACTCTATGCGAGCAACGATCGACCGCTAGGGTATGTTGAATCATGCCACAAGGACAGATGAAACAAAACCACAAAAAAACATGTCACAAGGACAAAAGAAAACGCTTGTCACAAAGATAGAAAAAACGCGTGCTATAAAAGCAAAAATTCTTATTGAAAAATAAAAAAGAGAAAAACAAGAAAAATAATACACCGGCGATCGACAACCAATAGTTAGGTGATTGCCGATCGTCAGCTAACGCAAAAAATAAGGGTAAACTACAACGAAGGTCACTCAATTATGAGTAAGGTTACATTTGAGTCACTCAATTATTAAAAGTTACATTTGGGTCACTCAATTATGGGTAAGGTTACATTTGGGTCACCCAATTATTAAAGGTTACATTTGGATCACTCAATTATGGGCAAGGTTACATTTGGGTCACCCTTCATATTAAAAAAAGTATATCAATTTGTGTATTAGATTAATTAATGATTTCAAATGAAATATTCTAATGTTAACAAAGGTATGCAAGTGATTTGGAAGAAAAATGACTAAATTAATGTACTTTTTTAAATATGAAGGTGACCCAAACGTAACCTACACATAATTGAGTGACCTAAATGTAACCTTTAATAATTGGGTGACCCAAATGTAACCTTGCCCATAATTGAGTGACCCAAATGTAACTTTTAATAATTATGTGACCCAAATGTAACCTTACCCGTAATTGAGTGACCTCCGTTGTAGTTTACCCAAAAAATAAAAAAAAATTTGCAGGCCACGCATGATTGTTAGAGAAAAAATAGGGTTAAAAAAATTATAATGTTAATTATATTATTCTACATGCAGATTTTGACAGAAAATCCAGAGAAAGCAAAATTTATTCTATAAATTATAAATTCATATATATAGTACAAACAAGATTATTTGAATTTGAATTTCTTAAATTTTATAGTTTAAATATGAAGGTTGTATAACTTTTTTTACACAACTTATATATCAAAATATAATCATTATATTAAATTAAAATATAACACACCATTATGCATGTGAAGATATATTTATGTATCGGTTTAAAGGGTACATTTGTCGCTAACATAAGCACAAATCAACACTATTACTCATATTTTTTTAATTGAATTGATTTTACTCTCAAAGTTAATTAACTGTATCAATTTGATCCTCGAAATAATTTAACTGTAACAATTTTATCTATGAAATAAACTCAAATCACCAAAACTAAATAACTTTACAAAACTAATGTAATTAAATGACTTCAAGGGTAAAATTCTCTAAACCCTAAAATTAGAGTGCTTGTGGAAAGTTTTAGTTTCCACCGCCTGTATATTGAATATAAATCTATTAAAAAAATAGAAGTAAAATTGCTAATTTGAATTTACTTCAAGGGAAAACTTATCCCTTAAGCCTTATATATTTATTAATTTTGTTTTCTTTTGTTTTTAGGGTAAACTACATGAGTGGTCACCCAACTATCACCTTTTTCTTATTTTGGACACCTAACTAATTCTCTAAACCCTAAAATTAGAGTGCTTGTCGATTTCACGTTCGACTGCATGTCGTTTGCCGTTTTTGGCGACGCCGTGTTGGGGGAAATGATTGCCTTGGTCCGGCGACCAAAGAGCTGTGCTTAGGGGCAGTGATCGGCGGCGTAAGCAGCGGCGATTTGGGGGTTTGGGTTTGGGCAATTTTAGGGATTTAGGGGCTGCTTTGTAAAAATTGTAAACTTACGAGATTTTATGAAAAACAGATTTTTGTTTGTTTTTAATTTTAAATTTTGAAAAAATAAATAAATTAAATATACCACGTGTCAAGCATTGATTGGTTAGAGATTTTTTAATACCCACTAATGGTAGGCACCTAAAATTATAACTTTTAAAACTTTGGGCACCTATTTTTAGAAAATAAAGCTTTAGGCACCTAAAGTTCAAAAACGACATACTTTGTGCACCTATTTTTGGTTTAAGCCTTAAAAGTTCTATCCCTAATTCACCGTTATTTCAGCAACTCAATTGTCACCGGTGAGCTGGGGGTTATTGATTTGTTTGGCCATTGCCCATATTCCTAGAACACTTTTCGGACAAAGTCATTATCCTCCAGGGTTGTAAAAATAGATAATCGGATCGGTTTCAGGTCGGGTCAAATCAGATACATGTCAATTCAGGTCAAAAAATTTTTTTGACTCGACTCGGGTCGGGTGCGGGTCAGTAGCAGGTCGGGTCCATTTCATTTCGGGTCCATTTCAGGTCGGGTTCAAACAGATCGGGTCCGAACCAGGTAATTGGCAGGTTAATTCGGGCTAGGGTAGACTTCAAGTCGGGTTCATTTAAGTCTGGGTTCATTTCAGGTCGGTTTCATTTTAGGTCGGGTTAATTCGGGTTTTGAATTTATATTATTTTTTAGTTCGATACAATTGTACAAGTAGTGGATATTTATTTCGAGTTAATTATTTAACGTCTTTCATGGAATCACATTAAAAATAAAAATTTGGCACTAGAAATGAATAAACATATCATAAATGATTCATATCTAAAATAATAAAGTAAATTAAAATTTTGAAATAGGGTCAATTTTGAATAAAAACAAAGTTTTAGGGACTATAATGAACAACAAATAATAAATAAGAGTTAATTTGGACTAAAAATAAAAGTTGTAAGGACTTAATTGGATTGAACTAAAACTTAAAAGACTTAAATGAAAAATATCTAAAATTTAAAGGGCTACAAAATATTTAGCCCATCTAAAATGAATGGGTGGTGGGATATGAGCCCAAAGCCCCAAACTATTAATAATTATTATTTATTATTAATTATTATATTATATATACATTATATAACTTATAAGTTTTAATATATATATATATATATATATATGATCAGTGCATAAAAGTTCTATATTTTACCCATCATTTATCCTTATTTTTGCTGCACTCAAGCATGTTTAACTGCATTTTAGGTTAAGTTTTGCATCAACATCACATTTAGATAAAACTGCGCAGATACTGCTAAATTTGGTTATTTTTGCAGGTATCTGCCGTGACAGCACCCAGGGCAGCATCCAGGGCAGCAGTCGTGACAGCATCCAGGGCAGCAGTCGTGACAGCACCCAGGGCTGCAGTCGTGACAACAGCCGTGACAGCAGTCGTGGCAGGCGCTGGGCAGTGATGCAGAAAAGCTGGAACTAGCAGTCAAGGAGGACGATGCTGCCATGGTTGCCGCCATGACAACAGAGGACGACAGCAGTTTTGAGGAGAAGAAGCAAAGTGGACCTCGACAGATAGAGAAAATTAAGCTCGTCTATCGTGGAAAACCAGTATATTTTTCCAAGCCCTATATCAGAAAGAATGCCAAGCCCAAAGTTCAAGGAGAGAAAATCCCAAGCAAGAAGGGGGACTATTTAAAGTTAGATTCTTTGAAGATTTAGTCTTTATTAGAGTTGTACTTTAATTTAAAGTTGTATTCTTGCTAGTTAAGAAAACTTGAACCCAAAGCCTATATAAGTGCATGTATTTCGACCTAGGAAGGATATAACAGATTACCTTAGCCTTCTTCCCAAAAACCTAGCCGTTTTCCTTCCCTCATCATGTTCTAAATTCCCCTTAGGGCCACGGGTTGTTTTGTAAAGTAGTTGCAAGGGTTGCTTTTGTTTTAGGAATTTTTAGTTCAATAAAATAAACTTCAAGTTCTCTTATTCTGGTTATTAACATCTTGCAAGAGCATCGGGAGAGCATTGTGAGGTTATCTATTTACTTAATATCGGGAGAGTTAAGTATACGAAAGGAATAAGTGCGAGTTCTCTAGTTTATAGTTGAACTATCTCGGACCTAGGGATAGGACGAGGTTAAGTGGCTAAAGAAGAATTCAACAACATCGGTGTTCATCCTTCGATTCACGCCGGGAGGTACCATCAAAGACGTGATCATCGACAGACTTGGACCTAGGGATAGGCCAAGGCACAACAGGGATTCTTGCCAAACTTGAAGTACGAAGTTGAGTATTCGCTGCCGCGACAAGCAACAGACTGTCGCCGCGACAGGTACTGCCGCGACGGGAACGACGACAGAACTGGATTTCCTAGACTTAGCAATACCTGCACTACTGAGCAATTCAATACCAGCCCATTCTCTCATTCTTGATTTCTCTCACTCTTTTATTAAAGTATTATTTATTATTTTCGTGACAATATCTTAATCTACTCTTTTCCCCTTGTACAGATAGCGAAGGAAAGGGTTAGCCCAGTCCCTGTGGAGACGATATCCGATACTCTAGTATCACTTTATTACTTGCGACGTGTACACTTGCACTCAATTGCGATAAACACTTTTACACGCAACAATATATATTAATTATATTTATATGTTATATTATAAAATTTAATATATATATATATATATATTATATGTTATATTAATTATTATGTACGTACGTAGTACGTATACATATAATATATATGTATATATTTATATGTTATATTATAAGTTTTAATATATATATATACATTTGTGTGTATTATATGTTATATTAATTATTATGTACGTACGTACTACGTATACATATAATATATATGTATATATTTATATGTTATATTATAAGTTTTAATATATGTGTGTGTGTATTATATGTTATATTAATTATTATGTACATACGTACTACATATACATATAATATATATTAATATATGTATATTATACAAGTTTTAATATATATATATATATATGTATGTATATGTATTATATTATATATGTATATGTATTAGGGTTTAGGGTTAATACATACATACTTAATACATCATATACATATATGTATATGGATTATTGATTTGTGGTTTATGGTTTATGGTTTACGGTTTGAGAGTTATGGTTTATATTTGATGATTTGGGGTTTAGGTTGTTGTATTAAGGTTTACGAGTTATCATTATTGTTTATGGTTTAGAGTTTAAGGGTTTAGGGTTTATGGTTTAAAAGTTAGGGTTTATGGTTTATATTCGAGGGTTTGGGGTTTATGGAGTTGCGTTAGGGTTTACGAGTTATCATTATTGTTTATGGTTTAGAGTTTAAAGGTTTAAGGTTTAGGGTTTATGAGTTAAGAGTTAGGGTTATATTCGAGGGTTTATGGTTTATATTAGAGTATTTAGGGTTTAGGGTGTTGCATTAAGGTTTATGAGTTATCATTATTGTTTGTGGTTTAGAGTTTATGGTTTAGGGTTTATGATTTAAGAGTTATGGTTAATATTTGAGGGTTTAGGGTTCAAGAGTTAGGGTTTATATTTGAGGGTTTATGGTGTTGTATTAGAGTTTACAAGTTACCATTATTGTTTATGGTTTATGGTTTAAGTATTTAGGGTTTAGGGTTTATGATTTAAGAGTTATGGTTTATATTTAAGGGTTTATGGTTCATATTAGACTATTTAGGGTTTAGGGTGGTTTATTAGGGTTTATGAGTTTTCATTATTGTTTATGGGTTAGGGTTTAGGGTTTATGATTTAAGAGTTATGGTTAATATTTGAGGGTTTAGGGTTTAGGGTTCAAGAGTTAGGGTTTATATTTGAGGGTTTATGGTGTTGTATTAGAGTTTACAAGTTACCATTATTGTTTATGGTTTATGGTTTAAGTATTTAGAGTTTAGGGTTTAGGGTTTAGTGTTTATCATTTAAGAGTTATGGTTTATATTCAAGGGTTTATGATTTATATTCTAGGGTTTATGATTTAAAGTTTAGGGTTTAAGGTTTGAGAGTTAGGGTTTATATTCGAGGGTTTAGGGTGTTGCATTAAGGTTTACGAGTTATCATTATTGTTTATGGTTTGGAGTTTAAGGGTTTAGGGTTTAGGGTTTAAGAGATAGGGTTTATGTTCGAGGGTTTATGGTTCATATTAGAGTGTTTAGGGTTTAGGGTGTTGCATTAGGGTTTATGAGTTATCATTTTTGTTTATGGTTTAGAGTTTATGGTTTATGGTTTATGGTTTAAAGTTTAAGGTTTATGATTTAAGAGTTAGGGTTTATATTAGAGGGTTTAGGGTTTATGGTGTTGCATTAGGGTTTATGAGTTATCATTATTGTTTATGGTTTAAATTTTAAGGCTTTAAGGTTTAGGTTTATGATTTAAGAGTTAGAGTTTATATTCGAGGGTTTATGGTTCATATTAGAGTGTTTAGGGTGTTACATTACAGATTATGAGTTATCATTATTGTTTATGGTTTAAGGTTTAGGGTTTAGGGTTTAAGGTTTAGGGTTTATGATTTAAGAGTTAAGGTTTATATTTGAGGGTTTATTATTTATATCTGATGGTTTAAGGTTTAGGATGTTGCATTAGGGTTTATGAGTTATCATTATTGTTTATGGTTTAGAGTTTAGGGTTTAGGTTTTAGTGTTTATGAGTTATCATTATAAAATAAAAAAAACCCTAAACCCTAATGATAACCCTAAACTCTTAACCAAAAAATGAACCCCTTAACCCCAAACACTAATTCAAAAACACTAAAGTGAAAGAAAACCCCTAAATCCATAAACTTAAACCCATAAAATCAAAACCCTTAATCATATATTATCATACCATTAAACCCTAAACCTTAAACCTAAAACCCTAACAATAAACCTTAAACCCTAAACCCTAAACATTAAATCATAAACCCTTAAACTAACCTTAGTTCATTAAACACTAAACCCTAATTCAAAACCATAAAACACTAACCCTATAAATTTAAACCCTAAAATGCTAAAACTATAAAACCTTAAAATTAAATTTTAAACCCTAAAAACCTTTAACCCTAAACATTTAAAACAAAACCCTAATTCAAATCGCTGAACCATAAACCCTATTAAATAATAAATGTAAACCCTAAAATAAACCACTAAACCCTAAAACCTAAAAATAAATTAATTCACCCTAAACAAATCAATAAACCCTTAATTTAAAACATTTAAAAACGAAACCCTAAACCCTAAATTAAACCCCAACCATAATTCTTAAAACTAAATTAAGGATGGAATTGAAAATAAAACAAAGCTTTAAGCTCAATTTCACAAAAAAAGACGAAATTGAAACAAATTAAACTTGGAATGCTTGCAGAAAAAGACCCGAAAAATAACCCCTCACCCGTTTCAAAACACACGAATCCTTTTGACCCACTTTATGATTATAAATAAAACCTCACCCCTCAGCCATTTCACACATTTCTTCCCTACGGTTACTCTGCCAAAATATACTCTCATATTCTCTCTCTTCCACAAACACCAATTTCCCAAATTTATATCCACTTTTTTGATCAAAAACTTGGTTTTAAACCAAGTTCATCCTTGTTCTTCCAAAAAAACTTCCCAGATCCTCTACAAACACCTATACCCTCCTCAAACTTGTTTATATTCGATCAAAACCCAATCTTTTCTCAAGAACAACCTTGTGTTCTTGAGATTTCCTTACTTTGATCCTTCAAAACCCTAAACCTATCTTCAATTCTATTTTAACCTAAACCCTAACCCTAACCCTAAACCCTTAATTCCTAAACTCTAACCCTAAACCCTTAATCCACAAACCCTTCACTTTTCAGTTTCTCGAACCTTCTCTGCCTTTTCGTATTCTCATCCAACCTTTTCATATTCTGACCCTTCACTTTCCAGTTTCCAGAACCTTCTCTGCCTTTTCATTTCCGGGATCTGATCTTCTCTGCCTTTCCAGTTTCGGTAAGATCTCTTCTCTTCTCTCAATTTTTATTATATATTTTTTTCGTTTAATGTTTAGTTTCTATTTTTTTAATTTTTACTAATTGTTTACCTTTTTTACTTAGGAAGGTTTCTGGCTTTTGTCAGATTGTTCATCTTTCGCGTGTATATTTCTGCTTGTTGGTATATTTCTGTTTGCCTTTTCATTTGGTTGCATGTATACTTCCGTTTGCCTTTTCATTTGGTTGCATGTATACTTCTGGTTGCCTTAATAGTTTTGCATGTATATTTCTATTTGCATGTATCGTTTTTGGTTGCCTTTATGTATATGTTTTAATGTTTTATTGTATAGTTGTTTTAATGTTTCTGTTTATGTGTTGTTGGTTTAGTATGCATGTTAGGGTTTCCTTGGTTTTATCCGAGTGTTTAGGTTAGACTACCAGACCTGCGGGGCTACTGGTGCCAAATGGGGTTTTTAAAAGACCCTGTGGACTGGTTTAACAACGCCACGTGTAAGAATTAAACTGAAACCACTTAGATTGTCTGGTTTAGGGTTTTACTTTGTTCTGGATTTTGTTATGTATATGTCTTAATGTTTCTGCTTATGTTATGTATATATTTATGTTTATATGTTTGTCTTAATATTTCTGGATTCTTTGACATGCATTCTTTAATTGTGTTTTTAACTGTTTGTGTCGTTTTTGGGATTTCACAGTGTTCTATTTTCTTCATTTAGCACAACTATGCATATGGATGATATTTCCTATGAGTTGGAGTTTCCCGTTCAAAGAGGTGTACTCCTTTGTCTTTTTTATTTTTAGCAGTTTAGTTATCATTTGATCAATCCCTAATTCAATTTGTTTCTGTTTTGTTTGAAGCGGATGTAAATGGCCAAGCCTCTGAAGTTGTTCCTTCCTCTAAAAGGAGGGCTTCAACGGCTTCATCAACAGAGTTTGAGAGAAGAACTTCTCCTGTTTGGGATCATTATTGCTTCGTTAAGGAGCATGATGGTCTTTTTGCTGAATGTAAGTATTGCAAAACAAAAAGGTATAAAGCTGATTCTTATATTGGCACCTCTAACCCTAAAAGACATACTGAAAAATGCCAAGCCTACAAGGACTTCCTTGTAACTAATCCTTGTAGTTGTTTAGAAAGTTCTTTTGATCAGAAAACTTATTGTGATTTGTTTGCTAAAGATATTATGTGTCATGGTTATGCATTGAGCATGATAAACTTAGGATTTTGCATCGTTATCTTAATTCTAATGTCAAGGATATCTCTAGGTATACTATTACTAAGCATTGCATGTTAAAGCATGAGAAGCATAAGAAATTGTTACTTGATGCAATGCATTCTATTTCAAGTCGAATCTGTTTTACATGTGATGGTTGGTCTACTTGCACTTCACGTTCATATTTTGCTATGACTGCACAATATGTTGATAATAATTGGAAACTTCAGTAAAAAATATTGAACTTTCGTCGTTTCCCCCACCCCATGACGATGATTATATTTATAAATTTGTGAAAAAATGATATGTGAGTGGGGTCTTGAGAAGAAAGTTTTTACTATTACCCTTGATAATGCTTCTACAAATGAGAGAATGATTAAGCGCCTCAAAGACGATTTGCATGACATATCTCCCCTTCCTTCCAATGGTAAGTACCTTCACATTAGATGTGCTGCTCATATTGTGAACTTGATAGTTCAAAAAGGGTTGAAGGTAATTGTGTTGAGATTTAGGGGGCTCGATTCCTTCAACCGTTCTTGCTCGCCAAGTGTGGAGAAGTTGGATAATTTGGGTGAAATTGTGGGAAGGAAAAGATGGACAATTTACACAAGGATTTATAGTGGTTCAACCTTCTAACCAAGGTCTACATCCACTACCTTAGCTTCCCACTAAGGATTTCCAAACAAATTCACTAAGAATTTCGTCCTTTTTTCTTGGATTAGGAGGAAACCGTTACAACGATCAAACTTTCTACCCAAAGCTTGATCAAACACTCTCTTACAAGAAAAAGACTTAGCAAATTAGAAATCCCTCAAATAGGTATATGTTTGCAATACTAGGCACTCACCCAAAACCTAAACACTTGAGCAAATTTAACAATGTTAAGCTCACAAGTGTTGTCTAAGCAAGAAATATACAATTAAAGCTCTAGACAAATTTTGACATCATAATGTTGTAACAATTGAAGCATTAACCATTACAAGATGCTTGAAGGTCTCTTTTATACTTCTTGATGAGTTTGTAGCCGTTACTAGCCGTTGGGATTGAATTGGAGCCGTTGGAGCCTATATTTCCCACCATAAATACAGTTTTGTAGCTTGGCGTATCAATACCCTTCAAACCGTATCGATACAGTCCCGATAAGGAATTAGTTGTTGGGCTTCTTCAGCTGATGCGTATCGATACGCTTACCTAACGTATCGGCACGGTCCTGCAAATTAAAAGACCGTTGGGAAAATGACCGTTGGGGTAGTTAGGCGTATCGGTACGCGACTAGCCGTTGGGCTATTTCAAAACACACCGTATCGATACGGCAAGCGTATCGGTACGGGTTTTGGCTACTGGAAAGTTCATGTAGTTGAAACTCTAAGGCGTATCAGTACGGTCCAAGACCGTATCGGTACGGACACCTGAAGTTCTTGGTTTTGACTACTTTAAATGTACTTTAAATCATTCAAAGCCTTGTAAAATCCTTAAACATATTTTCAGGTTGTTTTTGACTAAAAAAATATTTTAAATTCTTTTCAATTTAGTCCAAAACATTTTTCAAATATTATATCAAAACACTTAGTTCTACAATCTCCCCCTTTTTGATATAATAAAACCAACTTGAAAAATTGTTTGGGATTCTCTCCCCCTCTGTATTTAAAAAATTGAATAAGAGACTTAAAATTTAAATTTGATTAAGGCTCCCCCTTATTCTCTTGAAAAACTTGAAAAATCAATTTTTCAAACCATTTCTCCCCCTTTTTGTTATATCAAAAAGAATTTAAAATGACATTGAGCTCAAAATAACTTAGGAGGTAAAAAGAAAATTTGACACACTTAAAAATTTTGTTTAAAAATTGGCTCCCCCTTACTCAAAGCATCATAAGAATGTTAGTTCAACATATATGATTATCTAGTTGACATAAATGAAAATAAATCAAACAAGAACAAAAACAACTAGATTTTACCACACTTGAACCCAAGGGAGGATGTGAAGCCTTCCTTATTCAAGTGTTCTTCCTTTGTGTGCATGGAGCTCCCCCTCAATTTTTGACTTGTTGATCATTCTCCATCACACCTAGCAAAAGACAATCAAGTAATTTTTGGTATCTAAATTGCTTTGGATCCATAGACATTAATGGCACAAAATTTAGTCCCCTTAGGAATCCATTTTTCAATTTTATCATTTTTAGTTGAAGTGGTTAGTCCTTTTGGGACCCAAACACTTCTAAAACATTTACCATTCACAAATCTAGGGGCACTAGATTGTCTTACATAAAAATTTGATTTTCCAAAACTATTTTTCTTTTCAAATTTATTGGAAATCAAATCTTTTTCTTTTTGAACTTTAAGAAGCAAATTTTGTAAATCAAGACATTTTTGTTCAAATCTTTCAATTTTGCTTCAAGTTCAAGATTTGTTTTGGAAAGCAAATCATTTTCAATTTTTATTTTTGAAATCAACTTTTTGTTCTTGGAAAATGATGCCTTGAATTCCAAAAGCAAATCATCATAGGCATCTTGAAACTCATCAAATGTATATGAATTTGAAATAGATGAGTTAGAAGTTACCTCCCCCTCATTGAGGGCCATCAAGCATAGGTGGGCTACTTTATCATTGGTGGAGTCTTCATCACTCTATGTGGCCACATATACTTGTTTTGAAGATGATCCCCTCTTTTTGGATTTGTGGGAGTCCTTCATCTTCTTCCTCGATTCATGCTTGGATTTATCCATTTCGCTCTTCATGAACCGGGTGAATTTGTTTAAGAGATAGGCCATCTCTTCATCTTCACTTTCCTCCTCACTCGAATCTACATGATGGCATGTGGAGGATTTGAGAGCTACGACACTTGCATTGATGCCTAGCTCCATGATCTTCTTCTTCCCCATAGCTCTAATCTTTCATTCTTCTTCTCCTCTTCTTTGTTTTTCTTTATTATTTGGTGAGTGAGAAGTGACCCCATGAGTTCATCAAGCTTTAAGGTTTTGAGATTCTTGGCTTCGATGATGGCGGTCCTCTTTGAGTCTCATGACTCGGGAAGGGAGTAGATGAGCTTTCGGACAAGCTTCTCTTCCGGGATGGCTTCTCCATAACCTTTGAGTCCATTTGTGATAGTGGAGAACCTATCAAACATCTTCTCGATGTTCTCTTCCGGATCCATCTTGAAGTTCTCATACTCTAAGGTGAGGAGCCCGATCTTGGTCTCCTTTACTTCATTCGTCTCTTCATATGTGACTTTAAGCTTGTCCCATACTTTCTTGCACTCTTACAAGAAGACATCTTCTCATAGATGGTTGGGCCAAAAGCACAAAATAGGATGTGCAAGGCTTTGCAATTTAGTTCCATCTTCTTGCGATCTTCGGCACTCCATTCTGCTTTGCTTCGTTGAAGCTCGAACGGACCATCTTCAACTATGTCCCATAGCTTGTAGTCTCTAGACTTCATGAAGAATTTCATCTTTGTCTTCCAATGGGCATAGTGATTTCCGTCGAAGAAAGGTAGTTTGTCGATGGATTGCGCCATTTGAGCCGGTTGGTGAAATAATGATCGAACTTGTCGAATCTTCTCAATAGGATGTGAATCCCCTTCGATTGAGCCAAGCTCTGATACCAATTGTTGAGATTTAGGGGCTCGATTCCTTCAACCGTTCTTGCTCGCCAAGTGTGGAGAAGTTGGATAATTTGGGTGAAATTGTGGGAAGGAAAAGATGGACAATTTACACATGGATTTATAGTGGTTCAACCTTCTAACCAAGGTCTACATCTACTACCTTAGCTTCTTGCTAAGGATTTCCAAACAAATTCACTAAGAATTTCGTCCCCTTTTCTCGGATTAGGAGGAAACCGTTACAACGATCAAGCTTTCTACCCAAAGCTTGATCAAACACTCTCTTACAAGAGAAAGACTTGGCAAACTAGAAATCCCTCTAATAGGTATGTGTTTGCAATACTAAGCACTCACCCAAAACCTAAACACTTGAGCAAATTTAACAATGTTAAGCTCACAAGTGTTGTCTAAGCAAGAAATATATAATTTAAGCTCTAGACAAATTTTGGCATCATAATGTTGTAACAATTGAAGCATTAACCATTACAAGATGCTTGGAGGTCCCTTTTTATACTCTTTGATGAGTTTGTAGCCGTTACTAGCCGTTGGGATTGAATTTGAGTCGTTGG
Source organism: Hibiscus tridactylites (assembly GCA_958450335.1). NCBI lineage: Eukaryota > Viridiplantae > Streptophyta > Magnoliopsida > Malvales > Malvaceae > Hibiscus > Hibiscus tridactylites. Next base: position 56,147,189 of record OY288275.1, read on the forward strand.
AGCCTTTATTTCCCACCATAAATGCAGTTATGCAGCTTGGCGTATCGATACCCTTCAAACCGTATCGATACGGTCCCGATAAGGAATTAGCCGTTGGGCTTCTTCAGCTGATGTGTATCGATACGTTTACCTAGCATATTGGTACGGTCCTGTAAATTAAAAGACCGTTGGGAAAATGACCATTGGGGTAGTTAGGCGTATCGGTACGCGATACACCCGTATCGGTACACGACTAGCCGTTGGGCTATTTCAAAACACACCGTATCGACATGGCAAGCGTATCGGTACGAGTTTTGGCTACTGGAAAGTTCATGTAGTTGAAACCCTAAGGCGTTTCGGTACGGACACCTGAAGTTCTTGGTTTTGACTACTTTAAATGTACTTTAAATCATTCCAAAGCCTTGTAAAATCCTTAAACATATTTTCAAGTTATTTTTGACTAAAAACTTATTTTAAATTCTTTTCAATAGTCCAAAACATTTTTCACATATTATATCAAAACACTTAGTTCTACAAATTGATTCTTCTGTTGTTAAGTTGTGTGAAATTGTTAAATTTATTGACTCTTCTGATTCTAGACTATGCAGCTTTGGTTCTACTGTTAGAGATTGTGGTTCTGATTTTTCTGGTAAGTTGGTATTGGATGTTCCTACTCGATGAAACTCCACTTATTTGATGCTACGTAGGGATATTGATGCTAAGTTAGCTATTAATTTGTTTGTCAATAGAGAAAATGACCTGGATATTATATTAGAGGATGAGTGGGAAACTATTCAATTAATTTGTGATTTTCTTGAGCCTTTCTTTGAAATTACTACTCTATTCTCATGATCCAAGTATCATACTTCTAATTTGTATTTGGGTAATGTTGTAGCTATTGAGAAGTTGTTGTGTGATGCTCACAATGATCCTTGTGAAGGCATTTCTTCAATGGCATGACCTATGCTTGAGTTGTATGAGAAATACTGGTCTGAACACTTGATCATTCTGTATTTTGCTGTTTTGTTTGATCCTCGTTATAAGTTGCAACTTTTGAAGGAGTTGTATGGTGTCCTCTATGTTGAGGATGGGGTTTAAAGGAGGGTAAGTCTTGTTTACAATGAGTTTGTTAGTTTGTATATCTATTATTCTAGATATGTTCTTTGTTCTTCCTCTTCTAATTCTTCTGTCCAAAGTAATTCATCTCAAAGTACAAGTTTGTCGAGTTCTTATCGGCCTCGGACATTCAAAAAAATCAAATTTGTTTCAGGTCAGTGTTATTTAGGCTACTATTTTCACTTTTAATTTTTTTTTCATTTACAGTTTGCTAACTCTTTTTTCTGTTTTATTGTAGAACTTTGATGATAATTTGGCTGCTTCTAGGAGTGGTAAATCTGATGTTGACTCTTACATTTCTTTGCCCCTTCTCTCTCGCACCGATGATTCTGAGTTTGATATTTTAGATTATTGAAAAACACAATCTGTGTCTTTTCCTGTACTTTCACTCGTAGCTAGAGATGATTTAGCCATTCCAATCACTTCAGTTGCTTCAGAATCCTCATTTAGCATGGGGGGTTCAGATTTTGAACAAGTTGAGGGCTAAACTTTTGCCTACAAATGTTGAGATTTTTGTTACAACCCGTAATTGGTTGTACGGTTTAGAACCTTAGGAGAAAGATGAAGAATATCTTTCTGTTGTAAATGATTCTTCATTGTCTGATGTTGCTGTTGAAGATCTCCTTCTTGAATAAGGTATTCTTCTCTCTTTTCTTCTATTAGTGTATCTTCTTTTTTAATCTTGTTTGTTGTTTTAAATTGGTTACTAATGGTTCTATTTTTTGTAGGGTTCCTTAACAACAATCAAGAAAGCACTTTAATGCTTAGGGGGTCTACTAAGTAGTGACTTAAGATGTAAATTTAGACATTCTTCTCTCTTTTCTTATGTTAGTCTTTATGTTCTGTTTTATATTTCTGATAGTATTTTTTTCGTTAGTCTTAATGGTGTTTTCTTAAATGCTTAGTGTTGCTGCTGGTTGTGACTTAGTGCTGGTGGTTGCTTGTTGATTTTTTGTTCTGTTTTGACTGGTGGTTGGTACTAGATGGTTGCTGGTTTACTTGATAATTTTTCACTCTTATCTAAGTAGTTTAAATACTTGTTTGAATACTTTATTTTGCTTATGTTTTGTTTTCTTACTGTTTTTTTAATTGCTTAGTGTTGTTGCTGCTGATTATGAGTTAGTGTTGGTGGTTGGTGGTTGGTTGCTGGTTGCTAGTTGCTCCTGTTTTGATTGGTGGTTGGTGCTTCCTGGTTGCTGGTTTACTTGGTAGTTTTTCACTCTTATATAAGTAGTTGCTCAAGTTTAGTTATGTTGGTTTCTTATGCATGTTACCTACATCTTAACTTGATGGTAGCATTTAGATTTGTTAGTTTGATGAAGACTTTTCTAATAGCAAAGTGTAGTTTTTAGTTTTGTTAAACTTTACTATAAGATCTAAGAGCTAAGATATCACCCATCAAACTTGTATTTTTGAATTTTCAGTTTGTAGAATTGTATGTTTAAAGAATACTAACTTGAATTATGTTGTAATTCATTTCTGTTTATTTTCATTTGTACTTGTATTTCGAATGAAATTTTTAAGTTTATTATCAAGTGTTCAACAAATACGCAAATACATTCAAACTTTAACATAATTTTGCACAACTTATAAAAAAAAATTTGTTTTAACTTAACAAATATTTTGCACAACTTGTAATCAAAAATTGTTTTTAAATTTATAAGAAAAAAATTCGTTTGAATTTAAATGTTATGTTACAAGTTTATTTTTTAAATTTTTTAAAAATCAATTAGGCTGGAAGTATAAATATATATAATATTTTAAGTTAATAAAAAAACAAGTTTATATTTTAAGTTGGTGAAAAACAATTAGATTGGAAGTATAATATTATGTATAATATTTTAAGTCAGTTAAAAATCAATTTAAATTTTAAGTTGGTTAAAAATCAAGTAGATTTGAAGTATAATAATATGTATAATATTTTAAGTTAATTAAAATTTAATATATATCATATTTATGTATATTGTATATGTTATATGTATTATGTATATAATATGTAATATATGCATATTATATGTATTATGTATATGTTATATTATGTATATGTTATATATATTATGTATCATGATTCATGTATGTGTATGTATATAATATGTATGTGTATGTGTATATATATTAATATATATGTATATGTACTTATGTGTGTATGTATGTATTTATGTATTATGTGTCATGTGTGCATATATATATCATATCATATGTATATCATATCATATGTACATTTATGAAATTTTTAAATTCATTAAGTCATGAATTTCGGGTTAATATCAGTTCAGGTTAACAACAGTTCGGTTCAAAACAGGTTGGGTTCAAAACAGGTCGGGTAAAATCAGATCTCGGGTCGATTCAGTCGGGTAATATCATGTAATTTACCATGTCGGTCTCAGGTTCGGGTTCGTTTCAGTCGGATGCAGGTCGGGTTTCGGGTCAAAATTAACATGTCAAATTCGGGTTCGGGTCGTTTTCAGTCAGACGCAGATCGGGTTTGGTTGCTATAGTAACATGTTCAATTCGGGTTCGGGTCAGCAACAGTCAATTACAGATCGAGTTCAGTTCATCAAATCCTCGGGTCAAACCAAGTTCTGACTCGAGCTGATTTTAGTCAGGTTTTCAGGTCGAGTCAATTTTTTACATCCCTATTGTCCTCATTATCGAATAAAAACTTTGTTGTTATTTCTGCAACCTCTCTCATCACGGGCTTTACTTATAAGGAGGGATCAATGGATGCTTGGCGGCACCAAAATGTCCAGTTTCATGGATGGATCTGTTGTTGTTCGTGTTTGGCCATCCATTTTCTCAATTCCTTCATAGCAGATTTTAGTGTTTTCTTTCTTTCGACCATTTCTCGTTTTACTTCTTTCTTCCATCTTTTTCATGCTTCTTGACCCGAATTTCCATCTAGGCCCATGTCCTTTTGGAAAAGAAAAGCCATTATTCAAAGACTTAAATGAAAAATAAATGCTTAAAGTATAATTTTTTTGAACTGTAGGTGCTTAAAGTATTCTTTTGTAAAAATAGATGTCTAAAATTTCAAAAGTTGTAATTTTAGGTTCCTAGTAATTAACTAGTGTTAAAAAAACAACCATTAACCACTACAAAATCGACACGTGTCATTTTAAAATTCTTTAAATTATTTTTTTTAATAATTTAAAATTTTAAGAAAAAAATCTTGAAATTCCAAAATTTTCTAAAATAGTCTCTAAATCCTAAATCCTCATCGCTGCCGCCACCGGCCGCCGTCGCCAGCCCCACCCTTTCAGTTGACGGACCCAACCTACTGTTTTCCTCCACTCGTTGTCGCTGAAAATCGGCGAACGGTGTGTCAGCAGAACATTTAACGCCGAACGTGAAATAATCGTTCGATTGGCACACTGTTTGCCAATTTCTGGCGATGACGAGTGGGGAGAAATGGCTGGATGAGTTTGGCGACCGAACGGATGGGGTCGGCGATGACGACCGACAGCAACAACGGTAAGGATTTAGGGATTTTTAGGGATTTAGGACTGATTTGAATTTTTTTTTTGTAAATTTCGGGATTTTTTAAAAAATTTAAATTTTAATGTTTTGTTTTTAAAAATAATTTAAAAATTGAATATTCCTGCCATGTGTCGTGTTCTAAATGTATAACGATTTTTTAACGACCGGACACCTAAAATTATAATTTTTAAAACTTTAAGCACCTACTTTTACAAAAAAAAAATACTTACACCTAAAATTTAAAAGTGATATACTTTGATCACTTATTTTTCATTTAAGCTTTATTCAAAATCCTCAATATAGAAAGTTAAGAAAGCACGCTTAATTTCTTGAATCTTCATCCGAAGCAATGTAGGGAATAAAAAAATAATGGAAGAAAGAGTCTCATGAACTAAAATTTTATGTTTAGTTCACCTTGTATTTGTGGTAGAGACTAACAACTATATCTCCGGTGACTCCATTAGCGTACCCTGAAATTTTTTATTATCAGCAATGGTGAAAATATCTGATGAAAATCATGAGATGGTGTTGTGCTTACGTAATTTGGAAGAAAAGAAACGATTGAAGAACTCATTCAAATAATTTGGACCAGCAGCTATATTTCTTTTGGCATGTGAAAGTCGTTGCGACGCCACCTTCTCCGTCTCCTTCAAAAGAAAAAAGAAAAATGCCGTGGCAAAAAATGAAGAGAGTTTCGAAGGTTGTGGAGTTCTATCACTCGCTTATGTGGAGAGATTGAGATAAGAAATTTTACCCAAATGAAATGCACAGTCGTTTTGATTTCTTTTTTTTTATTTTTGTTTCTTTTTAATTTTTTCCTTTTGTTCTTACGTGTATTTATAAATATTAAAAAAATGTGTTGAGTGGATCGAAAGATCGATATGAACTAAGAGGGGTGAATTGAATTTTTAAGGTTTGTGTGGTGGAAATTGCAAATTAAAAAGATTGACAAGGAATTTTAAAGTGGTTCAAGTTCCAAATGAACACTACATCCACTACCTTAGCTTCACTAAGGATTTGCAACAATTCCACTAATTGCTCTTCTCCTTTTCTAGGCTAAGGAGGCAACCCTTACAATTTTCGGTTAAATTTTCTACCCAATCCTCACACAAAGGTAACAAAGAATTTGATGGCTAAGATAGTATCTCTCAATACAAATTGTAGTCCAATTACAAGCACCCAACCCAATTGAAAAAGATAAGATTGAAAATTACAATTGGGGTTTCTAGACAATATGAGATTTTAGCACAAATGCTTGGATTTGATGTATGGATATTTGCTTTTGGATCAATAGTTGTTGCTGGAGCTTTTAGAGGTCCCTTTTATACCTTCTCATTGATTTCTAGTCGTTGTGGTTGTTGCATTCATCAATAGAGCCGTTGGGGATGTTATCTCACCTCCATAAATGCAGTCTGCAACAACCCGTTTCGGAACGCAGGGTACATGTTTCGAAACGAACTAAAATAGAAAGAGTCGTTGGGGTGCATTTAAGAGCCCGTTTCGAAACGTGTTGAAGCCGTTTCGAAACACTTTTGCCACTGTCAAGGGTCGTTTCGAAACAGCTTGAGCCCGTTTCGAAACACTCTAACGATCTTTGAAAATTCAGTTAAAAATATTACAACGGTCATAATTTTCAAATCAACATGAAGAACCGTTTCGAAACGCTTGAAGTCGTTTCGATACGGGTTCATATGTTCTAAAGTCGTTTCGATACGCGTATCGGAACATGGGTTGGCAGTGATGAAATCGTTTCGAAACGCCTTAGGCCGTTTCGAAACATGGACTTGAAAATCACTGTTTCGGCTTTAAACACTTAGAAAAATATTTGAAAATTTTATTTTTAACTTTGGCATAATCTTAAAATTATATGGGGATGTTTGAGAACTTAAAAATTCGTTTTGACATTTTTCAGTTTAGTCCTTAGGTTTTTAGTTATATCAAAATTAAAATATCGGTTTCACAATCTCCCCCTTTTTCATATAACAAAACCAAAGTTAAAATTTTTTAAGAATTTTGAAAATTTTGAACATATTCTAACTCCCCCTTAATTTAAGATAGGTTTTTAAAGTTTTAAAAATGTTTTAACTTTGAAATTCAAGTTTTAAAACTTAAAAACACTTTAAACATTTAAAACGAATTTTTGTTTTGGCTCTTAAATTTCTTCTCCCCTTTTTGTTAGATCAAAAATAATAGATAAGGCTCATAGAGAAGACAAAGGATTAGTACCAATAAGCATTAAGTAACAAGCAACACTAATACCAATTTATGAAATTAAAATATCCAAAGCATAAATCAACATTAAGTTCAAAATATAATCCCAAATAAAAGATCAAAAGCATAGGTTCCTAAAACATAATGAAACATAAAGATGCAATCTTAAACCTAAAATGCATAAATAATATGATATGATATGAAAGTCCTAGGTCTCGTCACCACCATCATCATCATCCGAAGTCTCATCATCGCTCTTGACTTGAGAACGGTGAAACTTTGTCCATTGGCCATAAAGAGTAGAGAAGGATAAATCCAAGTTCGAGTGGGAAGTCTTAAGAGATAGGAGGCGATCCTCGACATTTTGCAAGCGAGTGTCGATGGCACCAAAACCCGAAGCTATGCGAGTATCCAAGGCATTGAACCGTTCGGTAATGAGAGCCGTAAGAGCTTCATTGTTTCCAACTTGAACTTGCGGTGGAGGTGCAACGGGAGGAAGAGGAGCTTCTCTATCAACACGTTCCCAAACATCGTTCACATAGCGAAAACCTGACTTGCGAAGAGAGGACTCACCAATCATGGACTTGCGAGGTTCCGGGGAGTCGTAGGTGCAATCGAGACCAATGGTGCTAAAGATGTGGCTTAAGATCGTGCCATAAGTAAAGGATTTCAACTCATTGGTGTCAATAAGCTTAACATTATTGACCATCTCGGCAAAAATGATCTTAGCAACATTAGGACGCTCACCTCGACGGAAACATTCAAGCCAAAAGTGATCAACTTGACCAATATGAGAGTATTTACCTCCGGAAGGGCGAAGGAACCATGATACCATCAAGTGAAGAAAACGATCATGCGCATCCAAGGCAAGTGCCGGACTGGTGTTAGTGCCAAAGTGACGTTCATTCTCAATTCTTATATTCTTAAGGGAAAAGGTGGACTCCAAGAGAGCAACATTAACAGTAAACTTTTTCCCTAACATGAAAGATTCAATCCCTACAACATCGGTATTGGTTTCATCATTAATAAGACGAGCATTAGAGTAAAAGATGAGTACCATATGTTTGTAGCGAATATCTGGGATGCTCAACAAAGGAAGAAGATCCCATTCACTCAAACGCTCGAGGTAACGGAATAGGAATCGCTCGGAGTTGAGGAAATCAAGATCAATGACACGTTCACGACGAACTTCGAAATCCTTGATATATGTGAAACGAGCTCGCATCTCGGTAGTTCGAAGGGATTTTTGAAAGAGCAGAGCGAGATTAGGACGCATGCTCGACTCACCGGTTTGAACGGACTTACGCTTTTTGTTAGCTTGTTCCGACATCCTAAAAACATTAAGCAAGCATGTTTTAAAAATTAAGTGTATGCATAGATTTTTAAATTCAATCCAATAATAAATCCCACTTAGGTTTAAAAAAATAAAACAAAGAAAAATAAAAAAAAACAGTAAAAGAAAATACGACTGAAAAATTTTATATTCGAATCAAAAAATTTAAGATTTTGAAATTTTTTACAAGATATGGAAAACCCAAACATGAAAACATATAATTTATACAAAAATAAAATTTTCTAACCTAAGATTCGAACATAAATTGAAAGAAAAAGAAAAAGAGGAAAAATACCTTAGTTTGGGATTTTGGATGAATGGATGAAAATCCTTGCACAATGTTGATGAAACTTGCTTAGACTAGAGTTTTAGAGAAAAACCCCTCAAGATTTGGTGAAAAACAAAGAGGTTTAGAGGGTTTTTATAGGGAGAAAGTCGGTTTAGGGTTTTTAGGGTTTTGAAGAGTTTGATGTTAAAGTGAATTTTAACATTAAAAGCCCTAAATAAAGCTATCCGCGAAACCGTTTCGGAACGGTCTGGACCGTTTCGAAACGCGAGCACGAGGGTTTGATCATTTTGAGACTTTCAGCTGACTGTTTCGATACGGTGTTGACCGTATCGAAGCCCTGTTGACCCGTATCAAAACACGTTTCGATACACCCCTTGGTAGTAGCAAAAACGTTTCGAAACCCTTTGGAGGCGTTTCGAAACGCCCTTCTCTCAGACATGATTTTAAGGCATCCGTATCGAAACAGGTTCACCCGTTTTGATACACCTGGGCCTGGAAGTGTAGATGAGGCTCTAAAAGTGCAGAAAAATGAGTTTTTCTAAGGCATAACATGCATAAATGACATGAATGAGCAGACAAAACATATGCAAACATAAAAATACTCCCCCTAGATATAAGCATGGATGAAATTAGGAGTCTAAACACATAAACATGGCATTTCACAAGATCTAGCAATTTTGAGCACAAAAGAGGTTCTAAAAGGTCAAGATAGGCTAGCTAGACCTAACTCTCTCCTAAAAGACCAAAAACGCTCTTTGTCCAAAGGTTTTGTAAATATGTCCGCTAATTGATTTAAGGTGTCTACATACTCTATAACCACATCTTCTTTAAGGACATTATCTCTAGTGAAATAATGTCTTATTTCTATGTGTTTGGTTCTAGAGTGTTGGATGGGATTTTTTGTTAGACATATTGCACTAGTTTTGTCACATTTTAGGGGTATGTTTCAACTTTAATTCCATAATCTAAGAGTTGTTGCTTCATCCAAAGGACTTGAGCACAACAACTCCCTAAGGATATGTACTCGGCTTCGGTGGTAGATAAGGCTACACTATTTTGTTTCTTAGAGAACCAAGATATGAGCATACTACCTAGGAATTGACAAGTTCCCAAAGTACTTTTTCTATCGATTTTGCAACCCCCATAATTCGCATCCGAATAAGCATGAAGGTTGAAGGTAGAGTCTCTACGGTACCAAAGACAAAAACAAGGAGTATCTCTAAGGTACCTAAAGATTCTCTTAACGACTATAAGGTGAGACTCTCTAGGACTAGCTTGAAACCTAGCACACAAGCAAACACTAAACAAGATATATGGTCTACTTGCGGTAAGGTAAAGCAATGATCCAATCATAGAATGGTAAAACTTAGAGTCAACACACTTACCTCATTCATCTTTGTCAAGCTTTGTAGATGAGCTCATAGGTGTGGCTTGAGGCTTTGCATTCTCCAAGCCAAACTTCTTGAGCATATCCTTTATGTACTTTGCTTGATTGATGAAGGTGCCATCCTTCTTTTGCTTGATTTGGAGTCCCAAAAAGAATGAGAGCTCCCCCATCATGCTCATCTCAAATTCACCTTGCATTAACTTAACAAACTCTTGACAATGACATTCATTAGTAGAACCAAAAAAATATCATCAACATAAATTTGAACTACTAAGATGTCATTTTTATACATTTTTATAAAAAGTATAGTGTCCACCTTACCTTTTTCAAATCATTTTTCAATTAAAAAGTTTGAAAGTCTTTCATACCAAGCTCTAGGAGCTTGTTTTAAACCATAAAGAGCTTTGGTGAGTTTGAAAACATGATTTGGAAATTTTGAGTCTTCAAAACCCGGTGGTTGTTCCACATACACTTCTTCATTTATAAAACCATTTAAAAACGCGCTTTTAACATCCATTTGAAAAGGCTTGAAATTATGATAACATGCATATGCAAGCAACATCCTAATGGCTTCCATTCTAGCTACGGGTGCATAGGTTTCATCAAAATCTATTCCCTCTTCTTGAGTGTAACCTTGTGCTACTAGTCTAGTTTTATTTCTTACAATGTTACCACTCTCATCTAGCTTGTTCCTAAAGACCCATTTAGTTCCTATGGTAGATTGATTACTAGGTCTATCAACTAATGTCCAAACGTTACTTCTCTCAAATTTATTTAACTCTTCTTGCATAGCCATAATCCAAAAGTCATCTTTCAATGCTTCTTTAATATTATTAGGCTCTATGCATGAGATAAATGCAGCATGATTCATTAATCTAAGAGAAGATCGAGTGGTTACCTCCTTGGATGGATCACCCAAGATTTCACCATCTTTGACATAGTTGAACTCCCTTGGGTAGCTCACTTCCTTTTCCTCAAGAGCCAAGTCCTTCAAGGCTTCAAGAGGTGGATCTTGTGTGTCCTCTTCTTTTTTTGGAATCTCATCCTCCTTTGAAGTTTGTCCTCCATTAAAGGTATTTATGATTCCTACATCATCATCATCACAAGAATCCTTCCTTGGAAGGAGGTTATCATCGAATACAACATGAATAGATTCTTCTACTACTAAAGTTCTTTTGTTAAATACTCGATAGGCTTTAGAGGTTAAAGAGTAACCTATGAAAATAGCTTCATCACTTTTTGCATCAAATTTACCTAAGTTGTCTTTTCCATTATTTAAAACAAAACACTTGCAACCAAAAGGGTGAAAATAGCTAATGTTAGGCTTTTTAGATTTTAAAATCTCATAAGGTGTTTTCTTTAAAATTGTCCTAATCATTACTCGATTTACAATATAGCAAGCGGTGTTTGTGGCTTCCGCCCAAAATATTTAGGTAAATTGTTTTCATAAAGCATAGTTCTAGCCATTTCTTGTAAAGTTCTATTTTTCCTCTCAACTAACCCATTTTGTTGAGGAGTTCGAGGAGCCGAAAAATTGTGGCTAATACCATTTTCATTTAAAAAATCTTCAAACCCTAAATTTTGAAACTCGGTTCCATGATCACTTCTAATATGTGAAATTTTAAGTTCAAGATCATTTTGGGTTAGTTTTGAAAATGTGATGAATTTTTCCAAAGCCTCATCTTTAGTACTTAAAAATAGAACCCAAGTAAATCTAGAAAAATCATCAACAAGTACAAAAGCATAAGACTTACCACCCAAGCTCATAGTCCTAATTGGCCCAAATAAATCCATATGGATAAGCTGTAAACATCTACTAGTAGAAACATCATTAATGGATTTAAAGGAAGACTTATGTTGTTTACCCTTAGAGCATGCATCACAAATTTTATCATTTGAAAATTTTATTTTGGGTAAACCTCTAACTAGATTAAGGGAGACTAGTTTTTCTAAAACACTTATGCTAGCATGTCCTAGTTTCATATGCCACAACCATGCATCATTTTCATTTTGTGCTACTAAGCATGCATGGGATGTATGAATGTCATCTAGATGCACCATGTATATGTTCCCTATGCGATGACCTATGATCATAATATTATTAGATTTAATGTCTACAATTTTGCATCCATTTTTATCAAATAAAAAATTAAATCCTTTATCACACAATTGACTTATGCTCAATAAGTTGTGTTTAAGACCATTTACATACAAGACATTTTCAATAAGAATAGTAGAGTGATTACCTATGGAGCCAATACCTTTAATGTGGCCTTTGGAGTTGTCACCAAATGTCACTACTCCTCCACTTTTTGGCTTTAGATCCATGAATCTACTCTTCTCTCCGGTCATATGCCTTGAGCATCCACTATCAAGGTACCATGAGTTTTGACTTTATGCTTTGGCCTTGTAGCAATGCTCCCCCTACAAAAAAAGATATTAAGCTTTTATTTTTGGTACCCAAATCATTTTGGGTCCATGAGTGTTAGCTCCCAAAACCTTGGTTCCCTTAGGAATCCAAGATGACATAGCAATAATGTTATTAGATTTTATAAGTTCCTTAGGAACTCATACACTTCTAATTCTTTTAGCTCTACTATGTCTAGGGTAGCTTCCTCAAGTTAGAGGTTACCATGGAGGAATCTTCCTCAAGTGCCATGAGGCAAAGGTTAGTCACTTCTTGTTCGTCATCCTCCGATGACTCCTCATCACTCCAAGTAGCAAGTTTGGCTTTGAGCTTCTTCTTCTTCTCAAAGCTCTTCTTCTTGAGTTGAGGGCACTCCGAACGTATGTGGCCGGGTTGTTTGCACTCAAAGCAAATGATTTGATCCATTGCTTCTTCTTTGTTCTTGCTTTTGAAGTCCATTTTTCTTTGGATTTTTCTTCCTCAGTTGGACCTCATAAAGCGTGAGAATCGTTTGGCTATCATAGCCAATTCTTCTAGCTCATCCTCTTCACTAAAAGAGCTCTCTTCATGTAGTGAAGCTTTGAGAGCTATTCCCATCTTCTTCTTCTTCTCAACCTCTAGCTTTTCTACTCTTTTCTCTTCTTTCTTCTTCTCATCTTCCCTTCCTTGCTTCATAATCTCATGAGTAAGGAGAGAACCCACAAACTCATCAAGCTTTAAAGTCTTCAAATTTTTTGCTTCAATGATGGCAGTTCTCTTCCCATCCCAAGATTCGGGAAGTGAATAGAGTAGCTTCCGGAAAAGCTTGTCTTCCGGTATGATCTCTCCAAAACCTTTGAGCCCATTGACTATAGTGGAGAACCGATCAAACATCTTGGACACCGTCTCATCGGGCTCCATCTTGAAATTCTCATAACTACGATTGAGAATTCCAATCTTAGTTTCTTTAACATCGTTGGTTCCCTCATAGGTAGTCTCAAGAGTGTCCCACACTTCTTTGGCACTCTCAATGGATGACACTTTAGAATAGATGTCCGGACCAAATGAACAAAAGAGCATGTGGAGAGCTTTGTCATTTACTTGAACCTTTTTCCTTTCTTCTTCACTCATCTCCACCTTTTTCTTCAAGACCATCTTGCTTCATTGGAATGTAAGGGTCATCTTCAATGACATCCCAGACTAAGTAGTCATTTGACTTGATGAAGAGACGCATTCTATTCTTCCAAAAAGAATAGTTATCACCATTGAAGAAGGGATGCTTTGTAGTGGATTGAGACTTATACATGCCCGAACCGGAGGTTGAAGCCATCTCTTGATATTTGATGATCACACTCTTCCAAGGAACTCCTCTTGTGGTTGTTAATTGTGAAACAAATATTTTAATTTTGATATAACTAAAAACCTAAGGACTAATTTGAAAAAGTCAAAACGAATTTTAAGTCCTCAAAATATCCCCATATAGTTTTAATATTATGCCCAAGTTAAAAACAAGCCTTTCACATATTTTCTTCTAAGTGTCTCAAGCCAAAAACAGTGATTTTCAAGACCCCGTTCCGAAACGGCCCTTAGGCGTTTCGAAACGTTTTCATCACTGTCGACCATCGTTCCGAAACGTGTATCGAAACACTTTCACTCGTTTCGAAACGGTATCACTCGTTTCGAAACTGTTCTTCATATTTGATTTAAAAAAAGCTTCAACGGTTCAAATAATTGCTGATTTTTTAAATATAAAAGGGGTGTTTCGAAACGGATCAAGGCCGTTCCGAAACGACCCTTGATAGTAGCAATTTCGTTTCGAAACGGATTCATATCGTTTCAAAACGGGTCTTAAGATGAATTCAAAAATATGACCGTTATGTGTTTTTAACTGATTTTTTGAAAGTCGTTAAGGCGTTTCGGAACGGGCTAAGACCGTTCCGAAACGACCCTTGACAGTGGCAAAATCGTTCCGAAACGGCCCTAAGGCGTTTCGAAATGGGCTCTTAAATGCACCCCAACGGCTCTTTCTATTTTAGTCCGTTCCGAAGCATGTACCCCGTGTTCCAAAACGGGTTGGTGCAGACTGCATTTATGGTGGCAAGAGAGGGTTCCAACGGCTCCATTTATGTTCCCAACCACCCAAACGGCTAGAAATCAATGAGAAGGTATAAAAGAGACATCCAAAAGCATCAGCAACAACTATTGATCCTAAAGCAAACATCCAAACATCAAATTCAAGCAATTGAGCAAAAATCCCACTTTGTGTAAAAATCCCAATTTGTGTTCTTCATTCATACTTTGTAAAATTGGGTTGAGTGCTTGTATTGGGGCTATCATTTGTATTGAGAGATACCTTATTAGCCTACAAATTTCTTTGTTCTCTTGTGTGAGGGTTGGGTTGATTTTTGGGTAGAAAAATCAACCGAAATTGTAAAGGGTTGTCTCCTTGTCCTAGAAAAGGGGAAGATCAATTTAGTGAAATTGTTGCAAATCCTTAGTGAGACTAAGGTAGTGGATGTAGAGTTCATTTGGAACTTGAACCACTCTAAATTCCTTGTTCATCAATTTTTAATTTGCCAATTTCCACCACAATCCTTTAAATTTCCAATTCACCCCCCTCTTGGTAAATATCGATCTTTCGATCCACTCAACAATTGGTATCAGAGCTTAACTCTTTGAGGATTAACAACCACAAGAGGAGATCCTTGGAAGAGTGTGATCATCAAAATATCAAGAGATGGCTTCAACCTCCGGTTCCGGCATGTACGAGTCACAATCGACCACAAAGCCTCCTTTCTTCAATGGTGACAACTATTCTTTTTGGAAGAATAAAATGAGGCTATTCATCAAGTCTAGTGACTATCTTGTGTGGGATGTCATTGAGGATGGGCCATACATTCCATTGAAGCAAGATGGTGAAGGCAAGATGGTGTTGAAGAAGAAAGCCGAAATGAGTGAAGAGGAGAGGAAAAAGATTCAAGTCAATGATAAAGCTCTCCACATGTTATTTTGTGCTTTCGGTCCGGACATCTACTCAAAGGTCTCATCCATTGAAAGTGCCAAAGAAGTGTGGGACACTCTTGAGACCACTTATGAAGGCACCAATGATGTCAAAGAAACTAAGATTGGACTTCTCAATCTTAGTTATGAAAATTTCAAGATGGAGCCCGATGAGACGGTGTCAAAGATGTTTGATCGATTCTCCACAATTGTCAACGGTCTAAAGGGCTATGGAGAGATCATACCGGAAGACAAGCTTGTCCGGAAGCTACTCTATTCACTTCCCGAAGCTTGGGATGGGAAGAGAACCGCTATCATCGAAGCAAAGAACTTGAAGACATTAAAGCTTGATGAGCTTGTGGGTTCTCTCCTTACTCTTGAGATCATGAAGCAAGGAAGGGAAGATGAGAAGAAGAAAGAAGAGAAAAGGGTAGAGAAACTTGAGGTTGAGAAGAAGAAGAAGATGGGAATAGCTCTCAAGGCTAAAGCTTCACAACTTGATGAGAGCTCATCTAGTGATGAGGACGAACTTGAAGAATTGGCTATGATAGCCAAACGGTTCTCACGTTTCATGAGGTCCAACCGGGGAAGAAAAATCCAAAGAAAGATGGACTTCAAAGGGAAGAACAAAGAAGAAGGAAAGGATCCCATCATTTGCTATGAGTGCAAACAACACGGCCACATCCGTTCGGAGTGCCCTCAACTCAAGAAGAAGGGCTTTGAGAAGAAGAAGAGACTCAAAGCCAAGCTTGCTACTTGGAGTGATGAGGAGTCATCGGAGGATGACGAACAAGAAGTGGCTAATCTTTGTCTCATGGAACTTGAGGAAGATTCCTCCTTGGTAACCTCTAACTCATCTACTTTAGATTTTTCATATGAAGAGTTAAATGATGCATATGATGAGTTACAAGAGGTATATGATGAATTAGTTGAGAAGTTTAAAGAGTCGGTCATTAAAAACAAGAAATGCATTTTAGAGCTAAATGAGAAGAATGACTCACTCACTCAAGCTAATTCTAAATTTGAGAAAAAGATTTTAGGATTAAAAGATGAACTTAAATTTTTTCAAGATGAAAATGTTGATCTTAATAATCTTTTATCTCAATGTAATAGTGAACACCAAAAGGTGTTGGGTGAGCTAAATGAGCTCAAAAAGTCTTTAAAAAATGTTGGTAGTGTCAAGCATGAAGTAGGAGAATCCTCTAAAACACACCAACCTAAGAAAAAGACTAATTACTACAAACAAGGTAGCGACCCTAGACATAGTAGAGCTAAAAGAATTAGAAGTGTATGGGTTCCTAAGGAACTTGTAAAATCTAATAATATTATTGCTATGTCATCTTGGATTCCTAAGGGAACCAAGGTTTTGGGAGCTAACACTCATGGACCCAAAATGATTTGGGTACCAAAATGATTTGGGTACCTTGATAGTGGATGCTCGAGACACATGACCGGAGACAAGAGTCGATTCATGGATTTAAAGCCAAAAAGTGGAGGAGTAGTAACATTTGGTGACAACTCCAAAGGCCACATTAAAGGTATTGGCTCCATAGGTAATCACTCTACCATTCTTATTGAAAATGTCTTATATGTCGATGGTCTTAAACACAATTTATTGAGCATAAGTCAATTGTGTGATAAAGGATTTAATGTTTTATTTGATAAAAATGGATGCAAAATTGTAGACATTAAATCTAATAATATTATGCTCATAGGTCATCGCATAGGAAACATATACATGGTGCATTTAGATGACATACATACATCTCATGCTTGCTTAGTTGCTCAAAATGAAAATGATGCATGATTGTGGCATAGGAAGCTAGGACATGCTAGCATTAATGTTTTGGAAAAACTAGTCTCTCTAAATCTAGTTAGAGGTTTGCCCAAAATAAAATTTTCAAATGATAAAATTTGTGATGCATGCTCAAAGGGTAAACAACATAATTCTTCCTTTAAATCCATTAATGATGTTTCTACTAGTAGATGCTTACAATTAATTCACATGGATTTATTTGGGCCAATTAGGACTATGAGCTTGGGTGGTAAATCTTATGCTTTTGTGCTAGTTGATGATTTTTCTAGATTTACTTGGGTTCTCTTTTTAAGTACTAAAGATGAGGCTTTGGAAAAATTCATCACATTTTCAAAATTAATCCAAAATGATCTTGAACTTAGAATTTCTCATATTAGGAGTGATCATGGAACCGAGTTTCAAAATTTAGGGTTTGAAGAATTTTTAAATGAAAATGGTATTAGCCATAACTTTTCGGCTCCTCGAACTCCTCAACAAAATGGGGTAGTTGAGAGGAAAAATAGAACTTTACAAGAAATGGCTAGAACTATGCTTTGTGAAAACAATTTACCTAAATATTTTTGGGCGGAAGCCACAAACACCGCTCGTTATATTGTAAATCAAGTAATGATTAGGCCAATTTTAAAGAAAACACCTTATGAGATTTTAAAATCTAAAAAGCCTAACATTAGCTATTTTCACCCTTTTGGGTGCAAGTGTTTTGTTTTAAATAATGGAAAAGATAACTTAGGTAAATTTGATGCAAAAAGTGATGAAGCTATTTTTATAGGTTACTCTTTAACCTCTAAAGCCTATCGAGTATTTAACAAAAGAACTTTAGTAGTAGAAGAATCTATTCATGTTGTATTCGATGACAACCTCCTTCCTAGGAAGGATTCTTGTGATGATGATGATGTAGGGATCATAAATGCCTTTGATGGAGGTCAAACTTCAAAGGAGGATGAGATTCCAACAAAGGAAGAGGACCCACAAGATCCACCTCTTGAAGCCTTGAAGGACTTGGCCATTGAGGAAAAGGAAGTGAGCTACTCAAGGGAGTTAAACTATGTCAAAGATGGTGAAATCTTGGGTGATCCATCCAAGGGGGTAACCACTCGTTCTTCTCTTAGATTTATGAACCATGTTGCATTTATCTCATGCATAGAGCCTAAAAATATAAAAGAAGCATTGAAAGATGATTTTTGGATTATGGCTATGCAAGAAGAGTTAAATCAATTTGAGAGAAGTAATGTATGGACATTAGTTGATAGGCCTAGTAATCAATCTACAATAGGAACTAAATGGGTCTTTAGGAACAAACTAGATGAGAGTGGTAACATTGTGAGAAATAAAGCTAGACTTGTAGCACAAGGTTACACTCAAGAAGAGGGAATAGATTTTGATGAAACCTATGCACCCGTAGCTAGAATGGAAGCCATTAGGATGTTGCTTGCATATGCATGTTATCATAATTTCAAGCTTTTTCAAATGGATGTTAAAAGCGCATTTTTAAATGGTTTTATAAAGGAAGAAGTGTATGTGGAACAACCACCGGGTTTTGAAGATTCAAAATTTCCAAATCATGTTTTTAAACTTACCAAAGCTCTTTATGGTTTAAAACAAGCTCCTAGAGCTTGGTATGAAAGACTTTCAAATTTTTTGATTGAAAAAGGATTTGAAAAAGGTAAGGTGGACACTACACTCTTTATAAAAATGTATAAAAATGACATCTTAGTAGTTCAAATTTATGTTGATGATATTATTTTTGGTTCTACTAATGAATGTCATTGTCAAGAGTTTGCTAAGTTAATGCAAGGTGAATTTTAGATGAGCATGATGGGGGAGCTCTCATTCTTTTTGGGACTCCAAATCAAGCAAAAGAATGATGGCACCTTCATCAACCAAGCAAAATACATAAAGGATATGCTCAAGAAGTTTGGCTTGGAGAATGCAAAGCCTCAAGCCACTCCTATGAGCTCATCTACAAAGCTTGACAAAGATGAAGGAGGTAAGTGTGTTGACTCTAAGCTTTATCGTTCTATGATTGGATCTTTGCTTTACCTTACCGCAAGTAGACCGGATATCTTGTTTAGTGTTTGCTTGTGTGCTAGGTTTCAAGCTAGTCCTAGAGAGTCTCACCTTATAGCCGTTAAGAGAATCTTTAGATACCTTAAAGACACTCCTTGTTTAGGCCTTTGGTATCCTAGAGACTCTACCTTCAACCTTCATGCTTACTCGGATGCGGATTATGGGGGTTGCAAAATTGATAGGAAAAGTACTTCGGGAACTTGCCAATTCTTAGGTAGTATGCTCATATCTTGGTTCTCTAAGAAACAAAATAGTGTAGCCTTATCTACCACCGAAGCCGAGTACATATCCTTAGGGAGTTGTTGTGCTCAAGTCCTTTGGATGAAGCAACAACTCTTAGATTATGGAATTAAAGTTGGAACCATACCCCTAAAATGTGACAACACTAGTGCAATATGCTTAACTAAAAATCCCATCCAACACTCTAGAACCAAACACATAGAAATAAGGCATCATTTCATTAGAGATCATGTCCTTAAGAAAGATGTGGTTATAGAGTATGTAGACACCTTGAATCAATTAGCGGACATATTTACAAAACCCTTAGATAAAGAGCGTTTTTGGTCCCTTAGGAGAGAGTTAGGTCTAGCTAGCCTATCTTGACCTTTTAGGACCTCTTTTGTGCTTAAATATGCTTGATTTTGTGAAATGTCATGTTGATGTGTTTAAACTCCTAATTTCATCCATGCTTATAGTTAGGGGGAGTATGTTTATGCCTAAATATGTTTTGCCTGCTCATTCATGACATTTATGCATGTTAGACCTCTTAAAATTTCATTTTTCTGCATTTTTAGAGCCTCATCTGCACTTCCAGGCCCAGGTGTATCGAAACGGGTGAACCTGTTTCGATATGGATACCTTAAATCCAGCTCTGAGAGAAGGGCGTTTCGAAACGCCTCCAAGGCGTTCCGAAACGTTTTTGCTACTGCCAAGGGGTGTATCGGAACGTGTTCCGATACGGGTCAAAGGGGTTTCGATACAGTCAACACCGTATCGAAACGATCTATTTATGGTTTTAAAACGGTCAAAACCCTAGCCGCCCGTTCCGAAACGGTCTTGACCGTTCCGAAACGGCATCGCGGACTGCTTTAAATTAGGGCTTTTAATGATAAAGTTAACTTTATATCAAACTCTTAAAACCCTAAACCGCCTCCCTCTCTATAAATACCCTCTCAAGCTCTTTGATTTTCACAAAATTGTGAGGGGTTTTACTCTACAACTCAAGTCTAAGCGAGTTTCATCAATCTTGTGCAAGGATTTTAATCAAATCATCCAAAATCCCAAACTAAGGTAATTTTTCTATTTTTTCTTTTTCTTTCAATTTATGTTCGAATCTTAGGTTAGAAAATTTTATTTTTGTATAAATTATATGTTTTTAGTTGTGGGTTTTCAATATCTTGTAAAAAATTTTCCAAATCTCAAAATTTTTTATTCGAATATAAAAGTTTTCAGTCGTATTTTTTTTAAACTGTTTTTTATTTTAATTTTGTTTTCAAAAACCTAAGTGGGATTTGTTATTAGATTGATTTAACTATCAATGCATACACTTAATTTTAAAACACTTGCTTAATGTTTTTAGATGGCGGATCAAGCTAACAAGAAGCGCAAAGCCGTTCAATCCGGTGATTCGAGCATTCGTCCAAATATTACTATGCTTTTTCAGAAATCCCTTAAAACTCCGGAGGCACGTGCTCGTTTCTCTTATGTCAAGGATTTTTCAATTCGCAAGGAACGTGTCATTGATCTTGAGTTCCTCAATTCCGAGCGATTCCTTTTCCGTTATCTCGCTCGTTTGGATGAGTGGAATCTCATGTATCTCTTGAGCATTCCAGGTGTTCGCTACAAAAACATGGTACTCATCTTTTACTCTAATGCTCGTTTTCTTTATGATGAGACCAAAACCGAGATTATAGGAATTGAGTCATCCTTATTGGGCAAAAAGTTTGTTGTTAATGTTGATCTTTTGGAGTCTGCTCTTAAACTTAAGGATGAGGGTCTTGAGGATGAACGCCACTTTGGCAATTTCACCGGCAAAGCACTTCATTTGGATGTGCACGATCGTGTTCTCCACTTGATGGTTTCTTGGTTCTTTCGACCTTCCGGAGGTAAATACTCCCACATCCGTCAAACCGATCATTTTTGGCTAGAGTGTTTCCGTAAGGGTGAGCGCCCAAATGTGCCTAAGATTATTTTTGTCGAGATAGTCAATAATATCAAGCTTATTGACACAAATGAGTTGAAGTCGTTCACCTATGGTATTGTCTTAAGTTACCTCTTCAATGATCTTGGTATTGATTGTACCTACGACTCTCCGGAACCTCGCAAGACCAAAATTGGTGAGTCATCCCTTCGCAAGTCCGGGTTCACATATGTGAATGGTGTTTGGGAAAGAGTTGATAGAGAAGCGGATCCTCCTCTCGTTGCCCCTCCACCGCAAGTTCAAGGTGCAAACAATGATGCCCTCACGGCTTTCCTTACCGAGCGATTCAATGCTTTGGACTCTCGGTTCGATGCTTTGGACACTCGCCTTACTTCGGGCTTTGAATCTATGGGCAATCGGTTGAAGAATGTTGAGGATCGTCTTCATACTCTTGAGACTTCGCATTCCAACTTGGACCTTTCCTTCTCCACGCTTTATGGGCAATGGACGAAGTTTCACCGTTCTCAAGCCAAGAGCGATGATGATACTTCGGATGATGATGACAAGGCTTAGGATTTTTATCTCATATCATATCATATTATCTATGCATTTTAGGATTAATGTTGCATCTTTATGTTTTCTCATGTTTTAGGAACCTATGCTATTTGGCTTTTTTATTTGGGATTTTATGTTGAACTTAATGTTTGAATTATGTTTTGGATATTTTGATTATGAATTAATATTATGGTTGCTTATTATTGCTTATTGGTACTAATCCTTTATCTTCTCTATGAGCTTTTATTGTTCTTTTTGATCTAACAAAAAGGGGGAGAAGAAATTTAAGAGCCACAACACTAAAATTCGTTTTTAAATTTTAAAAGGTTTTTAAAGGTTTACAACTTGAATTTCAAATCAAAAATTTCTTTTAACTTTAAAAACCTATCTTAAATTAAGGGGGAGTTAGAATATTTTCAAAACTTTCAAAATTCTCAAAAATTCTAACTTTGGTTTTGTTATATCAAAAAGGGGGAGATTGTGAAACAAATATTTTAATTTTGATATAACTAAAAACATAAGGACTAATTTGAAAAAGTCAAAACGAATTTTAAGTCCTCAAAATATCCCCATATAGTTTTAATATTATGCCCAAGTTAAAAACAAGCCTTTCACATATTTTCTTCTAAGTGTCTCAAGCCAAAAACTGTGATTTTCAAGACCCCGTTCCGAAACGGCCCTCAGGCGTTTCGAAACGTTTTCATCACTGTCGACCATCGTTCTGAAACGTGTATCGAAACACTTTCACTCGTTTCGAAACGGTATCACTCGTTTCGAAACTGTTCTTCATATTTGATTTAAAAAAGGCTTCAACGGTTCAAATAATTGCTGATTTTTTAAATATAAAAGGGGTGTTTCGAAACGGATCAAGGTCGTTCCGAAACGACCCTTGACAGTAGCAATTTCGTTTCGAAACGGATTCATATCGTTTCGAAACGGGTCTTAAGATGAATTCAAAAATATGACCGTTATGTGTTTTTAACTGATTTTTTGAAAGTCGTTAAGGCGTTTCGAAACAGGCTCTTAAATGCACCCCAACGGCTCTTTCTATTTTAGTCCGTTCCGAAACAGGTACCCCGTGTTCCGAAACGGGTTGGTGCAGACTGCATTTATGGTGGCAAGAGAGGGTTTCAACGGCTCCATTTATGTTCCCAACCACCCAAACGGCTAGAAATCAATGAGAAGGTATAAAAGAGACATCCAAAAGCATCAGCAACAACTATTAATCCTAAAGCAAACATCCAAACATCAAATTCAAGCAATTGAGCAAAAATCCCACTTTGTGTAAAAATCCCAATTTGTGTTCTTCATTCATACTTTGTAAAATTAGGGTGAGTGCTTGTATTGGGGCTATCATTTGTATTGAGAGATACCTTATTAGCCTACAAATTTCTTTGTTCTCTTGTGTGAGGGTTGGGTTGATTTTTGGGTAAAAAAATCAACCGAAATTGTAAAGGGTTGCCTCCTTGTCCTAGAAAAGGGGAAGATCAATTTAGTGAAATTATTGCAAATCCTTAGTGAGACTAAGATAGTGGATGTAGAGTTCATTTGGAACTTGAACCACTCTAAATTCCTTGTTCATCAATTTTTAATTTGCCAATTTCCACCACAATCCTTTAAATTTCCAATTCACCCCCCTCTTGGTAAATATCGATCTTTCGATCCACTCAACATTAATCCTCAAAGAGGTAGGCTCTGATACCAATTGTTGAGTGGATCGAAAGATCGATATGAACCAAGAGGGGGGTGAATTGGATTTTTAAGGTTTGTGTGGTGGAAATTGCAAATTAAAAAGATTGACAAGGAATTTTAGAGTGGTTCAAGTTCCAAATGAATTCTACATCCACTACCTTAGCTTCACTAAGGATTTGCAATAATTCCACTAATTGCTCTTCCCCTTTTCTAGGCTAAGGAGGCAACCCTTACAATTTTCGGTTAAATTTTTTACCCAAAATTTAACCCAATTCTCACACAAAGGTAACAAAGAATTTGATGGCTAAGATAGTATCTCTCAATACAAATTGTAGCTCAATTACAAGCACTCAACCCAATTGAAAAAGATAAGATTGAAAATTACAATTGGGGTTTCTAGACAATATGAGATTTTAGCACAAATGCTTGGATTTGATGTATGGATATTTGCTTTTGGATCAATAGTTGTTGCTGGAGCTTTTAGAGTTCCTTTTTATACCTTCTCATTGATTTCTAGCCGTTGTGGTTGTTGCATTCATCAATAAAGCCGTTGGGGATGTTATCTCACCTCCATAAATGCAATCTGCAACAACCCGTTTCGGAACGCGGAGTACCTGTTTCGAAACGGACTAAAATAGAAAGAGTCGTTGGGGTGCATTTAAGAGCCCGTTTCGAAACGTGTTGAAGCCGTTTCGAAACACTTTTGCCACTGTCAAGGGTCGTTTCGAAATAGCTTGAGCCCATTTCGAAACACCCTAACGATCTTTGAAAATTCAGTTAAAAATATTACAACGGTCATAATTTTCAAATCAAAATGAAGAACCGTTTCGAAACACTTGAAGCCGTTTCGATACGGGTTCATATGTTCTAAAGCCGTTTTGATACACGTATCGGAACAGAGGTTGGCAGTGATGAAATCGTTTCGAAACACCTTAGGCCGTTTCGAAACAGAGACTTGAATATCACTGTTTCGGCTTTAAACACTTAGAAAAATATTTGAAAACTTTATTTTTAACTTTGGCATAATCTTAAAATTATATGGGGATGTTTGAGGACTTCAAAATTCGTTTTGACATTTTCAGTTTAATCCTTAGGTTTTTAGTTATATCAAAATTAAAATATCGGTTTCATAAATTGTTTAATATATATCCACGTCATAACACCGTACAAATATAACGGCAGAGTGATAAAAAAATTAACATTATTGAGTTATCAAATTGAAAAATTCTAAACTTCAGTGATCAAAATAAGAGAGAATAAAGTTGAGTGATGAAATTTGTAATTTACCCATAAAAACAAGATACCTGTGCCATTATGCATAGGAATGTTGATGGAACATATGTACGGAGGGAAACAAATCAAATTACTAAAACTTTGTGCATTTGTAATCCAATCCTCTGTTTCTGTATCAAATTAATATAGGACTGTCAAGTATTAACCAAATCTCTCAACTCTTCGGCGTCGTAATTCTTCCAAAGGAAGATCATGAGAATGGCGAGATGTTTGTTGCAAAACCCCGTCGTTGTTGCTTCGACTTGTTCCGCACATTTCACAATTTCTTAACCAATCGGAGTTATCATATGTACATGTCGGACATCTCCATGTGCCAGATAAGCTTCTCCTCTCACTCCCAACAGTTCCCCTGCCGGATATTCTCCGTCTCCTTAGCCGAAACATGTTCCTTATTAACTTTAGAGGCAACCTAAACAGACCAGTTAATTCTCTGATTATTGTAGCCAACGGATCCGGACCAGAATACAAACCCTTCAATTTCAAATAGAGAATCCCAGCAAGTATACCACCAAGGTGACCAAGAAACGAGGCACGAGGGACAAACATTTGAATAAGAACCAATTCTGCCCATGCCGCATAACGGGCCGGTACAATAAGTCCATGCACATTAGTGAAGTTGTCTGACTGAGAGTTGAGGACCACTTTCATGGCAAACAGGATACCCGAAAATCCAACAGCGTATTCATGGTAATAGGGTCTCCCGTAATCAAAGAAGATGAGAAGGGATTTGGCCAATAGCAACGTGATACCTTGTGACAAACCAAGGAGTGCAACAACCATAGACCCAAACTCGGAGCTCCCCATTGAAGTTTCCAATTGGATCCCCTTCCACAAAAGGGACATCATATTGTAGACCAGGTGAGATTCATCGACATGGTAGAATACTGACAGGAAGAAGCGTTTCATATCTCTGTTCTGCACATTAAAAACACGACAACAGATGCCTTCAAGTTAATTTGGAATATTTGAATGCCTACGATACCTAAATACCTGGAACGGTAAAACTATGGATTTGGGGGCTAAAATGAGTCATTGCCTTTGCACAATGGTAAAACACAAGGGAAAACAGGGATACTTATGAATTAGATTCAAACCGCTCTATGCCAAGGAATAGTTATAATCTGAAAACATTGGCAACAAATACAATAGGCGCCATTCCTACGCATGGCTTTCAAAGAACTTTCTCAATATCTACAAAATACGACAGATTTTTCATCCAAATCTGTTGATTTGCTTTAATGCCTTGTTTCTTTCTTCTCTTTTCTTTTTTAATTTCAAATGATTTGATCTTGTTGGAAGTATTTTCATAGGCAATAAGAAATTCCCAATTTTACAGAACAGAATTTCGATTTCGCAAGGAAGAAAGCTATATCGGGGGGCTATAGTTGAGAATTTATCGTGATTCATAAATTATGTGCACTATTTCCTATATTTTGCAGATAATGTTTCATCTTTCTGGTTGATCAATATCGGATATTTTTCCTAGTTGAATCAAACAACTAAATAATAATAAATAGATAGCAATTGAGAAGAGAAGAATACCTTGAGAATAAGATGAGGATTGAACCAAACCTCATCGACAAAAGGGAGGAAAGAATCGAGGAAAGAAGGCCTGAGATAGATTAGAGTGTTGGCAGCCAGAAGGCCGGCGGTGACAGGCGGCTTCCACGGCAGTCTGTAGTATTCGTTTACGGCGTGAAGAGCCAACAGCGGCAGCATTCCCCGAGACCATCTTCCTCTCTCCATCTGCTTTTCCGGTTTTGCAATTCTATTCTCCAATTTCCAATTGTCACTCCAACATTCAAACTGAAATCAAGAGACGAAGTTTTCTTGCTAATATATGTTGGTCCCTTTCCAGACTCTTCCTTCCGTTTCGATTCGGTTCGCACCATTTTCCACATTTATTTCATTTCAGGGATAAAGTGACTTCCACTCCCTGAAATCCACAACTTTTCTCAATTTTATCTCTAAACTTCGTCTTAATTTGGATTTTTTATGGGGAAAATTATATGCACGGAAAAATTGTTTTTCGGGCTTTTTTTTAAACAAACGGCTTAAAAACCGACTAAATACAAACTAAGAAATTAGGGTCATTGGATGAAGCTGGGTTTAATGTGGTCGTTGGATTAAAAAAACAAAAAAAAAATATATGGTTACCCGGTGAACCGGTAACCCTTTTATGATGATATAATTTGACATATATTGAAAGGGAGCGGGAAAAGAAAATCTAAAACTTAGGGCATCGAAACTAAGAGGACGAAGACGTTATTTCCATCAACCAAGGAAAAAAATCCGAAGGAAATTTGTGGAGGAGATTAGGTTTGAACACAGATTTGGAGGTTAGTTCTTGCTTCCTTTATTTTCGTTTTTTTATTTGAGCGAAACCACATTGCAAATGATGAAGGATTTTGTATAAACCGTTTGAATGTTCTTCCATAAAAATTTCGTTTTACTTTATAAGGAATATTGGAGAGGAGATTGAATTGGAAGAATGAATTTTTAAGGATTAGGGTTATTGGCAATTTAGGGTTCTGCTGCAATAAACAAGTAATAGCAATTAAATTGAAATAGAAAGTAGGAACAAAGATAACAATAGTTAAAAGAAGTGTTGAACACTTTTATTAACTAGATTAGAGGCTTGAATAACTCGTTGACTTTCTTCTTGAATAACAAAAAAAAAATAAGGTTAAATAATTCAGTGATGTTTCACTTGGGAGTGATAAATGTTAAAAATGTAGAGTAGATTGGATTGGAAGAAGGAATGTTTAGGTTAGTTAGTGCTAGTTCCTTCAATTTTCCCTCTTTTTAATTGTAGTTGATAAGGTACAAAAATGTGAAAGAAATATTGTCGAGGAGACTGGATTGTAAGAAGGATTGTGTTGAAATCCATGTAATGGTTATGATTGTTGGTTGAGATGGTTATGGTTTTTGGTTAAAAAAATGGTTTGCATATGCTCTACAGCTCTAGTATTGAATGTGTTGGAAGGATGTGATTGTTTCTTAAGATCAAATAGGTAATTTGAAGTAGTATGTAATTTTGGGAAATGAGTTTTTATTACACATGGTTGAAATCAATATTTCTTGGTTAATACTATTTGTCGAACTTGAGAATGAAACAGAAACCTCCAAATATCATTACATTTGAATGGAAAATTTAAGCATAGGTAGTATTTGCATCAGAGTTTAGGTTTTTAGACATATTATGATAAGTAGTTGGCAACTATTTATACTTTGCTAAAACTGAAATGTAGCTTTCATATGTCAATGTAAAGAGGTGAAATAGAACAAATCCTTAGAATTCATATGCAAAATCCTAGTCGTGAAGTTCGGATTTTGTAGAAGTGTCATCATTTTTGCCTTTCAACGTTTCATCTTTGATTATTTTAGGTACACGTTGCAGACAATGGAGCATGAGAAGAAGTCCGATAAAGGAGAGGCTAAGGCACCTAATATATGTACACCATATTTCCATTTATAGTAAGTTGAAGTTGAATGTATATAAAATTGTCTAATTTATTAAATATGAGTTGCATAAGCTAACAGTGAAATTTTGTTTTACAGTAAAAGAGAATGTAAACGTTTGGAGGGGGAAGAAGAAAATGAACAACAGTGTAAGTGTGTTGTATAATGGTTTGTTAAGTGTACATGGTATTTGTATTGGACTAATTGTGGGAGTGATACAGGAAAGAAAAGTATTGGGTTTGAGGTGGAAGCAGATGAGTGAAGATGAGAAGAAGTCTTATGTACAAATGTTCGAGGAGCAGAAGCAGGCTCAGGCTGAATGGAAAGCTAGAGGCAATGTGAAGGAAATTGTAGTTTCTCAAAAAGACAAAAAGGTAAGTGAATTTTTTAAATTATTTATGGAGAAAGAGATGAAAATGTCCTAGCATAATGTATATTCGTGTAATAGTTAAGTAATTAATGTTTGTATGAAATGTTGTAGGAGATATCTTCAAGATGTAGCCTCATTAAGATGTCAGATGTGTTTGAATAGATGAGGAAGTTGAAGATTGAGGGTATTGTTCATGAGTTAGGGTTTGGTCCGTTAATGGAAATGAAACCGAGAGCAATTCATCGCGACCTATGTCGCACTTTAGTAGAGAATTTTGATGTCCACAGCTCGATGATGGAATTTGATGGACATAAAATTCCAGTGTTGGTTGAAGATGTGAAGGTTGTATTAGGTTTGAGGAATGAAGGATTGGATGTTGAAATGGGCACAATAAATGTTGATGCAAAAGAAATGGCATCGAAGCACCGAATAAGGAGGGATACCACAGTGAAGGAACTTGAGGAGGAGATACTTAACGGTGCTTTTGAGGGAGACGAGTTAAGAGCTCGTGTTCTTTTTTTCATTTTTGGTGTTTTTATAAGTCCAAATGCGAACTTGATGCCTTCCTCAGAACATTTGGGGTTGTTGTGCCCAGCGGGGTTGAAGGGAAATCTCAAATGGTGAAAATATGCATATGAGAGGTTACTTCATGGAGTAGCGATGTGGAAAGTTCGTGGTGGGTTGGCAAACATGACCGGATGCATCGCGATATTAGAGGTAATTTATGTTTAAAAGTATGTTTTGTTCGAATGTAGTAGTTGTTTCATGTGATTGAGTTTATTGAGTTTTATT
Organism: Hibiscus tridactylites; assembly: GCA_958450335.1. Lineage (NCBI taxonomy): Eukaryota > Viridiplantae > Streptophyta > Magnoliopsida > Malvales > Malvaceae > Hibiscus > Hibiscus tridactylites. Next base: position 56,176,554 of record OY288275.1, read on the forward strand.
ATAATGTTTTGATTAATAATAAATGTAAGTGAGTTTATTTGGTTTTTGGAGTGGAATCGCGAGCAGAAGAGTTGTTGCCGCTGATGGTCGCGGTCGCATACATGATTGGGGCAACAAGAAGGAAGTAAGGAAGATTGTAAACAACCTCAAGGAAGAAAGGCCTCCTAAAAAACCCAAGGTAAGTGGGTTAAACGATTTGGTATTATATAGGATGTTGTGGTTATATGAAATAATTTATTGATGATGTTTGTAGGTACTTGGGTATAATGATGAGAATGTGGAAGGGGAAGAAGGGGGAGATTCAGTGGATCAAATGATGTGGTTATGGAGATGCTGCAAACGGTACTGTTAGAGTTGGGTGGAATAAAACATAGCCTAGAAGCCCGTGTGGAGAAGGAAAAAGAATTAGAAGAGAGTTTAAGGGAATTGAAGGAGGAATGCAAGAATTTAAATGCCAACATGATAGAATTGCAGAAGTCGTTGAGGAAAGCTGATGGATAACTTGTTGTTGTTGTTCAAGAAGAGGAAGTGGTTGACAAAGGGGAAGTCAGAGAGTCCGATCCGAACCATGGACTTGATATTGACGAGGACCCATTGATGGACGACGATGTCGAGTGGTTGAATGAAGAAACTGTTGCTGTCCCGAAAACAAAGAAAAAAAAGGTATAAGCATTATAAGTTATTTTGATCAATGTTTCATCAAGTTAAGGTATGAGATTATTGTTGGTGTTAACTTGTAGGGCAAGACAAGAGCAGTAGCTAATGCAAAGGTTAGTGGCAAAGGAATAAGAGTAGGAATTAGAACTCGGAACATGAATAAAGTCAGCGATTGAAGGAAGTGTGATGTGGACAATGTTTGGTTTAAGTAGGGTTTGTTTAGAACATTATATGTTGTGTTTGATTATGCATAATGGGTGAAATTCGTATGTTATTCAAACTAATTGTAGGGGGTTCAATAATTACTGAGGTTTTCTAATAAAATTTAATTCGTTGAACGTGCAGTACTTATTTGTGTTATTAAGTATTGAACAACAAATGTGTAAGCATTGCAGATACTGACATACGTGCAAGTACCGGAGGAAGTAGGCGCGTCGACGAAAAACACTTGCGACTATATATGGAATACGCCATTGCGTGCAGGGTAAGCAATCTAAATATGAAAGTATGCTACAATGATGTTGTTCTGTTCAATATAAGTTGTAAGTTTTTGTATGGGTGCAGTGAAGTCGTCGTAGATTTTGGCCACTCATATTTTTCTGTAAGAGACGCAGATACGATACGACCAGGAAGTTGGGTCGGTTCAATGGTTAGTAGGTTTGACTATTCCCCTTAAGCATTTTGTAGCATATTTGAAGAAATTTAGTACGATAGTTGTTATATGTTTTGTTTATGGTTTAGATTATAGATGTCGTTGGTTTTACAATTGTTGATGAAGATAAAAGGAAGCAATCTAAAACAAGGAGAGGGTACATCTCGTGTACATTGAGTGTATGTTTAATATTAAAGAATCTTATATCTATTATGAACAAATGGATGTGGTTTTGTAAGAATACATGGTTAATAATAAATGTTGTATTGTAGTCTCAGCTTCTCGAATGGATACATGTTGGTACAATTGTTGATTATTGGCGTCAGATTTTCAAACCGTATGGCCCGTTGACAGACTGTAATGTGGTAAGAAGAAGCATTAATATATTAAACATCCCATGCACTTTCATGTTAAATGTATATTACAATGGAAATCGTAGATTGTTTCAGCTCTTTATCCCCGTGAATGACAACGAGAATCATTGGTTTATGTGTGTGGTGGATCTTGATGTTGGTGAAGTGAAGCTACTCGACAGCTTGCCAACGACTCGATCCAATGCTGCAAGAGTGTCTATGGCCCAGAACCTGGTAATAAGCGAGAACTACGAACTTTTATTCTTCCACCGTTTAAGATGTGACATAGTATGTAAAAACATAAAAATGTTTGTGCATGTAGAGGAATAGTTTAGGAGAATGTTTAAAAGATAAGAAGTTTGTCCAAGTGTTTGGCTCACCATCAAGGCCGTTGAGCGATCTGCGCGTGATAGTGGAAAAAGTCAAACATCAGGATAATGGGTACATAGTTGTTATATTACAGTACTTTGTGTTATTTTTGTTTAACAAATTGCAAATGATTAGTCGTGGTATTATGTTAACACGGATTTGTATTCAAAAAGAGATGATTGTGGTATGTTTTTCATCAAATGGATGCAGCTTTGGAATGATAAGCATATAGGGGAAGCGGTAAGTTCATATAATCTTCATTATACTTTTCTTACTTTGGTCATCTATACTGAAAAATGGTCTTTAATAAATGAACACAAGGCTTCATCAAGATGCTGCAAATGAGAAGGTAGTTATATAACAAAATTGAATTATGTTTTCATGAATATTTCAATTCCTTAACTTGTAAACTCTTGCATTTTCTGCTTTAGTGGCTTGGTATGGGAAACCAAGAGCTTCTTGACTATTTCAGGTCCTATGATACTGTTGTTAAGGCTCGCCATTCTTACGGTCCTCAAGGCCATCGTAGAATGAGCCTTCTAATTTTTGAGAGCACGACAAGAGGTTATCTCGATGCTCAGTGTCTGCATACTCAGTTTGCTGCCAAGGTTTCGATAGAAATGCTTGGGAACATTGTCAAGGCTTCTTGTATGGTCCAGGCAGACCGCGCCAACTTTATGGTTATATGGCTGCCAAAGAAGACATCGACAACTTCAACCGCCATTCTCAAGGTTTTTTCTATATTTTTTTCTTTTATACAAGATGCACTTTTACTCATACTAATGCATACATGTTTTGTTCATTAGGCAATAATAGGGTCAGATATGAGATGCGATCATATGTAGAGATGGTTGGTCAACACAGTTCACAACGAGAGGCTGGTTCAAGTGCCATGGGTGGCAAAGGGCATGAAGGTCGTTTTCCTGGGCATGGATGAGGATTGAGGAGGCGTCATTCTTTTACTTTCATTTTTTTATTTCAATATGTATTTCAAGAACTTTGGAATTCATTTTATTTGTTTCCTAAATATACTTCATCTTTAATTTTCATATGATCCTTTTGTCTTAATCCAAATGTTAATTTTCCACTAATAGGAGGTTTCTTGAAGTCCTTCAAATATTTTCGTATCTGTCAAACAAGCACCGAAACTACAAAATGGTGGTTTCAATGCTGCCTTCAAGGTCATCAATTTTTCCCATTTTTTATTTGTGTATATACATAAATCCTTGTGTATGTAAGTAAATTATGTATGTACACAATTCCTTACAACAATATCCATTCTCACCTTAAAAAAATTAAACATACGCCTCATTTCTGCTCAACCAGCATCGAAACCCAATATAAGCGGTTTCGATGCCACATAAAAGACTTTAACTTTTTCCCATTCTGCAAAACCAGCACCGAAACCACGTATAGGTGGTTTCGATGCCCTTATAAAAACTTGTACGTAAGTATGTTTTTTTGGTAACAATTTGTGTATGTACACATTTCCTTACAAACACATGAGCCATTTCGAGGAACCTTGACAAAATTGTGTAATAAAAAATGTATACACCATTTTCTCTTACAAAGTTGTACCATTTTGTGTATACTTGCTACTAATAATTGTATATACACAAATCCTAATAAAACTTGTACCAAAGTATGCTTTTCGGTAAGATATTGTGTATGTACACATTTCCTTAGAAGTACAAGATCCATTTTGAACCTTCGTGAAACGTGTAATAAAAATGGTATATACCGTTTTCTCATTCAAATTTTTACCAAATTGTGTACATTTGCTATTAATATGTGTATACCCAAATCTTTACAAAACTTGTACCAAAGTATGCTTTACGGGTAAGAATTTGTGTATGTACACATTTCCTTACAAGTACATGAGCCATTTTGAACCTTCGTGAAACTGTGTAATAAATAAGGTATATAACTTTTTCTCTTACAAATTTGTACCAGTTTGTGTACATTTGGTACTAATACGTGTATATACACAAATCCTTATAAAACTTGTACCAAAGTATGCTTTTCGGGTAAGAATTTGTATATGTACACATATCGTACAAGTACATGAGCCATTTTGAACCTTCGTGAAACAATGTAATAAAAAAGGTATATACAGTTTTCTCTTACAAATTTGTACCAATTTGTGTACATTGGGTACTAATATGTGTATATACACAAATCCTTACAAAACTTGTACCAAAGTATGCTTTTCGGGTAAGAATTTGTTTATGTACACGTTTCCTACAAGTACATGAGCCATTTTGAACCTTCGTGAAACAATGTAATAAATAAGGTATATATTGTTTTCTCTTACAATTTTGTTCCAATTTGTGTACATTTGATACTAATATCTGTATAAACACAAATCTTTACAAAACTTGTACCAAAGTATACTTTTCGGGTAAGAATTTGTGTATGTACACATTTCCTTACAAGTACAAGGCCATTTTGAACCTTCGTGAAACTATGTAATAAAAAAAGTATATACCTTTTTCTCTTACAAATTTGTACCAATTTTTGTACATTTGCTACTAATATATGTATATACAGAGTTCTTTATAAATATTGTACCAAAGTATGCTTTTGGGTAAAAAATTGTGCATGTACACATTTCTTATAGGTACATGAGCCATTTTGAACCTTGGTGAAACTGTGTAATAAAAAGGTATATACATTCTTCTCTTAAAAAATTGTACCAATTTATGTACTGTTTCATGTAACAATTTGTGTACCGCTTTTTACCCGGTAAACATGTCTACCGTTTTTTAGCTTGTATTTAAAGGTTGTTCCCTAGAAGTCCCCTAGTTTTTCACACATACCTAGTTTTTTGGTTTAGAGATTATGATTTAGGGTTAGAGTTTTAGTATTTGCGGTTAGGTTTTAAAGTTTAAGAATAAATTTTGTGGTTTAAAGCTTAGAGTTTAGAATTTAAGGGTTTAGGTGCCTAAAATGATATGTGACAACTTTAAAAGTCCGCTATTAAGATATTTTTTCAGCGATAGTGTATCAAATAATTATATTTTTATATTTTATTTTTAATAGACTACTTATTTGGTATTTCACCAATTTTCACATTTCTGTTTTGATCACCAATTATTATTTAGGAAAATTACACCGGTGGTCCCCTAACTATGCATGTCTTCCTACTTTGGTCCCAAAACTATGTTTTTCGGCAAAAGAGTCCCTTCCATTACATAGTTCTCTTGTTTTGGTCCCCGACGTTAAATAACTAACGGTTTTGCTGACGTGGCATTTTTTAATATTTTTTTAAGGCTGACGTGGTATTTTTTAATATTTTTTTAATCATTTCTCTCTCCTCTTATATATTATTTTTATTTAATTTTATTCACCCAATCATGTTGTGACACGTGTCACTACACTATTAGGTGAAAAAAAAACCCAAAAATTCTTAAAATTGGACTTGGTACCGCTGGGATTCAAACCCAGGACACTAACGCACCAAGCATGCGCTTAAACCAACTATGCTAGGCTAGATACTCAATTCCAATCTACTAACAATTATATTTAAGCTGTACAAATTAACCCAAAAAAACCTAAAAACATAATTGGTGCCGCTAGGAATCGAACCCAAGACCACTAGCGCATAAGGCATGCGCGTGAACCAACTATGCTAGGCTGGTTACCTAATTTAAATCTACTAACAGTTATATTTAACCTGTACAAATCAACCCAAAAAAAATATTTTTAAATTAAAAACAACACATTCGAACGCAATACCTTATTGAATTTTTTTAAAAATATTTAACCACCAAGTTAAACTAGTAAATTGTGCTATTTTTAAATTAAATATATTTAACTAAATTATGTTTAAAATTAAAAAATCAAACTAATTTTTTTACTTTGATTGATAATAACAAACTAATTAAATATTATTTATTATTATAAAATTATTATAAATTAATATTTATTTATTATAAAATTAATATTTATTAATAATATAAGAGGAGAGAAATAATCAAAAAAATATTAAACTAATAATATTTATTAATATTATATTTAATATAATAAATAAAACTAATTAATTTAGGCTGAGACCATGGAGCCTGAGTCAGCACCCATTGTACACACTTGGGGGCTCAGACGAGCCCCATTCGAGTTGCCCATGACCCTAGGGCCCAAAACATCACCAAACATGATGCCAATGAAGTTTTGGCCAAACAAACCGGGTCAATCAATGCTCAACCCGCCCAAAAAACCAAAATTAATTTAGGATGATCATCTTTTGACCAACACACATAGAAATATATCATCTTTTGAGCCATACTTAGGCAAAGTATCCTTTGCAACCTAAGTGTGATTGTATTGAGTGATTCTTGCCTTTGTATATTTGGCAACATTATATAATGATTGATCTTGCTTTCATAGTTAGAGAACAAGAATCATGAATTTATCCTTAGCCCTTGGATCAATTCATCTTAGACCGTTAGATTCAAGGAGGCTAGCCTATAAATAGAGGTTTTCTCTCACCTTTAGTTTTCTTGAGTATTTGAGTAAAGAGTTATTTTTTTTAATTTTTCTTGCTTGAAGTTTAACCGATAACAATCCTTAGCTTGTGACATAAAATTTAACCGATAGCATTTCGATTGGTTTCTTTTTTAGTTGAAGTTACATATCTAGTTGCAAGACAGTCTTTAAACTATCTACAGAGATAATCAATCTTTGAATTTTTTCTTTGACGTCAAATTTTAGTTTCTTAATTGTGGTCTCCTAAATCGTCAGTCTTTATTAAAATTTGTTATTTTTGAATTTCTGTGAGCATTAAAGTAATTTGAGGTGAAAGATCAAGCTCTTTCTTCAAGAATTTTCGTTTTACCTTTGAAAGTTCTTAGTTCTTTAGCGATGGCTTCATCAGCATTTTAGATAGTGTCATTGTTAAACGGGTTTTGCGTTATTTTGAAGCTCCACGTAACCTGTTGTAATGACGACAACACTAGCGAAATTTTTGACGGTCAAAGCTCCTAAAACCGCTTTTTACTTGGGATTTTTATAGGAAGAAATTTTATGATATAAGTTTAGATTGTAGCACTCGAATTTGTGTTAAGATGAGAAACCTAGATTTAAATACCATTATTTGAAGTGCTTTTTTATTTATGACAATAGTCCGAGTATACTCCATTATAATGGCCAACAATATTGATGTGAAACAATATTGATGTGAAACTAGTCATTTTATTATTATGACATTGTCGACGTTGAAGCAAAACTGTGTAGGTGTATCTTCGGTGTGTGTATCTCGATACATTATTGGTAAATCTGCTAAAGCTCTATTTCAACAAACATGTGATATTCAATTAATGAAAATGTTACAATAAATTACAATGTAAACTTGAATAGAACAAAAATTTTAATTTTACACAAGATGCCGCCTTTTCTCTAAGATGCTACCGTTTTATTTTTCTCTTCCTTCTCTTGTATCTTTCTATTCGACTATGGCACCAAAATTTATGTTGTTATACAAGATTAATGGACCTATAAATGAATGTTACTTTTACAAATAACAAATATTTTTACCACATTACAGCAACCACTTCCGTGGGACAATCTCTACAAGCTCATGGCTCTTGATGAAACCTCCGGTTCTCCTTCTGCCTGCTGTCCTTCCAACGTCGGAAGGTTTTCCTGAAAACAATTACAAGCACAATCATGTTTACCAAGTAATGTTGCATAAACTGATACTTAAATGACTTGATGCCTAAGAAATGCAAGGAATTCCTCTATGAAATTATTTTTGCTCATTTGGTAACAATGCTTTCCTCCACATTAGATAATCTACCATAAGAGCATCTTAGAAGTCAATCTTATTATTATTATTATTTTTATTATTATTATTATTATCTATGTAACACCCCTGGTATCGAGTAGCCACATTGGACACTAGACTATCCTGGAGTCAAGCTGATTCGGACCCCAAGGGGGGGGGGGGGGGGGGGGGGGGGTTAATCTCTCTCAGTTCCTAGTTTCCTTATTCATAAGACTCTGTGCCTAGTTTCCTTATTTCCTTATTCGCTCTGCACTGTACCGAGCTCCTTACCACTTGACTAAGAGGCATCAATGAAGTCATATCTTATTATACTATAAACAAATACGTGGTGTGGGCACCCCAGCGTACTGATATATGATCAAAAGAGGTAGACACTACACCCCAGCGTACTGATATATGATCAAAAGAGGTAGACACTATACACGCTAAAACTTACAATAGAACCCTTCAACTTGGCTTTGGCAAAGTAATGCTCCAAAGCACCATCTCCGCGAAGAATCTTCCCTCCACATCCAGGGGTATCTTTTGAACCCACTGATTCCTCATCAACCACAACAGCATCTACTCTATTGTGTCCAGTCCTTGCATCTGGAATCTGAAACATAAAAGCATCAAATCCTTCACAATATGAAACTTCTAATTTCGTAAGGGTATATCTACTCCCCATGTTGCTTGGACTCTTTTTCTTCTTAAAGTATATGTGTCAGACATGAGATATGACTTTCAAGGATTCTCCAAATACACGGAAAAACATAGAAAAGTCTAACCATACCCATGTTTGATACATACCCATTTCTGACATTCACACCAGAGTCCAAGTAACATAGTCTATACCAAACTCATATGCTTGTTTGAAAATCATTCAAAACATAGGGCCCTTAAATACCTCATACATCGCTTCAGTGAGGATGTTTTCCAGTATAGCTCTTAAACCCCTGGCACCTGTATTCTTAGCCATTGCCTTCTTAGCAATTAATCTCAATGCTTTAGGTGTAAAATGTAGCTTCACCTGAAATTAGAGAAGTGATGATGTGAAATTAAGAGATCTGATTCAAATTAACATGATACTTATGAAATAGTTGTTACTCAAACTCGGGTGTAAGTGCTGGATATGGGCATGGTTAGATTTTCTAAGTTTTCCCATGTTTGGAGGACCCTTGGAGGTTATATCCTCATATCCATATCTCAGACACGAGTGTCGGACATGGGTACTTTAAGAAAAATGAAGAATCCAGGCAATATAGTCAAATAAAGAGGGCAAGAGAAGAGAGAATTCGAACAGACAGAGCCAAGTTACATTGTTCAAGCTAAATAACTTCTTGTACTGCTTTCCAAGAGCATTTTTTGGTTCTGTAAGCACCTGCATCAAAATTTTTCTCAACAATTAGTAATATAAAAAGAGTAACTTATTGAGGTGTTGCCTAATGCAGACCCATTGAATTCAATCATTCTTACTTGAGGCCAATTTAAGAAAGTGATATGAAATGTTACCTGCACAAGTTGCTCCTCAGTTAAAGCTGACAAAGTAACTAATATTGGAAAGCGTCCTATAAACTCTGGTATGAGGCCATATGCAATAAGATCGGAACTCTCAACCTGAAATGCAAAAGCGGGATATCAGTGGAACTTTATGTAGTTGCTGTTCTTTGATATACAAGTTACTTTTGTTGTCTTATCATTAGAGAGAATATAGGAAACAAAGTTCCTTAAAGCTAAGTCTCTTATTGCCATAATATTGAGGCTAGCTTGATGTGCTTTTATCTACTTTATTTGGAAGGAGAGGAAGTACAGGCAGTTTCGAAATTCTTGTACAGATGGTTGTTCTGTTTAGCAATCCATACGTGGGGTTATACGAATCTGATTAGGTGGGAAAAATATAGCTAGAACTGATTTCATTAATTTCCAGTTATGTGGCAATTGGGGTATACTTGTATAGAGGGATTGTATAGGCTGTTATGCCTTATACATCGTAAAGTTTACTGTTTTCCAGTAGCAGGATTCCCTGCTCTTGGATAATAAAAACAAATTATCCAAAAAAGAAAGAAAGTAGGAGACAGTTTTTATTCTCACGGATTCAAGCAAAGACGAAGTCACTGCAGCATTGGTTACCCACGAAGTCCTCATATTAGCACGAACAGGTGCTCCAAAACCAATTGAAGAATCTTGCTGTCTGGTTTGCACCAACAAATAATTAAACACCCTAAAACATGAACAAATGACATCTGGAAGAGATTTTCTTTTTGGTAAAGTATTAGTACGAGTTTACCTCTCTGAAATTGTTTTGTCAAGATCAACAAACGCTCCACTACAAATGAAAAGGATGTCTTTTGTATCTATCTGTGCACATTATTTACACCCCATTTAAGAGTAGTTGCAAAAGTTAACTCTTCTAAACAATGTATGAAGAGTATGTCTTTGTATCTATCTGCATATTATTTACATCCCTAGTTGTGAATGACATGATAAATCAAAATAATACCTGTATATTGTCACTCCGAGGATGCTTCCTTGCTCCCTTCTCTGGAACATTAATAATCTGCCCAAAGAAATATTTATCAACTGTGAGTGAGGCAGCCAGAAAGGATGCTGCTCAAAACCTCAAAATAGGTCTAATGCAAAATCAGGTAGGAAAAGAGAGGCAAAGAAACAAATATTTGACACTTTCGTAGATTATATAATGATACATATCCCGATTATGACTTCCAAATATAAACATTTCATTCATGAATTCTTCCACAGACTAATAAGTTTGATGCATTAGGTTCTTAAGTCAAACTAAATTTCTATACAAAAATCATACATATCCGCTACATAAATTGTCTCTCAACCAAAAGAGCTAGACAGCAAAAGGAAAAAAGTACAATATCATTACTGAAAAAATTACAAGTTTATATGGTCGGGACTTCAGAGCTCAATATGAATACAGTCTATATGATTTCCAAAATCTAAAAGATTTGATAAGTTACAATTACTGATAGCCTACATCAGTCTACCAAGGTTTCAAAGCAATAGTTACTAATTTTGGCTTCATCTCAAACTCTCTTATCCAGATTAAACCTCTTCCAAACATTTACTTTCGTAATTAATCCTGACCCAATGCAACAAAAGCAAACAATTATTCTTCAGCTGATAGTCTTGTTCAAATTATTGTTTTTCTGTTAAATTTTTAGGGAAGGCATTATTTCCCTCTCCACATATTGCTTAGAAATTATAAGTACAACCAGTATCCCAGTTGTTCACTCAAACCCCAGATAATTATTAGACTATCTACCAATGAATTAAAAGAAGCTTAGAAACAAGGAAACCATAAGTGCATCTGTGGAAAGCAATTTTGCAGGAAGTGAACAAGGCAACCGGCATAAATTTCTCAAATCAGATATAAGAACATGATGGCATCTGCAGCACATTGTATATAAACTAATAAAAACAATATATCAATCTACAACCAAAGATTTTTTTTAACAAAAACAACAACAATAACTCACAGTTCCCTCTAACATTTTCAGCAACGCTTGCTGAACACCCTCCCCTGAAACATCTCTGCTAACATTTAAGCGCTCAGCCTGCAAAAGTAATTCAACGTTTAAGAAAATTTTAGGTCCAAAATAAATCCTAGATTAAAGCATAAAACCAACAATTTGAGTTTATTTAAAAAAGAAAGGATAATTGCAGAACCTTCTTAGTTATCTTGTCAATTTCATCAATGTAAACTATTCCTTGTTGAGCTGCTTCTACATTGAACTCAGCAACCTAAATGTGCATCAAAAAGCAAATATATGTGACTGCAGGTACGTGGATGCATAACCACACTCTTTTGCCCTCACTCTCTCTTCAAGATTTTGTGTGTGTGTCTTTTGATATAAAATTGAAGTCTGAAAACACATCAAGAGAAAAGAAAAGGAAAGTAATTCATCCCATTCAGGCGAATAGATGTAATTATTTTATCTCAGTATTGCAATCAAGCCTAACAAAAATACATTTTTATTCTAGAAAACTTATTAAAAATAGTAAGCTAGTAAGCTATGAACTTCTCGACAGCCATTGGGTAATTTATTCAAAAAAGCTTTTTTTTTCAAACCCTGATTCTCTCTCTATTCTGTGTTAATTGTACCATATTTTCTCTACATATATAGCTTCTCACATGGCGTGATTTCTGGTTAAAATCTTTGACTGGTTCCTGGAGCGAAGGATCATTTGAATTTTGTTGTACATTTAGAAGAGGTACAATCAAATTCACAAGGTACAAGCTTCTTTGCTTAATTTTCTCTCTGCCAACATTCTTCTTATACAATCTTGAAGGAATGCCATCAATGGTTTTGGTTTACAATCACAATTCTTTAGTCTAGCATGTTTGATTTTACTCAAAGGCATTAAGCAATTAGGAAAGCTGTGATGTATAACAACTAGGGGAAAGAGATAGAAGGGAACAAATTGCAGTGTGTTTTGGTTAGAAATGGAGGTCTCACTGGTTGGAGCAGATGCCTGGAACTAGAAATTTGTCTTCCCACTCCTCATCAAACTACTTACTAAAGATATTTTGAGTCCCACTAAATAAGATGATAATGGGAATCTACCTATAAGTCCGATGATGCAAATAATAAAGTTAATACCGTGAGTAGTTTGTACAATATCGATTCAACATCTTCGCCAACATAACCAGCCTGCAAAAAAAGAAGAAGAAATTGCCTCATTAAATAGGACAGCCAAAGTTAAGAAGAACATTTAGCTAAGAAAAGTGGGACCTATGATTAATCATAAAGGCAAAAGATAAGTTGTAAAAATAACTTCTAGGACCTCAAAGGTGTTTAGAAAAAGGCCAATTGTTTTCCACAGTAAGATTTTGTTATGGCTAGGAAGGTACCAAACAACTCAAGTCATCACATAAAATACTTCAACCAATGATAACTCTATACGTACCAATTAAGGAATATATTTGAGCCTTGAGGAGAATAGAGTGGTGAATAAGGGATCAGAGAGAGCCAGCTTCCCTTGCATAGCTCAAGCCCAATGGGTTTCACATGTCCCAAAATATGGATTTTACACAATTTTCAAAGATTAAAGCGGACAATGGACTTGCCTGTGTCAAAGTTGTTGCATCAGCAATGACAAAAGGGACATTGACGAATCGAGCCAGAGTTTTTGCCAATAAAGTCTTTCCTGTTGTAGGATATGTACAAGTAAGGTAATCCGTAATCCAATAACCGAATTTCACACATCCAACTAGGAACCTAGGAATAGGGAAGAGTGTATACCAGAGCCAGTTGGTCCAACCAAGAGCACATTGCTTTTCTCTAGCTCCACATTTTCATTGTCCTCAAGTGCTTCTAAACTTGCGTCTTCTACTCCTGGCCTAGCATTCAAATCCGTGACCCAAGTTTTCTAATGACTATGTTGTATATCAGTTTACCCCATGGAATTCAATTAAGCTAAGATAATCAAAACCAGATTCAAAATTTCATAACGAACATGGAAACTAACCCTTTCTCCAAGGAGGCATAGTATATTCTTTTATAATGGTTATAAACGGCAACTGACAGTACCTGGAATAATGGATTTATAGCAATATATGAGGATTTGGAGTTTATTTATTTAGTTATAAATTTTAAAATTATGCACCTTTTTTGCCTTGTGCTGGCCAATAACGAACTTGTCAAGGCCTTTGCAAATCTCTCTCGGCGTAGGCAAATCCTTCCCTAAATTGGCCCCGCCCAACCATGCGCCATTACCATTACCATTACCGTGGCCTTCCTTGGGCCCATCAACTCCTAGGAAATTAACACCGGGAGGAAAGGGCAGCCCAGGCGAAGTTTGCACAGTGAGGCCATTACCAGGTGGTGGTGGCGTTGGCGGAGAATTCTCTGATCTATGATTGTCCAAAATCGATGTCCTGACGCTGTTGCGAGGAGGAGAAGCGGTTTTGGAATTGGATTTAATCTCCAAGAAAGTGCCCTGGAGAGGGTATACACGATGGGGTCGAAAGTGGTAGGCGGTTCTACAAGCGGGGCAGAAATTAACGGTGGATTTGCCGTTGCTGGAAGTACTGTCGGACAAATCTGATGAAGCAGGGGGAAGACTGAAATTCAAGTAATTGTGATTGGAGCAGCGCGGGCAATTTATCTCGGCTTTGATCTTACGAGTGAGAGTCGAAGTGGCGGCGCCTTTGGTTTTGGTTTTGCCTTTGCTTCTATTCCTGTTAGAAGTAGTATCGTTTTTGGCATTGTCATCGGAATTGTCGCCGCCTCCGCCTTCTCCTCCGCCGGTGGAGGAGAAACGTTGTTGAATTCCTCCTGCTCCTCCTAAACCAAAGGGCATCCTCAAGCAATTCAAATGCTCCATCACCACCAGCTTCCTCCATCTCCTCCACACTCCTCCAGACATATTTCCTTCGGTTCTTGGTGATTGGGATTGAGATTTAGATGATAATAATAATATTACTATTTACTACTCCTTTTGTCTCTCTACGTATATAATTAAATGGGGGGTTTTCTTCAAAGGAAAGTAGAAGTAAGTGTTTATTTATTATTTTATTAACAAATAAAAAGAGACAGGGAGAGGAACGAGTTGCGCATTGCTCGGGGATGAGTTTGTGAGGATGAGTGTTTACCGGAGGCTTCACGGTTCTTATACTTTCTTCATTCCTTCCTACCTTTCACCCATTTTATCTTTATATTTTACGTTTTCTAACCAATCAAAGGGGAGCCTAACATACAACGTATAACTTACGGCTAAAAAACAACGGCTGACCCTGGGAGAAATTTCAGTGGTAAAAGATGATATATTTCATTCAAATAATTTAAGTTCGAGCACTATATGTGTAAGTGTATATGCGAGCTAAGAAAATTGAACAAATACTACTAACTTAAAATTTTATATACATAATGAAAATTAATCTAAATTTAATTTTAACAAATCAAACCCGAAATTAAGTAATTGATGAAATTCTAATATTGCTTTTAAGTTATAGTTCTCGAATTTGAGTAAAACGTGTATTTATGTCGGAAAGTTTTGAAACTTAGAGCAGCACTTATCATGAAACTTCTTGAACTTGAGTAAAATTGTGATATTGCTTTTATATGGTGTCGGTAGGGGCATTGCTCATGACGAGAGCCGTACATATTCTAATGTTAAAAGCTTATTTGGAAATCAGCATACTCCTTTGCAGTGAGTGAGTATTTATATTTGTATATGTATATGTTTCTTCTAACGTCTTTATGTTTGTAGAAATAATAGAATTAACTTCGCTGAACCTTTTGCTTTATTGAAATATAAGCAACAGAAAAGAAAAGAGAACAAGAATAAAATCTAAAGAAGAATAAACTTTAAGTAAAGTTTTATTGAAGAAGAAGAAGTACAAAGATGTTATTCATTGAGATATAAAACTGAAAAATTAAACTATGACTTATATACAACATGCACACATGCACACGTGAATTTCAACAGAATACAACAAACCCTAACAACCTCAACCACCTAACTGCTCAGCCTCAACTGCCTTACTGATCTAGCTTATCTACAACATTTTCCCTACTCCTTCCACCTCTGCATTCCTCAGAAAACAAAACCATCAATTGCTTGCGAAATGTATGGAAAGAATCTTTTCTTAAAGGCTTAGTCATTCCATTAGCTATATGATGAATAGCAGGAATGTAGTTAACCTGTAAGTTGCCAGCAGCCACTTTCTCACGCACAAAATGAACATCGAGTTTAATATGCTTCGTTCGAGCATGATACACAAGGTTGGCACTCATAGCCACAGCACTAGTGTTATCTGACCAGACCACGAGAACCTTATCTGTTGCACACCCAGCTCACCTAGCAAAGATGTAACCCAAGCCACTTCAGCGGTAGCATCTGCTACACTCCGATACTCGGCCTCAGCAGTAGATCGAGACACAATCTTCTGCTTGCGAGAGCTCCAAGAAACCAAATTACCCCCTACAAACACACACCAACCAGAAATCGAGCGCTTGTCATCCACACACCCTGCCCAATCAGCATCAGCAAATGCAACTACATTGTTGTAACCCCCTCGTCCCGGTCTGGCCGGATGACCGGTCCGAGTGGGCCACACGGGGAAAACCGAAGCGAAACCCAAAGGGTTCCCCCTCGGTTAGCAACCCTATTTTTATTTTTCATTTTAATCTTGTCACATTCGAACCCCAAACCACATTCAAACAGCCCAATTTTAATCTTGACTAAAGGCATCTTAATACTTATGGGTTTTTCTCTTTAAAAAGGCCAACAAGGATCAAACAGTGCATTTTTAAGCAAAGGTTTCGAAACTTAGGCTGACAGTAAGGTCTGGAATCCCAGATTTCTGCAAAGGTTTCGAAACCTTACCCATGGTTTCGAAACCCTCTTCCATGGTTTCGAAACCTTCCTCAAAGGTTTCAAAACTTAGGCCGGCAGTGAGGTCTGGAATCCCAGATTTTGCAAAGGTTTCGAAACCTTCCTCAAAGGTTTCGAAACTTAGGCCGGCAGTGAGGTCTGGAATCCCATATTTCTGCAAAGGTTTCGAAACCTTACCCATGGTTTCAAAACGATTGTGCAGGGGAGCACTTACTGCTTAACTCTAAAGACTTCCTAGGGAAAAAGGACACCAAGATCATACATAGACATACATAAGAGCTTAAAAAGGGTCAAAGACATGAATTAACACACATGAGACTTGCACATACTAACATTTAAGCAATCCTACATGAGCCATAGGTAGCAATCAACATGAGTCAAGGCATTCGAACATGACATTCCAACAAAAGAGCAAATTCAGCATTTAAGGTCATACATGAAAGCTCAAAGGGCCCAAATGGCACAATTCAACACAAGAGGTTTGCACTCATACACAAGGCAACCTAAGCATCTAAAGCATGCCATCACACACCAACATTCATCATAGTATTACATGCTTTACAATCCAAAACATCAATATATCAATGAGTCATATAAAGCTCATACAAAAACCCTTGCCACATTGCTAGCTAATACAAAATTTGATAACCGTACTTGAGCCACAAACTTAGAAAGCCCTTCTTGCCTTGCCTCGAGCTAACACCACGCTAATGATCTGCATTGTTGAACATTGAGAGCGTAAGCTAATAGCTTAGTGAGGGTGCTCTAAAACGAAAAACATCAACAATGCAGGGTTCAAGCATGTAAATCTTAATCTCACATACATCAAACATTGACATATAACCAAGTAGACCTAGCTAGTCTTTTAAGTGGCATATATGGTTTCTCGATCCTACCAAGCTCAATTATCAATATCAACATCACATAGCAACACCATATATCACCAACATATATCAACGTCACATATCACAATGTATGAACAAGTTAATTGGCCACTTTAATTACCCCGATTGTGCGGATTTAAACTTCAACAACACTTTACCTCGGTGGGATTACACTCATCACCGGACCTTGCATGTGCGGGATTCCACTCATCGCCACATGCCCTACGGATGGGATTCCACTCATCATCCCGTAGAAATGTATAAAAAACTTCCGGTGGAATGTTACATCACCGTACTCCTCCTTGATGACTTAACGCCATCAAGGCCACGTACGTTTTGACGCAATTTGTGTGCACACTAATCCTAATGATCGATCATTTACAACCGGTAATTATTTTAGTGCCAATTATCATTATCACATCCCATATCATCAACCGCACTCATGCTCATCACATATATTCACATCATGATATATACATGCACCAAATAATCACAATCACAATAGCATAGCTAAGTAAGCACAATAACATGTATGGATATCAATGGCTAAACTACAACTTGAATTAACTAGAAGTGGCCTACCAAGCACACTTTACACACACACTACACATACTCGAACCAAACTTTAAATCGAGTTTGAAACCACTCACCGCCCTTCCTTAGCAAATCGAAACAATCCTCCTACGAACCCGGATTTGGTCCCAAAGCCTCTCCAACGCTTCCTCTTGCTTCTAGTCAAACAAAACACACTTATTACACCACAATTCAATGCTAAAACCCAATCATCATCTCACTCAACAAACACAAGCCAAATTCCACAATTTTCCAATCCACACAATCCCCAAAATACCAAATTTCGTGCTTCCCAATATCCTTGCTGAAATCTCTATTTTCAAACACCCAAATGACCTCCAAAATGTCCCAAATCACCCTCCTAACATACCCTAACCATCAGCCCTTTGTTTTCAACCAAAAACCCACCAAAAATGGTGTTTTTGACAACTCAAAAATGGGTATAAGAGCTCACTTCGGATTTTTATCAAAATTCAACCAAATTTACATATAATGTGTATTTCAACGTGATTAAACAAAGCCCCAACACAATTTATCAAAACCAATTGGAAAACCCCTTAAAAACCCAAACTTTGACATAAACCCTAATTTTCAAAACTCCATAACTTTGAAATCTAAGACTATAGATAGATAGAGGATAATGAGGAGATTAAGAAAACATGTTAACCTTTCAAAATGATGTTGAAACCAAGTTGCAAATCAATGGAATAGTTGTTTGAAGTTTGAGAGTGTTTGGAGAAGGGGATGGGGTGTTTCACGTGGGATTGTGGGGGAAGAGGGAGAGAAGATGACAACTTTGAAAGTTGTCATCCTTTTTAAAAAAATTTGGGTAATTTACAACATAAGTCCTTCCCTTTTTACTAAAGCTCAAATACACCACATTTTAGGTTGAATTGTTTTAATTAAATTTTATTTGACTCGAACTATAAACCCGGTTAACTCCTAGGCCCAAAACACGAGTGTTACAATTGCAGACACCAACACCTCTTGAGAACACCATTCCAAAACCAACAGTACCATTTAAATAACGCAACACACGCTTAGCAGCACACCAATGATCTTCACGTGGTTCATGCATAAATTGAGCCAATTTTTTCACACTGTAAGCAACATCTGGACGAGTATGACACACATACAACAGGCCACCAACTAAACTCATGTACTCACTGGCATTTGCAATGACAGAGCCTCCATCTTTAGTCAACTGAGGTGACCCAACCATTGGTGTTGGTGTTGAGTTTGAATTCTCCATTCGAAACTTGACTAACAACTCTCGTATGTACTTCTGTTGATTGAGTACAAAACACCCTGCAAGTCGAGTAACTTCAAGACCAAGAAAATAGTGTAACTCACCTAGATCCTTCAAGGAGAATTTAGCATGCTGCACACCAACAACCCAATCAATAACTCCTTCTGCTGGTCCTGTAACAACAATATCATCGATATAGACCAACATGTAAGTAACAACATCTTCTTTATGCAATATGAACAAGGAAGAATCTGCTCGAGACTCCACAAACCCCATATCCAACAGACACAATTTAAGCTTATTATGCCAATTACGAGGGGCTTGCTTAAGGCCATACAAAGCCTTATTCAACTTGCAGACCAACCGTGAACCATCTGAAGCCACCTCTTCAAACCCAGGAGGCTGGTCCATAAAAACATCCTCACTTAAATCCCCATTTAAAAATGCATTGTTCACATCGACTTGCCTTAGCTTCCACCCACTCATCACAGCTAATGAAAGGATCACATTCAGGGTTGTAATCTTAACAACAAGACTGAATGTGTCCTGGAAATCACAGCCTGGCACCTAAGAGAAGCCTAGAGCAACCAACCTCGCTTTATAACGATGAATGGAACCATCAGGATTCCTTTTCAACTTGAACAACTATTTACAACTCATTGTACTACGCCCTTCAGAAAGACATACCAAAGACCAAGTGCCATTCTTCTTCAAGGCTTCAAGCTTAGCAACAACTGCTTGTGTCTAATTAACAGACTGTAAAGCCTCTTGAACATTCACTGGTTCCACTTCATCAACCTGGATCTCATATGTCTTGGGTTTGAAAATGCCATGTTTACCTCGTGTGACCATCGAATGAGAATTAATCACTGAACCTGAGGGTACAACAGCACCAGACCGAGATGTTCCACGTGACACTTTAGGATACACATCTTCTGAACCAACCTCAGTAGAAGTACCACCTATATCAGGCTGAGACACTCCCTGACCATCTTGCACGACTGAAATTGGCTCATGCTCAGGCATAACTAGCTCATTCTCAGGAACAACTCCACTATTTCCAAGGTCAACTTCACCATTCTCATATACAACTGCATCATGACTGGATTCATTTCCAACCCTTGTACCAGATACTTCATGGCTAGCATTAGGTACTACCACCTCATCTTGAGCACCACCAGGGAGAACACCAGGAGAAACACCACCATCCCCTACAACAACATCCTCAGCCTGTGACTTATAACCTGAACCACCAGCAGGCTCACACTGACCATCAATTCTCACCTGCCTTGCTCGAGGAACAACATGTATAGGTGCAGACTTTGACACCTTCACATGTCCCTTTGCAACACTTATAACCTGTGCAAAAGGAAAATACACCTCGTCAAACACAACATGCCTCGAAACATATATCTTACCATCCTATGCCAAACATTGATAGCCACGATGTTGTGGACTGTAGCCTAGAAACACACAAGCCTGAGATCGAAAATCAAGCTTATGTCTCTGAAAAGCTCGCAAATGTGGAAAACATCTGCAACCAAACACCTTCAAGCCAGTATAATCTGGTTTCTTAGCAAACAACCTTTCAAAAGGTGACACACCATCGAGCACCCTCGTTGGAAGCCTATTAATAAAAAATACAGCAGTGCATACTGCATATGATCAAAATTTCACAGACATAGAAGCCTGAGCCAACAGAACAAGAGCAAGCTCGACTATGTGTCTATGCTTACGCTCTATGACTCCATTTTGCTCGAAAGTGTGAGGACATGTGACCCGATGCCTAATCCCAGCTTCAGCCAATACCTTTGACAAACTCCTATACTCACCTCCCCAATCACTCTGTAACTCCTTAACCGTCTCCCCAAACTGATTCTGAACCATTTTTACAAACAACTGAAAAGCATATAAGGTCTGAGATTTATCTTTAAGCAGATACAACCATGTGTGTCGCGAGAAGGCATCAACAAACGTGACATAGTAGCTAAATCCTCCTGATTTTTCATGTGCGGGACCCCAAAGATCCGTGAAGACAAGTTGGAAAGGTTTTGTGTAAATAGTGCATGACTGTGAGAAAGGCAATTTATGACTTTTGCCCAGCTTACATGGAACACAAATTGGTAAGTCAATTTTATTCAAAAGTAATGAAGGAATTACATCATTCTCTTTACAAACTTGCATCAGACACTCTCGAGCAGGATGCCCAAGACGTCTGTGCCACAATTAAAACTACTTAACAGACTTAGAACTAACAATATTTGCTTCTGGAGCATCACATCCATCAGTAGAACCACAATCTTCCTTAGCAACTGATACAGTATAGAACTTGTACAAGCCATCCTGTTCCACACCTTTCAACAACACTTTGCCAGTTTCCTCATCTCGAACCACGCAAGTTGTAGCATGAAACTGAAAGAAGACAACATTGTCTCTAGCAAACTTTGAGACCGAAAGCAAATTTTTAGTTATGCTTGGAACATTAAGCAAATCATTTAAGAAAAGAGTGCGTTCAGATGTGTGAAACACAGACTGACCCTTATTCGAAATAACTAACTGATCACCATTACCTACACACAGCTTACTTGGACCATTGTAGCTGGAGGATCGAAGCATGTTTGCAGCCTCAGGTGTCACATGATGGGTAGCTCCAGAATCTACCACCCACGAGTCAGGTGAGGTAGTAGCAAGGTGAATCTGTGGTGCTTCCTCTAAAGAACCTTCTACCATAGTACCATGCAACCCATCACTAGTCCATGCATCTAAAATACCAAGTTGGGCACTGGGAGATTCATCTTTGCCCGAGAACGAAGCACCAGCTGTAACACCAGGAAACGATTGATCAAAGCGATACCAACATCGATCCACCAAATGGCCAACCTTGCCATATAATTGGCATTGCAATCGAACACGACCACGACCCCTTCCCATGGGACCTGAATTCCTTCATGTGGTATAGCCACCACGACCACCACCTCTATGCACAAACGCCCCACGAGAAGCACCACTGGAAACATCATGAAAAGAATTGTGCCCAGTGTTCACCTGAGCAACATTGGCACTTATCAGAACATCATCATCTTGAGCTTTAAAACCAGCCAACTGAGCCTCAACATCAATCAACATAGATCAAACACCATCAAGAGTAAATGGTTCTCGACTTGCTGTTATCACAGCCATGAATGGCTGATAATCCTTGGTCAATCCATTCAGAATGCTAGCAATTTGTTCCACATCAGAGACCTTGCTCCCACATGCTCCCAAAGAATCACAAATTTCTTTCACCTGAGTAAGATATGTGTGCATACCTATATCCAGCTTCTTGATCGATCGAAGCTTGTAATGCAACCCTATAATGGAGGTAGTAGATCGATTGACAAAGTATTTAACCACCATCGCCCAGACCTCAGCCGCTGTTTCAGCTCCAACAAATTCCGGCAACAAATGAGAGCTGATCGTCGACAACAACCACGACGCCAAGGCACTATCTTGAGCCACAAAATCCTCGTATTCTTCACTTGAGGACGACACCCCTCCTTCCCCCGTGACAGTTGCAGGAGGTGGTTTCATCGTGCCAAGAAGAAACTTCTCCAGTGTGTGGCTACGCACCGTAAGCAAGATTTGCTACTTCCATAAAAGGAAGTTCATATCATTCAGCACAACATTGACCTTCTTGTTGGTAAACATGGTGAGAAGAAACCAAGAAGAAAGAAACAGAACAACACAACACACCCAAACTTCAAGAACGTAGCACACCCAAACGTCAAGAACGCAACAGTCAAGCGATCACGACCTCCAGGATCTCCGGCGAATATACCATATTGAAATATAAGCAACAGAAAAGAAAAGAGAATGAGAATAGAATCTAAAGAAGAAGAAACTTTAAGCAAAGTTTTATTGAAGAAGAAGAAGTACAAAGATGTTATTCATTGAGATATAGAACTGAGAAACTAAACTATGACTTATATACAACATGCACACATGCACACGTGAATTTCAACAGAATACAACAAACCCTAACAACCTCAACCACCTAACTGCTCAGCCTCAACTGCCTCACTGATCTAGCTTATCTACAACATGCTTGGATTTAAGTGCATGTTTTGCTAATGGGAAGTAATTACCTTTGTTATTCTACTTTTTAGCTATGAAGCATGGGACGCCATCTTAAGGTCGTTCCGTCTTCCCAATACATCTTCAAGACAAAGACATTGCAAAGACGGTTGGAGGAAGTCTCGAGAACGTCTCAATTTTTGTAACCCCCTAAACCCGACCTAGAAGGAATGGGCCGAATTTAGAAAGTAACAATTGGAAACTTGTCCCTCAAGAAACAATTTAGGTTAAAATATTTTGTAATTCAAAAGAATCGATTAAGTAAGTAAAACTCAACAAATATTTCGATTAAAATAAAACACAATCTTTTAAACGATGTTCTGATATTTAATTAAAATTCTGAAAATAAGTTCATAGATGCATGCATTTAAATAAAGCTCAAATTAAAAACAATAAACAATCCCAATGTCCGAATTACATAAATGTTCTAAAAATATTTCAAAATAGTAGTCTGAAATAATTAAAAGAGAGTTCATACTGAATTATAATTTATCTGAATAAACAAGAGATGCTCCAAGTACCGATCGCCTAAAAAGAGTCTGAGATATCTGAAAAGTAAAAACTAAAGGGTATAAGCTAAAGAGCTTAGTGTGTCTCTAAAGTGCAACGAAAACAAAACAAAAAAAACAAAACAGTATTTTATTTTCTGATAAATACTTTTCTGAAAACACAATAAAACTGAATCATGATGATATGATGTCTGATGCACATGAATCATAGTACCCATCTCTGATACACCGAAAAGTAAGGTTCCCCAGAACCTACTTTCTCCATGTCACCATCCGAAGTGGAACTCAGCCCGAAGGGTGGAACCACTGATCCGAAGCGGAATTCAACCCGAAGGTTAAAACCACTAATCCGAAGCGGAATTCAACCCGAAGGATGAAACCACTAATCCGAAGCGGAATTCAACCCAAAGGTTGAAACCACTGAACTTCCCCGAACAAATCTCAATCCATAAACCCACAATGATATGATGCAGATTTTAAAATCCGAGTTTGATCTGAAACTTGAATTATGGAAATTCAACTTGAACAATACTATAAATCCGATGTTTTACAGTTCTGAAAATCCGATATTTCACTTAAATCACAGTATGACATGTTATGCATGATGTCTGAAAACATTCACCCAATCACAACAGAGTATGCACACAAAATGTACAAAACATTTACTTATATTAATACCAGAAAAGCACAGAAAGTAACACATAAGTTTATAAAACAGGAAGAGACACATCTTTAAGCAACAAAAGCTCTAATGCCGAGAAAAGCGCGTCTTACGCTCAGATCTATCTGAATCAGGACCTACGAGGTATGAATACCATATTAGTATTTATTACTAACATTAAGCCACCGACTAAAACACTAAGAACTAAACTAAAGATATACTCACGTGAAGATATCAGAGAACGCGCACTATCGATCTGAACAACTGGAGGTAACCCAACGGTCTTAAGGTCGACACCTGAACACGATAATATTCCAAATCAGATTCTGAAATCAAAACTTATCATATTCCAATAACAAAACTTAAAATGAGCAAAGTTGAGCTTTCAGAAACTATTTAAGCAGAACGGGCAGCGGATACAAACTCAGGATGTTGAGAAATGGTAAGATGCACGTTTTCTGAAAAAGTCAACTCTTGGTCAACTCTGGTCAAAGTCAAAGTCAACTGTGTCGGTCAAAGTCAACAGGTCAACAGTCCAAGGTCAACGGTCAAGATCCAGTCAAAGTTCAAATGTTCAAGGTCAAATGTCGGGTTGGTCAACGGTCCAAAACTAGTTCAGGCAGGTCAAAGTCAACAGTCCAGTTCAAGACTCATGGTTCGGTTCGGTTTGGTCCAAGTTTCACTGATCCGGTTCAGTTCAAACTTGATCCGGCTAAGTTTATTAATTCGATTCACTGGTCTAGATTAACTTGTGCAAACGGTTCGGATTGGTTCAAAACACCAAGATGGCTTACTCGGAAAAAAGCTTTCACAAACTAGAGCATTTGACATTAGGGCTCATCGATTTGGGCCAAGGCCAGTTGCATGCCTGATTCAATGTAGTGATTTGGGTCACCCAATTGTTGGACTGAAATCTGATGGCCCAACTTCTTATGATGGTGGCTCAAAGGCAACATTAGGTTTTCTAAAAACCTTTGACGGCGGCGGCAGATGGTGCATGACAAAGACGGCGGCAGTAGGTCTAGACGATTACGGCGGCGGTAGGTCTAGACGATTACGGCGGCGTGACCAAACGACGGCAGTAATACGCTCGCACCGAACAACAACCATAAAAGTTAATTTCCGGCCAACACAACCCGACGGCGGCGAAGATTCTGACGACGGCAAACCCAAATGTGCATGGCGGCGCTGTTACAACCACGACAACCATAACGGTCATTCACAACCACAATACGAACGGAAACTAAAATCAATCCATACCTCAGAAACATTGACCTAATCAAAAACATGGTTTCAAAACTTACCCACACCTAGATCGGAGCAAGGAACGAACGACGGCGAAAGCAAAGGCGAAGACGACGAAGCGAGGGAGAGCCAAAGGTCGGGGTTTAATCGCACGACAGTGATGGTTGCGATGGTGGCGAACGGTGGAGGTGGACGGAGCAGAGAAACGAACAGTTTTAGATCGTTTCCGAGCATAAGGCCGACGACGGAAGATAATGGTTGGGTGGGTTTTAACCGGATGGCGAAGGGGATCCGAAGGACGATGGCGACGCTCTGAACGGGGAATGCTAACCCTCTCTACGGGGCTTGATCGGAGTTCGAACGGAAAAGGGAAGGTATGGGGTTGTTATACGATAAGATTCTGAAGGGAGGCTGAGAAAGGGATATCCCAAAGACCTAATCAGAAAAGTATGGTTAAATACTTTGACTGAACGGGAAAAATCACAGGAGAAGGGGCCCAACTTTTACCTAAATTATAAACAGATCCCAAACATTTTGATTTTACTCAATTAAGTCACATATTTCAATAATAAACACCATTAAGCCCAAAATTCAAATTAGGGTTTCTGAAACAAAATTCCCAAATTCTAGGGTTTCAAGATTAGGGATTTCAAAATTTAGAAATTTTAAATTAGGGCAAATTTTGGGTGTTACAAGTTTACTAAGGACGATCAAACATATATCGGGTACAGTTAACGTTTATTGGGGACGTACCAAAATATATTTACTTAAAAATAAAAAATAAAATCTCTAAATTCTTTGTGAGCAGGGTTTTAAAAATCATTAAACCAATCCAAATTTAAAAGCTTTAAGGATAATTAAACCAAAAAATTTATCCTTAATAAACTACTAAATTAAATACTCCACCTAAAAACTATAAAGTTAACACTTCATCTCAACTAAAAGACCAAGACTAAATTGCTTCATTGTTCTATCTGATAAATGCCTATTTATAAGTTACTTTTTCTCATTGCTTTATGTATCTTAAGGATGTGAGATATTAGGTGTGTATTGTATTTGTAACCTGTTTTAACGCTTATTCACTCAAATTTTAAATAGGAATGGATAAATATCTATTTCAGCCATGTCATCTTTTAATTTTATTATTTTAGTCATTGATTTTCTCTTTATTTAGAATGCAAAGTTAAATTTTTATTCAATTTAGTCATTTAATTTTAGTAATCTTTTTAATCTAAGTGTTAAAATATAATTTAAAATCATTAGAAGTAAATTTAAATGACTACAATTATAATTATTGTTTAATACAATTATAATTTTAGTCCTTATTGTGTTATAGATTTTAATAATTTTTTATTATATATATTAAAATTTATTTTATATTTGTCGTACTTTCGCCTTACCCGTACCTTATAATTTTGAAAATTATTATTTTCTATCCCCGTCTCCGTACCTATCCTTGTATTTATATCTGTGCAACTTAGCAGTTTCTAGCATAGCAAGTTATTGATTGATACACTTATCACCCCTCATGCTGAAGTAGGATTTTGGATTTTTTTAGAGTATGGGGGTTTAAAGTTATTAAAAACATGTTACTTGGTTTGAATATAAAGAGGTGAATTCAAACATTTTATCTTTTAGAAGATGGTGTGAAGATAAATTGTTAGGAAATCGGAACCTATTAATTAGTCGAGTGTTTACTTATCGGAAAAGATATATAATCTCAAAGTTATACAAGTTTTTTTTGGTTTAATAGTAAAAAAGGTGCTCAACCTATATGTTTTTTTCCAGTTTGATGCCTAACGTTTTTTTTCGAGCCACTTTGGTGCCTAACATTTTATTCCGTAATTTAAATTGTGTTTCTTCGTGACAGACGTTAAAAAGTTTCGTTATCCAATAAAAACACGACATGTGGCATATTCTAGTATTTTCTATTATTTTTATTTTTCTAAAAATTATAAAATGTTTCATATTATAAAAAAACCTCAAAATCTTTAATTTTTCTAAACCCCCAAATTCTAGATCCCTAAATTCCCCCTTCCAAAAATGAAGAAAAAAAGACTGATTGTGCTTCTAATCGACGGCTAGAGGGTGGGGGATGTTGAACGGAGAGGTACCCGATGCTTGGGGTGGTGAACGGTGAACCGCCGGCGTGTGATGGATGCCAGGCGGCGAGGGAGATGTGATTTGAGGGTTTGATTGAAAGAAATTAAAACTTTGGGTTTTTTTAAAAAGTTTATATTTTTAAAGAAATTCAGAAATTAAATAAATAGATACAATGTGCCATGTTGCATATTTTATTGGATAAATAAATTAAAACTTTAGGTTTTTTTTAAGAAATTTATATTTTTAAAGAAATTCAGAAATTAAATAAATAGATAAAATAGGTCATGTTGCATGTTTTTATTGGATAATTTTTTTAACGGATGTTGACGGAAAAACTCAATCTAAATTACGTAATGAAATGTTAGGCACCAAAGTAGCCTGAAAAAAATTTAGACACCAAACTAAAAAAAAGTATAGGTTTGGCACCTTTTTGTCTATTAATTTTTTTTAAAATACATTTGTTTTGAACTTGCTTCTCTTTTCATTTTCTAGATGCTTGTTTTAATTTCAGTTGATCATCTCCGATCACCATTACCATCGTTGTAACACTTGTTACGAGCAGGGATGGAATTGGTGGCCTAATTGACGAGCTTTTGATCAATACCAAGAAGGTAGCTGTAGCAGCTACTAGGGAAATTGAAAAGTTGAAGGATATCTCTTTTGTGAATGTGAATGTTGAATAGGACTCTTATTTTGTTGCATGAAAAACTCTGGATGTATGTTAACATGTTACAACTTTAATATATGTTCTTGTTTATATGTATTTGTTTTATTCTTTCCGGTACCAATAATATGATGTTGTGATATGCTAGTGTCTCTATCTAGTTTGTTAGCTTGGTCAAGTTGATTATGATCTTGAAGGTGATTAAAATAGATTATGTTAATGGGTTATCGGTGATCAGTTTTTATAATCGAATCAATTCAATTTGGTTTAACCGTTTTAATCGCGATTAATCAAATTAGATTTTATGTCAAAATAAGAATCGATTTGTGAGTTAAAGCATGACGTTGGTCAATTAAATAGATTTTAATTTATTTAACCTTAAACATTTGTCACATGTTATATATTCTTAACAAAATGTCTGATGGAATCAATGAGGTTGATTAAAGTAGTAAGCAGTTTGGTATTGTTTAAGCAAGTTTTGAGTTTAAGAAATTATGTATGTAAAAAATCTGTGCTTAAAAATTTACCTGACACAATCAATTGTATGACACATGTCGATCCAAATTAATTAGAGTAAAGCCTTGGGGAACGAGAGGATAAGAAAAAAGTGCGATGGGATATGTTCTGTCACCGTTCTTACATTTTAAGATTTTTTTTGACATAAAAATATAGGATTAATGCATTTTAATCACCTTTGTACCAGCCCACTTCTCTCTTTGGAGTGTAGAGCCTAACATTCTTTGCTACCCAATGTTGTGAAGCTCACGTCACGGGCTTGCATCTACAATTGATCCATCAAGTTTACCTCTCTAGTTAAGGTATTCTCAGTTAATCGGTGAGTATTTAATCGAGTTGAGTAAAAAATTTTGAGTTATTTGAGTTGACGAGTCTTATTTTATGAATTAAACTTTAATTGAATTTTTTAGTGGAGTTGTTCGAGTTTTTCTTTAAATTTAATTGTAATTATTTATAATATTAGAATACATATTGGTTTCAATTTAAACAACTTTCTCTAATAATATAAAATATACATACATACATATTTCTTTTTTTTCATATATCAATGTAATTTTATTTAGTAAATTGAATGTCTTCTAAAATTATAAAATATATATACACTATTATTTGTAAATAATGATTTTTTAGGAAAACAAAATATTGACTAGTGTATTAAAGGAGTCAAGGAATTGATGAGAATAAAGGATTCAAAAAAGTGCAATTGAAGGACGAAATTGAATAAAATACAAAGTTGAAGGACTAAATTGAAAAGAATAATTTTTTGTTAAAAATATGAATTGAAGTTACATAGATATTTATAGTAGTAGTGGAGCATGTGATTCAAATTTAGTAAAATGTACTTAAAACGAGGGGGAATTGAAGAAACGAAGAAACAATACAAAGTTGAGTGACTAAATTGTAAAAAGAAGAAATTTGTTTTTAAAAAGGTAAATTGCAGCTACATATGTATTCTATAGTGCTTTAGGATGAGTGGTTCAAATTTGGTAAAAATGAAGTTAAAATAAATGAGAAATTAAAGAAATAAGAAAATTAGTGACTTAATCGCAAAATAGTTTAATAAATCAACTTTTATTGGAAGATGATATGGAGATTAAAGGTGCCGTAGCAGCCAGCAGGTTCTGTTTTCGTTTGGTTAGCCTTGCATCAACAATTGCTCACAAATATTGAGCGAGTCCGTCGGCACATGACAAGCTCGGATTAATGCACGATTTGTTGAGGTCGCCGAAGATGTTAATCATTTTTCGCTTTAGCTGATTAGCGCAACAACTTTGACCGCAAGTAATTAAACCCGAGTAACTGGACTTGTTTCTTTCGTTGCCGTTTGGGTAATGGTTTGAACGAAGTCCAAATTTTGCTGTGAATACGGATAATTGGAGCATTCGTTTTCCAGTTTTCTGTTGGCAACTATGGAAACATAGGTGTAGCGTTCTATTTGATGCCGAGTTTGTTGAGAGGATTTTTCTTCTTTGTTGCAATGAACGAATTTGCATTGGCTGTTGTACCTTCATTCAAGTTAGAGTCTCCGAGTTCTTCAACTGGATCCTGGCAATGTCACTCAATTAACCCGACCCGACCCGAATCGAGTCGAAACATCAAATCGAATAGAAATAACCTGTATCCAATTTGACCTGACAGGACCCGACTTAAAACCCATCCGATTACATGTTTTTACATCCCTATCAACCGTGCATGGACATTTCTCTTCCTCGTAACATCATATCCCAATCTTTGCATTTCTTCCTTTAAGAAAAAGTAATTAATGATATAATAATTGTTAAAGGATTCAATTATACCTAATTAAAGAATAGGGATTAAAACCCAAATTTGAAAGGACCAACACCATAGTTTGACCCTTATTATTCATTAAGAACGAGTAGTGAACTGAAATGTTGGTATTATTATTATTCCAAAACGTCACTGGACTTTGTTCCTTGCATACATTTTGCTACAATAACCAGCCAAAGACAGAACATGAATCAGAAGGAGGAAACACACATCACTGTAATAAGAAGAAAAGAAAGACACCCAAAGTTTGAAGTTTAAGAAATGGAGAAGCATGCATATTCTAGTTGATCTTTCTGCAATCCAGCCTCACCTCTCCATTGCTACCACTCAAGGGGCTTATGTTTCCCATCTTTATCATGGCCTTAGCAAAGCTGGCAAAGAACTGACTTTGGCTGCTTGCGAACCTGTTGACAATGCCCACCGTCTCTGCCCCATTTGTGGAGAACAGCACCTGATCCGATTGAAGGAGTCCCCGGCGGTTCTGAAGGCTCAAAAAGTACTTGTTGTCAAAGTTAAGGGAAGTTTGTTCGTCGAGATCGATCAAACTGGTGACATCTCCGCCTTTAGGACATCGTTGTCGTAGTGTTTTGGCATACGTTGCGTTGAGAGTCGGGTCGACTGACCCCGATACGTTGTTGAAATTGTAGAGGCGGTCCATGAAAGCAGCGCATTGAGCCCTTCCAAATGTGTGAACTCCTGAGAGGTAACCAGTATGAAAAAAATCATATTAACCCGAATTTTGATGCCTCCGATCCCTTATGAAATAATATTTCTTAGTCATCAAGTAATTACCGGACAAAGCGACAAGATCAGTGGAATCAAGTCCCACGCTCTTGAATCTGGCTGCAAGATTGGCAAGGCTATCATGTTGAGATGGGATGCCTCCGATTCCTTCACGGTGAGCGGTCCGACTATCCCTTCTTCCTAGGGGAACTTGCCATGTCGGCCCTCCACCCTGCAAACCAAACATCCTCTTTAACATTGTTCTACTACTAACTCGGAAGGAATACAAAAGATTTGAAACATCATTGGTAGTGGAAAATAATACCAGCGTAACAGAAAGTTGAGCAGCAAGGGCCAGAATATCGGCGCACGAGACAACGCGAGGACAAGCCTTCTCCAACGCTGTTTTGATATCATCGATAACGGCATATCCATCAGTTGAAAGGTTCGGGGGAGCAGTTTTTTCACTGTCCGTGCCATTCAGCAACAGTGAGGCATCGCAACCCTGCATGCGTACGTATATTGATGTGAGTGGCAACATAATACAGTATACGTACATTTAATTCGGTATATATGAATGAGTTAAATCAAAAGTGAAGGCGCAAATGGTTGTTACATTAACGAAACAGTCATGAAAGTGAAGGCGAACTATCTTGGGAAAGATCCAAATGTCATTTCCTTGAGCTTGCAGCAGCACACTACGAACAATACTGGACACATTTGGGCAGGTTTTGGCATAAAAAGTGGCACTAAGTTGGGCATTGGATCCCCCGAGCATCGTTGCTGCTACCAGAAAAAGGGCGGTAATAATTTGAAACCTCGACATTTTTATATTCTTTGATGGATAATGGATTGATATTTTTTGAAAGGAAATTGAGATACTGAACAGACCCTAAAGAAGATCCCTTATATAGAGGGATTGCAAGTTGCAGATTTGAGCATTATCGGGATTGACTTGCTGTGTGAATCACAATTCATCACTTTATCAATACAATAATGCAAACGCGTTAGTCTCATCTCATTGGTTATGCTTGACTTAGATTTCCAACATCCCAAGTTCATGCACGTCCTTTGTTTTTTACTAAACATTTTTACACGTTTTTTAGGGTACATATACATACAAATCTTGTAAGATTCTTTTTATACAGTCTTACTGTGTTTATTAATTATTGAATTATAATTTGATTTCCGAAATTATTATTATTGAGATGATCTTTCCTAAATATACATTGATATGCACGTTGTTTTAGCTAAGCATGCAGGTGGTTTAAGAATCCATGCACACTAGCAAATATAATTTCTGGAAAATGTGATGTGAGGATGCATCAATAATTTTATGCCGCATTGATCCTATCAAAATACTTCGGTAAGTAAATTCATACGTCGGTAATTAAAGATATGTTTAGATCTAAAAAAAATAAGTGTGTGAAAATATAATTATCACTTTAGTATTTTACGAGTATGATTATAAGAATATTATTATCTTCTTTTGAAAAGTTTTACCTAGGGGAGGGAGAGATAGAATGTTTGTTCCTAATGTGTTAATTGAGAACTTTTTACCATAGGCTCTAGAAATTATTAATGAAATATTATTACATTTAAACATGTTTAATTAGTATAGTGCAGTTACACCTTACCTTTTTATGTTATATTTAGCAGCGTAAATTGTAATTACACAACTGCATAGATTTAAGTTTATATCCAAACAAATTCTCATGAATATATAAAATTTTAATTCATATCCAAACAAACTGCGAACAACCATTCTCTACGACATCGTAGACATGGATAAAAAATTTTGCCCATTTCGGTGCTCCTTTCTATGCTCCAACACTAAAAAAATTAAATTTCAAGGTCTAATCTTAAATTTTAAATTATAAACCCTACACTCTACACCCTAAAAAATACACTCTACCTTAAATCTTCTAAACCCTAATCTTAAACCATAAATTATAAACATATTTTTTAATGTGGGGCATAAATAGGGACACCGAAAAAGAACAGGGAATTTTTATTCCGTAAACATGACCACAACTTGCTAATAGCAGCCTCACGAGCTTTAAATTTATATCCAAACAATATAAAATTTTAATTGAGTGTTGATCGAGTTTATTTTAATTGATACATCATTGGTATATTATAAGGAGAATGTAAAATCAAATATACTTGAGCTTTTAATGTTTTTTTTTTATAATTCATCTTGATTTGAGTAATATAGACACCGTTTTACATTAAACGTTAAAAAAACTTTAATCAAGTAAATAAATATATAATTTAAAAGAAACTGTTAAATAATAAGACAAGATTTCATGGATTTCCGCGTTCATCCATAAATAATGTTTGTGAGAGTGGAAGACTTGAAGCTTATATGGAGAGTTGGACTTGGGTGGCTTCTCCATGGCTGCAGGTATTGACCAATAATTTGGCATCTTTTTTCTGCTGACGTGGAATTTGTAGACTTAGAAGCACTATATCTTGTCATCATGCATGTGCTATATGTGAACAAGGCTAAATATTCCTTTTAGGTCAGACGAAAATTAAATAAATTATTATCCTTATTATTATCTGTTATTTTGAACACCGCCATGGACATATGTATGTATGTATATGTATATTCTAGTTAGCTGAAAAAGAAGAAGAAGCATTTTCTATCATTTGGTTATAAAATATTTCCCTTGTATCCTCCCTACCAAATATAATAATTAGATTATTTTCTTAATTCTCAGATTGATTTTTCCAAATTTGATCAATAATATAAAATGTTAAAGTTATGTTCGAGCTATAATGAAATTAGATTTTTTTAGTCAACTTAAACAGTTACAGATTATTTGAATTGAGAACATCATTTCTTTTATTATTTATGTCCTATTAGTATACAAGTTTCATTTATATCATTATGTTTTTTTGTTAATTTCTGTACGAGTGTGACACATTTTAACCACAATAATTAATAAAACACGTGGAATGGTCCTAGTGGTAAAGAATGATGTATTTCATTTAACTGACTTGGGTTCGAACACCATGTGTGCACGATGTGTGTGCGTTATTAAAGGGCTAAGAAAATAAAACAGATATTACTTTGTAATCACAACAACATATTAAAAAACAATGATTAATAATGAACTAGAAGAATTATGATCAATATATCAAAATAAATAAATAAATAATAAAGAGTTATATTTTGACAAATAAGTTGCGTAGAAAAATATTACACTCCAAAAGTCAAAATTGTTGTCATTCTATTTTTATCTTTCCATACATAATCGAAAAATAAAAAAGATTCTTCAAGAGTTTCGGGTCTAAGAAATGCATAATAAATATTGAGTACAGACGTTCTTTCCCCCACATGAATAGAAGTAGATAAACGGGAATTAATTCGAACTCCCACATGATGAAAGAAAAAATAAAAAGTCTCGAGAAGAAAATGGTCTTATTTGACCATTGTACATTGCTAGCATCAAAAAATGAAATAACCGTGAATCTCGAGTAACTGGCCAAACCACCAAAGTGGCTAATTGATATTCATCACTTATCAATATATACAATAATGCAAACGCGTTAGTCTCATCTCATTTTGTATATACTTGACTTAGAAATAATGGGACGGGGATGGTCTTACATTCTCCATTCCGTCTCCAACATTAGTATTTTACGGTTTTAAAGAATCTGATTAAATGCTTAGAAAATTTTCTTGTCCCTATAATCTTCTCATGCGAATTTCTACGATTTTCGGGAAATTCAATAAAAAAACAAAATTAATATTTTACTGACTAAAATAAATGTCCAATTCAGTTTAAAATATAAAGTTTCTATACTTCAATTGAAAGCAGTTACGAGATGGTGAAGATTGAAAGAATGTTGTATTGGGAAAGATTTAGACAAGGGTTTTAGCTTATATGTAAAAACTAAGATAAAAACATGTTGAGACACTTGAGTGTTGCTAAGTTTGAGAGGAAGTTGAAGTGATAATAATATAATTAGTTTTTTAATTAAGATATTATATATATATATATATATATATATATATATATATATATATATGGATTATTATCCTATACACTAGCGGTGAAAACTAGAAGTTTCCACAAGCGTCTTAGTTTTAGGATTTAGGAGCTTAGTTTAGGGTGTAAGGTTTAGGGGTTTAAGTGTAGAGATTTAAAATTTAGGGATAATGGTTAGAATTTAGGTTTTAGGGTTAAATGTTAGGGTTTAGGTTTTAGGGTTAGATGTTAGGGTTTAGTTTTTAGGGTAATATGGTGAGGATTTAGGTTTTAATCTATAAACCCTAAATTGTAAATTTCAACCCCTATCACTAAATTCAAAACCCATACACCTAAACCCCTAAACCATATACCCTAAACTAAGTCCCTAAACCCTAAAACTAAGGCACTAGTGAAAACTTTTAGTTTTCACCGCTTGTGTATCAAATAATTATCCTATATATAAAGTGTTATATTTTGATACACAAATATTTAAACTATAAAATCTAAAACATAAATTCTTAACCCTAACACCCTAAAATCTAAAACCTAAACTCTAAATTCAAATCATAAATCCGAAATTCTACCCAACTTAAACCCCTAAATCTTAAACCCCAACATAAATCTATAAACCTTAGAATTGAAAGGCTTTTGTGTAAATTAAAATTTACACAAGCTTGTGTAAACTAAAATTTACACAACCTTGTCTATCAAGATATTTTCTATATATAAATAAGGATTAATATCCTATACACTGGCGGTGGAAAGTTTTTATTTCCACAAGCGCCTCAATTATAGGGTTTAGGGTTAGTGTTTAGGGTCATTTCCTTTTTTGCATTCTGCTGGAGCATTTGGTTGTTCCGAAATGATCTCATCTTTAATAATACTCGGATGACTGCTGATCAGCTTTTTGCCGAAGCGCAAATTAAAATGTTCAAATGGTGCAACTACAATTAGCCTAAGTCATTTTTCTCCGAGAGTTACTTTTTAGCTAATCCGGCCGATTCTTTTTGTCCTATAGTAAAAGCAAAGAGGCACACTGATTCGAGTTTTAATCTTCCAAATGCTGATTTTACTTTCTTTGTGGATGGAGCTGTTAATGGAAGTTTTGGTGAAGCTGGCATAGGGGGTTTGTGCAGAGATAATAACGGGATCATGGTTGCAAAATTCTCAAAATCAATTGGCGTTTTAGATGCCACATCCGCTGAACTGATGGCTATCAAGGAGGCTTGTTCCATTTGTCTATCGGCTGCTAGTTCGCTAGAGAAAAGAATCCTATTCGCATCGGATAGTTCTCTCGCTGTGAACTGGATTCGAAACCCAATTGTGGCGCCTTTAATCTTCAGACCCTTGGCTGTAGAAATCAGTAATTGGAGTGCGGTAAGAGATTGGAAATTTGAGTTTATCTACAGGGAGTGCAATAGTGAAGCTGACTCATTGGCTAAAAATGGTATTGCTAGTAACTCGAACTTTTGTTGGATTGCCGATTCTTGGCAGTAAGGGTAACTGATAGTCCTTTACTTGGTTAGTACTGTTGTCGCTTTATTTTCAGAATGTTTGGTTGTACTTTCGAACTCCTAGTATTCGAAATGGAGTGTTGTAACAACAAACGGATTAAAGCAGTTTTTAATAAATAAAATCGGGCGCTCTTTTCCTCCTTCCAATGCCTAAGTCTCGACTTAAGGTACGAAGGGGGTTTTTAACGAGGCCCTTCTCTCTTTCAAAAAAAAAATATGTTATTATACAGATTTTCATAACGGCTATGTCTCTTAGTTAACGACAATTAACATCTCAATGATATTTTTTTCATAAAAACTAAAGTTTAATGCCCATCATGTAACTTTTGAAAGTTCGGTGACCATTATATATTTTTAGGGATAATTTAGTGACCATTTATATACTTTACCTTAAATTTATAGATAAGAAGAAAGGTTAAATTTTTTTGGGATCTTTGAACATAAATCTTCTCTCTTTTGGTGTCACTATATATGTATTTATCGTACTGTATTTATTGACCTTTTACTCTTAATATTTTTTGGAATGTGTATTTAAATTATTTTTAATAATATTCTAGAGACACTTTTTTTCTGTATTTCCGCGATCAGGGATTGAACTTCGACTCAATCTTAGTTATGAATAATTTTTTTATGAAATCCATTTACTTTTCAAAAATATTTTGTCAAATTTATTCGTTGTTTTTGGTAGCTTTAATATGAAATTGATATTCAATATTAAAGTTACAATTACGAGGAAAGTAACTCGATTTTTCAACAGTGGGGATTATTTTCATATCTATAAATCTAGTCATATAAAAGGATATTAATTTTAAAGGTAAAAAGGTCTAGAAACAATTATGACAAGTAAAGGAATGTTAAGTTGACCTAATGCTAGACTCTCCTAAAAATTCAGAAGATCCCCGCCTCCCCAAAAAACCTCGCCAGCGTGATGAAGCGCCACCTGATGATCCTGCCTCTGCCACGATGGAATGTGACTCGCAGCCTGCTGCCACTGCATCCTACAAAGATAAACTCACTGGCTCCAATGATGAGTCGACCAAGGAGGATCTATATCCCATTATTTGAGGATGAAGATATTGACATGTTGGAAGAGGATATTCATGTCGATGGCATCCCCTCAGATCAATTTCTCAGATCGTGTACAATCCTTGGCCCTGAAAAGTATGGATCTGACCCTTGTGGTCAAGGTCCTTGGACGTCGTATTGGTTTCAATACTCTCTAAAACCGAATCTATAGCATTTGGAAGCCGTCTTACCCCTTAAAACTGATTGACATTGAGAATGATCACTTTTTAGTTAAATTCTCGGCGCAGTGATTATTTGAAAGTCCTCACGGATGTCCCTGAACCTTTTTTGGTCATTATCTCACATTCAAGCCTTGTTATATTGATTTTAGTCCCCATCAAGCCCACCCGAGTCGTATCATGGCATGGGTTCGCCTTCCAAGGCTCCCCATTACTTGCTAAAAACGTAACATGCTGGAACCAATCGAAGCTCGTATTGGCTCTGTCGTGAGCATTGGTTTCTAGACTGACACTGGTAAATGCGGCAGATTCGCCCGTTTGGCTATCAAGGTGAATTTAAATAAGCCTTTAATCTCCAAGATCCTAATCAATGGCAACATTTTGGCTGTTGAATACGAATCCTTGCTCGTTATTTGTTACAGATGTGGAACGTATGGACATAGCCAAGAGTTATGCCCGAAGGCATCTATTAATTCTAATGAGTCGATCGCTCAGGACCCGATAACCTCTCGTGCTGAAGCGCCAACCCCACCTCAGGAACCTTTTGGCCCGTGGATGGTGGTTGAAAGGAAATTACGATGTGCCTCTAATCCAATTGTCCCGTCCGCTAAGCCTAATCAAGGTAATTCACAATTTCTGTGAACTCTTCTCAGTTTAATCTGATTTTCATTGACTCAGATGATGTTTCCAACCAACCTGATTCCACTGTTGTTGATCCTGAGGCTCATGTTCGACTGTGTGAGTGATTGGCAAAAGGGTGGGAAATGTAAGAAAATAGAGCCAAGGATTGAGTCTTTTGAGTGCAAGTATACACAGTCTGCAAGTAATATTGTAGTGAGTTGAGTATCATCTCCACAGGGATTGACCAAGAGTTTGAATGCTTTGAACATTTACTTGTCAAGGGAAAAGTGTTGTTTGATTTGGAGTTGTTTGAAAATGATTTAAAAGAAAAGAAGTGAAAGGAAAGCAGCGTTGACAAGGAGAGTTTTCAAATGAGTGATGAGCGTTGGCAAGGGATGCCTGAATTTCACGCTATTCATGCCATGCTAGCCTTTAATAATGCTCTGTCTTGGCATTAATTACCGAGCAGATTCAAGGTTGACATTGCCTCTGTCGATGGCAATGCCCTAAATTAATCATGTAAAACCCCTATATGTCTATAGTGAAGTTTTTCATAAATCAATTTGATTAAGTTCCAATCTTTACTCCTAAAGGGTAGACTCGCTCTTGAAGTAAGTTCATATACTTGAACATCTTCTGTCAAAACATCTCGCCTTAGTATCTAGCAACTGATTGTTGCCCCCTAAGTCTGTTAAGATATTAAGGTGCAATAAGCAAACAATGTCATCGGTCGCTTGACATAGTATTTAGAAAACTATAAAACATGCCAGATAGGGGAAATAATGCGAAGACATTTTAATTATTAAAAACTAAACATAAAAACAACGTTCAAATACAAACATCTCCCACCAACTGTAAATTTAGTTCATGGTCGGGGTATCCAACCAAAAACCTTAGTCGTTTAACAACATCGTCATTTAAAATAAAAGAAAAACTAAACAAAGAGAATTTCGAGAAGGGAGTCGGTCGATGCAGCCCTTCAAGGTCCAGGCTCTCGGTCAAGCTTGGTCGAATCACGTCTCCTTGGTGCAGCCTTTTAAATCCGATTGTCGATCCAATCATCCTCTTAAGTGCTTGCTTGAGTTCTTTAAATAGCCATGCATGAGTGACCTAAGATAAGTCTTGAAATTAAATTTTGAATGCACAAGGGATAAGGGATGTGATCATCTTATCCTATATTTGAATACTAGGGCTGACGTGTACAAGGTCCAACATATACTTGGTTGGGCATCAAACTCCTCTTCTCTGCCAACCGGTGCTTCGGCAATTTTTGGTCCATTGCTGCCAACAGCAACTCGGCATTCTCTCTGGCATTTCTTCCTTTCTGCGTAGCTTTGCTCTGCCAAGCCCTATCCTGATCTGCCAAGACTGCAAAAATGCCAACAAAGCAACCCTTCACACTAGCATAAACATAATTCCTAACTCCTTATGCAAATGTATGAATTTTAAGGTTAAATGCAGCTAAATATACTTAAAAGCAAGAAAATGCATTGTTAAATTGGCATGAAATTGAGTACTTTTGAAGTGTTAACACTCCCCCAAACCTAGCTCATTGCTTGTCCTCAAGTAATGTAAGTAAACTAAAAAAAAATTGTGAAAATAGTATCTCGACAAAGTTTTGGTCGGAATGCCAACAAGTGCTGGCAAGCAAAATTAAGCTCTAGCTCTGTCCTCAGTCATCTCAGTGCAATAATGCCAAACCACTACAAGAATATAGACTTTTAGTGACAAATTGGCAGTGACTAGCAGTAAATTTGTCACAAATATTAAACTTTTGTGACAGATTTTTTGTCCGACACTATTAGCATAAGTAATTGTGTTGTATTTTTACTTGGTCACTATTATAGTAGTAATTGTGACGATTACATTTTTCACAACTAAATTCTCACTGTAAGTCTATAACTGTGACACAAATTTCATTGCCATTAAAACTTTGACACATGATAGTGACGATATATAAAGTGGTCACTATACTTTGGTATTTGTTGTGACAATGCAATTGTTTGTCACTTAAAATTTCACTTTTGTTGTGATAAATTTTGTCACCAATAAAAAAAATAAACTTAATGACAAGTTATATATTGTCACAATAATAAATTTATTTTTATAATTATAGTAATAATAATAATTATAAAAAATTGAAGTTACGATAAAGACATAAACTAATTTATCAAAAGGTAAAATAATTCTATTAGGTCTCTACACTATGTGTAAATTGTTGTTTTAGTCATTCTATTTTGATCAATTTTAGTCCCTATATTTTTGAAATTTTAAAACTTCAATCCTAATCCAAACGGGACAACGACAATATGATTAAATTACAATGACTAAAAATGATTGAACAAAAGAATAAAAATCAAAAGTTTTACTTAAAATATTTAAAGACTGTCATTCATGTCAAGATCGAAATTTCAAAATTTAAAAAGTACATAAACTAAAAGTGAACAAATTAAGGTAAAAAGACTAATATGTAATCTTGGCATAATATGTGATAGCAAAATTTTACCTTGTGAAAAATTTTACACTTGATATTTGTTTTAACTTTTCTTGTGGAGGTAAAATTTGCATTGTCAGTATAGTAAATAATTATCACATAAAAGATAATTCTATCAATAATTTAGGTGTAAATCTTAATATTCACATGTTTATATTTTAAAACTAACTCAATTATTTTTATATATTTTCTTCAACAAACATATTTCGTATAGGAAACCATATAAAAATCAATTAAATTATTATTATATTAATTATTGTTATTAATTAATACATACTTTTAAAATAAAATAAAAATTAATTTCAATTACAATTTAACCTAAATAATATTTTACTTTCAAAATAATATTAAATTTCTTGCCTAGCATAGTGGATAGACATTGCACTTTCCCCCTAAAGATTCCAGGTTCGATCCCCCACAAAACCATGCATTGTATTTATTTATTAAAAATCGATATATAGATATGGCACATCATCTATAATTAACCCTCTCGCCATGGGCTAGCAGCCGAGCTACCTACCTTGGTGTAAGTGACCTTGTCTGGGATTGAGTCTCTTCCCTTCGAGTGCAGTACGGCATGCCCCGATCCGGGCCTGAATAAGATGGTTGCAACTAAAAAATATAATTTTATTTTTATTAGTATTGAAAGTGACAATGTATTTTAGACACTATTCCAATATGTATTTGTGATAAAATATTTGTCACTAATAAGAATAACATTAATGTCTGAATTTTAGTCACTATTATTAATCTTTTGTGTCAAAAAATATAGTCATAAAAAATATAACTTATTGTGACAAAATGCATAAAAGTTGTCACTAATATATTAGTGACGGAGTTATTAGTGACGACAGGTGACGACTTAGAAAAATAGTCACTGTAAATTTTAGTGACTAAATTTAATACTTTTAGTGACTATTTTTGATGTCAGTAAAAATCTATTTTCTTGTAGTGAACATATAGTGAATTCAAACGCAACAATATAACTCTAGTCTAAGGGCATGAAGAGTGCATGGTGTGTGGGTAATATGCATCGAGTATCCTTTTACTCCCTTAGTCAAATTTACTACATAAACTCAGAATTATTTTTCTTTTATTCCTGCCAAGGGTTTCTGCTGGCATCAAATTACGCTTGCTTAGTAATACTGTTTGGCATGAGAAATAAGAGGGAGCATACCATGAACCCCCACGTTAATTCAGACATCACTAGTCTTTCTTGATACGGAATGACGGAAGCTTGGAACAAATATTCCCCTTAATATAGATCTGAAAAAGAAAGCAAGAGTTAAAATTTATTTTCCCAAACGACTCAATAAAAAAGGCACAAAATTAAAGGAATGCTTAAACAAAAGAAATAAAAGAACAATGAAAGTAAATAAGATATGACAACACCCCCCTTCTAAGATTCCGTCTTAGAAAAACGTGCGTCTGAATTTAGTAATTCCTAACCCTCTAAGGATCCTACCCTTAGCAACCTAGACGATGGAAAAGAATGTCAAATACTCGTTGTTGCGCAATTGGTCACTCGCACTCCAAAACAAGAACAAGATGAAAATCTTGAATAAAAAGAAAGAACTCACAAGAGAACTTTAAAAGAAACAATTGTAATTGATCTCTGAATTGAATCCTTGATAAATAATAAGGATATTATTCTAATTTAAAATATATAATAATATTTATCCTAATTGAAAGAGATAAAAATTATTATCCTAATTAAAAAGATAAAATAAAGTTCAAATAACAGTAGAAAATTATCACACTTAAAAACACTTGGATCCCATCCGAAAAGTCGTCGCAAGTCAACTGATGTTCTAGCTTTCAAAGCAGCTTCAATTTCTTGTCCAAAATGATTAATTTTACCCCTCCTATTCTCGTATCATTTCTCTTCACCTCATACCCTAAAGTTTTGGAATTGAGAACTAAGAGGGAGCAAACCACGAAGCTCCAAGTAACTTATTATCTCTAGGTAGAGGAGAGTTTAATTTTGGCTTATGTGGTAATCCAAGGTTTGAGGATGTTCGGGTTTTGAATGTCTGTTTTGTTTGGGAATTATTTCTCGAAATACTTTCGAGGGAGTTTTCTAGGTTTTCCTAGATTTGCGAAATTGAGTTCGGTATTGAGACGTACCTTGGTGCGACTCCCGAATCCTTTTTGTGTCATGTTGATGAGCATTAAGAGATGTATGAGTTAAGAACGTAATTGTGATAATGGTCGGTTTATGGGTATGGTTGATTGGAAGTTCTATTTTCTGAAGTGTCTGCATGGTTGTTAACGATAGTGGCGTTTAATAGCCTTTGGCTGGTATGTGTTTATAGTTATGTCGAGTAGATGGCAAATGCACTAGTGGTATTCGAGGTTGCAATGAGATGAGTATTCTGTGAATATTTGGTTTCACGACTAGCAAGGGTGATAGCATTTCCGTGTACAAATGTATCGAGAAGGATTTTTAATCGGTAATCATGAATGTTTTAATAGGCTTTTGTAGCAAATTGAGTGTTTGTTCCTTATTTGAGTAAGTGCGAGTTTCGGCTTGGTGAAAAGAATATTGGTTCTGAGAATGTTATTAGTAAGTGTGAACAGTTGAGCATGCATAGTGCATAAACACTTATATGTATATATTTAAATATGTTAGTACATGTATACATTTGGGCATGACATTAGAGGTTTTGCATACATACACATAGACATCTTTGAGGGCATATAAGTAATCATGTATACATATGT
This sequence comes from Hibiscus tridactylites, assembly GCA_958450335.1. Taxonomy (NCBI): domain Eukaryota; kingdom Viridiplantae; phylum Streptophyta; class Magnoliopsida; order Malvales; family Malvaceae; genus Hibiscus; species Hibiscus tridactylites. The sequence continues at coordinate 56,220,324 of OY288275.1, forward strand.
TCACACTTACGGATGATTTCTCGGAGGCCCGGCGAAGTGATGGTGTTAGCAAGGTAGCTTATGTAAGTTAGCTCTAGAGAAGAGGTTCTTTGGGGTTACAATGTTTTTAGAAAGAGTTAAAGATTGATTCTTAGAAGTTGGAGTTGTTTTAGATTGAAGCAACCAAGTTTGGTGTTAGAAGTACTTGGTTTTTCTAAATCTAGTTGTATAGTATCAGAGTTTGTTGGGGAATCTTATGAGGTCGTTGTACCGTTAGTGAAGTTGCGGGAAAAGATGTTTTGTTGATTTGAACATTTGTTGGTTTTCGTTTGGGATCGTAGCTTGAGTTTAGTTCGTTAATTAATTTCGGGTTAATAATTGAATGTGTTTTCAATGAAATATGACAAATTGGATATGGTTAATGTTTTGGAAGATTATTTAATTGGTTTATCAAATAACAAGAATTATGTTTTTGATAACTTTTGAGAAGAGACAATTTGGTTTTATAAGTGGTTTTTGTGAATTAAATAGAGAGGGGACACAGACTAAGAATCTTTAGGGAGCAAATGCACCCTGTAATACCCCCAAATTATGACTTAGAAATCTTGATATGATCTGAATGTGACTCGAATTGATTTAATTGTCCCTTAGAATAACCAATTATGAGATTTAGGACTCAAATGAGAATTATAAACAAGTTGATAACTTGTCATGCATTTTGGAAATCATGTGTTGAGGGAGGAAAGCTTGAATTGGAATTTGGAGAAGGGATACACCAAGCTTGTATCTTCTCCTTCACCATTTGCATTGACCGATCCATGAACTAGAGAGGGAGAGAGAGAGCTTAAGCTTAGTTAGACTAAATTCATTGCAGCTTAAAGAAAAGGTAAGCATCACTCTTCATTTCCTAAATTCAGAATTCAATTTGAGAATTGTGAGAAATTTGCCTTATGTATTATGTGATATTAGATTGCTAGAGATTGAGTTTATGTTTGGAAATTGTAATTGATGATCTTGATGAACATCCATGATTTTGAAAAGTTGTGACATAGTTTAGGGTGTCAAATTGCTTGGTGATGAGTCTTAAAATTTTGAGATAAGTATTCGAATAAGTCATTGTTCAATTGAATAGATTTAATTGAATCAGAATTTGGGTGACATTGCATGTTAAACTACAAATTAGATTGTCTTGAGAATGTATATGTGTGAATTTATAAAACGGGACTGTTTTTAGGAGTATGTAGGGGCCGCCTTAATGAAAATAAATACCTATATGTGTATACATGGGATTTAGATTTTTGTGTGCATAAATAAGTAAAAACATGATTGTTTTGGTGATCTAAAACAAGGGAAAATCTGTTTTGATGCTAAGGGGCTGTTTTGTATTAAACGAACATAACGGGGACTGTTTTGGAGCATGTAATTGTACTAAAAAGGAATTAGAGCAGAATTACATTTATAGAAGCCTTAGAAGACTGTTTCGAAGTATGTAATTGTGTGATTATTGAGTAAGGTACCGTTTTGGGACCATATAAAAGCATTCAGGACTGTTTTGAATATGTAAAATGTATACAAGTGTTTGGGTTGTTGCATGTATTTATATAAAGGATAAATTATACAGACGGTCACTAAACTTTGGTAAAAAAACAAAATGGTAACTAAACTTTCAAAAATTACAAAATGGTAATTCAACTTTATGTTTTATAACAAAAAGGTAACTAGACGTTAAATGCCGTTAAGTGGCTGTTATAAAATTTGGTATAATAACACATTTAGTCCTTCATATTTATACATTCAATCAATTTAACCCTAATTAGAATAAATTCACTAAATTTAGCCCTCGTAATTTATGCATTCTTTCAATTTGGTCCTTAAAGCAAAATTCCAAAGTATGGTAACATAATAAATAATTACAATTAAATTTTATAGGAACTCGAAAACTCGACTCGAATAGAAAAAAATTCAAATAAAGTTTGAGTTGTAAAATATGACGCCTCAACTTGAATAACGCGAAATTTTTTGACTCAACTCGATCGAACGCTCATCTCTATCTTAAGATATGACGTGTCAACTCGAAATATTCGAACATTTTAAATCATTCTTTCTTTTAAATTGAATATTTTTTAAAATAGAATATTTAATATTTTCATATTTAAATCACATCAATTATTTAATAACAACTTTTAAAAATAAATTTAAAAGAAAAAAATTGATTTAAAATATCCGAATATTTAATTAAATTTTTATAGGAACTCGGAAACTCGACTCGACTCGAAAAAATTTTAAATAAAATTTGAGTTGTAAAATATGACGCGTAAACTAGAATAACTCGAAATTTTTTTACTCAACTCGATCGAACGCTCACCTCTATCTTAAGATATCACGCGTCAACTCGAAATATTCGAATATTTTAAATCATTTTTTCTTTTAAATCGAATATTTTTTAAAATAGTTTATTTAATATTTAAATCACATCGAATATTTAATAACTACTTTAAATATTCGATTTAATTTAAAAATATTTGATTTAAAAGGAAAAAATTTGATTTAAAAAATTTGTATATTTAATTAAATTTTATAGGAACTCAAAAACTCGACTCGAATCGAAAAAATTTCAAATAAAGTTTGAGTTGTAAAATATGGCGCGTCAACTCGAAATTTTTGGACTCGAATCGATCGAACGCTCACCTCTATCTTAAGATATAACGCGTCAACTCGAATAACTCGAAATATTTGAATATTTTAAATAATTTTTTTCTTTTAAATCACGTAGAATATTTAATAACTACTTTAAATATTCGATTTAATTTAAAAATATTCGATTTACAAGAAAAAATTGATTTAAAATATATGAATATTTAATAAATATTTAAAGTAGTTATTAAATATTCGAATATTTAAAAGAAAAATATTTAAAATAGTTATTAAATATTCTAATATTTTAAATCATTTTTTTCTTTTAAATCGAATATTTTTAAATTAAATTGAATATTTAAAGTAGTTATTAAATATTTAAATATTTTAAATCATTTTTTCTTTTAAATCGAATATTTTTAAATTAAATTGAATATTTAAAGTAGTTATTAAATATTCGATGTGATTTAAATATGAAAATATTAAATATTCTATTTCAAAAAATATTCGATTTAAAAGGAATAAATGATTTAAAATATTCGAATATTTCGAGTTATTCGAGTTGACGTGTCATATCTTAAGATAGAGATGAGCGTTCGATTGAGTCGAATCAAAAAATTTCGAGTTATTCGAGTTGACGCGCCATATTTTACACCTCAAACTTTATTTTTAAATTTTTTCGATTCGAATCGAGTTTTCGAGTTCCTATAAAAATTTAATTGTAATTAATTATCATGTTACCATACTTTGGAATTTTGCTTTAAGGACCAAATTGAAAGAATGTGTAAATAACGAGGGCTAAATTTAGTGAATTGTTTCGAATTAAGACTAAATTGATTGAATGTATAAATATGAAGGACTAAATATGTTATTAGACCAAATTTTATAACAGTCACTTAACGGCATTTAACGTCTAGTTACCATTTTGTTATAAAACATAAAGTTTAATTGCCATTTTGTGATTTTTGAAAGTTTGGTTACCATTTTGTTTTTTTAACCAAAGTTGAGTGACCATCTGTGTACTTTACCCTTATATAAATGCTTACGGGACTGTTTTGTGTGTTTTAAGTACATCAGAGGACCGTATTAAGCTTGAACTTGTAGGTACCATAAAACGGAACTGTTTTTGGGTGAATCTTTGTATACTCATGATTTATTTGTGGTTTTGCAATTGAATGATTGTTAAGGATTGACTTAATATGTGATTGTGCTTTCTATTATGTTTAGACCAAGAAGAAATTGAAGGAAAAAGGGCTAAAGTAAATCAAAGTGTTGATAGACGGAAAGGGGTTGTAATCCGAGAGCAAAACTAGCTTGGAAAAGAATTGTGAGTGTAGTTTGAAGTCTTGGGATGGGCCAATAACTCACCCGAGCATTTTCTTGTTGATTTTTAATTACTTTTTACTAGTTTGGATTATGTTATGTATGAGCAAGCTTGGATATAAGGTAAGTCTCTCTATGTTTTGCATAATGTTGTGAAATTCTTGATTATAACAAGTTATATGTGAACTTGGTAACATACTTATAATGAGAACTATTCATGATGCATGTTGAAAGTAATCTTTGTTTATAAGGCCATTTGATTGAAAGAAATGGTACTATGAGAAGCTCATATGAGGTTAAAACCTACCCGAATTGAAAAAGGGTATTATGCTTATTGATTTAATATCATGATAAGATCTATGCTCACTTGTTCTGAATAAGACATGATAAATGTGAAAGCCTTGATTTCGAGACAGTCTTAGGTATAGTTGGTATGGCATAGAGTCCATAGAGCTCGAGTTTGGGGTGGACTACGGTCCTTATTTGGTGACAGTTGGAGGGAAGTTTTGTGGTCACTTGGCGACAATAGGAGGAATTGATCGGTACTGCAAGTACCATTTTATTTGGTAACAGTTGGTTGGGGATTCGTGTACCTAGGTTGTTATTCGATTCTCAAGGCTATATAAATAAGAAAATATGAAAACTTATACAATAAGAAATGAAAATTGTAATACCTTGCATAACAAGTAATAAGCTACTATTATGAATTGATTGGCTAAAGAGGAAGGATACATGTTTTGAATGAAAGTATGATCATTTAGACATATTAAATACTCTTGGCTGAAATGTTTACATTTTGTATTGATTGGATTTCCATGTTCATGAATAAGCTTTGCTCGAATGACTTACATTGATATGTCTAGTGTTTGTTCAAGCTTGAAAACTCTTGAATTAAAGTTTTGTAGTGAAAGGTTAATTTGTTTGCCTATTGCCTTTTAAGTACTTTTAACTACCTCACTAAATGTTTGCTTACAAACTCTTTTCACTACATTTCAGGATAAACTTGTACGCTTAGCCTCGCTTGGAGCTTAATCGGATTACAAGTACTTCACAAGTGTATGTTTTGTTACTTTTGTAGAACTCTTAGTATGGTGGCACAAATTTCTAGATTAGTGCATATAGCTTATTCTTTTGGCATGTATAACTTTAAGCTATATGTTTGTATGACCTATATATTTTGGTGGTTGGTTGCTATTAGATGGTTATGGCTAGTAATAGATAATCTTGTTGATGCTTAAAAGTATGAATTTAAGAACCTGGCTATATGAGCTTGATATATTCGAATGGATGACTTTCTTGCTTACGATGTAAGTTATGTATGTTGAAGAAATGCTTAATTTTGGAATGTTGGTAATTAATTGGTTAAGTACTTAATAAAGGTTTGATTGTGAAACACTTAGATGTCATAAGTGGTCTGGATTAATTATGCATATGATAGGACAAGAGTGTTTTATTCGTTTGTTAGTAGTTATATGATAATTAAAAGAGACTTTGTAACAACACTAAGGATTGGAATAAGTTAAAAGGGCTATGTCTGAAAATGTAGTAACAAACCTTTAATTTATACTTGATCCTTAAAAATGAAGATGTTCTCTTTAAGCTTTTGGTCCTAATTACTATTCTAAGAAAGTATGAGCTTGGTAAGTAGATTAAACAAGAAATCTTATTTCTTGTCTTGATTTGGTTCGAATGAAATTGTGTTGTTCAAGTTAGCCTTCTTTGGTTGCACGAATAATTTGGTGTCTCTAGCTAGCCTTTTTGGTTTTGGTTCGAATACTAACTTGGAAAACAAGTTAGTCAATTGTTTAGCTTCCAAGAATTCTAGCCTTGGTTTACTGCTAAGCCGAGTTTAGGACGTTTCACACCCTTTGTATTTTAACAAACTCAAATTTCTTTTGCTTTAAAAAAACTATTGATGATTAACATTTTGTCTAAAACATGAGTTTTCTAAATTTTATCTCAACTAAAAACCATTATTTCCGTACCTCTACTTTCCTAAAATGTTTTTCAATGATTTTTATTTCTAATCCATTTTTCATCCAAATGATTTTTAAACTTGAGCGAATCGGTGGATTTTTGGTTAACAATATTTTCACGTTAGATTACAAGGGGAAGCTCATTTTGGTTGAACTCCTTTCAAACAAGGTGAGCTATGGTTTCTTATTGACATTCCACACGCTTTGTGTCCTTAATCTATTATTTCTATTAACATTTGAGATTAAAATGAAATGTGATTGTGTTTAATTTGTTTGTAATAGTTTTAAGAACAAATTATGGGTATGTTGTTCAAACTTAATGGTTTCTTGTTGGTCGAAAAAAATATAAAAATTGATTTTACAAGTTTGGAACCAGAATTAGTTTAAGTGTCTAGTTGAGATAGTTGTTCTTCATGGATTGAGATTGATGATTGGTTAAGTGAAGCCTTTGATGTTGGCTGTAGTTTTGAGGAATTATTGATGTTTTATGAAGGTTTGTGAATTGAGAATTTTTTGTGAATGATGATTGAATATTAGAAAAGATTGGTGGAAGCTAAAAGCAGTTTTTGTTATTTCGACGTTGTTTTGAGGTTGGTAATTAGATAAGTTTTGTGCGGATTGAGACAATGAGAAACCGAATATCATATGAGTGGTTGAGTGATTCTCGACGTTTCTCCGTGGATGAAGGTTGTAGAGAATAGTTTGTAATGGTGTATTGAATCAAGCCTTAATAGACAATATGTAGATGAATGAGAAAACCGGTTTTGTGACATGTTTTGTCGAGATGGTTTGAGCTCGAGGGTGTAATTGATGATTTACCTACATTTATGTGGCAAGGTTTGGTGGTCCCTTTGTTGTTTCTGTAGAGAGAAAGTTGAGAACTTGTTGGTTCTACTATTGGTAAGAGATGTTTTCGATTGGGTCTCTAGCGAGTGGGTGTTGCTCATCGAGACATATGATTTTGTGAAAGTTATGCGACATAAGTGTAATCGTGGAAGTTGTTCGATGAAGGAAGGTTTGTGTTTGTTTGTTTCCTTTCCGTAAATTTCGATGACGAAATTTATTTTAGAGGGGGAGAGTTGTAAGGCCCTGGAAAACGGGCTAGAAGATTCGGGTAAAATACCGAAATTGAGTTGGAATTTTGTGCTAGGTTTTAGCTAATAATTAATTTCGGAAAATAATTTGGGTCATTAAATTGATTTCCGATAAATTTATCATGACGAGTATTTGTGAAAATATATTTAATAATTTTCATAAAGGATGAAATTGAGTTTGAATAATTTTAATTAGGTTGTTTTAATATTAATTAAATGGTGACTATTTTACAAAAGGTTGTAAAATATTATTAATGACATTTTTGTAAAAAAATAATTAAAGTTGTGATTTTATGGGATTATTTGACCCATTTATTAAATAAGGATTTTACTATCTATTTTCAATTAGAATTTGACGACGGTTATTATTTTATCAAGAAAGAAAGCTATGTCTAAACTTATCTCTCTTTTTTCTCTCAAGATTCTCCCAAACACTATTTTAATTTTCTTGAATTTTCTTATCCAATTTCTATTCATTTTCTTCTTAAATCATTTCTAATCAACAGCCACACAAGATATTTTAATTTCTCTAATCATGTTCAATTGATTTCATGTTGGAAGATTGGTGGAGCAATCTTCATTTCCAATTTCTAATTTATTTGGGCAAGCTTTGATTTTCTAATGATCTCCTAATTATTTTGTGTTGATTTTTTATCAATTCTATCGTCTTTTGATGTTAAAATGAATTTTTATAGATTGATTTAATTTATAGATGCTAAAGAGTGAATTATGATTTGATAGATGAAATCTAAATATTTTAATTGGATTATGTGCTATTTTTGAGTGTTAGGTATAATCTAATATCAATTTTGTGAAATTGATTCTGAAATTAATTTAATTGATTGAATTTAGGTTTGAATTTTTATATGGAGTAATTGGTAGAATGTTTAATTGAGTTATTGAATTACATTTTAGTATGAACCAATTGTGTTCGATGAAAATCCTAAGTGGGGTGTTGTGTTGCCGCAAATTTCAAAGGATTGATGAATTTCAATCTGGCGGGTATTGTTTCCTTGTGCAATGTGTGTGTGGCTGTTTCGTAGTGAAAAAAAAAAAAAAGGGAAATTGGATAGCTCATAGCAGGGCATGAGCAGGGGAGAGGGGTTACAATACTCCCTTTTTCTCCCATGTGCAAATAGCTGAGAGGTAATAAAAGAAAATAAGGGCAGCATTTATTCCCAGTAGGATGTAAAAAGTTGACTCAACCTGTAAAACTGACTAAAATCGAATTGAATTAGAACTGTTTGTGACATGAGATGGTGGTGATCTAAAATCGATTCGAGTCTTAACTGGTGTTGACCTAAACCAGAGTTGGACTTGAAACTTTTGGATCTAAACCCGACCTGAACTCGAATTCAACCCGATAATGAGATAACCGAACCTGACCTGCACCCGACTTGATATGAACCTGAACCGAGATTAACCTGGTAAATAATTGATATTACCTGACCTGTTGTCAACCTGACCTGTTATGAACCTGATCTGTAATTGACTCAACCTGTAAATAATCTGACTTGTTATTGAACTGATCTAATATTTATCTGACTAGGTATTTATCTCACTTGTAATAACTAATAAGTTACAATTGATAAATTTGTGAGATTATGAATTTATTATACTATAGTGTGACAAAATACATCTTCACAATTCAAGGTACATGATTAACTATGATAATTAAATTAATGTCTTTATTTTTTTATATTTATAAATTATAGTATATAAAAAATATTTAAAAGTTTTATTAAATATCTAAATATTGTCAACATAATTCCTTAAGCTTTATGATTTATAGTTTAATATTAACAATTTATGGTTTAGTGTAGTGTTATTGGTTTATGAGATTAATTCCGATTCTTTAAGATTTATGGTTTAGTTTAGAGTTTTTGGTTTATGTGATTAATTCTGATTCCTTAAGCTTTATGGTTTTGAGTTTAGTATTAATGGCTTATGGTTTAGTATAGGGTTAGTGATTTACGAGATTAATTTTGATTCAACTTGCTAATTTATTAATTTAAATTTGACTAAATATTTAAATCAAAGCTTTATGTGTACAATTGAACTAAATTAAAGTTTCAACTTTCATGTGTACAATTACATATTTACATCCAAATAAAAAAATTGTGTATAATTATATTAAATCAAAATTTATATGGTATAATAATAATGTTCGAATTGAATTAACTTATTAAACTTAGGATATAATTGAGCTAAATTAAAACTTAGAAGCATAAGTCACAAACATGATTAAAAGAATTATAAAACTAAATGTAGAATTTCAATTAAATTAATTTAAATTAAGACTCAATTGAATTAAATTAAAACCTAAAGTAAAAATTTGGGATTTAAATGAAAAACATCTAAAATTAGAAGAGCTAAAAAATAATTTATCATAACTTAAAAATCCACGCGGGTGGGAAACTTTCCCTCCCACCGTTTCACTTTAAAATCATGAAGAAAAAAATAATTGGTGGGGAGGGAAGGACAAAAATTTGGAGGGAATTAAGCACCCTAATTTTTAGGTTCTTTCCTTTCAAAATCCAAATTGAATCTTTTTAAATTTGATTTAATAATTAATTGTTTATTCAGCATTTACCTCCTAATTTTTTGCTTAATGATTAATTTCATTTTAGGTCTTCACTTATTTAAAATTTTTATTTTAGTCCTAACATTCACTTTTAAATTTTAATTTGATTCAATTTAGTCATAATTATATATATATATATATATTAAATTGTAAAATATTTCGGCATTCTAAGGGATATTTTAGTTCATATGAATCCCTAGAAAATTTATTTTTATCTAAAATTTACCCACAATTACCATACCGAAATCTATTTGTACACTGTAAGACCCAACTTGAACTTTAACCGAAATCGATATTTCCCGACCTGAATTTTATCCATCAACGACGTGACCCGACATGAATGTGGCTTGGCCTGATCTCCATCTGAACCTGAATTAACCCGTTAATTAACTGATTCAGACTCGAACCGTTTTGGCCTGAACTGAAACTTACTTGATCTGAAATTAACCCCACCCGAACTCAATCTCATTTGAAATCAACCTGATAATAACCTGAATCTGAGTCGACTCGAATCCGACCTAATCCCAATCGAACCATTAAATTGACTTGACATAACTTGTATCTAATTTAACTTGACCTGATATGATCTAACCTAAAACCTGAATGATTACCTAATTCCCAGGGCGGAGTGTGAATAAGGGCCTGTGCGCCTACTGTTTCCATTTTATGAAGTTGTTAGGAAAAGGATCAAGATGTGTCATACCGTAGGTGAAGGAAATGAGAATTATGGTTCGAGTATTTAATTGTGATGGTGATGCTATAATAAATTGGTTACTTTGGTGTGGTGCAATTTATATTGATCTTTGTATTTTTTTTAAAGATGGCAAGTGTTCAGACGATGTTTGGTTAGGTGTCGAGGCGTTGACGTCAAATCGTTGGTGTTGAACGGTATCAAGTTGATGAGTGCAAGCATATTTTGATACAATAAAGAGGTTTGAATTATGAATTTAGGGGTTTAGTTAAAGCCTAGCAAGCATAGCGAAGCTCGGAATTAAGTATTTGAAATTTTCGCTCTCACTTTTGGTTTTTCATTTGTTAGGAAACCCTAATTTAACTTACATGTGATAATGAAGAGAATAGAATGAAGGAATATTATTGAAAAATGAACTCTCTGCAATTACAGTGTAAGCATTAGCATTCTATACACAAGTTCAGAAAGAGTAGACGATGCATGGGACGAATATGTTGAAGATGAGCTGTGCATGCTGAGCTGGCTAACAGCATGCTGGTGTGCTGAGATCATTGCTAACCGCAAGAGTTGCTGACGGTGAGGTTGTTTGTGAGGTTGTTGAGCTTTGGCTGGCAACTCTCGAATCTTCCATAATGGGCTCAATCTTGCTAGGCCTTTCTTTCAACATGCTCCCCGCTCTTTCACTCTTCAACTCAGCAATGGACACAACTCCTAGCTTCTGTCGAAACAACTGAAAATAGGCCTTTGAGAGAGGATTTGTGAATCCATCTGCAACTTGACTTTCAGCAGGAACATAGTTGACATGAATCTTGTTGGCAGCCACCTTCTCACGTATAAAATGCACATCCAATTCAACGTGTTTGCTTTTAGAGTGATAGACAGGATTGGCACTCATTGCAATGGCTCCTGAATTGTCACTCCAAATCACTGGAATAGCAGTTGGTTTAACCTTCATCTCAGTAAGCAAGGTGTCTATCCAAGTGACATCTGAAGCAACGTCAGCCAAGCTCCGATATTCAGCCTCTAATGTCGATCGTGAGACGGTCTTTTGCTTCTTGGAACTCCACTGAACTAGGTTGCCGCCAAGATAGACACAGCTACCTGAGACAGACCTCCTATCTTCAATGTTCCCTGCCCAGTCTGCATCAGTGAATGCAACAAGGTGAAAAGGATCATTTGTTGGTGCAAATTCTAAGCCATAATCTAAAGTGCCATTAAGATATCTCAAGACTCTTCGAACAGCTGTCATATGTTGCTCACAAGGAGAATGCATGAACTGTGCAAGCTTGTTGACATTGTATACAATACCAGGTCTTGTATGACAGGCATATAGGAGTGCTCCAACAAGACTTCTGTAGCTTTTAGGATCAGGCAAGGGATCGCCAGCATGTTGTTGTGTAAGTTTGAGGGAAGTAATCATGGGAGTGGGCATTGGTGCAGCATTACTCATCTGAGCCTTCTCCAAGAGTTCCATAATGAACTTCTTTTGACTGAGAACAATGGAGTCCCTAACTCGAACTACCTCAATCCCCAAGAAAAAATTGAGAGGACCTAGATCTTTTAATGAGAATTGAAGTCCTAACTGATGAATGACACCTTCAATATCTTCAGTAGAGTTGCCTGTGATGATAATATCATCCACATAGACAAGAGCATAGGTGGCTGTGGAACCTTGCACTTTAATAAACAAGGAATTGTCTGCTTGAGAAGCTAAGAAACCAACTGATAGAAAGTGACTTCTCAACTTAGAAAACCAGTTTCGAGGAGCTTGTCGTAGTCCATAAAGAGCTTTATGAAGCTTGCACACTAGCTTGGATCCATCGGGTGCTACTTCCTCAAACCCTGGTGGTTGCTGCATGAACACATCCTCATGAAGCTCACCATTGAGGAAAGCATTGTTCACGTCGATCTGTCTGAGTGTCCAGTGTTGTTGAATGGCCAAGGCAAGAACAACATTGATCGTCGAGGGCTTGACAACAGGGCTGAAGGTGTGATGAAAGTCCTGACCGGGAACCTGGGAGAAACCTTTGGCTACAAGCCTCGCTTTGTAGCGTTGAACAGTGCCATCAGGGTTCCTTTTAATTTTGAAGATCCACTTGCATCCAACAGTGGAACGACCTTCAGGGAGAGGGACTAGGGACCAAGTAGCATTCTTCTTAAGAGCTTCAAATTCATCATGTACTGTAGCCTTCCAACATGGTGACTGCAAGGCTTGTCGAATAGTGGCAGGTTCTTCCTCATCAATAAGCTGTTGTGTAAGAAAAATTTTGGGCTTGAAGATGTCTGCCTTGCTACGAGTGACCATGTGGTGTCCACTATCAGGAGGGTGAGTTTCTTTAACAGGAAGCAATGGTTCGAACGATTCTTGTGATGTTTCATGACTAGCACCAGGAAAGATGAGAGGAGTTGTTGGAGTTGTAGTGGTCTCACGAGCAGAACATTGAGGTACTGAGTCAACAACAGCACCCTGAGGATTTTCAAGAATATCAGCAAGGGGAACATCATGTTGAGCTGTATCAGTCATATTGACACCTTGATCAGTAGGAAGAGACACATCAGGACAGGGCTCAGGAGGCATTGCAGCAGCTAACACTGAGTCGTGAGGATCAGGAAAGACACAGGAGTCTGGAATGGGAGAAGAAGTATCCAAGTTGAGTGAGGTAGTAGGAGGCACCTGTGGTCGAGGCATGCATACTTTAGTGGCACCATCAACCAAGGGAAAAGAACTTGACTCTGTGGAGGAAGTAGAAGTAGAGCCATTCGCTGAACAATGTGAGCATGAGCTATCAGTGGCAAAAGGAAAGTGAGCCTCATCAAAGACCACATGTCGAGAGATTTAGACACGTCTATCCGCAGCCATGCATTGATATCCCTTGTGCTGAGCACTATAACCAAGGAACGTGCATGGTTGTGATCGAAAGCTGAGTTTGTGATTCTGGTATGGTCGTAAATGTGGGAAGCAACGACATCCAAAGACCTTTAAGAACATGTAATCTGGTTGTTGACCAAATAACTTCTCAAAGGGTGATTTGCCAGACAAGATTCGTGTAGGGAGTCGATTAATAAGATGAACGGCCGTGCTAACTGCATAGGACCAAAAACGAAACGGAAGAGCAGCTTGTGCGAGCAAGACAAGTGCCAATTCGATGATGTGACGATGCTTTCTCTCCACAACTCCATTCTGCTCGAAGGTATGTGGACAAGTCACGCGATGCTTGATGCCCGATGTAGCTAGCACAGTAGAGAGAGAGATCGAAATTCTCCTCCCCCAATCTGTTTGCACCTCCTTGATCGTGGTTTGAAACTGATTCTTTACCATTTGGTCAAACATCTGAAATGCATGACAAGCTTGATCTTTGGATTTCAACAAGTATAGCCAACAGTGACTAGTGGTTGCATCGACAAAGGAAATATAATATTTGAAGCCATTGGAGACCACATGAGCTGGCCCCCAAAGATCAGCATACACCAAGGTAAAAGGATTAGCATACGTAGTAGTGGAGTCAGAGAAGGGAAGCTTATGACTCTTACCCATTCTACATGCAACACACATTTCAGAAACATCTTTGTATTCATTAAGAGGAATTACAATGTCTGAGTTTTTACACACTTGAACAAGTGTTGAATGAGCAGGATGCCCCAAACGTTTGTGCCACAAAGCATAAGAAACACTAGATTTATTTGCAAGACTAGCCACAATTCGATCATCAGAAGCAGTATCCAAGTCCATAGAACCTCCAGTGAACTGATACAAACCATTGACTTCCTTCCCTTTCAGAATCACCTCTCCACTGACTTCATCTCGAACAAAACAACATAAAGCATGGAATTGGAAGAAGACATTGTTGTCTCTAGCAAGCTTGGAGACAGAAAGCAAGTTTTTAGTAACCGAGGGTACATGTAGAAGATCATTAATCATGAGAATTCTTGAAGAAGAAGAAGAGAGTAAGTAAGATTGACCAGCTTTGTGAATATCTAAGTTGTGGCCATTACCCACTACAAGTTTACCTGGACCACTGTAGTCCAATCCTTGCAAAACCTTGGAAGAATCATGAGTGACATGGTGCGTTGCACCTGTATCAACTACCCAGGAATCAGAAGTAGAAGTTGGGGTGGAGCTTGGAGGATGAGTGCAAGTGTAACATGAAGCAGAAGCATCGGTCAAATTAGCATGGGCATTGGAGTCATTATCACTGAGAGAGTCCTTGGTTGTGTCACCACCAGCAGCTAACACTCCAGCAAAGGATTGGTCAAAATGTCTCCAGCATCGATCAACATAATGCCCAAGCTTTCCACAGAGTTGGCATTGAAGTCTGGCTCGACCCCTTCCACGAGCACCATTTCTGCCACCAGTGAATTGTTGTTGACCACCAGAGAAATGTTGGGGACCATTGGAGAATTGAGAATTGCCACCAGAGAATTGTGGAGGACCAGAAGACAAATGTTGTTGAGTGCCAGATAATAATCATCGAATTATTTTTTTTAATTTAATTAAAAAATTTCAATTAAATTATTATATATATGTTCAATTATATTTTAAAATAAAAAAATTTAAATTATTAATTCGATGATTATATATGTAAAATAAAATATATATAATAATTTCGTTAAATGAAATGTTATAATAATTTAAAAATTTTATTTTTGAATATAATTTAACACATATATAATAATTTAGTTGAGGTTTTTTAATTAATTTTAAAAAATTATTAAATTATTAATCCGATAATTATATATGAAAATTAAAAAATATATAATAATTTCATTAAATGAAATGTTATTATAATTTAAAATTTTATTTTTAAACATAATTTAACATATATATATATAATAATTTAATTGATTTTTTTAATTAAATTAAAAAATAATTCGATGATTATATATGTGAAATTAAAAAATAAATGTAGAAAACAATAAAACATATATTAAAATGAGTGATTTATAACACAAACATGTGCTTGGTGTAGTAGCTAAGCCACTACTTGTACTCTTGCTATATATGGGTTCAAATCCCATCTATGGCATGTTGGATTAATTTTGTTTTTCTCCTCTAAATAGGTGGTGACACGTTTCACCACCTGATTGGAGGAGGAATATATAGTTATTAAATCAAATATAAATAATTAAATTCCTCCAATAAAGTGTTGACATGTGTCACCACCAAATTAAATAATTAATTAATTTTATTAATTTAAAATTAAGACTAAATTCAAAGAATGTGTAAATAGCATGGACCAAATATGTAACTATATCATTTTTTAATTGGTCACATCACCCTGCCATTAACCTCTAATAGTTGGTGGTTATATTGATACCATTTAAATAATTTGATGGTTTAATTACTTCGAAAAAAAGTAATATGATCAAATCAAAACTTTATCAAAAGTACGGTGGTCAATGAAGTAGTTTACCTTAAAAATAACAAATAATAATGATTTATATATTTTTTCGTTTGACCTAAAAAGAATATGCAGCCATGTTCACATACCAGTACATGCATGACAACAAAATGTAGTGCTTCCAACTCTGCAAATTCCACGTCAGCAGGAGAAAAAGCCAAATTATTGGTCAATTTTTCAGCGATGGAATCTTAAGTGAGAAGCCACAACTCCAAGTCTTCAACTTTCTCAACATTCCATTATAATTATCGAAATCCGTTAGATAACGAGTGCTTTTGCAATCACTATTTATACCCATGTTCGGCTCGTGACTCTAAAAATCGTGTAAAATGTTTAGAAAAAACAAAGGACGTTCATGAACTTGGGGTAGGGGTGGGAATACGCAGGAAATATTCGAAAAATTGTAGGATTGAATCGACGAGATAAAAAATAATCAAAATCTTCATCTATGAATACGAGAATGAAAAGTTTTATCACGAAGCTTAAATAGGGATAAAAATTATTTTATCTGAACCGTAAGAGTAACCGAATCCTAACCACATAAATTACCGCAGGAATCTCAAAAAAAAAATCCGTAAAGAAATATTGATATTTTACAAGATTTTTAAAAATATACATACATTTATTTATAGGGTAATTGTTCTATACACAAGCGCTTGTGGAAACTTTTTTACACAAGCGCCTTAGTTTTAGGGGTTAGGGACTTCGTTTAGGGTTTAAAATTTAGGGGTATAAGTGTAGTAGTTTTGAATTTAGGGATTGTTGATAAAATTTTGGGTTTAGGGTTAAAATTTAGGGTTTATAGGTTAAAACCTAAATCCTCACCCATATTACCCTAAAACTAAACCCTAAACCCTAAACCCTAAATTCTAACCCTAAATCCTAAATTCTAAACATGAACCCTAAATTCTAAACCTTTACGCTAAAACCCCTAAACTCTAAACCCTAAACACTAACCCTAAACCCTATAATTGAGGCGCTTGTGGAAATAAAAACTTTCCACCGCCAGTGTATAGGATATTAATCCTTATTTATATATAGAAAATATCTTGATAGACAAGGTTGTGTAAATTTTAGTTTACACAAGTTTGTGTAAATTTTAATTTACACAAAAGCCTTTCAATTCTAAGGTTTATAGATTTATGTTGGGGTTTAAGATTTAGGGGTTTAAGTTGGGTAGAATTTCGGATTTATGATTTGAATTTAGAGTTTAGGTTTTAGATTTTAGGGTGTTAGGGTTAAGAATTTATGTTTTAGATTTTATAGTTTAAATATTTGTGTATCAAAATATAACACTTTATATATAGGATAATTATTTGATACACAAGCGGTGAAAACTAAAAGTTTTCACTAGTGCCTTAGTTTTAGGGTTTAGGGACTTAGTTTAGGGTATATGGTTTAGGGGTTTAGGTGTATGGGTTTTGAATTTAGTGATAGGGGTTGAAATTTACAATTTAGGGTTTATAGATTAAAACCTAAATCCTCACCATATTACCCTAAAAACTAAACCCTAACATCTAACCCTAAAACCTAAACCCTAACATTTAACCCTAAAACCTAAATTCTAACCATTATCCCTAAATTTTAAATCTCTACACTTAAACCCCTAAACCTTACACCCTAAACTAAGCTCCTAAATCCTAAAACTAAGACGCTTGTGGAAACTTCTAGTTTTCACCGCTAGTGTATAGGATAATAATCCATATATATATATATATATATATATATATATATATATATATATATATATAATATCTTAATTAAAAAACTAATTATATTATTATCACTTCAACTTCCTCTCAAACTTAGCAACACTCAAGTGTCTCAACATGTTTTTATCTTAGTTTTTACATATAAGCTAAAACCCTTGTCTAAATCTTTCCCAATACAACATTCTTTCAATCTTCACCATCTCGTAACTGCTTTCAATTGAAGTATAGAAACTTTATATTTTAAACTGAATTGGACATTTATTTTAGTCAGTAAAATATTAATTTTGTTTTTTTATTGAATTTCCCGAAAATCGTAGAAATTCGCATGAGAAGATTATAGGGACAAGAAAATTTTCTAAGCATTTAATCAGATTCTTTAAAACCGTAAAATACTAATGTTGGAGACGGAATGGAGAATGTAAGACCATCCCCGTCCCATTATTTCTAAGTCAAGTATATACAAAATGAGATGAGACTAACGCGTTTGCATTATTGTATATATTGATAAGTGATGAATATCAATTAGCCACTTTGGTGGTTTGGCCAGTTACTCGAGATTCACGGTTATTTCATTTTTTGATGCTAGCAATGTACAATGGTCAAATAAGACCATTTTCTTCTCGAGACTTTTTATTTTTTCTTTCATCATGTGGGAGTTCGAATTAATTCCCGTTTATCTACTTCTATTCATGTGGGGGAAAGAACGTCTGTACTCAATATTTATTATGCATTTCTTAGACCCGAAACTCTTGAAGAATCTTTTTTATTTTTCGATTATGTATGGAAAGATAAAAATAGAATGACAACAATTTTGACTTTTGGAGTGTAATATTTTTCTACGCAACTTATTTGTCAAAATATAACTCTTTATTATTTATTTATTTATTTTGATATATTGATCATAATTCTTCTAGTTCATTATTAATCATTGTTTTTTAATATGTTGTTGTGATTACAAAGTAATATCTGTTTTATTTTCTTAGCCCTTTAATAACGCACACACATCGTGCACACATGGTGTTCGAACCCAAGTCAGTTAAATGAAATACATCATTCTTTACCACTAGGACCATTCCACGTGTTTTATTAATTATTGTGGTTAAAATGTGTCACACTCGTACAGAAATTAACAAAAAAACATAATGATATAAATGAAACTTGTATACTAATAGGACATAAATAATAAAAGAAATGATGTTCTCAATTCAAATAATCTGTAACTGTTTAAGTTGACTAAAAAAATCTAATTTCATTATAGCTCGAACATAACTTTAACATTTTATATTATTGATCAAATTTGGAAAAATCAATCTGAGAATTAAGAAAATAATCTAATTATTATATTTGGTAGGGAGGATACAAGGGAAATATTTTATAACCAAATGATAGAAAATGCTTCTTCTTCTTTTTCAGCTAACTAGAATATACATATACATACATACATATGTCCATGGCGGTGTTCAAAATAACAGATAATAATAAGGATAATAATTTATTTAATTTTCGTCTGACCTAAAAGGAATATTTAGCCTTGTTCACATATAGCACATGCATGATGACAAGATATAGTGCTTCTAAGTCTACAAATTCCACGTCAGCAGAAAAAAGATGCCAAATTATTGGTCAATACCTGCAGCCATGGAGAAGCCACCCAAGTCCAACTCTCCATATAAGCTTCAAGTCTTCCACTCTCACAAACATTATTTATGGATGAACGCGGAAATCCATGAAATCTTGTCTTATTATTTAACAGTTTCTTTTAAATTATATATTTATTTACTTGATTAAAGTTTTTTTAACGTTTAATGTAAAACGGTGTCTATATTACTCAAATCAAGATGAATTATAAAAAAAAAACATTAAAAGCTCAAGTATATTTGATTTTACATTCTCCTTATAATATACCAATGATGTATCAATTAAAATAAACTCGATCAACACTCAATTAAAATTTTATATTGTTTGGATATAAATTTAAAGCTCGTGAGGCTGCTATTAGCAAGTTGTGGTCATGTTTACGGAATAAAAATTCCCTGTTCTTTTTCGGTGTCCCTATTTATGCCCCACATTAAAAAATATGTTTATAATTTATGGTTTAAGATTAGGGTTTAGAAGATTTAAGGTAGAGTGTATTTTTTAGGGTGTAGAGTGTAGGGTTTATAATTTAAAATTTAAGATTAGACCTTGAAATTTAATTTTTTTAGTGTTGGAGCATAGAAAGGAGCACCGAAATGGGCAAAATTTTTTATCCATGTCTACGATGTCGTAGAGAATGGTTGTTCGCAGTTTGTTTGGATATGAATTAAAATTTTATATATTCATGAGAATTTGTTTGGATATAAACTTAAATCTATGCAGTTGTGTAATTACAATTTACGCTGCTAAATATAACATAAAAAGGTAAGGTGTAACTGCACTATACTAATTAAACATGTTTAAATGTAATAATATTTCATTAATAATTTCTAGAGCCTATGGTAAAAAGTTCTCAATTAACACATTAGGAGCAAACATTCTATCTCTCCCTCCCCTAGGTAAAACTTTTCAAAAGAAGATAATAATATTCTTATAATCATACTCGTAAAATACTAAAGTGATAATTATATTTTCACACACTTATTTTTTTTAGATCTAAACATATCTTTAATTACCGACGTATGAATTTACTTACCGAAGTATTTTGATAGGATCAATGCGGCATAAAATTATTGATGCATCCTCACATCACATTTTCCAGAAATTATATTTGCTAGTGTGCATGGATTCTTAAACCACCTGCATGCTTAGCTAAAACAACGTGCATATCAATGTATATTTAGGAAAGATCATCTCAATAATAATAATTTCGGAAATCAAATTATAATTCAATAATTAATAAACACAGTAAGACTGTATAAAAAGAATCTTACAAGATTTGTATGTATATGTACCCTAAAAAACGTGTAAAAATGTTTAGTAAAAAACAAAGGACGTGCATGAACTTGGGATGTTGGAAATCTAAGTCAAGCATAACCAATGAGATGAGACTAACGCGTTTGCATTATTGTATTGATAAAGTGATGAATTGTGATTCACACAGCAAGTCAATCCCGATAATGCTCAAATCTGCAACTTGCAATCCCTCTATATAAGGGATCTTCTTTAGGGTCTGTTCAGTATCTCAATTTCCTTTCAAAAAATATCAATCCATTATCCATCAAAGAATATAAAAATGTCGAGGTTTCAAATTATTACCGCCCTTTTTCTGGTAGCAGCAACGATGCTCGGGGGATCCAATGCCCAACTTAGTGCCACTTTTTATGCCAAAACCTGCCCAAATGTGTCCAGTATTGTTCGTAGTGTGCTGCTGCAAGCTCAAGGAAATGACATTTGGATCTTTCCCAAGATAGTTCGCCTTCACTTTCATGACTGTTTCGTTAATGTAACAACCATTTGCGCCTTCACTTTTGATTTAACTCATTCATATATACCGAATTAAATGTACGTATACTGTATTATGTTGCCACTCACATCAATATACGTACGCATGCAGGGTTGCGATGCCTCACTGTTGCTGAATGGCACGGACAGTGAAAAAACTGCTCCCCCGAACCTTTCAACTGATGGATATGCCGTTATCGATGATATCAAAACAGCGTTGGAGAAGGCTTGTCCTCGCGTTGTCTCGTGCGCCGATATTCTGGCCCTTGCTGCTCAACTTTCTGTTACGCTGGTATTATTTTCCACTACCAATGATGTTTCAAATCTTTTGTATTCCTTCCGAGTTAGTAGTAGAACAATGTTAAAGAGGATGTTTGGTTTGCAGGGTGGAGGGCCGACATGGCAAGTTCCCCTAGGAAGAAGGGATAGTCGGACCGCTCACCGTGAAGGAATCGGAGGCATCCCATCTCAACATGATAGCCTTGCCAATCTTGCAGCCAGATTCAAGAGCGTGGGACTTGATTCCACTGATCTTGTCGCTTTGTCCGGTAATTACTTGATGACTAAGAAATATTATTTCATAAGGGATCGGAGGCATCAAAATTCGGGTTAATATGATTTTTTTCATACTGGTTACCTCTCAGGAGTTCACACATTTGGAAGGGCTCAATGCGCTGCTTTCATGGACCGCCTCTACAATTTCAACAACGTATCGGGGTCAGTCGACCCGACTCTCAACGCAACGTATGCCAAAACACTACGACAACGATGTCCTAAAGGCGGAGATGTCACCAGTTTGATCGATCTCGACGAACAAACTTCCCTTAACTTTGACAACAAGTACTTTTTGAGCCTTCAGAACCGCCGGGGACTCCTTCAATCGGATCAGGTGCTGTTCTCCACAAATGGGGCAGAGACGGTGGGCATTGTCAACAGGTTCGCAAGCAGCCAAAGTCAGTTCTTTGCCAGCTTTGCTAAGGCCATGATAAAGATGGGAAACATAAGCCCCTTGAGTGGTAGCAATGGAGAGGTGAGGCTGGATTGCAGAAAGATCAACTAGAATATGCATGCTTCTCCATTTCTTAAACTTCAAACTTTGGGTGTCTTTCTTTTCTTCTTATTACAGTGATGTGTGTTTCCTCCTTCTGATTCATGTTCTGTCTTTGGCTGGTTATTGTAGCAAAATGTATGCAAGGAACAAAGTCCAGTGACGTTTTGGAATAATAATAATACCAACATTTCAGTTCACTACTCGTTCTTAATGAATAATAAGGGTCAAACTATGGTGTTGGTCCTTTCAAATTTGGGTTTTAATCCCTATTCTTTAATTAGGTATAATTGAATCCTTTAACAATTATTATATCATTAATTACTTTTTCTTAAAGGAAGAAATGCAAAGATTGGGATATGATGTTACGAGGAAGAGAAATGTCCATGCACGGTTGATAGGGATGTAAAAACATGTAATCGGATGGGTTTTAAGTCGGGTCCTGTCAGGTCAAATTGGATACAGGTTATTTCTATTCGATTTGATGTTTCGACTCGATTCGGGTCGGGTTCATTTTAGGACGGGTCAAAACGGTTCGGGTCTGAATCAGTTAATTGACGGGTTAATTCGGGCTCGGGTAGACTTCAGGTCGGGTTCATTTTAGGTCGGGTTAATTTGGGTTTCGAATTCGTATTAAGTTTGAGTTTGGTACAAATAGTCAATAGACTTTGGGTTGGGTCATTTCGAGTGAATTATTTAACGCCTTTCACGAACACGAATCACGTTAAAAATAAATGTTAGACACTAGAATGAACAAAAATATCATCGTTATTTAAAATATTGGAGTAAATTACAAAAATTAGAAATAAATAAGGGTCAATTTTAGTGAAAAATAAAATTTTAGGGACTAACATGAACAAAAATATCATCATATTAAAAATATTGGACTAAATTACAAAAATATAAAATAAATAGGGGTTAATTTTGGTTAAAAATAAAATTTTAGGGACTAACATGGACAAAAATATCATCATATTAAAAATATTAGACTAAATTACAAAAAATTGAATATGGGTCAATTTCGACTAAAAATTAAATTTTATGTACTAAAATAAACAAAAATATTATTGACTATATTGCAAAAAATATAAATAAATACAGGGCAATTTTGACTAATTAAATTGTAGGGACTAGAATAAACAAAAATATTATTCAATTAAATTACTAAAAATAGAAATATATATGTGTCAATTTCGGCTAAAATAAAGTTTTAGGGATTAGAATGACCAAATATATCATCATATTAAAAACATTGGACTAGATTACAAAATTTTAAAATAAATAGGGGTCAATTTCGGTGAAAAATATCTATTTGATCTATATTAAAAACTAGAAGTATAAATTACATACCAAATTAAAATAACCGTAACATCAAATGCCAAATCTCAATTAAATTAATCTAAATTGGGACTCAATTGAATTAAACTAAAATTTAAAAGTGAACATTAATGGCTTAAATGAAAAAAAACATCTAATGTTAGAAGGGCTAAAAAAATAATTACCTCAACCTAAAAATTTGGGCGGGTACTTTCCCTCCCTCCCACCCATTCATTTTAATTAAAAAAAGAAAAAAAATGTGTTATGAATATTTATCTATGTGGATGTCTATCATGATAAGAACTTTATCAATGAGATTTGATTTACTTTATCATTAGGAATATTATCTTCATTAATCAGAGTTCAATGTATTATGTACTTCTTATGCTTATAAATAGATAATTTGATAAAGGTATTGTACACAAGTCTATATTTGAAAATAATACAAATTTTTCTCTTTATCTCATTTCTTTATTCTTTTATTCTTGTTCAATATTCTTCGTTATTTTATTCACAACACGTTATCAGCACAAGACTCTAATCAATTGAGATTTTCATCATTCAAATGCAAACGAAGTTACTGGAAAGAATTCGATTATATGATGAACCAAAGATAAGTTTTCCCCTATCTTATAGTTACCGGTTCCCTTTCTCTTATGTTAAGGATGGTGTACTTCGATCCATTATTCTTATATCGGTAGCAAATGATCGGCGCAAACTAGATCAACATCCTTATTGACGGCATTAGTGGTAATTAATTGTGATTGAGCTTGATTTCATTGCTCCAAGTTTTGGTATATCAATTAAGGTATCTTCATATATTATTTTATATTTAATTCTTTATTACATTTGGTAATTTAATTTGATTAATAAATTTATTATGTGTTTTCTCGAGTGAATAGAAGACATGACGATTTGGTAAATACACTTCTTTTCTATTTGGTAAATTCACCATAATTTCATATAAGTATATTTCTTTTATGTTAGTCGATTGCTATATTTTTGTTTATTATGATATATGGATTACTTCATTGTAACGCCTGGATTTGGGGCCCGGGAGATACTCGAGTTTGGTTAAGCCGGTCCGGGTTAAATTAATCTTGGGGAAACAATTTAAAATATACCATTTTAGAGTTTTTGGAAAAAAGGAGATTTAAAAAGGGCATTTTGGTAAAATGTGGACAAATGAGTTTTTGGAGATAAATTTTAAATTAAAAAAATACAATATTTCAAAATTCTCATCTCATCTCTTTCCACAAAACCATTTTCACGTTAAATCTCCCCAAAACTCCATCTCACTATTCCATTGCTCATAGCTTTCTATCCAAGCGATTTCTTCAAGGTAATTGATTATCTAACTTGGTTTTATCTTCCTTGAGTCGTGGATACTAAGATTTTTGCAAAAACCCATGGTTTAAACTTGTTTTGATTTTAAAGTTTGGTTTGAAGTGGAATGGAGTTTCTGGGATTTTCGTTGGGGTTGGTTGTGGCTGGGTTTAGGTGTGTTTTTAACTTTGTCTTATTGCTAAAATAACATGGAAATGATGGGTTGTTATAGGAAACCCGAAATAGGTATTGTGGGTAACTTTGTAAGTTGTAAATCTTGAGTTTTTGGATGAGTTTTAGGTCTAAATGACAGTTGATGGTTTGGTAACTTTGGGTTGATGTTTTGGATATTAAAAGATAGATTTTTGATGATAAATTCGTTGGGATTGACTGCAAGTAGTTTGGGGTTGAATTGAATATGTTTTGGGTGAAATTTGGGCTCGAATAGATGTGTTTTGTTGCAAGAATGTTGAGTTCCGAGTTTCTGCTATGTTTGTAAGTATATTAGCATCCTAATGTTTTGTTTTGGGTTGCCTAAAGCAGAGGAAACGGATTTGGGCTTTGTGGACGCGAATCCGGGTAGTTCGTCGGCTTGAATCGGCATCTTAGATAGTGTTTGTGTGTTGGCTGGTGAGTGGAAATTGTTTGAAGCTTTAAAATGTTCAAAGAAGGTTCATTGGGGTTTGGGTGGAGCCTTAGGGGCCAACCTAAACCCAAGTGTAAGTGTATTTGTTTCTTGCCTTGTTTCGTTAAGTGTCAGTGTATATATTTATACACGTTGTTGGTTGAAATACAATTGCTTTATCTCTTTTTTAATGTTGTTATGTTGTCGTAGTTGTTGTCAAAGCCTCACGTAATGGTTAGTAGAAAGTATGTTGTTGAATACGGTGATGTGTAGTCCCATCGGTAGTGACTAGTAGATGAGTACGGTGATGTGTAGTCCCACCGAAATCATGTTAGTTGTTGTGAACAGTGATGTGTAGTCCCACCGGAAATGGTTGTGCATGTGCACACCATGTTTTGTTTGTGCCTTTGGATTATTGTATCTCCCTTTCTAAACGATTTTGTCTTTAAACTAAAATACATGTTTGAACTGCATTGTTGTTGTTGTGATTTTGAGCTCCGCTCACTAAGCTTTTAAGCTTACACTCACTTTTCCAACAATGCAGGTCGTTAGTGACTTCGGAAGGCAAGCAGGCAAGGGAGGAGTCTTGGAGTTCTTTGCTAGCTCAGAGTATGTTTTTTATGGTGGTAATAATACTTAGGCAATGGGAATGCTAGACTTTTGTGTTTGGGAGTTGGTGTCCAAACTCTGTTGTAGTTGTTTTTGTTGCTAACATATTTTGAATGTTGATACCATGCTATGTTGAGGCTTGTTATGGCCTTGGGTTAATTGCTATGTGTTTTGGCTTGTTGGTGTTTTTGGAGCTAAGTGTTCTTATGAGCTTTTGAGGTTGAGATTCATATTTGTGTGTATGCATGTTAGAAGCTTGTCTTCAGGGTGTTTTGCCTCTAGATTGTTTGTTTGTTAAATATGTTGCCATGTGGTTCGTGATCTTTTGGGGTATGTTTGGGGATGCCAAAATGCATTTTCGGGCCAATCTGTGCCCAGGTGTTTCGGACGTTTGGTGTTGTTTCGGAACGGCCAAGCTTTTGGGGCACCCGTATCAGAACATGCGTGGCGTTGTTCCGGTACGTTTTTTCACTGGAGGCTCCCGTTTCAGAACATGAGGAGCCGTTCCGGAACGGCCTAATGTTGTTTTTTGAATGAGAGCCCGCGTTTCATAACAGGCAGTCCTGTTTCGAAATACAGGTAGTTTAAACGGTTAAAGGGCATCTCTAAAGGTTTCCAAATGTTACACTTTAGTCCCTAACGCTTGTATGCTTCATAAATGAGTTTATATGTATCCTTTGAGATGGTTCTGCCTCGTGTGTACGAAACTTGACTAATAACTACTTGGTAAGGTTAAGTTACCTTTATGCCCCTGCTCGGTTCGTATTCGTGTTCGCTTTTCCGATGTTTGCCTTCACACATAGGTTTAAATGTGACATTTAGACAAGATTAATAAAATGAAAAAATAAAGTTGCTAATCGGAGTGAGGCCTTAGAGAGTTTCGCTTCGGTTTTCCCCGTGTAACCCGTTTGGTCCAGTCTATTAGCTAGGCCGGGACGAGAGGGTTACATTCATGCCATGAATTCTTTGAATTTGATCGATAATATGTTGATATATTCTTGATCGATATTATGTTGATACTTTCTCTTTTATAAAGAAATCATGACTACTCGTAATCTCGTATATATGTACGATTGTGTGACCTTAATAAATGATAAACAAATCGAAGAAAAAAAGGAACTAGTTCCAGTATTCATGTTTGACAACATCTTTAATAATGATATTATAATATTATTGATAATATTATTCGTTATAATTATTAATTTGATAGATGTTGGTCAATAACGTGATACTAGTAATAAGATTTCTCTTTACTAGTTCAATTTATTCGTTTTTTCTCATAACATATTTATTTGGTGTACTATGTTCAAATACTTTTGAAACCAATTAGAAAGAAAAAAATGATCTAGTCCCTCATTGTTATATTTACATCATATTATAATTAAAGACCAATGTTTATTTTTCAATGATCATTGATGTTTTTACAATGTTTTAAGTTTTACATGATATGTTTAAATTGTGTGGTAAGAGACATGACGAAAAAAAATTATTTGGTCATTTGTTATGTCTCCATTATCCTTGAGAGGGAAATCACTATCGGTAAACTCTACTTTTATTTTCATTCTTTATAATATGATTTTAATGTGCGATAAATTATTGCGATTTTGAATCTACAAGAAGACTATTAAAAGTCTATATTTGCTCAAAATCAATAATTCTTCTACATCGAAAAAATCGACTATAGACTTCTCCCAAGTTCATATTATAAAAAAATTCATCTTGACAAGAATTTTTGTGGTAGGCATTCCCTGAAGTGAATGCAAGCATGATGTTTATTCTATGCGATTATCAATCATGAGGATATGTAAATAAAAATATACTCCATTTTTCACGCAAATAGTGTTGTCCTCAAACACAATATTATGAAAAGATTTTAAAGGCCCACTAGCTCCACTCCATTCCTTGAAGTGAATGTGAGATTATATAATGGAAAGAATAAATATCACATTAGTATTTGTGGTCGCGATTGAAGCCGTGAATATAGACATGGAAAATATTGTCATTTTAAGAATATTTCTACCCACTGGTAGCGAGGTTATAAGGATGACAAGAGTGATAAAGATCTTTTTAAGGAAGTAAAATCCATTTTATTACCAATATGATGTTATAAATTATTGTTCTTTTACGTGTCGTACGCTAAAAAATCATCCTCTAAGGAAAGGAAATAAAAGCAAAATTTTTTTACGAAATTGACAAAGATGTTATTGGTCCAATTCATTCGGACATTGTTGGTCAACTTATTTGGACGTTGTTGATTTCCTTATAACCCTCGAAAGGAATAAATCATCTTCTAATTATTCTCATAACCTTGAAGAGAATTATTTATCTTTTTATTTATTTTGCTTTATGTTTATTTACTTTACATATTAATTATTTACGTTTTATATTTATATACATTATGATATTTATTTATTTTGTTTAACATGATTACTTATCAAATACAATCTATGGTGATGATTTATGCTTAGCAGAAGCATAAGATATATTTTTCCATTTAAATGCAAGGGATAATGTGAGTACCATATCTCAAAGTACTGAAAAATATTAATACTCTAGAAGAGCAATAAATTCTTTAGAGAAAGCACATTATGAAAAGTCTAGAATTGCGAATATTGTAATAACTACCGCTAATATTAATAATATTGTCACCACTAGAAGTGGAAATTATAAGAGAGCAATATGAGTTCACAAAATATTACTTTGAGAATTATGGATAACATATGTTATCAATTGGCATTTGAAATAAGTTAATGAGGATATAAGTTCTGGTAGCCAAAAGTCAGCTGAAAGCTCTAGAAGAGCTATATATTACTACTAAAAGATAATTTTCATTGTAAGCTCCGTAAGAGCTAAATATATTCCTATTCAAAGGAAAATTTTTGGTGGATAGTGTATTATCAAGTTTTAAAGAAACTTGTATTTCAAAATTTGTACCACACGTGTACAAGTGATATTTAATCATATGTTTTGGTAAACTAGAAGTTTACAAATTCAGGAATATATATATACACACATGTATATATAATTAGCATGATCGATTAGACCATTCTGATCAATAATTATGCAAAACTATTGAGATTTATATGCACGTTTATTAAAAGAACTTGAAGTTCTTATGGTGCTTGTTCTTAAAGGAATTGATTAAATTTCAGTTACTAAAAGAACACGAAGTTTTTGTGTTGCTTGTTCTCAAAGTAAATGATTAAGATCCCACTTACCAAAAGAACTTGAAGTTCTTGTACTAAAGTTGAGACGATATGTCTTGCATATTTGAATGAAATATGAGCCCACTTATCTAAAAATGTGGAATGTTTTATATTATTTTAGTAGATGCGTCTACAATGTTTTATCAACTTATAACCAGAAGTTTTTGAGATTGATTATAAAAAGTTTTAGATTATGCAGTTAGACTATTCGTCTGGTAAAAGCTAGTCGGTTTATATTTTAGGCTATATTAGTTGTTACAAAGCCTATTGATTATGAAAAATACAATTTAGGAAACTTTTAATTGGATGACTCCTCTTTAATAGCTAAACTATGAGAACAAAACAGTTATTATTTATATGGTATTTCCATATAGCATCACTAATACGCATCAAGCCAACGAGTTATAATAAACTCTCTGTCATGATTGATTTTTGGTCAGAAGTCATACATTCCCATTTTAAAATTTTTAATTGTGCGATATATTGTTGAATTGCTCCACTACAACACACAAAAATGAGAAAATAAAAAGGGTTGAGAATATATATTTAGTATGAGTCCCCTTTTATGATTTTTCTCAACATCAGGGGGATAATAATCAGTTAGATAAAAGAAAATGAATTATCATTATCTAGTTCCTCGTATATGAACCAAAAAATGTAATGCAAGTGAAGACCAAATAAGTAGTCGTAAATACGACTTGAATTATGATTTATGAAGAGTTTTAATTACTTCATGGTTGATGCAATTACTTTGGCGGTTATGAAATATTGTATATGCGTCTAATTATTTTGTGGATCCTTATTTATCCTTGAAGAATTTAAAATGCTAGAAGCATTTGAAAATTTCTGAGGAAATTTATTTAGATATGTCTCAATGAATATTTTGGCGCATTTGGTATAATCACCTTAGTGAGTACTAATTGAGGAAATATTATAAGAATGACCAAATTTTCTTATGTATTTTTATAATTGAGTTTTGGATCATAATTCATTATGATAATTTGAATTTCATTAGAACTCTTGAAGAGCTTCAAGTTGGAAACTCATGAAGTGCTTTCAATGCATTTAACGAAAGTATTTGAGAAAAAGAATCTTGAGATGTGGTTTTTTCTTGACCTAAAGATCGAACACTTAAATATGTGTTTTTGTCTATGAATGGACATAAGCTAAAAAAATCTTAAAGAAGATTCAATATGGATAAAGCGTATCTATTGAGTATCCCAATAATTGTAAGATTGTTGGATGTGAATAAAGATAATTATATATTTTCTTGGTCTTGAAGAGCCACACATTAGTTGGTCAAGAAATATTCATGTATATACAAAGATCATTACTTTTAGATCTTCAAACATTCGTCTATGTCTCCTCAAATCTTATAGAAATAATTGTTATGCACGAGGTAAGCCAACAATGTGTTTGGCTAAGATCATTGACCCAATATATTCAGAAGATATGTGATTTACTTTCACAAGATATGATACAAATGATATCTTTTGTAGAGATAATGAAAAGTGGATACATTATGGAAAACATTACTCCAAAGTTTAATCCCTCGCGATCTTTAGAAAAAGTATTCAAGATTGAATTATGAAGATTCAAAGATCTTTTATGATGCTTTCATGAGGGGTGTAAATACGCGTTGCACTCTTTTTTCTTAACCGAGGTTTTGTCCCAATAGGTTTTCCTGGTAAGATTTTTAATGAGGCAACATGTTATGCGTATCAAAGATGTGCGAACTCTTTTTCCTTCACTAAAGAAAATTTTTTCCACTGAGTTTTTATCTTAGTAAGGTTTTAACGAGGCATATTATCTTTATAGACATTCAAGGGGGTGTTATGAATATTTATCTATATGGATGTCTATCATGATAAGAACTCTATCAAGGAGATTTGATTTACTTTATCATTAAGAATATTATTTTCATTAATTAGAGTTCAATGTATTATGTACTTCTTATGCCTATAAATAGATGATTTGATTAAGGTATTGTACACAAGTCTATATTTGAGAATAATACAAATATCTTTCTTTCTCTCATCTCTTTGTTCTTCGTTATTTTATTCACAATAAGTTGTTTTAAAAAAAGGGAAATGAATAGGGGTCAATTTGGACTAAAAATTGATTATATATATATTATGTATATATATTTATTTATTCTTATATATAATTTAATAAATTAATAATCAATAATTGACTTATTTAACAAAAAAGATTTTAAATACAGTAACATGTTCAATTCGAGTTTAGGTTGTTATCGGTCTGATGCAAGTCGAGTTCGGTTACTACGGTAACAGGCCCAACTCGAGTTCGGATCAACAACAATCGGTTACAGGTCAATTTCGGTCCATCTCTTTTTCGAGTCAAACCAAATTTTAACTCGAACATATTTTAGTCGGATTTTCAAGTCAGGTCAACTTCTTTACCTCCCTAAGCGTTAAGAGGGAAGACTTGGACAGTGGTAGAGGGACCGTTGGCGCAATATATGAAGTGGGAATAAAGAGAGTAATCATCGCATGCAAATACATTTGATAATAATTGGTTTGGTGGTCCATTCATTATTTGCTTGTGTTTATCTGATACAGATCGCATTCCAGCTTAGGTTTTTTTTTTCCCGGTAAATATTATGTATTTTTAGTAATCATAAAGCTTTATTTGGGATTGAGAATTTCGTTAAAAACTTTCTTAGACTTAAATTAGGTAAAAAAAATACCCTCAATCCGATTATAGAAAGAAAGGCAATCAAAGTCCAAGATTCAAATCTGTTACAAAAACAGTCCTCACCTATATTAAAAGAAAACACACCTAGGCCACTTAATAAAATACAGCCACTATAGCATAGTTCCAAAAAGTCACAAATACAAATCTGCAGAAGCTTTCATCTTGTAGCAACATTTGGAAATCAGCCACAAAAGCACCACCAAACAAAAATTTGCACAAAACACTTTCTGAATATCTCTTTTACCTGGCCTAATCTCCTCAAAGCTATTCCTCCTGATGGCACCTTAAAAACCTCTTACAACCTAAATTGACAACACAACCTACAACAAAATAAATAAAAATTCCTGAAAAAACAACACTGACTATTGCACCAGAAAGAAGTACCGAAATTGCTCCCAAAAAATAAGAACACCACTCAGAACAACCAAGTAAAACTTCCAGCTTAGGTAGGTTGGGATTTGAGTCATTTGACTTTGAATAAAAACCTTACAAAGGCTGTTCAACACGGGACAAAATATATTACATTGTTTTCAGTAATAGGGATCGCCCCTTAGTTAGACTACTTAACATATTGCATATAATTTCAAAATTTTATGCTTAATCAAAATCATCATGTTTTAGACTCTCGAATTAGATAGAGATATGAGTTCACAGTCATTGTTCTTATTTGTAATTTAGTTGTGGCAATGACTGTGTTATCAACGCGCCTTATTGTAATATGTATTTTTTTAATGTTTGTTTATTGTTGGTTTTTACCTTCTATGGTCAAACTTTGGTGATGTTTGTATCTATTTTGTTTCGAGTTTTTGAATCAGGATTTTACCTTTTCTTTGTATGGTCCTATTTATGATCTAAAGACGTTAGTTTTCATGTTTCTTTCTCTTTAGGAATATGCCCGAATCAAATTTGTCTACCTGAGTTGTAAACTCTCATTGTATTTTCAGATTTTTCTCTTAATTTAATAAAACTAACGTACTAATATTAAAAAAATCTAAAATAATTGAAACTTTTAAAGTAATATGATATCAAATAGGAAAATTCTACAATGGGCGCCGCACACTGTTGAACACTACTGACGTAATACACCGCTTAATATCATTAAATATTTTTAATAATGATTAAAAATCTTGAGGACTAGACTTATAATTAAAATTATTTCAAAAGAAAATTAAAAATTAGATTTAACAAACCTTTTATATTTATTTATAATATTTTTAATTAATATATTAGAATCAAATCTCCCGAAATCTCCTTAATATCAAAAACCCTTAATATCAAAAGTCTAGTCCTCAAAATTTTTAATCATTATTAAAAAAAATTAATGATATTCAGCGGTGTATTACGTCTTCAATGTTCAACAGTGTGAGACACTTGTGGTAGACTCGTCAAATAACTCTAATCTGATTTTAAAATGACTTCGACCTAAAATAATTAAACAAGAAATAAATCAAACAAAATAACATACAATAATATCTAAAGAAACAGTGGAACCAGTTCGGATGGCACTAACTTTGTTGTTTGTTGAGTGCGGCCGCCGTGCC
Source organism: Hibiscus tridactylites (assembly GCA_958450335.1). Classification (NCBI taxonomy): domain Eukaryota; kingdom Viridiplantae; phylum Streptophyta; class Magnoliopsida; order Malvales; family Malvaceae; genus Hibiscus; species Hibiscus tridactylites. Next base: position 56,253,526 of record OY288275.1, read on the forward strand.
ATCCACATCGGCAGGGTCAATAACAATAACATGCATGCTGAACGATAACCATTAGTCAGAGCTCAATTACAAATAATTATACAATAATCAAGTATTATTAGTCCAAATAAATACCAACTATCCAGCAAGCGCAACATTAAAATGGTTGGTTTGCTGCTAGACTGGATAAATTTGTTCTGAACCCAATTATTCGAACTAGTTCATTTGATTTGAGATCTAATATGAATATGATGGTTTAAACTTGATCCGTAATCCGAAACAAACAAAACAGAACTAAAATTAACTCGAATCTTACCTGGACCGTTATAGATCCAAACTGAAAACAACTCGAACCGAAAATGTAACAACCAGAATTTTCGAGTCAACGATTGAGAGTTGACCCGGTCATGGACCTTTGTGTTGGGTTAAGTGTTTGGACCCATTGGGCCAAGTTTGGACATTTTCGGTTGGGTTTTGAGCTAATTAGGCTTAGCAAGATGATATCATCTTTATCTTTTTCCTTCTCCCACACAACTCATTTCCCTCTTCCTTTCAAGCCTAGTTTCTAACCTCAAAGATTCAAGCTTTCTATCTCATTTCCTACATCCGAGATTCAATATTCAAGTATGTTGATCTCCTCTTCATGAGCTTCGAGAAAAGTTTGATTTTGTGGATAAAGGGCTTTGTGGGTTTCAATGGGTTCTCTCATGATTTTAAAGTTGTATTTTTCGTGGCTAAGCTCACCATGATGGTTAGTTCAAGCTTTGATTCGGTTTTCATGTTTGTATGGCATGTGAAAGAGGTTAAAGGGGGTTTTCCAAGCTTAAATCAAGGAGGAAGGTTGAAGAAACTTTAGGCAAGAGAGCATTTCACGACTTTGGCTTAAGGTCAATACATCTCTGACTCCTACTCTTCTTGAAAATCATAAATTAATTGCCTTGCTTGATTTTATGGTTGAGATTGCTAGTTTTGGTAGCTTAAAGCCTTATTAATGGAGAAATATGGATTAGTTGTTAAAAATGCGTAAAAATGGCAGTAAACCACCCTAATCAACTCCTATAAGATGTAGGATTATGTTAAGGGGTTAAAGGTTACGTTTTGGGGGGTTGGAGAATGATTTCTTGAGCCTTGGAAGTCATTTATGGGCATCGGTATCAGTACACAGGGAACTTGTACCGATACCCAGTGTTCTAAATGATGAACACATGCAAAATTTAAAGGGAGTATCGGTACGGGCTAGAGCCGTATCGGTAAACCCTGTTTCATTAAATTTCTAGTGAGCAAAATGTGTATTGGTACGCTCAAGTGTGTATCGATACTGGAAGCGTACCGTTACTCGAAGCTCAAGTACTGGTACTGGGTGTTAGTTTTCCCTCTCTCTTGTGAAGTCGCGTATTTATACGCGAAGGGCGAGTACCAGTGCCCGTTGTACCGTATCGGTACGCGAGGGCATTGTACCAGTACTGCCTGGGCAATCTACTCAAAAAATATGAAGTTGAGTTTGAGGGGTTAATAATTCAAGGACTATGGTTCAATGGGATTCTAAGGTAGTAAAATCAATTGTAAAACTGAGAAACCGATGTTCAACCCTCATAGATGAGAATAATGTGTAATAACTTGGTAAATGATGACTCGATATAACTGTGGTGGTTAGTGTCATGTCTTGGGGCATTTTTTGATGGCTTGGCTTGGTGTCACTTACTGCTTTGGTGAGGTGTATGATTTCTTGGGGAGCATGTATTATCTCATAATTGTGGTAAAGGAATCTGAATATCCTAGAGTTAGTACTATGATACTTATATAGAGGATGTGTACTTTGGGTTGTGTGAACAAGTACATTCGATGTACCCACGGGCTGAGTGATCTTGGTGCGGTTAGAACCTATATGTGGCTATGATGATCTGGATAAGGTATTAAACTCGATAGGCTGAGTGATCTATGAGTAACCTGATTGGCTGAGTGACCTCAAGTAAACACTACTTGTGGCTAATGTGATCCAAGTATGTTTAAGACGTATTCGTGGCTATGGTGATCCGGATACGGTCCATTTAACCTGAAAACTGTGTAAACATGGGTAACCCGACGGTTGTGTGAGCATGGGTAAAGTAGGACTTCATTGGCCTTTATGTAGATGATGTACGGATGTATTTATGTATGCTTTGTGGATGCTATAGATGATGGCTTATGTACCTGATGGTTGAGTGATCAAAGTATGATATATATTAACTTGATGGTTGTGTGAGCTAGAGTGTCTCGATAGGCTATGTGACCTCGAGTATGGCAAAGCTTTGTAGAAACATATAAGACTTTTTGTAAGCTTAATGATACCTTGAGATATGTGATCTAAGAACCCTAGTTTGTGTAGGCTAGATGATAGCTCATAGATAGTAAAGCCTTATCTATGCACTTTAGACTATATTATCTTGCATGCTTATTTTATGATAATTACAAATTGTGTTAGAGTAGAAATGTACCACTAGGCTTTTTAACTCAGTGTAGGTTGACAAGTCACCCCTGTGTTTGTGTAGGTTGACACAAATTGTGGTAGCCTTATCTAAGAACCCTAATTTGTGTAGGCTAGATGATAGCTCATAGATAGTAAAGACTTGTTGTTTTTTTGTGCGTAGGTTGACAGGTCACCCATGTGGAAGATCACATCGACAAGGATTTCCCAGCACCATGTTCGCTTCGGAGTACAATACTTGTTATTTTAGTTGGGCTAATGTATTCGTAGGACCTTACCACTGTTGAGTCTATAACTCTATTTGAAATATTATTTTGGCATACGGTGTTTTGAATGTTTTGTAAACTTAATTATGATGTTTATTAAATTACATGGATTTATTGATGTTTTGATATTTTGGAAATGGCTAAACTTGTGGTTTTAAAAATGAAATTTTTGATGGGTCAGTTAGGGTGACCTAAATGTAGTACTTAATATCTGGTTCAAGATTGAGGTGTTACAGAAAGCAATCCAAATTAAATTTAACCAAATTTGATCTGAATCGATCACCGACATAATTTTAACCTAGTACTTGAGTCGAAGTGGATGAATTATTTATTTTTATTTTATCCATTTTTAGCAATATCTAAATACATTTGAGTAAGAACCGGTCGCATCTTAACATGTCAAAAGGAGAGTCAGGCGTTGCAATCCAACCGTGGAATTTCATGCTTTATGGGCCGAATCGAAACAAATCACGAACAGAAGATGAAAACCTTCACTAATATTGAAATAAAGAGAATTATAAGAGATTTACACAATCAACTTGATGACTAATCCTAATCCTAATCACAATATCTATTTATTTGATTGTACTTGATTTTTTTTACAAATTAGGATAGTACTTGATTGATTAAAGGAAACTTGATGACTAGTCCTTTTTCTGGAGGCATTCATGGAACAAATGAAAATGCTTAAAAGAGTGTTCGATGAGTTTTGCAATGCTTCTAGACTGGTTAAGTTTAGTGAAAGCCCAATTTTTTTCCTCAAAAAATGATGTTCCTAGTGTACGACATGATATTGTTCAAAGCCTGGGGTTTGAGGAGGTATCAAATCTAGGTAAGTATCTTGGTATTTCTTTGTCACACACAAGAGTCACCAAGGCGATTTATTCGCATCTTCTTGAAAGTATGCAACAAAAATTCTTGGGTTGGGCAGTACAGTCTTTACCTTTAGCAGGACATATTATGCTTGCTAAAGCAATATTGCAATTGTTGGGATGACCAATCAATGGAAAATGGCCAAAAGGGGGTGAATTGACAATTTATAATTTTGGTGGAAGCAAATAAAACTTGACACAAGTAATTTAGAGTGATTCAACCTTCTAAACAAGGTTTACATCCACTACGTTAGCTAACCACACTAAGGATTTCTCAAATCTATTAGATATGCTTTCCTTTTGAGGCTAAAGGAGATAACCTTATAAACTCCCTTAAGACTTATAACCTAAAGTCTTAAGAACCCTCACAAGAGAATACAAATGAAGCAAACTGAAAATCCCTCACAAGGTTAATTGTTTGCACAATTCTAGGCTCACTCTAACCCTAATACTTGAACAAAAAGATTACAATTAAGATCACTCAAGTGGGTTACAAGATTTGACAATAAATGCTTAAAGATTGTTGGATGTGTGCTTGAATGCTTTAGACTTGATCAATAGTTTTTGTTGAAGCTTTGGAAACTTGATTTTTCCCGCAATAAATGTTGGGTTGTATTTTCCCAAAATAAATGTTGTCTGCCAACATTGGGTATCGATACTCGAGCACTCGTATCAGTACCTGCCATAAGAAGAAATAGTCGTTGCAGACAAAGAGATACCAGTACACGAAATGGCGTATCCGTACGAAGTGAAGTTTTACAAAGGGTATCGGTACGGTTCGTGTCGTATCTATACTGATTTTGCTCACTGAAATCCTTGAAAGTTTTGCATGAAAAATCGTATTGATACGCCTATATGGGTATCAGTATGTGTTAACTGAATTTCAAAGTTATGATTCCAATAAAACTAACTAGCAACAGTCAAAAACTTAAATGTAAAAGATTTATAAAATCTTAACCCTATATCAGTACGCACTAAGACGTACCGATACTCATAAGAAAAATTGGTTCTCATGTTGAATGGCGTACCAATACGGCTACACGTGTATCGGTACCCTATAGCCATCAAGTTTAAAACAAAATTCTAGTAGCTAAAAACCGTATCGATACGACCTAAGTCGTATCGATACTCCTCGACCAATTTGGCTATTTTGAGTACCAAAATATTTAGAAAATATATTTTGGGGGTTTAAGGTTTTGACTTAGAAATTATTTCAAGTTCGAATCTTTGTCAATTTGTGAGTCTTTTTGAGTACTTTAAATTTATCCTTTTTACAAAATAGTCATTGTTATTCCTTGTTATATCAAAATCAAATATAGATTTTACAATCTTCCCCTTTTGATATGACAAATCCAAAAATAAATTTTTAAGTCTTTTGAAATCACTCCTCCTTTCTTTAAGGCTAAAAGATAGTTTGTTTTTGAAAAATTTATATCCCATACTTCTCTTTTTGTTAGATCAAAATGAATTAAGGCATAAACACAAGAGATAAATCAAGAATAACTCCAAAGATAATTAAACAACTTAAATATTATAAACTTCAAAGAAACATTAATATCCAACTTAAAAATTAAAAACATAAACCAAAGAATAAAAGCATAATGTCATCAAGCATAAAACTCAAATCCTAATAGATAATATGTTATGAATGAGATGCAATGCCTAAGAGTTGTCCCATCTTCATCATCTTTGTCTTCATCTTCCTCAAGATCATCACCAAAAGCATGACCATGCCATTCAGTATAAAAAGCGGTAAGGTCATGTCCATCGAAGTTTGACGTTGCTCAAGGGAGGTACCTCTAGCATCCAAGGAGGTCAACCGGGTATCAAGAGTAGTAAAGCTAGAATCCAACCTCCCATCCAAAGAAGCAAACTTCCCATCAAGGTAGGCCATGAGAGCATGGAGGGAAGGTTGATCAACAGGAGCTTCCGGAATCACGAGATCAATAGGACAATTCTCCACGAGACCTGGTTGAGCACCACTAGGAAGATTCGCATTACGAATCCATTCTCCATTGTAGAAAGTGAACTTGGCTCTCCGGAGAGAACAATCATCAATGGGATCAGTGAGAGGCAATGCAAGATGTAACACCCCATAAAACGGGCTAGAAGATTCAAGTGAATTATCGGAATCGAGTTGGAATTTTGGATTAGGCTTTGGCTAATTAATTAATTCCAAAAAATAATTTTGGTAATTAAATTGATTTCTGATAAATTTATTGTGACAAGTATTTGTGAAAATATATTTAATGAGTTTAATAAAGGATGAAATTGAGTTTGAGTAAGTTTAAATGGGTTGTTTTAATATTAATTAAATGGTGACTATTTTGCAAAATGTTGTAATATATTAATAATGGAAATTTTGTAAAAAAGGACTAAAATAATATCTTAATGGAATTATTAGATTAAATAAAAGGAATATCTTTTCCCTCTTGTTTTTAACAAAAAGAAATTGATGGTTATAATTTTCTAAAAGATGAGAAAGACATTTCTAAGATTTCTCTCAATTTTTTCTCATTTTCTTCCAAACAAAACTTAGAGATTTCTTGATTCCTTAATTATTTCTACTTCATTTCTTCTCAATTTATTTCTAAACAATTGTGGATTAAAGATTTTGATTTCTGCATCATCTTCACTATTTTTCTTGTTGGAAATCAAGAGGGGAGTTCATCTTCAAATTGTTTTTCCATCAAGCAAGGTGAGAAAATGTTCTTTAATAATTTTTACATGTTTTTAATTCTTAATCTATGATTTCTCATGCTTTAGAATAATTAAAACGAATTTCTAATAGAATTATTAAATTTTAATGGAGTTTCTCATAAATCTTGATTAGATTGTAGTAATTTAATGTTTTCTATGGAGTTTCTCATAAATCTTGATTAGATTGTAGTAATTTAATGTTTTCTATGGAGTTCTAATGTTGGTTATTTTTCTCATATTGGTTTTTCTCATAAATCTTGTATTTTAATTAATGTTTTCTAAACTATTTAATATTGGCTACTTGTATTTTCTCATATTGATTTTTCATCAATTATTTTTCTTGATTAGCTTGCCTTAGAATAATTCTTAATCCATTTAATATAGTGGTTACTGGAAAACAAGGCGTCGAGTCGTTGGCATCAAAGCTATAGCAAGTTGTTGAGTGCAAATATGAGTTGGTTCTTCAAATAAATTTGAATTAAAGTTTGGGGTTTGGTTATAGCCTAACAAGCTTAACTAAAGCTCGGAAGTAAGTGTTTCCTAATTTTTCTAATGAATTTTGAAATGTCATATGAAACCATGATTTTAAATGAGTTGTTTTGGAAGCATATGTTATGAAAGCTTGCTGTTTTTGTGCACTAAAATTTGATATGATATGTTTATACAAGCATGGATGTGCCTTGGAGAACCATATTATGATTTGACATGATTTATCAAGCATGGGGTTGCCTATGTGCACCGTTATATGTTTCCGAAAAGAAATGTGGTAGTTGCCGAAGGCAACGTTATTTGAATACGGAATTGATTTGAATAAATGTTTTGAAATGAGATTTAATAAATGCATGAGGATGAAACTTGTTGTTATTATGCATAATGATTGAGATTTGCCATGATACATGAACATGAGAATGGTTTAAATAGGTGCACCAAATGCACAACCATTAACTAGAATGCTACGAGCATGATTTTGAGTAATGTGATGAAATGGGTTTATGTTGCATTGCAAAATAGTAAGTCCCCATGCATGTGTATGATCTATATTGGCTATGTGAAAGAAGACGAATCGAATATGATTGGCATGCCTTAAAATTAAAGTGCACTATAAATTGTAAGGGCTTGTAGCATAGACGATCGATCGTTTGAGTCCGACTCTGAGGGTAGTTTAAAGGTACTATTTCGGGTAAATGTGCTCTAACTTTGAGGGTAGTTTAAAGGTACTATTCTGGGTCGTTGAGGTACTTTGACTTTGAAGGTAGTTTAAAGGTACTATTTCGGGTTGTTGAGGTACTCTGACTTTGAGGATAGTTTAAAGGTATTACTTCGGGTCATTAAGGTACTCCAAATTTGAGGGTATTTTAAAGGTACTATCTTGGGCCGTTGAGGTTTAAAAGGGGTTGAAAGACTACCTCCACCGTTAAAAAGGGGATTGAAAGATTATCTCCGCCGTAATCCGAGTATCCGATGAGATTTATTATTAAATGATGGCAATTTTGATTAGTCACATTGTTGCCAATATATATTAGAAAATGCATTATTGTTTTATCTTTTGAGCGCACTCACTAGGCATTATATGCTTACGCTCTTTTTTCTTCTGTCAATGTAGTGAATTAAGTAAGTGCGGGGTTGTGGTCTGAGGCAAGGCGGGATCCCAAGACAAACGTATTAAAAGAGTATGTTTACGGTATTATCATTATTTGTAATAAGGCAATGTGGGTAAAATATTGGAATTGATTGTTTAAGATATGATAAATCGATTGATTTTGTATTACGTTCGATGATGGTTATATTTAATAATTATGGTGTTGGTATTATTTTAATGCCTTGTATATTTGGTGGTTATGATCTAATGATCTATAATTATTGAAATAACAATTGGATGGTTTGATTGATTCTAAGCGTTCATATTTTGATATGTTTTTATTTCTTAATTAGTCTGTAGCCTATGTTGGGAACTTGACCATTTATTGCTTTTTGAATAAATTTTTACATTGTTAAGAAGCATGCCTCAAAATCTCCCATCGAAAAATAAAACTTAACATATCACTAACTAACTATAAATAAGCTCAATTTGTACGCAATATAAAAAAAACAGAGATCATGAGGAAGACATGCACAACTCTTACACTTGTTTTTCTGTTTTGTACTTGCACTTTGTAAATCCCTGGTTAATTATTATGCATCACATTTTGTTCTTTAACGGGACTTATTGACTGAAAAATTAATCTAAAGTAAGTTCATAAATCGAAAAATAGCTCGTCAGAACAAAATCAACAAGTTTAAGTGAGAATAAAATTGATGATACCTTTCTAGAAATTGGAGACTACGGAGACATAAGAGGATGAAAAAGCATTCATTTTGTGGAATTCGGATCTGGCCAAATGCTAGGGGCCGTTTAGTTGGTTGAAAATGGATTCTTGGGATTTGAATTAGTTTCTATACTCCAACCAGCGATAAGGATAGTAATTAGATCAAGAATTGGAACAAAGATTTTATGGGGAATTTTGGATGATCTGTAGATATGCAAAAACCTTGAACTGAAATACTGTACCGGGTCCTTAAAAAATTCAACTTTCTTGGTGGACTATATGTACAAATAATAAAGTTAAATTTATTAATTTTTTTCAAATTAGGATTAAATTGTTTAAATGTAAAGGACTAAATGTGTTATTATACAAATTTTGTTAATTGTAACGTCTGTTAAGAGTCCAGTGGTCAAATTGAAGCAAAACCGAAAGTTTACTGGTAACATTGAAGCAATTAAAAATTTTGTTACCAAATTAAATAATTTAACAAAATTTAGTGACCATTTGTAAACTTTACCCTTAAAATAAAAGGTAAGGTAAAAATGAAAGGTTAAATTTATTAGGGTAAACTACTTAAATGGCCACCTTACTTTGCAAAAAGTAGCGATACGACCACATTACTTTTTTTCGAAGCAATTAAACCATCAAATTATTTAAATGGTATCAATTTGACCACTAGCCGTTAGAGACTAACGGCAGGGTGACATGGCCAGTTAAAAAAAGGGGTATAATTGCATATTTAATCCCTGCTATTTACACATTTCTTTCAATTTAGTCCTACTTTTAAATTAATAAAATAAATAAATTATTTAATTAAGTGGTGACACATGTCAACACCTGTTTGAAGGAGAAAAACGAAATTCAAGCTTTTGCTTGAGATGGGAATTAAACCTGCATGCTCACGGAAGAAAGGTAGTGGCTTAGCCACTACACCAAGCAGATCTTTGTGCTTTAGTTTTCCAAATTAAATATATGTGCCTTACATTTTCTACATACATTCTTTTAATTTAACATATATAATCATCGAATTAATTTCACATATATAACCCTAAATCTTAAACTTTAAACCTTGAACACTAAACCCTATATATTTTAAATTAATTTCACATAATAAACCTTAAACCCTAACCCTAGACCCTAAATATTTTAAATTAATTTAACATATATAAACCTTAAACCCTAAACCCTAAATATTTCAAATTAATTTAACATATATAATCATCGAATTAATTTCACATATATAACCCTAAACCTTAAACCCTAAATCATGAACCCTAGATATTTTAAATTAATTTCACATATATAAACCTTAAACCCTAACCCTAGACCCTAAATATTTCAAATTAATTTCACATATATAAACCTTAAACACTAAACCCTAAACCTTAAATATTTTAAATTAATTTGAAATATTTAGGGTTTAGGGTTTATATATGTGAAATTAATTTGAAATATTTACTGTGAAATTAATTTGAAATATTTAGGGTTTAGGGTTTAAAGTTTATATATTTTAAATTAATTTGAAATATATAGTTTGAAATTAATTTGAAATATTTAAGGTTTAGGGTTTAAGGTTTATATATTTTAAATTAATTTGAAATATATAGCTTGAAATTAATTTGAAATATTCAGGGTTTAGGGTTATAAATTAGTGAACTTAATGTTTAGGGTTTGGGCTTTAAGCTTATAGATGTAAAAACCAAGAAGAGATATATAAAAGCTCTGGTGATTTGAAGCACAAAGATGTGTCTGGTGCAGTGGTTAAGCTACTACCTTTCTTCCGTGAGCACGCAGGTTTGATTCCTCTCTTAAGGAAAAGCTTGAATTTCATTTTCTCCTTCAAACAGGTGGTGACATGTGAGATTACCGCTTTTCAGAGTATATAAAGCGTGACAAGCATGTGTGCCGACTTTCTGTCCTAGTGATAGCTTTTCTTCCTGTCTTAGTTAGAGGGTAAGAAGCTAGGAAAGAGCCATGAGGGAATGGGCATAGGCCATTCGATTTCCCTTCAAAACAAAAGGTGCAATAGAAGCAAAAAGGGCTCGTCGAACTACTATACTAAGCGCTTACCTATAAAAAAAAGGTATATCAAATATCGATATTTCTGGATTTATTTAATATTGGAGGAGGAAATATTAATAAAATCAAATATAACTAATTAAAGTCATCCAATAAGGTGTTGACACGTGTCACCACTTAATTAAATAATTTATTTATTTTATTAATTTAAAAGTAGGATTAAATTGAAAGAATGTGTAAATAGCAGAGATTAAATATGCAATTATACCCATTTTTTAACTAGCCACGTCACCCTACCGTTAGTCTCTAGCGGCTAGTGGTCAAATTGATACCATTTAAATAATTTGATGGTTTAATTGCTTCGAAAAAAAGTAATGTGGTCTTACCACTACTTTTTTTGCAAAGTAAGGTGGCCATTTAAGTAGTTTACCCAATTTATTATATGCATTTTATTAAGGGTAAACTATCCCAGTGACCACCTAACTATTGGTCGTGACTTGTTTTGACCACCCAACTAAAAAAATTTAAAATTCGACCACTCAACTATTTAAATGGACCTTTTTTGACCACTTGCCGTTAAAAGCTAACAGAAAGGTGACATGACCGTTAAAGTAAAATATGTATAATTACACATTTGGTCCTTGTTAGTTACCTATTATATCAATTTAGTCCTAATTTTAATTTAAATAAATAAAATTAATCAATCAATCTGGTGATGACACGTATTGTCATCCAATCGGATGATTTTAATGTAATTATTATTTTATTTTTTTAATATTTAATATATTTATTTTCCTCCAATCAAGTTGTGACACGTGTAAAATGCTAGGGAATAAAGAATTAAAAATAGTTGCAAGAAGACTCGAACCTAAATCACTTAGGATGTGTAAAATCATACAAACTGCTCAACCAATTCAAATAGCGAAATGCACAACAGTTAATTATCGATCATCCTACGGTTCTCTGAGGGTTGATTTCGGCAATCTTGAGAGCACACTGAATGGCAAATTCCTGCGGCTTGCAAACAATGGGCGTCTTGGGTAATGTTGCACCATTGTTGGGGTGAGCGAAATGGTGAATTATGTCGAAAATTTGACAGCTTCTAGGAGTATCGGTTGGAGCAGCAGTGGTGGATCCTAAGAACTCGAAGTCGTCTTCGTCATCAGAAACCGTGTTCTTATGAGTCTCGAAGCAGATAATCTCTTCGAAACAGTCTTCCAACCCGAGCTTACTAAGGGCTTTAACAGCATGAACCCTGTCTACATTTGTGAATATCTAAAAACAACAACATCATCAAGTTTTGTTAGGAGACAATTAGATAATAAAAAAAAGCATGATCAGTACTTGCTTATGCATCAAGTAATCAAACCTTTTCGAAGAGGCAAAGTCTGCAATATACTCTTCAATGAAGGATCAGGTTTTAGGTTCTCATATGTAAGTCTTCCATGAACAAAATTATGGTACTCATCATAGTTAAAATCATAACCAACAGCCTACAAATAAGAGAAAAATACATATTAAATTTATATTTTCTCCCTAATGAAAAGGATGCTTGAAAAAGGAAAAGTTTAATGGAAGTAAATAATACCCCAAGGCCAGCCATTGTTGTCCCATAATTCTTATACAAGAGGTCCGACAATTCAACAATTTTGTCCTTCTCTACTCTCAATTTTTCAACCATGTAATCTAAAGAAAAAGAAAAAGGAAAAACAGATTACCATGAAATCTTGATAGTAAAAATGGTAGTAGCCAAGCACCAGATTCAAAACACAAATCCTTTACCTTTAATATTCTTCCTACATTCTCTTGCAAGGCCAGAACTTTTTGGATAAAGGGTATCATCAAGATATGCAATTTCAACCAAATTAATTGTTGCGCTTTTCGTTATTTAAATTAATTATTTGAATTGGTGAAGTGGTATGTATGATTTTACACATGTTAAGTGATTTAGGTTTAAATTCTTTTTAATCATTTTTAATTTTTTATTCTCTAACATTTTACTACATTATAAGATATATAAAAACTGGTGCAATCTATTTCATTAAGAATAGATTGGTGTAATGGTAAAGTCAGGGGTTTTCATCCATTAGGTTGTGGGTTTAAACCCTATGCCAAGCACTTCCCTTTTAATTCTTGAATTTTTCCTTCGATCAAGTGGTGACTTAAAAAATAAAATAATAATTAGATTAAAATCATCTAATTGGGTGACGACACGTGTTATCATCAGACTGGTTGATTAATTTTATTTATTTAAATTAAAATTAGGACTAAATTGATATAATATATAACTAACAAGGACCAAATGTGTAATTATACACATTTCACTTTAACGACCACGTCACCTCTCCGTTAACTTTTAACGACCGGTGGTCGAAATAGGTCATTTTAAATAGTTGGGTAGTCGAATTTTAAATTTTTTTAATTAGATGGTCAAAACAGGTCACGGCTAATAGTTAGGTGATTACCGGGATAGTTTGCCCTTTAATTAATTACTAAGTTATTTATTATTAATTTTTAGTAAAAAAAAACTAATTTATTATTATAATTTTAACTCTGTTGATCATTTTATAATTGGATTAGGTCAGCAAAAGTAATTTTGATATTAATCGATTTTGGGTATAAAGTCATTTTGGGCAAGAGGCATAGCACATGCCCATCACTAGATTCACTACTCGCAAGTCGCACCAACACCAAGATGTTGAAACAATGGCGCTCTTTGCTCTCCAGGTTTCTTTTCTCTTTTTCTATTTTCAAAAGCTTCCATTCAAAAACCCTAATTAGTTCGTTTTTCTTCAAGATTTATGGTGCTTGAGAAAGCAGAATCGAAATGCCTATCATATCGTCTTCTTTGCTCATTTTCCTTTTGCACTTTCTAAAACCTTAACTAAGCCCAAACGTTGTCTTCTTCGTTTATTCCCCCCAAATAACAAACTTTCAGATTTCATTAGGTTCTGGTTTTTGTGTAAATTTTAGTTTTCAAGGATTTTTCTCACTGTCGGAGCAATGGGTTTTCGTTCTTCTGCAAAAAGGACTAGTATTTCTTCTTCACGTAGGCATTGAACACTTTTGAGTTGTTTTTATAATAATGTTTTCACTGCAATCAGGAACCTTTCTTCCAAAACACTGCTGTCTGGGATATGGGGAGATGCTAGAAATGCTTCATGTCCACATGGCTTTGAACCCCGAGCGGCTTTTTCATCTTCTATACAGGATTTTGCTGCTACAGGTACACAATTCCATCCTTAATTTGCACTGTTTCAAAATTGGTCCCTAATAATAACTCGTGTTTTTTTATTGTTTTTCTTATGTCTGCAGGGAATTCCAGTGCCAATGCTCGCGTGTTTGCTCCTTATACTATATTCAAGGGAAAAGCTGCACTCTCTGTTTCTCCTCTTCTGCCAACTTTTAGTAAGATAAATGTATGCTCCCATTTTCCCAAATATTTGTGCTTGTGTTTCCCTTGCTGTGGTTTTCCTTCTAATGAAAGGTGCCTTTCATTTTGCATTGTGTTTGTAGTCTGGCACTGGCGGCCTTAGAATTGATCGCTATGGTTGCTTGATGTTGACATTATGGCCTGGTTTCGATCGCAAGTATGATTGGGAGAAGAGACAGGTAAGTATTTCCTATCCTGTTTCCTCATTAAAATTTAGTGCATTGATAAATAAAGCGTAAAACCATGTGAACTGAAGCAGAAGATTACACGGGAATTTAGCATACTCTTAGTTGGATATCTTTGGTTTATCAAACATTTTCCCTTAATCTCTGCCACTCTCTTGTTGCTCCTGTCCTCCCCTTAGTATGTAGATGTACCGATTATGTTAACGTTTTGCAGAGTTTTGCTTTGTCTCCAACAGAAGTTGGGTCTTTGATAAGCATGGGTGCCCATGATGCCTCTGAATTCTACCATGACCCTTCAATGAAATCAATGTTAGTTTTTGCACTTGTTTCTTTTCTACATTCATTTAGTTGGAAGCAATTCTAGCTTCTATGAACTTTTATTCGTATTTTAAGTTGACAATTATTTCTGCTACAGCAATGCTGGTCAAGTAAGCAAGAAGTTATATATTAAGGCCCTTGATGGTGATAATGGCTACATGATTTCTTTGAGTAAGTACTTCATTTATTTTCAACTTTAATGTTTCTCTCTCTCAAAGCAGCTTTGCAGCTTTATTGTGGCTTTTTATTTTTTTATTTTTGAGAGCTAGACATTACTTCCAAACTATCTGTGAGAAAGAGTAGCATTACTGTATAGAACAGATATTTGTAGCCAGCAATTTAGGAATCTTTCATCATCACCAATGGTACTGCACATAGTGAAAAGTTGGTATTTTGATGAGATTAGATTGATCTTGGTGAGATCCCTGTCCCTAGACCACCAACCTTGGATTATATGGTTCAAAAACTTGGTGTGCCTCCAACTTCGAGGGGCAAAATGAGATTTATGTAAAACCTTCTGTTAAGCCCAATGATTGTATTGAACCAGTTGATCAATTTCAATTGCAGGTCAAGAGTTCATAATTTCTTGATATATTTCTGTGTTGTCATATCATATTGTTTCTTGACTAGGTACTATTTAAGCCTATGTTTGCTCGCGTGTGGCAGTTATAACTGAAGTGAGTTCTTTGTTCCATACATATCAACGCTAGTGTAGTTGTAGAGGATGAAAATTTTCTATTGGTTGCTAGGAAATATGTTGCTCCTATTCTTCATTTTTAAATGTACTTGTGTCCGGCACCCGTTTCAGACATATTTTTGGACATGGATATGGGAATAGGGCCCTCCAAGAAATCCTCCAAATACATGGAAAAAATCAAGTATCGGACACATACTTGTGTTTGATACCATGCTCGAGTTCGAGTAACATAGGCAGGGAAT
Organism: Hibiscus tridactylites; assembly: GCA_958450335.1. Taxonomy (NCBI): domain Eukaryota; kingdom Viridiplantae; phylum Streptophyta; class Magnoliopsida; order Malvales; family Malvaceae; genus Hibiscus; species Hibiscus tridactylites. The sequence goes on from OY288275.1 coordinate 56,269,004, forward strand.
AAGTTCTTAGAATTTAAGGTTGCAAATTGTTGAATGGGGACAATTTGCATTATAAGTGTTGAGAAATTCCCTAAATAAAATAGCATGAAAGGGGCTGGACGAAATATATGGTATCGTGGGTCTGTTATAAAGGACTAGACTATAGAATTCAACTTGTCTGTCAAGATTGCTCCATATAGTGAACCTATTTTCATGATTCCAGCCATGAAAGCATGCTACTTGGGATGCTTAATGACATTCAATTATTTCTTGCCAAAGGAGACCAAGCTAAATTTTGGGAAATTTTGAAAGATAGGTGTGTGCTGAATTACTATTTTCTAGAATAATCTGTCCAGTGCAGGTCGAGGAATCAAGGGCATAATTGCGTCGGACAATACTAATAATCTTTATTACTGCTTTCTCTTAAATTGCTTGGAAGGATAATGGTCTACTGATAGACACTGTAATAGAGTCGTTACATATATGGGAACAGAAACATCTACTATACTAGGGGATTGGTGACCTACACATTGAATAGAGCGGTTCTGGGATTTTCATGGACAAATGTCTGTCTGTCATCTTGGTCATAAGAAAGAATATGGCTAATTTTTTTCCTGAAAATATGAAATTTTAATCTCTGTAGGCTCTGATATATCTTGGATTGGTTCCTCTCAGATTCACAACCAGTGTCCTTTATGTTTTTCAATGGGGGAAAAAGTAGTGCTTATTTCTTGGACCATGCCATTGAAATAGAAATACTTCTCATCTTTTTCTATTGCTCTGCTTTAGCTGTAAAGACTAGCCGAAAGCATATATAGTTGTTTAGGCTTTGCTAGGTGTGAGAGTGCACCTAAGAGCCCCCTAGAAGAGAAACTTAAGTAAGGCCCTTCTCTTGTATACTTTGTTTAGCACCTCAAATGTTATTTATGGCAAATGTAGCGGCTTAGGTTCTTATGATTTTCCGAATAATGTAGCAGCTTAGGTTCTTATGATTTTCCGAATAATGTCGATTATTTTCTTTTAGGTGTTCATAATGTCTATTTTTATTTTATTTTTAAGCATTGTCTTTTCGTTGTAAAAGTAAAGCCAACTAATACTCAAAAGAGTAATAGATCGTTTCTCCTTGGGTATTTTTGCAATGCTTTGTTATACACCTTTTTGAAGAAATAAGAGACTGAGTTTGGAAAGTATTATTCTTTTTATTTCTGAACAAGGTAATCTACAGTAACAAATGGTAACTAGTATTTAATTTATTTCTGTCAGGGGTTCTATTTAAGTTTTAACATTTCTTTGCAGCCGTCACGAACAACATTCAAAAATCAATTGAGCGCCTTAGTGTACCTGTCACAACAGCTGAATTTGCAGTCCTGAAGACAGCATGCAGTGTATGATGATGCAATGACTGACTCAACTTTATTGCTATCTCCCTGATTCAACCAGATTTTTTTCCTATTATTGGAAACAAATATTGTAGATATCATCTGTGTGAGATTAGATTAGATATCATCTATGTGATATTGGACTTCCGCTATTGGGCGGTCATGTTGTCATTTCAAAGCTAGACATGGCAGTTAAGAGCTGTGGGATTTATGTGGCTCTTGAAATAGTTTACTAGGTTTTTAATATGTTAATTAACGGAATTTACGCAATATGAGCACTGATTTTAGTTTAGACTGAAATGTCATATTGATTATGACCATAGATGATTATAAACCTTGTTTGAGCTGATAAATATGTTGGAATAATAATAAGCCTTTTTTCTTGGCCATTAATTTTATGTTGGTCGATTTTGGTCAAATTATGTGTGCTAACGAAAATGTTGCTGGTTTTCCAATGTTGCGCAGTTTGCATTGCCCCATATCATTGGATGGGATTGGTTGACAAATCAGTCTGGTAAAGGCATCGAGGGGAGTCCTTCAAAGGTGAACCCGAAGAAGCATCTCGATTTGGAGTGGGATAGATGAAGAGTAAGTACAAACTATATAATTGGCAATTTGGCACTGCTTCCACATAGTATGCTCAATGGACATGCTGAACCTATGTTTTCGTCAGTTGAAACCTGTGTAGTATTTTATTTTACTTTGTGATGGGCGGTGCTAATATCTGTCATGTTTAAGCATGAACTAGATTTGGCATATATATGCACATTATATTGCAATTGAAATAGTGAAATTGCTTGAGCATATTTTTGTCAAACCCATTTTTCATTCAAAGACCTATTATAGGGATACCCTTTGAACTTAATTTTCTCTATTCACAACGTCAGGATTCAAACCTTTGATTTTGCTTAAGTGACCGGGCACCTATCCCGCTAGACAAACATGTGGTTGGTTACTTTAGTACTTTTTTTATTGTAGTTAAGAAAACACACAAACAAGCTCTGGAGAAAGGATTGTAGATGTAGGGTGATTTAAGCATGGCAAGAGGTATATGAATGTGATCCGACGTTGATTCAAATGGCTCTGCCCCCACCATCAGGCTTCACAAACCCATTAACCAAACATTATTAATAAACAGTTTACTCCAAATTATAGATATTAGCCGAATCACGTTTTATTTATAATAATGAAATGGTAAATGAAGTTAACAAACAATACTGCTTACTCAATTTTGTTTACTGCAGGAGCATAGGATTCTCGATCTTTTGGTTGAACCAACTCTTCACTGCCATTGCTATTTCATTTCAAACCAATTCTCTGCAGATTTGATTTTGCAAATCTTAAAATTCAAATGATCATTCATCTAAGAGGCGAAGCAAAGCTATAATTAGGTTCATCCCATGATTTCGAATCGATTTTTTTTTTTAATTTTAAAATAAATGATTAGTTATATTTTTCAATTTATTAAATAAACCTTTGAATTTGGAAAAAGAAACTTCTAACAAATCTTAAATTTAATCATAATCTTATCCTTTAAAGGAATATAAAAAAATAAAGATAAACAATTTGGCTAACCGGTCAAATATGTTTGCTCTATAAAAAGATAATCTAATCCATCGATATGAACTAATGTATTATAAATGGAGCATGAAACTGTGGTTAGCTCATAATTTATTTAAGGTTGAGAAAATTACAATTTAGCATGAATGTTTTGGCAAATAGTTTACCATCATCGAAAAAATAAGGTGAAAAATATTTTCAAAATTATATATCATCAATTGAAAATTAAGTGAAATCATGTTCAAATATTATAATAAATTTTTTTATCAGCAAAGTAGTATGATTTTATTGATAGATCATCATATATACCATATCATGATCATGTGCCTCATTAAAAACCTCCTTAATTCTAAATTGAGGAAAATAGTACAACATGACCATGGAACAAACTTTCATACAACATTTAGCAACCATGAATAAGCATACGGATCAATTTAAGCAAACAACGGGGAATGAACACCAAGACAACCATACTTAAGAGAAACTTGCATAGTAAACATGCATAAAGGGTCTAACTAGCCAAAAGATACATGCATCCACTAGCAAGGTTTACATGCTCTAAAAACAACACATAAGCATTCATGGATCAAAGTCATAAGCCTTTGAACACAAGCATATAAGCAACAACATACATGGTTTACAAATCCATAACAAGGCATTAACAACAAACCAAAATATATGAGTCCATCAACACTCACACAAAACTCATAGTATCATAAAACCAAAACATGCTTGAACACCAACAAACCAACTAAGGAGTTTGAACACCAACTCCATACAAGTCTACACTCTCATTGTCTAGGCATTATTACAAATACTTAAAGCATACTTGAGCTACTCGAGAACTCCAAAAAGCTCATTCCTTGCCCACTTGCCTTCCGAACTCTAACAATCTGCATGTTGAAAAAAGGAGGGCGTAAGCTTGATAGCTTAGTGAGCGAAGCTCTAAAATCTCATCAATCATGCAGTTTTCAGAACACATTTCTTAATGATAAATAAAGCATTTGAATGCACGAAAGGTATCTCAACAACACAACTACATGGTTTGCAGATGCACAACCAAAACACACGGTGGGACCACACATCACCGTTGGACTAGTAGTTTTTCGATGGGACCACAGATCACCTTACTCTTCTACTAGTCATTACCGGTGGGACCACACATCACCGTAGTTACGACAACCATCACGTGAGGTTCGACACCAACAACGACTACACAACAACATCAAATGAAAGTAAAGGAAATCCACAAATCACACACAATATCTCAACGATTGATCATGCACCAACACTTAACAATCAAGGTAAAACCTAGCAAACTTACACTTGGGTTTAGGTTAGCCCTCGAGGCTCCACTCAAACCCCCAAGAACCCATTTCAAAATCAAATCAGTTTCAAACCATTTTCACTCACCGATGCACCCTAACCGGAAGCCGAACACCGATCTCAAGTCTCCAAATTCCCCGAAATCGTGCCTGGTGCTTCTACGATGGTTTCTCTTGATTCTAGTCAATCAAAAACAACAATTTACTCAATCATTCAGCCCCAAAACCACTGTCACGATCAAAACACAATTTCAAGACCCATTTACCACATTCCCAAACCATGAGTTAACAAAACTTCTTCATTTTCATACTCCCTAATAACCCAATAGAAAACTACCAAATTCAATGCCCAAAACACCTCCAAACACCTTCAAAACACCCTTCTAGTATCACTATAGTACCAACCCAACTTCCTTTCACAAAACCACACCAAAAACACAAATTTTGACACTTATAAAATACCCCCAAAACCTAATTTTGAATTCTTAATAAAAATCAACTAAATTGAGATATAATGTACCTTAGGGCTAGGTTAACTCATAACTTAACTCTACATATCAAAAGCAAAACAAAAATCCATTAAAGTTCCACCCTTTTCTTTGAAAACTATGAAAACTCAAATTTCTCTACAATGATGTTTTCTAAAATCTAAAACTATAAATGTGTTAGGAATTGAAAAGACAAGTCAAAAATGGTCTTATCTCGTTGAAATCACTTAAATTTGGTGGAGAAGTGGATGTAATAGTGACAAGGGGTTTGGGAGAGATTTTAGGTCGTCAAAATGGTGGAATGAAGAAGATGAGCATTTTTTGAAATAAAACCCCCTTTTCATCATCTTTTACTTTCAATTTGAAAAGTACATTTTTGCCCTTATTTAAAAATCACACTTTTGCTATTAATGAATTTCAAATTCTATTTAAATTAAAATCAAAGTCTATTTTAATTAAATTTTAAAACAAACTCACGACTCGAACTCGATTTACCCGAGTAACATCCGACCCCTAAACCCGGGGCGTTATAGGAGAAAAAAATGATATTAAACTATTACTAAAGGTAGTTGTTAATTAGTAATATAATAGAAAAGGAGAATAAAACATATATATTTGATGAAATTAAATTCAGTTTGCTTCCGGTTCGGGTTAATTTTCGGTTCTAGTTGCTTTCAGTTCGAGTTATTTTCGGTTTTAGTCAATTTTGATTCGGTTTGATTTTCGATTTAACTAAATTCGGGTCAATTTTGGTTTGGGTTCGGGTCTATATCGGATCTCGGTCGGGTGAATCGGTTCGGGTCACAGGTCTCGAATCAAGTTTGCTATGTCTAATCTCACCTAATTCAATTTCATTGCTTTTCACCGACTAGGTGGTGACACATGCCACCATCTGACTGGTAAGAAATAAATATAGTAAATTAAATAAAATTAATTTAAATTCTTCTAATAATATGGTGACACATGTCATTATATGATTGAATGATTAAATTTTTTGAATTAAATTAAATTTATGACTAAATTAATATAATATTTAGCAATGATTAAATATGTAATTATATCATATAGAGAGGCGTGAGAGAAGGGAATAAAGTAAGAAATAGTGGGGTCGTTGTATAATTCATGTCGGAACATAAAGAGAGAGAGAGAGAGAGAGTTTGTGTTCCCTCTCTTTATCTTTAAAGTTTTGCTTTCTCTTTCTTCCCTCCATTTGCCCCCTTCCTTAAAAGACACACCAGCATTGAACATACTCACTCACACATCTCCTTCGAAATCTAGAAAAACATCCCTTAGATCCATATACTCTGAAAACAAGGATCCTCAAGCAGAGCCAGTGAAGAATGAGTGGGCAATTCGGTGATACCACTTTCACTAAGGTGTTTGTCGGAGGCCTGGCTTGGGAAACCCACAAAGATACACTGAGGAACTACTTTGAGCAATTCGGCGATATCTTGGAGGCCGTCGTCATCACCGACAAGGCCACCGGCAGATCTAAAGGCTATGGATTTGTATGCATTTTTTTCCTACTCTTTGTTTTTTTTTATCAGTAGATGTAGATCCTTTGAGTAAAATGGAGGTTTTGCATATAGGTGACGTTTCGTGAACCGGAAGCAGCCATGAGAGCTTGTGTTGATGCGGCTCCTGTGATCGATGGGAGAAGGGCTAACTGCAATCTGGGTTGTTTGGGTGTTCACAGATCCAAACCTTCTACTCCCAAGCATGGTGACCTTGCTTTCCCTACCTATTTCCTTTTCTGAATAACATTATGTATCAAAATCTCATCTCTAGTGCCCAAAGATGGACCACGAGATGTTAAGGAGCAATCACTCTTTAAAATTTTAAATTTTTAAGTGTTTTATCTTGATGATCTAATTTTGTATTTTTTACAATTTTTTAAATTTTGTATAATCTTACTAAGTATAAAAATTCTAATTAATTTAGTACTTGTATTTGTCAAACGTTACACAAATACCCGACCCTTGTAAAGCAAAATGTGATACCTATGATTTTTCTTATCAATTTAGTACTTGTATTTGTCAAACGTTACACATTTTGTATTCAAGTTTTGTCACTTAAAAACAGATGTGGTACTTGTATTTTTTTTAACCAATTTGATACTTATATTTATCAAACGTTATATATTTGGTACCTATATTTATTAAATCAATGTCAAAATTCTGAAAATATGATAGTGATTCCATTGCAATTTGTTATAATTTAGAGTAAATTAAATAATTTATTTAATATGTATCATTACATGTAATGTTTGACAAACATCAATGACAAATATAAGTGCCAAATTAATTAAAAACTTGTAAAACAAATGACAATTTTAGGTGCAGATTGTTAATAGGAGATGCATACATTGATGAAAAAAATTAAATTCTAAATGTTAAATCTTAAACCTTAAAAAACATCCTATCCTAATTCCTTAAACTTTAATCTTAAACCCTAACCTTAAACTTTAATCTTAACCCTAATACTAATTTTTAGTGCGGGGCATAAATAAGCACGGACGATTTTTATTCTACATTGATGGTGCATTAATCATACATATAATAATATTAGGTAAGCAGTATTTTTCTAAGGTAGTAAATACTAGCAATGGAAATTGGTGCAGGAGGAAGGAATTGGAGAGGAATGAAATGTTTTCCGACAGCAACCTTACCACCACATTACTATGCCATCCAACAAGGATTTCCTTTTAATCTCTATGGGTATGCTTTTCTTACACTTTTAAAATAATTAATACAGATAAATTATTATATTTAATCACATTGTTTCACTGCAGTCAACTGTTACTATTTTTAAAAGATTTCCCAAACTCATACATTTTCCCTTTTGCACTCTTTCAGCTACTCTCCATGCTCATCTTACCCCACGGTTTGTACACAATACTTGTCTTCACTTTACTCATACTCATTCCTTGTTTACATTGCCACATACCACATGTATAATGTTCCTAACTGTCGGGAATTATGTCGTTTTGGTTCAGAACTACTACAATGTGTACGGAGGGGCCACTGGCCAGTATCCTGTGTACGGTGGTGGCTTGATTACCGGTACGGGAGCAGCATTCTACCCCTATCTTTTCGGAGAAGGAATGGCCGGTGGTGCCACTGGTGTCGTCTACCCTTCCGACCAAGGATACGACAGCCATTTTCCACACCACCTGTTTCACTACTCAACCGGGTGCTATCCACAGCACTATGGTGCACCCATGGCTCTTGCACCTACTCCACCCTTGCAATAAGGTTCGTTTTGTGCTCTACTAAAACCATACATGTTTCTTAAATAAATAGCATATACTATACCATTTTCAAATTTAACAGTTAGGGTTCATTTTGCTATGCCACAGGCGCGACAATGGCTATTCGGCTGCTCTAAAGTCTCAAACTTGGGCCTAACCATGGTTCTCTTTTCTCCCTCTATTTCTGTCTAACTCGAAGCCCCCTGTAGGGGCTATAAATCACCTCCGAAAATGGAAAATCATGCATGTTTTTGTCTATTGCATCCTTTTTTCAACAATGGTTCCTTGATGAGAACCAAAGCATTTTTATCTAAATGCCCAACTTCAGCTATTGGATCAGCTAAGTTGGGACAACTTTTTGCACCATCAGCCCCGGGAAAGGCTAATTAAAACAGACTTGTATAACTTTTAGCCTAGGCAAGGCTAATAAACAGAAAAAAAATGGTGTGCAGAATTTGTAAATTCAGCAAGCCACTCGTTTTCAATTTTTTTTTAAAGTGGCTAATCACCTCTTGACAATGAGGCAGTTTTAGCAAAAGTTTTTTAGGGATTAAAAACTAGGACCATGTAGTCATAATATATATATATATATATATATTGAAATGCTTTTGATGTTGATGTAATAATTTCTAAAACAAACACCATCTTCCCCAAGGAAAGGGAAGATGATGTTTTTCGTAAAAAAAAAAAAAAAACTTACCCTAGCCTTGTTTTTCTTTGGTAAATTCATTAACCTGCATGTAGCTTTTTTAGTTATACTTCATCTTGAAAGGAACTCCATGAATGGATGTGGAGGTCAAAGCATTTGCATGTGGCCCTAGGAGATATTTTGGTTCCTTAGGGTTTTTCTTCTCTTCTAACGTTACGACGACCATGGTTAGGACTTGGGTAATCCTCAACACGGGATCTCTCTCGAACTGTCACTTGTTACTCTATATATTTACGTATGGTATGGATTGAATGTAGGGACTGGTTCATTCTCCATCCAAAGGTGGATGATTGAGAATGGATGATGCTACATGTTACTGTATTTGCTCTAGTTTTGGACTCTTATCTGCTACTAATTAATGTTGTTCGATTTCATGTTTAATAGTTTAGCTAAACTTATCTGGCAACTAAAGGATGTCAGAAATACTCAGAGGAGTATTGATTGAAAGAATTTAGAATAAGAAGTGAAAGGGAGAAGATGAACGAAATGAAGAATCGCATAGAGAATTGAAAAAGAATAAAAGAATTTTAGTGTATTTTCATTCTGATTTTACAATTACAAGAACGGGCCTATTAATTGCCCAAAGACTAGACTTGACTACAGCCCAAGTTTTTTACAAATCTGTTACAATTTGTTATACCCAACTTCTAATTTCAGCTCAGCATCGATCTTGTATCTATAGTCTTACATTCTCCTGGTTTTCTTCATCTTGTTGAACAATATGTGCAACAGACACAACACCAAGATGAGCTCGCAAAGAAGCAAAACAAGCTGATGGAATCGACTTGGTAAAGATATCAGCTGTCTGCTCAACAGATGGCACATAATTCACCAACAGCTGACCAACAAGCACCCTTTCTCAAACAAAATGAATATCAATCTCAACATGCTTGATACGTGCATGATGAGTTGGGTTAGCTGCTATAGAAATTGTGGATGTATTATCACACCAAACAGTGGATTTTCCACATAACTCAACCCCAATTTCAGACAAGAGTTGTTGAACCCAAACTAATTCAGACACAACATTGACTAGGCTCCGATATTCAGCTTCAGAAGAGGACTTGGAGACCACATTCTACTTTTTAGAACATCAGGCAATCAGATTTGCACCAAGATAAATGCAAAACCCAGAAGTAAACCTCATATCTTCAACAGAGGATGCCCAATCTGCATCAGCATAACAAGACAATGAACAAGAGCCTGCACCAGTATAGTAAAATCCATAATCAAGAGTCCCACACAAGTAGCGCAGAATACGTTTTACAGCCTTCCAATGGGAATCACAAGGATGATTCATATACTGACTAACTTTATTCATGGCATATGCAATGTCTGGCCTGGTAAGACAAATATACTGCAGACCATCAATTGTACTACGATATAGATGAATATCAGAAAATGGTTGACCATCATTGGCTTTCAGTTTTGGTGAGACAACCATGGGAGTAGGTGTTGAATAGGAAGTGATCTTATTAGTACGATCAAGAAGATCCAACACATACTTCTTTTGATTGAGAAGCAAACCATAGGAAGTTTGAGACACCTCCATCCCAAGAAAAAATCCCAATTGACCTAAATCTTTAAGAGCAAACTCATCATTTATACTTTAAATGACCGTCTGAATCTCATCAGGTTGATCTCCTGTGATGATGATATCATCCACATAAATCATTAAAAGTAAATAAGAGGAATCAAAGTTCCTAAGGAAGAGAGAAGAGTCAGCCTTGGAAGCAGCAAAACCCAATTTCTGAATAAGAAAGGCTCGTAATGTCTGAAACCAAGCTCAAGGGGCTTGCTGAAGGCCATAAATGGCTTTATTCAACTTACAAACAAGTTTCTCCCCATTTGATCCAGTCTTTTCAAAACCAAGTGGCTGGTTCATATACAATTCTGCAGTCAATTGCTCATTGAGGAAGGCATTGTTGAGGTCAATCTGTCGAAGTGTCCAATTCTTCGTGACTGCAGTAGCAAGCACAATCCTAATTGTATTAGACTTAACCACTGGACTAAATGTTTCATGATAATCACACCCAGCCATTTGAGAATAGCCTTTTGCCCCTAATCGAGCCTTCAACCTCTCAACATACCCATCTTGCTTCCTTTTTACTTTAAACAACCACTTGCAGCCTATGGGCTGCCTATTAGATGGCAATGACTGAAGTGTCCATGTACCATTAGCAAGAAGGGCTGAGTATTCAGCATCAACAACAGCTGCCCAACCTTTATGAGAAAGGGCTTCCATAATAGAGGTAGGTTCAGCAACATCAGATTCAACAAGCAGAACCTTAGGCTTGAAAACACCAGCCTTGCCTCTAGTAATCATGGGGTGACAATTTTGAGAAGCATATGAAGTTGGAGGTGAAAGAGTAGTAGAGAATGAAGGTCGAGGATGGATAAATGAAGTGGTATTGGAAGGTGGAATAGCAGTAGAAGATGGAAAAGGAGTAGGATTAATAGCAGTGGTGTGTGGAGGTGAAAAAGCAGTAGAGAATGAAGGTGGAGTATGATTAATTGCAGTGGTATGTGAAGGTGAAATAACAGTAGCAGATGGAGATGAAGTATGATTAATAGTAGTGAGGTGTGGAGGTGAAATAGCAGTAGAAGATGGATATGAAGTATGACTAATTGCAGTGGAATGTGAAGGTGGAATAGCAGTAGTAGATGGAGGTGGAGTATGATTAATAGTAGTGGTGTGTGGAGGTGAAATAACAATGGTAGATGGAGATGAAGTATGATTAATAGTAGTGGTGTGTGGAGGTGAAATAGCATGAGAAGATGGGGATGGAGTATGATTAATAGCAGTGGTGTGTGGAGGTGAAATAGTAATAGGAGATGAGGATGGAGTATGACTAATAGCAATGGTGTGTGGAGGTGAAACATCAACATGAGATGAAGGTGGTGTATGAGGAATTGTAGTGGTATGAGGAGATGAAGTTGATGTTGTACGATGATCAGACTGAAGCTCTCTAGACACAGACCTAGCAGAAAGATCTCTGCTTTCTTGAGGAGAAGTGTGAGAGACATTGCAATGCCTAGTACAGTTATTAAACAGAACAAAAGAGCTCCTATCATTTAAAGGGGCTAACAAGGCAAGAGAGAATATAGAGTCTCTTAAGCCAGATGAACCATGTTTACAAGAAGAAGACTTAGTTGGTTTCACATCACTAGACAACATGCTTTCAAAAGGAAAAACATTTTCATCAAAACAAACATGCCTAGGAATATAAATTCTTTCATTAGAATCAAGACACCTATAACCTTTATGCATAGATGAGTAGCCCAAAAATACACATGCAGAAGATCTAAACTGAAGTTTATTTTTATTATAAGCCCTAAGATTAGGATAACAAACACATCCAAAAACTTTCATAAATTATAATCATGCATCCTATGAAACAATCTTTGATAGAGAGACATACCATCTAAGGCTTTTGTAGGTAACTAATTTATAAGAAAAATTGCATTTGAAAAAGCATCATTCCAGAATTTAAGGGGCATTGAAGCTTGAGCAAGCATGCATAACCCTACCTCAACTATCTGACGATGCTTTCTTTCCACAATACTATTCTGTTCTGATGTATGTGGACAAGATATTTTGTGAACAATTTCTTAATCCTTAAGATATCCAATCAAAGCTACAAACTCTCCTCCACCATCACTTTGAAACATTTTGAGCTTAAAACCAAGAAGCCTCTCTGCCATCCTGTGAAATTGAACAAACATAGTTTTAACTTCATACTTATGCTTCAAAAAAATACAGCCATGTATATTTAGTAAAAACATCAGTAAAAGCAACAAAATATTGAAAATTATTGGAGTATAAAGGAGCTGGCCCCCAAACATCTGCAACAACAAGCTCAAGGGGTTGAGTATACTGAGTAACAGATTCAGTAAAAGGTAATTTATGAGATTTGGCAAACTAACATGTGCATAAGCTAGCATTAGATTTATTATTAATAACAGGTAAACTACAATGATGTAAGGCTTTGAGAAGAACATCCTTTGAAGGACGTCCAAGCCTTCTATGCCAGAGGTCAAGACTAACAGCATTACATTCAACATGATTATTACTGACATCATTACATTAAGCATTCTTATTACTAAGGGAAGTACATATAACATGTTTATTTGTATCAGAAACTATATTATCATCAACTGCAGTATGACAAGCTTTCAAGGAACCACCATCGAACTGATATAGACCATTCTTCTCATAGCCCTGCAACAACACTTGATTTGTCCTCAAATCTTTAACTTGACAAATGTTTGGGGAAAATTCAAGCAGAACCTGATTGTCCTGAGTAAATTTGGACACAGATAATAGATTCTTAGTAATGTTAGGAACATATAACAAGTTTTTCAATAGTAAATTTTTATTACCAGTTAAAAGAGAAGATTGACCAGAATAAACAATGGGAATAGACTGACCATTCTCAACTCTAACAGTACCTGAACCAGGACAAATACTACCAGACTGCATATTGTTGAAATCCTTAGTCAGATGGTATGTAGCACATGAGTCTGGATACCAGGTGTTATCATCCACAACCTCTGGAGTTGCCAACAAGGCATGAAGAGACAGGAACAAAAGTCACATGCATCATAGAGGAAGCAACTGAAGGAAACATAGAACGAGACTGAATAGGGTTATAGACAGCAGACTGGTGCCCAAACTGAAAGGGAACCACTGACTGAGAAATCACAGGCTGGTAAGTAGCATGAAACACAACTGAAGGGGCCTGAGGTGTCAACTGAGCAGAAACAGTATGTAATTGAGGGGTAAAGCCTAACATAGGAGGTGAAGGATAGTACATAGTATTGTAGGTTGGCACATGTTCAGAAGTATAAGCTGTAACATTTGACAGATTACCCATATTGCCACTATTGCCAGTGTTCTGAAAAGACCTAGAGGAGTCATTCTTGAAATTTAAATTGAATCTGTTGTAACACCTCTCAACCAGATGTCCTATCTTTCCACACAACTGACATTGAGGGCTATCACCACCAGAAAAACCTCTGCCTCTACCTCTGTCCCTAGTGGCATTATTATTATAACTCTGATCATCAGAATGAACAGCCTGAACAACAGACTCAATATAGTTATTGTTTTGTGACTCAGTGTAAGTATTAAACTGAGAAGCACCAGGACCAATAGTAGGTTGAGTTGGAGCACTAGGACCAGAGTAAGACTGTTGATGAACAACCACATGAGCTGAGGCAAGAACCTGACTAAACACAGTTGCTTGACGAGAATTAACATCATGAAGGATAGTACTAACAACTCTCAAATCAGAGGATGTAGTGGGATTAGCAGTAATAACAATAACAATAGGGTCATATTCTGGAGGTAATCCATTTAAAATAGTTGTGATGTGTTCATGGTCAGAGATGACCTCCCCACAACTTGCTAAACTACCACAGATAGACTTAATTTTCATTAGGTACTCTCTCATACTCATATCTCCCCTTTTCTGAGAATGAAGAGATCTCCTATAAGACATGAGCCTAGATGTAATTTTCCCACTATACAACTGATACAGAGTATTCCAGATTTCTGAAGCAGTGTTATGTCCTATTAGATTAGGAAGAACATCCTCACTCACAGTAGACAAAAGCCAAGACGCAAGAGCACCATCTTGCTCTTCGTACAACTCATACTCAAGATTAATACTAACACTTCCTTTCTTAGAGATATACTGAGTAGGCCAAGTGACATTACTGTCTATGAACTTAAGCAACATATGTGTCTTAATGGTGAGTAAAACTTGTTGATGCCAAAACAAGTAATTATAATCATTTAAGGTGACATTTATCTTCTTAGTAGAGAAAACCTTATTGGTAACAGAACTAGGAGAGGTAGTGATTCCATTGGCACCAGATTGAGGCTCAGTAACCTCATGTTCAACATTATCAACACTAGTATCCACCATGACCACACACGATCAACAAACTAGAATCATACAATGAAGAAAAAACAATAAACACAGAAACTGAAGGAAAATAGCATACCAGCAAGAGCCACTGAACATGACAGACAAAATACAGAGAAACTGAAGAGACTTCAACAAAAATGAAGCCAAGATCAAATCTGAACAGTCAACAAGCCCTCAAATCAATCAACAAATCAGATTCACAAAATCAAGGGTTTCCAGACGCACAAAATCAAAGGTTTCTAGACGCATCAAGAAGCAATAATCCCTCAAATCAATCAACAGAGAACAAGAAATAATCACGCTAAGCAGATGTAACCACATACAACTGCAAGACGAACAAGGAAAATGAAGAGAAGAAGCAGAAACGATTTCACCAAATTAGAGAATCAAGCATTTATATTGCACTGTTGTTGACGAACTTCAACAATCGTCAAATCTTCATAATCCAGTATTTGCGCAACGATCTCCGATGACTCGCCACCATCGGCCAGAAGCTCTAACACCATGTCAGAAATACTCAAAGGAGTATTGATTGAAAGAATTTAGAATAAGAAGTGAAAGGGAGAAGATGAACGAAATGAAGAATCGCAGAGAGAATTGAAAAAGAATAAAAGAATCTTAGTGTATTTTCATTCTGATTTTTCAATTACAAGAACAGGCCTATTAATAGCCCAAAGACTAGACTTGACTACAGCCCAAGTTTTTTACAAATCTGTTACAATTTGTTATACCCAACTCAACTAATTCCAGCTCAGCATAGATCTTGTATCTATAGTCTTACAAAGGATATATAGGCATATTGTGGAGGGATTTTGGATCCCTTAACATGTAGCTTATGTGGTACTATCTTCTCTGTTTAATTGCCTATAAGTTTGAAGTCATGATTCAAACATTCAAATTTCACACCTGTGACTCCTACTATGTCCGTATGAACCCTTTGGAGCTCCTGCACTATATGACGACTTACGACATTTGCTCGATCGGTGTTGGTAAAGAAAACGAATGAAATTAAAGGCTCCTGCGAATGCAGACCGAGCTTGGCAACCATGCTGATAATAACCTGCACTCAAGCCCTTTCAGTACATGCGCAGGCTTCATCTAGAAATAGTACGTTCTATTATTATTAAGAGAATGGGAAACCAATTAAGGGTTTAATATCTCATGTTAAATTTGACACGAAATGCTAATAGGTTTGGACAAAGACGACTCAAAGATTTATGGATTTTGTGTAATCTATTAAAACATGACTTTTAATGAAAAAATGTATGCTTGTATGTTGACTTTCGATTAAAAATGAGTATATTAAGACTCAAATTTTATTAAGTGCGACATTTTGTTTTTCACATGTGTTTTACCGTTTGTCTATAATTAATATTTTTTTATATACAAGTATTTAATTTAACTCATTTTGTTTCTTTCGTACATTTGAATTTAGGAAAGGGGACGGATTTTTACAAAACTTGAATCTTAAACATTCCTATCAATCTTGAGATTTGAATCTTTACAAGTCATTTTATCACTAAACTAATTGATTGTTGATTAGTCGGTATCATTTTATCTTTGGATGATCCAAATGCCCGAGAATAAAATGAAACTATGTGACCATATATATGGGGGGGAGGGCTTTGTTGTGGCTCAGACGGCACATTCGGTTGATGCGGCGGCGATGGAGATTGTCGGTTGACGACCATCTCTGTTATTGGAGTATGTATTTTGGTGATGGGAATAACAGTAACGGCGACACAGCATCTACAAAGCGGACAAGTAGAGTTGGAGCGTAGCCAACGATGCATGCATTCGATGTGGAAGTGGAACACATGTTTGCAGGATGGTAGTTGGAGCAATTCCTCTTTTATCTCAAACTCACCTAAGCACACGCTACATCTGTAAACAGATTTTCCAAAAATAAGTACCAATTAAATTAAAACAAAACAACTCGATTTGAATCGAAAAAAAATCAAATAAAATTTAAATTATAAAATATAAATTGTCAATTCGACTAATCAAATTTTTTTGACTCCACTCAATTCGATCGAATGCTCATCCCTATATGCTCGTCTCGTGTGTGCATGCACCTAAGACTTAATCAATACTGTCCGCATGCACAATAGTTGTTAGATTCATGTAGTTTTTGAAAAGGAATTCAACATGGGAATGGGATTGATACTAAAGAATCCGGTGCTGGCCTTGTTCTATAATTTGATATGGATGGTCCTAATTCACTTGTTAAATTCTCCATTTGCAAACAAAACTTCCAGTGTTGTTTGGAAATACTTTGTGCGTAAATTAAAATGAAAAAAAAGGCATGTGAAAAGCATTGGATACTGGAAATTAAGCAAACTCTGTATCTTCATCTGACATGGCGACCCACTTTATTGATGGTCAATTTCCCATCAAATCATCTTTATCAACTTTAGCAATATTTATAGCCACACCTCTACGAATTCAAAATTTTATGTTAGGGTTGAACCAATAAAATATTACGAATGAATTTATAAAATTTTGAGTGATGAAAAATAAAATTTTAATAAAAAATACATAAAAAAAATTTATATTACATACGATTTTAAATTTTCAGAGGTAACTGCCCCCTCCAGCCCCTTCTCGGTCCATCCCCGCCTTTAAAGCACATGTTGCAGGGCATATTGGATTATAGACAACAATGATTGGACATAATGTATTACTATTTGTTATGGGGCCAACTCATTAATTTTTTTGGGATATTTTAAATACCGACAGCTTAAATATCAACTAAAAACCGGCTCCTAAATTTTACCCGTTGGATCAAGCCGGTTAAATAATAACCGTAAGGTTAGAAAAAAAATAAAAGGTTACCCAGTGAACCGGTAACCTTTTTTTGAGTTAAAAATAAAAACTCGCGTTTGAGTAAGTGTAAGAAATTCGGTATATACCGGTTTTCTTACAACTTTTGTAAGGATTTGTGTATACTTTGTAGTAATTTGTGTACATACACAAATCCTTACACTACTTGTACCATATTATGTTTTCTCGTAGGAAATTATGTATGTACACAAATCCTTATACTAAGTTGAGCCCTTTTGGTCCATGGTGAGTAGGTGTAAGAAATTCGGTATATACCGTTTTTCTTACAACTTTGTTAAGGATTTGTGTATATTTTGTAGTAATTTGTGTACATACATAAATCCTTACACTTCTTGTATCATATTATGTTTTCTCATAAGAAATTATATATGTACACAAATCCTTACACTAAGTTGAGCTCTTTTGGTCAATGGTGAGTAGGTGTAAGAAATTCGGTGTATATCGTTTTACTTACAACTTTTGTAAGGATTTGTGTATACTTTGTAGTAATTTGTGTACATACACAAATTCTTACACTTGTACCATTTGCATGCTTATATTTATGATTAGCATGAAGTATAATAAAGTAGATATATACCACTAAGATTTGTAAGCTTAGCATTCGGAATCGTTGTTTCTATGTGAAGGTTGATAGATCGATCGTGCGCTTGAGGAGCACTATCAATACGAGACTCTAACAAGCAATATTTATCATAGTACAATATTTGTATTTAGTGGGTTGTGTTGTGTTTTATGGTGCTCGATTCCTTCAACCGTTCTTGTTCGTCAAGTGGTGGAGAAGTGGAATTTTGGGTGAAAGGTGCGTGGAAGCTAAAAAGAATAAAGACAAGATGATTTATAGTGGTTCAACTTTCTAACCAAGGTCTACATCCACTACCTTAGCTTCCCACTAAGGATTTCCAATCAATCCACTATTGATTCGTCCCCTTTTCTAGGTTTAGGAGGAAACCCTTACAAACCGATCAAGCTTTCTACCCAAAGCCTTGATCAAACCCTCTTTACAAAAAGATAAAAATAAGAAAACTCAAATCCCTCTAATAGGTATTTGTTTGCAAAATTAAGCTCTCACCCAATCCTAAAACACTTGAGCAAATATAACAATTTTGGCTCACTAGTGTTTGTCTATACAATAAGACACTTAAGCACTAAGACACATTTTGATTGTATGTTGTATTACAATTGAAGCATTAACCATTACTAGATGCTTGGAGGTCCCTTTTACAGTCCAAATTGAGTTTGTAGTCGTTACTAGCCGTTGGGGTTGAATTGGAGCAGTTGGAGACTTTATTTCCCATCATAAATGCAGTTCTGCAACATCCCGTTTTGAAACGCCCGACCCTGTTTCGAAACACTCTCGAAATAGAAAGAGTCGTTGCAGTCTGATGCAGTACCCGTTTCGGAACGCCCTTGGCCGTATCGAAACGCTTGTCCCCGTATCGAAACGCGCTGCATTTAAAAGGTAGTTGGGAAATAGCCGTTGGGGGTTTATGACCGTTGAGGTCAATGCCACATAGGCGTATCGAAACGACGGTGGCCGTATGGAAACGCTATGCAAAAATCTCACCCAGATTAAAACCTGTTTCGAAATAGACAAGGCTGTATCGAAACGTTTTGCCCCTGTAAAGACTCGTATCGAAACACCTAGGGGCGTTTCGAAACGCCTGGATGATTTTGTTGAATTTGGCTTTGAAAAACACTTAAAACCTTTTTGAAATATCCCATAAATATAATTTCAAGTTGTTTGGACATGAAAATGATTTTGAATTCTTTTTAACTTTGTCCAAAACATTTTTCAATTATTATATTAAAACATTAGTTCTACAAGTTGTATATTCATGGACCATATGTAATCAAGTCTGTAATTTTTTTATCAGATGAATAATTTATCTATAAGTTGTTGAAACGGATCTTCATGGTTTTGTAAAAACTAAACGTTAAATAATTTTATAATATGAATGTTTTATAATGAAAATTTCGCGACATCACACTTTAGATCTTCGAGTCGAATTTAATTGTTACAACTAATTGATTCTATAACATAGAAATAAGATCAAATCAACTAAATGAATCATCATGACAAAACCTTCATAAAACCTTAAGTATGCATTTTTTCACATTTCCTTCGATTAATTATCTTTTCTTGCAGCTCTTGAGATGATGATTTCAAGTATTGCCTATTTGATTATCGAATCACGAGGGTTAAACTAGGTGTGTGTTTTTTGAAATTACTAAATTGATTATTTGGTATGAATTTATGGGAAAATACCCTTTAAGCCCATTTTTTTTATTTTTTGTTAAAGGTTAAATAAGCGTTCAAACTTTTTAAAAAAAATCAATTAAGCCTTTAGATTTTAAAAATAATTAATTAGGTCTATTTGCCATGTCATTATTTATAATGAACCACCACATCAGCACTGTAGATTCTCATGTCAGCTTTGTGAACAACCATATCAATATCATAACAGTCAACAACGATATTCGTAAGTTAAAAGATGATATTAATTTTTGTTAGTTTGAGGATCACATTAGGTGCAAAACGGACAAACATGTTGAAATATAAAACTTTTGAACCGTCCGCCATCTATGTTGCTGGGTTGGGCAAGTAAGTGTTCTGATGTTGAAGTAACTGTTTTGATTTCTAGAGGCATGCTTTTGTTGAGAACTTTTCGTCGATAAGAGATCGAGTAAAGATTTTAGTGTGGTCCTAACTAGTGGTGGATTTGGACCATTTCGTGAAGCTTTCGAGAAAATCGTACAAATTAAGGGTCAACATTAACTTATTGTGTTGGTTTTCTCTTAGTTCCCATTAATCGATTCTAAGCCTATCTTCCATTACCAAGTCTATAAATCATTTCATTATCAATCATTCCATCAACATCATTCCGAGTATTTTAATTTCGATTGGAAAACATAAGCAACTCAAACTCATCCTCAAAAACTTACACGCATCACTTACTCATGCCAATGATCATTATATTCTCAAAATAATGTCAGCTTTGAACTCATACAAAATAGAACAATATAAACACTCTTAATCACTCGATCAATTAATAAATCTATAGGAGTGTGATTTTGAATAAGGGTTAAGTGTTTTTTTTTTAAAATAGAATGGGCCTCGTTAAAAACCCCTTCCTAGTGAAGGGGAAAAGAGTGCCCGACTAAAATTATGTATTAAAGATCAAATGTTCTATTACAATATGATAATAAAAACATCTGCCAAAACAGCGGCCAACTCGGAGGCATACACGCCCAGAATAAGGGTTAAGTGTTAAAAAGACAGTTCGAAATGTTACTGACCGTTGAATCTTGTTTGTTATTTAATTGTTTGGTTGCTAGTTATATTTGGCATCAAATGTGGTGTTGTTGTGTTTCTAATTTCTAGTATGTTTGGTTATCACTAGCATTATTTAAGTCGTGTACCTAATATATTCTAGTGAATAAATCAAAAAGTATTTTAGTTAGGTTATTTACTTGTTTGATCATCATAATGCTTCATTTCACTAGATTAATTATTAGTTGATTAGTATGAATCAAATTATGAACGACAGTTAAACCATATGAAAAATAAAACTATAATAAAAAATATATATAAATTGTCCTAAATTGATTGTTACGAAAGGTATTGAGTGAAGGAGAAATAAACTATAATTATATTTCATCACAGTCACGATATTTTATCAAATTTGCCCCAGAATGATTATAGGCAGAGTCGTAAAAGAATTGTACATGAGTTTAAATCTCGAAGAATAGTATAAAGTTATTTTATTTAAAGATTATTTAAAATAAAAAAGAAATACTATTATAATAACTATAATAATGTACGAGTTATATTTTGATACACAAGCTATGTAAAAATATTTACAAAATTCTTCTATAAAACTTAAAACTTAAATCTCAAACCCTAGCACCCTAAAACCTAAATCTTAAACCATAAACTCTAAATTTTAACATTAAACCTTAAATTCTAAACCCTACACAGTAAACCCCTAAACCCTAAAATTGAAAGGCTTGTGTAAACAAGCTTGTGTATCAAAGTATTTTATATAATGTACATATTGAAACCAATAGTTATAGTTAGAGATATCAAGTGGGTTGAGTTTTATGAGGATTCGCTTCACTTTGCACCCAGTCGAGCAAAGATTGTACAAGTTTCACGAGTGGTGGGCGAAAATGGAGACATAAATTAGATCATGGGTGGTGGGGCCTGCTGGGTATGAAGTGAACGGGGACAAAATTCATCTATAACAAATTTATATGGTATGTTTTCTATAATAATTGAATGTTAGTTATTGGATTTTATTTTTATTTTTATTGTTGTTTTGTCAAATTACAATTTTTTATACTTAGTTCATCTTGATCAATTAAGTGTCAGTTGGAATAATGTCATAAATGTAGTGGGGTCAAAATGACAAATATTTTATAATTTTTCATAAAATATTAGTTTACATTTATTTAACTAATACTTATAAATATAATATATGAAGTGGGTCGTGGAGTGAGTATAATAAGGAATAAGTGAGTTGTGGAGTGGGTATAATAAAGAATAAGTGGGTTTCGGGATCCAAATGGGTGGTAAAGAATAAATAATTTTAATCTTATATATCACTGAACAAAGATGATTTTAAGTTTTGTACCTGCAACAGGTCGCGAGACGAGAATACATATGAAAATTTTTAACGAGAATAATTGTACTTTCACATCCACCCCACCCCGATTTCCCCGATTGACATTCATATAGTACCAAGCTTCGAGCTATAATGTGTTAAGAGATTATCGAACTTAACGTTATAATATCTTATGAATTTTTTTTTGAAGTTTAACCAAGTTAATATATCCCTAATTCAAACATAAAAATAGAAAAATATTATTAAAATTAATTTTTATTATTAAATAAATTTATTATAATATAAATACTCTCATAATTGCATTGGCTTATAAGTATAATTTTTAAGATAACCCAAATATATTCTTCATCTTTAACATTACCCAAATGAACACCTAAGCTTTAATTTTTATAAGATTCTTCTTAAATCATATCAAACTTAGCTTTGAAGTTCAGAAAATATCAATTTCAGGACATGGTTCATTCAAAAGATTGCAGCCATGGTTTTCCAGTATATAAAAGTAATGTTATTTACAGTACAATGGCAACAGTCAACCCTGAGATGGAGACATGAAAGTAACTAAGGTCAGAAATCTACAGAATTTGCTTTTCACCAATCCATTTCCAGCTTGCACTATCCAGTGGAGCAATTTCTTCCCAAAGAATTCCCGGAAGTTACATCGAACTCGATTTCCTCCGCAATCACCCTCGACAACTTTTGAAGTAGTCGTTGTTGTTCAGATGATTTCTTCAGCATTTCTCTTTCATCTAGAAATCGTTCCAACGTATATAACTGGGGAGTTAAGGTAAAATCATTCATCTAGAAAGGTTCCATTTGCATCCTTTCGTAAGAAAATGCGATGAGCCGACTTCCATCAAAGAAATGTTTGAATTTTTTATTTACCAAGAGAATTCACATATATGGCTAATTCTGTGGTGTGACTCAATAACTTAAAAAGGATATATGTATCTTCGTCCCTTCTCATGCGCAAAATCAATTTTACCCTGCAATCGGACCAATTCTCGTTGAATCCACTGCCAATAATATCCCAAACAAGGCAGAGACAATTAGAGAAATCCACTATGGAAACAAGCCTCAAGCAGATGCAGATGTTAGACTAGCACAGGCATGATATGCTAATTTAAACAACCGCTAAATCGAATCAAAACCAAATTTTGATCAAACAAATTTTCATTAATCATGAGCATTATCAATGTAGCATAATGATATGACAGATTATATCATGCAAACATAAAGTTGAACATCAATGTAGCATAATGATAGGACAGAGGCAACACTTCCCCCTCCCTCGATGCATGCATGCATACATACCAACATAAACAATAACCACGTTTGCATTAGAAACTGGTTCTACGAAAGCGTACTGTTGAATGTTCATTTATTAGCATTGCATGTTCCGTATTTCAAACCGCAAGCCCCCCAAAGCTAACCAAGTTACGGGGATCGAAACACAAATAAAAAGTTAAAAACGCATAGCATTTCAAAAGTATATCAAGAGAAATAGAATAATTTCATATACATACATTCTTTGTTATATCTTCATGCAGACTTTTGGCCTTGAGTTCAAGCTCCACCTGTCAACGAAGATGTTCGGGTTAAGCTTCTTAATAGCCTTTCTCTACTAGCCATGAATTTTAAATGAATCCGGATTCAACATATATTAATGGAAATAAATAGGAAATTAATGGAAATAAATAAGAAACCATGTTACAAGATAAAATCTCAAACTTTACCAGTCACCTATGTCTTTGCTTAAAGATGAAGTGGGAGAAATTTCTAAAAACTGGAACAAATAGTAATAAACTCTATGAATATGTGACACTTAAATGTTTACGCATGGAACCCACATTCGTAAAAGTAAAGTATTAAATCTTTATCTGCAACTGAACTAAAAATTGTAGTATGGCAAGTTCCAATGCACAAACATGTTTGAAGGAAATAAGATCAAATTGCAAAGCCAATAAGCTTCAAGTTACAAAAAAACATGTTCTAGTATGGAAGAACACTGAAAGAGCATTTTCCAAGTCAGAAGAAGATGAAGTCATCAAGTCAAATCCAAATGTTTTCTCATAGCTGCCTCATCACAAAAAGAAATGTTTTGCTAGGTTTTTGTTTCTGATATTTTTAGCAATTATCAATCTCTTAAACCAATTATTTTTTAGGGAAAACTACACCGGTGGTCCCCAAACTATTACCATTTTCCTATTTTGGTCCCCAAACTATGTTTTTCGGCAAAATCATCCCTTATGTTACATAGTTCTCCTGTTTTGGTCCCCCGACATTAAATAGCTAACGGTTTTGCTGGCGTGGAAGAGGAGAGAGAAATAATTAAAAAATATTTAAAAAATGCCACGTCAGCAAAACCGTTAGCTATTTAACGTCGGGGGGCCAAAACAGGAGAACTATGTAATATAAGGGACGGTTTTGCCGAAAAACATAGTTTAGGGACCAAAATAGGAAAACATAAATAGTTTAAGGACCACCGATGTAGTTTTCCCTATTTTTTAACCATTTTTTTAGTTTAGCACCTCAGTTTTGTCGCATATAATAACTTGATTACCATTTCATGCCATCGTATTCGTTTCCTTGTAGTTCTAAGAATAGTAACCTTACGAAGAATAAAGATCTGCTCATATAAGTTGGTTCTAGGAAAGTAAGAATTTCTCTTGTAAGAAAGAACTTACGACTGTGCGTTTTCTGAGAAGTCCGTCTTTCATCTTTTGTTGCAGATCTGCACATTCTTTCTGTTAACACAACACTATGCAACTAAGCGCACAATGCCGGAACTAACCAAAAATCACAGTAATATCATATAGGATGAAAATATCTGTAGAAACAATATAGGATGAAAATATCAACTGTAAAATAACATATAGAAACAGATATAACCAACCAATATGCACCAACACAAGAAAATAGAGCTGTCACTTCCATGTAGTGTGAACCAGCTCTAAGAGACACTACAACAATATAGGTTTTTAGTGACAAATTGATAGTGACTAAGAACAATTTTTCACAAATATTAAACTTTTGTGACAATTTTTTGTGTGACACTATTAATATAAGTAATTGTGACATATTTTTTTGTCACTGTAAAAGTAGTAATTGTGACGATTACAATTTTCACTAATAAATTCTCACTATAAGTCAATAATTGTGACACGAAATTCATTGTCACTAAAATTTTGAAACATGGTAGTGACGATATGTGAAGTGATCACTATTATTTGATATTTGTTGTGACAATTAAATTATTTGTCAATTAAAAATTTACCCTTTTGTTGTGATAATTTTGTCACCGATAAAAATAAAAGTAATGACAAATTATATATTGTCACAATAATAAATTTATTAGTCTCTATATACTATATGTAAATTGTTGTTTTAGTCATTCTATTTTGATCAACTTTAGTCCTTATATTTTCAAAATTTAAAATTTCAATCCTAATCTTAACGAGACACCGACAATATGACTAAATCACAAGGACTTAAATGATTAAACTAAAGAATAAAAATTGAATAAGCAACTTATGTATAACAAGTTGGCTAAAAATAGAATTTTACTTAACACATTTAAAGTCTACCATTCATGTCAAGATCGAAATTTTAAAATTTAAAAAGTATAGAAACTTAAAGCCACCAAATTAAAGTACAAAGACTAATATGTAATTTTAGCATAATATATGATAAAAAAATTTATTTTGTGAAAAATTTAAAAAGAATATTCCATTATAATTAGTTTTTTTCTTCAAAAAATCTAAATAGTTTCTTCAACATCCGTACTTCGTATAATAAATCATAGAAAAAATAGTTAAATTATTATTATAATAATTAATGTTATAATTAATACATATTTTTATAATAAAAAATAATTTCAATTACAATTTAACCTACATACTATTTTTCTTTCAAAATAATATAAAATTTCTTGTCTAGCCTAGTGGATAAGTATTGCACTATCACCCTAAAGGTTCCAGGTTTGATCCTCCTTGAAGCCATACAATGCATTTATTTATTAAAAATTGACATCTGAATGTACTCTACATAATGTATAATTAAATTTTAAATTTCAGTGACCTAAAGTCTCATTAATATTTAGGGACAATGACGCTATTTATATATGTATTTGTGATAATAGTCACAGTAAATTTTAGTGGCTAAAATTAACACTTTTTGTGACAATTTTTAATGTCATTAAAAATGCATTTTCTTGTAGTGAGATCTGATACGTCATTAAAGCTCAAGCAGTTACTAGAAATCCGTGTATCAAACGGCGTAAATCATGTAGATGAAGGCATATGCACACAATTACAATGCAAGCAAAAAATAACAATATCATGGGAAATTTAATCAATGCCACTGCTTATAGAAAGCCAAGGAAATTCCCTCAGTACATTTGGGAGAGTCCACACGCTTGAAAGCATACAAAAATATATTTCTAGAAATTACAATTGTTATAACTTCAATGCTACATTAGAGATCATGGATTTGAATATTTTCTATAGCTATCTCCGATTCACCACTAAAATGGTGTCTGTTTACATTCAGGGATATGGGTGTCAAAACCAAAAGCACAACTTCCCATGTCAAATTTAAGAAATTTGCTTCCAAGGCAAAATCAACCACATCTACGAGTCCAACATCTCGTCTTGTACCTCGTTTGAGGCGATGAGCCCTGGGATTGAAAGCATCCTTTGTCACTCTCTTTCCCTCCGTACAGCAGCCTCTTCTGCGTAGAGATCTTTATTCTCCTGCAAAAAGTACACCCAAATGATCAGCTCGGTCACCAAAACAAACCACACACAGAGACTGAAATATATTAATCTACATAATTTAAACTCCATTTGTGGATGATAAAAATCAATGAAGTTGAAGCTAAGAAGGATCCTTTTTCACCCTCTCTATCAAGCTTTTACCTGAGCTGAAAATTCTTTTGATTGAACAAGAAAGTCCCGCATGTGATTCTTAAACGTTGACAAATCATTTCTCGACTCAAATAGTCCGTTCACGAATTGAGTGACCTGGAACCCGCATAAATCTAATTTTATCAATTCGTCCTTAAAACAATAATTTGATTGGATGTGAACCTGTTGTATATTCCCTCAGATGCAGTCATATTAGGGAATGACGTACTAAGAATTTTTATCGTGTACTCGCGAACAAACATTTCATTATTTGGATATGGATATGGAACCATAGCGGCATCCAACAAGGGCTCTGTCAATAAACCACTCTCAACCTGAAAATAACTCAATAAATTAGAGTAACTTGGATCCAAAGTCAAAGCAATAAAGGCAAAGTAAGATACTTAATCAGGTAGAACAGCTGCTGCAAAATCAAGACATGCAACTTGAAGCCAAGTTTTTGAAATGTGTATGTCAAGATAGCAAAAATTTCTTGCTCAATTGTTATGTTCGGTAGAACTAGTTACAAAATTCAGAACCCTGCCAAGTTACCAAAACCAAAAACTCAGCACCTTGCTCATATATCAACAGTTATCAAATAAGGAAAATCGCAGCACTAGCAAACCTTTTTAGCATCTACAATAGTAGATTTAAACTGATTTCTGCAATATTCCTCTCTGTATGCCGAAATGCCCAAATGATTGAATCCATAACGAGCTTTAGTTGCTGATGAAGATGCATGCAAAACAAAAATTAGTAATAAACAACAATTGCCTTGAAACTCTTTCAAGAATCCAACAAAACAGTAACAGAATTACATAATCCATTCTTGGCCTTAAAATTAAAGATTAGAAAAGAAATTTAAAGAAATATTTCTTTTATGTTTTTAATTAAATGATGGCTATAATAGATCTGCAAAAAGAAGAAACTCATCACCAACCTCACTTGACAATTGAATAAGTGTAGGGAAACAATGTGTGGCGATGGCACGAAGCATTGAAAAGAATTTGAGGCGATGTTCTGGGTAATCTTCAAAAATTTTGGTTATCATCTGCAAGTCACGGACACAAGAAATTAGGCAAAGCAACTTAAGAATAAACTTACGTTATGTCAACTCTCCAACTTTTTGGCTTTTGCTATATTGGCGGCGTGATGCTCGTTGATTTGAACGAGGCAATGGGAGGGTCATCTTCTTCTTGTTCTGGTGGTGGAGTGGAAAATCGTTCAGCTGGTGCCTCCTGGTTAGTCGAACTAGTGTCAGACTCATTTTCCTCGACATGAGGGTTCTAAACTCGGCCATCAGTGCACTTGATGCGGCTTCTTATTGAGGAAGGCCAGATTTGGAGTCCTAGCAGGTGAAAGGGTTGAGGTTTTGTCCAGCGTGTCATCATCGTCAATCTCGATGGTAACAGGATAATCAATGGGCTCGTCAGTCGGTGGAGGTTGTGGAGCCTTGGGGGCTTTAGCTGTTTGTTTTCTCTTTTCAACTACGGACTTGCTGTGGCATTAGTAGGCTATTTTTGGGAAGCAAGCTGAGTCTTTGCAGGAGTTTCGCAAGTTGTCGTTGTTTTATGTGCAACAGGAGAAGGGTCCTTATGTACCAGCAGGGCAGCGGGGAATGCTAGGAAGTCGACATTGACGAGCGGTAAGATTTCCTTAAAGTGGAAGTTCATCACCACATCACTTTCCTTGACGTACTTGAAGAATGTTGCCGAGTCTTGGCGCAGCTGTCCATATCTTCCGTGAGGTGGGTAGTGGAGGCGACTAGTCCGGCTATTCTTGCTGCAACAAAAGTTTTGGCTCCTCCAGTTAGTGTTTTTGCTGGGGCATCCTCGTCGAATCCCCTTAATCCTGGAATGTGGGCTGGAAGGATTGAGTTTCGTCCCTCATCAATCTCATTTACAGTTGAGTCCTCGAAGGCTTCTTATTTTCGACACAAGGCTATAATTAAATTGGGGAAAATTAAGGGGCTGAATTTCCTTTTCACACAAGCATATACTCCGTCCACAATAATTTCCCAAACACCAATTGGCAAGCCGTTAAGGATGGAGTGCAAGAGCGAGAGTTTGGTGGTGTTGAGGTTGAGGTGTGAGATGTGGGCATGACCCGATTTTTTATGTAGTGATTCCACTGCTTAGCCACCGGCTTGAGGCGTGTGCGTTCGACCAATTTTTTGGAGGCGTCCAACGGCAAAGCAAAGGTCTTCGACAACTTCCTTGACGGTTTGTGGGACGGCGTTCTGAGCAAAGGAAGTGTGTTGGTCAACTACATTTTTCAGGCCATAAAATTTGTTAACTTTGGCCGCGGTAAATTTGATATGTTCTCCCCTTACATGTACGCTCGATTGAGTGAGACTTGTGAGATGCGCATAAAACTCCTTGACTGGAGGGACGTGGATATTACTGGGATGCCGAACAAAGGGTTTCCACTCATGTTTGGCTATGACATCCATAACTTCCTTGGCATAAAGGTAGCATCTCCGAAAGCCGCACTTGAGAGCTATGGCAACTTCTTGATTCACCATTTTTGGCAAAGGTAGCAAGCTACAAGAAAAGATGAGTAACAAAGGGCGAAAATGGTGTCTGTTTACATTCAGGGATATGGGTGTCAAAACAAAAAGCACAACTTCCCATGTCAAATTTAAGAAATTTGCTTCCA
This sequence comes from Hibiscus tridactylites, assembly GCA_958450335.1. Lineage (NCBI taxonomy): Eukaryota > Viridiplantae > Streptophyta > Magnoliopsida > Malvales > Malvaceae > Hibiscus > Hibiscus tridactylites. Next base: position 56,298,661 of record OY288275.1, read on the forward strand.
AGGCAAAATCAACCACATCTACGAGTCCAACATCTCGTCTTGTACCTCGTTTGGGGCGATGAGCCCTGGGATTGAAAGCATCCTTTGTCGCTCTCTTTCCCTCTGTACAACAGCCTCTTCTCGTAGAGATCTTTATTGTCCTGCAAAAAGTACAGCCAAATGATCTGCTCGGTCATCAAAACAAACCACATACAGAGACGAAAATTTATTAATCTATACAATTTAAACTCCATTTGTGGATGACAAAAATCTACGACGTTGAAGCTAAGAAGGATCCTTTTTTCACCCTCTCTATCAAGCTTTTACCTGAGCTGAAAATTCTTTTGATTGAACAAGAAAGTCCCGCATGTGATTCTTAAACGTTGGCAAATCATTTCTCAACTCAAATAGTCCGTTCACGAATTGAGTGATTTAAAATCCGCATAAATCTAATTTTATCAATTCGTCCTTAAAACAATAATTTGATTGGATGTGAACCTGTTGTATATTCCCTAAGATGCAGTCATATTAGGGAATGACGTACGAAGAAGTTTTATCGTGTACTCGCGAACAAACATTCCATTATTTGGATATGGATATGGAACCATAGCGGCATCCAACGAGGCTCTGTCAATAAACCACTCTCAACCTGAAAATAACTCAATAAATTAGAGTAACGTGGATCCAAAGTCAAAGCAATAAAGGCAAAGTAAGATACTTAATCAGGTAGAACAGCTGCTGCAAAATCAAGACATGCAACTTGAAGCCAGGTTTTTGAAATGTGTATATCAAGATAGCAAAAATTTCTTGCTCAATTGTCAAAAAGTATGTTCGGTAGAACTAGTTACAAAATTCAGAACCCTGCCAAGTTACCAAAACCAAAAACTCAACACCTTGCTCATATATCAACAGTTATCAAATAAGGAAAATCGCAACACTAGCAAACATTTTTAGCATCTCAAATAGTAGATTTAAACTGGTTTCTGCAATATTCCTCTTTGTATGCCGAAATGCCCAAATGATTGAATCCATAACGAGCTTTAGTTGCTGAAGAAGATGCATGCAAAACAAAAATTAGTAATAAACAACAATTGCCTTGAAACTCTTTCAAGCATCCAACAAACCAATAACAGAATTATATAATCCATTCTTGGCTTTAAAATTAAAGCTTAGAAAAGAAATTTAAAGAAATATTTCATATTTTTATGTTTTTAATTAAAGGATGGCTATAATAGATCTGCAAAAAGGAGAAACTCATCACCAACCTCACTTGACAATTGAATAAGTGCAGGGAAACAATGTGTGGCGATGGCACGAAGCAATGAAAAGAATTTGAGGCGATGTTCTTGGTAATCTTAAAAAATTTTGGTTATCATCTGCAAGTCACGGACACAAGAAAATATAGGCAAAGCAACTTAAGAATAAACTTACGTTATGTCAACTCTCCAACTTTTTGGCTTTTGCTATATTGGCGGCGTGATGCTCGTTGATTTGAACTAGGCAATGGGAGGGTCATCTTCTTCTTGTTCTGGTGGTGGAGTGGAAACTCGTTCAGCTGGTGCCTCCTCGTTAGTCGAACTAGTGTCAGACTCATTTTCCTCGATATGAGTGTTCTAAACTCGGCCAGCAGTGCACTTATGAGGCTTCTAGTTGAGGAGGCAAGATTTGGAGTCCTAGCAGGTGAAAGGGTTGGGGTTTTGTCCAGCGTGTCATCATCTTCAATCTCGATGGTAACATGATAATAAATGGGTTCGTCAGTTGGTGGAGGTTGTGGAGCCTTGGGGGCTTTAGTTGTCGTTGTTTAATGTGCAGCAGGAGAAGGGTCCTTATGTACCAGCAGGGCAGCGGGGAATGCTGGGAAATCGACATTGACGAGCGGTAAGATTTCCTTAAAGAGGAAGTTCATCACTACATCACTTTCCTTGACGTACTTGAAGAATGTTGCCAAGTCTTGGCGCAGGTATCCATATCTTCCGTGAGGTGGGTAGTGGAGGCGACTAGTCCGGCTATTCTTGCTGCAACAAAAGTTTTGGCTCCTCCAGTCAGTGTTTCTGCTGGGGCATCCTCGTCGAATCCCCTTAATCCTGGAATGTGGGCTGGAAGGATTGAGTTTCGTCCCTCATAAATCTCATTTACAGCTGAGTCCTCGAAGGCTTCTTTCTTTCGGCACAAGGCGATAATTAATTTGGGGAAAATCAAGGGGCTGAATTTCCTTTTCACACAAGCATATACTCCGTCCACAATAATTTCCCCAACACCAATTGCAAGCCGTTAAGGATGGAGTGCAGGAGCGGGAGTTTGGTGGTGTTGGGCTTGAGGTGTGAGATGTGGGCATGGCCCGATTTTTGATGTAGTGATTCCACAGCTTAGCCTCCGACTTGAGGCATGTGCGTTCGACCAATTTTTTGGAGGCGACCAACGGCAAAGCAAAGGTCTTCGACAACTTCCTTGATGGTTTGTGGGTCGGCGTTCTCAGCAAAGGGTGTGTGTTGGTCGGCTACATTTTTCAGGCCATAAAATTTGTTAAGTTTGGCAGCAGTAAATTTGATATGTTCTCCCTTTACATGTACGCTCGATTGAGTGAGACTTGTGAGATGCGCATAAAACTCCTTGACTAGAGGGACGCGGATATTACTGGGATGCCGAACAAAGGGTTCCCGCTCATGTTTGGCTATGACATCCATAACTTCCTTGGCATAAAGAAAGCATCTCCGAAAGCCGCACTTGAGTGCTATGGCGACTTCTTGATTCACCATTTTTCGCAAAGGTAGCAAGCTACAAGCAAAGATGAGTAAGAAAGGGCGAAAATGGTGTTTGTTTACATTTAGGGATATGGGTGTCAAAACCAAAAGCACAACTTCCCATGTCAAACTTAAGAAATTTGCTTCCAAGGCAAAATCAACCACATCTACGAGTCCAACATCTCGTCTTGTACCTCGTTTGGGGCGATGAGCCATGGGATTTAAAGCATCCTTTGTTGCTCTCTTTCCCTCTGTACAGTAGCCTCTTCTGCGTAGAGATCTTTATTGTCCTACAAAAAGTACAGTCAAATGATCAGCTTGGTCATCAAAATAAACCACATACAGAGACGGAAATTTATTAATCTACATAATTTAATCTTCATTAGTGGATGACAAAAATCTATGAAGTTGAAGCTAAGAAGGATCCTTTTTTCACCCTCTCAATCAAGCTTTTACCTGAGCTGAAAATTCTTGTGATTGAACAAGAAAGTCTCGCATGTGATTCTTAAATGTTGACAAATCATTTCTCGACTCAAATAGTCTGTTCACGAATTGAGTGACCTGAAATCCGCATAAATCTAATTTTATCAATTCGTCCTTAAAACAATAATTTGATTGGATGTGAACCTGTTGTATATTCCCTCAGATGCAGTCATATTAGGGAATGACGTACTAAGAAGTTTCATCCTGTACTCGCGAACAAACATTCCATTATTTGGATATGGATATGGAACCATAGCGGCATCCAACAAGGGCTCTGTCAATAAACCACTCTCAACCTGAAAATAAATCAATAAATTAGAGTAACTTGGATCGAAAGTCAAAGCAATAAAGGCAAAGTAAGATACTTAAGTAGGTAGAACAACTGCTGCAAAATCAAGACATGCAACTTGAAGCCAGGTTTTTGAAATGTGTATGTCAAGATAGCAAAAATTTCTTGCTCAATTGTCAAAAAGTATGTTCGGTAGAACTAGTTACAAAATTCAGAACCCTGCCAAGTTACCAAAACCAAAAACTCAGTACCTTGCTCATATATCAACAATTATCAAATAAGGAAAATCGCAGCACTAGCAAACCTTTTTAGCATCTCCAATAGTAGATTTAAACTGGTTTCTGCAATATTCCTCTCTGTATGCTGAAAAGCCTAAATGATTGAATCCATAACGAGCTTTAGTTGCTGATGAAGATGCATGCAAAACAAAAATTAGTAATAAACAACAATTGCCTTGAAACTCTTTCAAGCATCCAAAAAAACAATAACAGAATTATATAATTCATTCTTGGCCTTAAAATTAAAGCTTAGAAAAGAAATTTAAAGAAATATTTCATGTTTTTATGTTTTTAATTAAAGGATGGCTATAATAGATATGCAAAAAGGAGAAACTCATCATCAACCTCACTTGACAATTGAATAAGTGCAGGGAAACAATGTGTGGCGATGGCACGAAGCAATGAAAAGAATTTGAGGCGATGTTCTGGGTAATCTTCAAAATTTTTGGTTATCATCTGCAAGTCACGGACACAAGAAAATATAGGCATAGCAACTTAAGAATAAATTTACGTTATGTCAACTATCCAACTTTTTGGCTTTTGCTATATTGGCGGCGTGATGCTCGTTGATTTGAACGAGGCAATGTGAGGGTCATCTTCTTCTTGTTCTGGTGGTGGAGTGGAAACTCGTTCAGCTGGTGCCTCCTGGTTAGTCGAACTAGTGTTGGACTCATTTTCCTCGACATGAGTGTTCTAAACTCGGCCAACAGTGCACTTGACGAGGCTTCTAGTTGAGGAGGCCAGATTTGGAGTCCTAGCAGGTGAAAGGGTTGGGGTTTTGTCCAGCGTTTCATCATCGTCAATCTCGATGGAACAAGATAATCAATGGGCTCGTCAGTTGGGGGAGGTTGTGGATCCTTGGGGGCTTTAGCTGTTCGTTTTCTCGTTTTCAACTGCGGACTTGTTGTGGCATTAGTAGGCTGTTTTTGGGAAGCAAACTGAGTCTTTGCAGGAGTTTTGCAAGTTGTCGTTGTTTTATATGCAGCAGGAGAAGGGTCCTTATGTACCAGCAGGGCAGCGGGGAATGCTGGGAAATCGACATTGACGAGCGGTAAGATTTCATTAAAGTGGAAGTTCATCACCACATCACTTTCCTTGACGTACTTGAAGAATGTTGCCATGTCTTGGCGCATCTATCCATATCTTCCGTGAGGTGGGTAGTGGAGGCGACTAGTCCGGCTATTCTTGCTGCAACAAAAGTTTTGGCTCCTCCAGTCAGTGTTTCTGCTGGGGCATCCTCGTCGAATCCCCTTAATCCTAGATTGTGGGCTGGAAGGATTGAGTTTCGTCCCTCATCAATCTCATTTACAGCTGAGTCCTCAAAGGCTTCTTTCTTTCAGCACAAGGCGATAATTAAATTGGGGAAAATCAAGGGGCTGAATTTCCTTTCACACAAGCATATACTCCGTCCACAATAATTTCCCCAACACCAATTGGCAAGCCGTTAAGGATGGAGTGCAAGAGCGGGAGTTTGGTGGTGTTGAGGTTGAGGTGTGAGATATGGGCATGGCCCGATTTTTGATGTAGTGATTCCACAGCTTAGCCTCCGGCTTGAGGCGTGTGCGTTCGACCAATTTTTTGGAGGCATCCAACGACAAAGCAAAGGTCTTCGACAACTTCCTTGATGGTTTGTGGGTCGGCGTTCTCAGCAAAGGGGGTGTGTTGGTCGGCTACATTTTTCAGGCCATAAAATTTGTTAACTTTGGCCGCAGTAAATTTGATATGTTATCCCCTTACATGTACGCTCGATTGAGTGAGACTTGTGAGATGCGCATAAAACACCTTGACTAGAGGGACGCGGGTATTTCTGGGATGCCGAACAAAGGGTTCCCACTCATGTTTGGCTATGACATCCATAACTTTCTTGACATAAAGGCAGCATCTCCGAAAGCCGCACTTGAGAGCTATGGCGACTTCTTGATTCACAATTTTTGGCAAAGGTAGCAAGCTACAAGAAAAGATGAGTAAGAAAGGGCGAAAATGGTGTCTGTTTACATTCAGGGATTTGTGTGTCAAAACCAAAAGCACAACCTCCCATGTCAAATTTAAGAAATTTGCTTCCAAAGCAAAATCAACCACATCTACGAGTCCAACATCTCGTCTTGTACCTCGTTTGGGGCGATGTGCCCTGGGATTGAAAGCATCCTTGTCGCTCTCTTTCCCTCTGTACAGTAGCCTCTTCTACGTAGAGATCTTTATTGTCCTGCAAAAAATACAGCCAAATGATCAGCTCGGTCATCAAAACAAACCACATACAGAGACGGAAATTTATTAATCTACATAATTTAAACTCCATTTGTGGATGACAAAAATCTATGAAGTTGAAGCTAAGAAGGATCCTTTTTTCACCCTCTCAATCAAGCTTTTACCTGAGCTGAAAATTCTTTTGATTGAACAAGAAAGTCCCGCATGTGATTCTTAAATGATGACAAATCATTTCTCGACTCAAATAGTCTGTTCACGAATTGAGTGACCTGAATCCGCATAAATCTAATTTTATCAATTCGTCCTTAAAACAATAATTTGATTGAATGTGAACCTGTTGTATATTCCCTCAGATGCAGTCATATTAGGGAATGACGTACTAAGAAGTTTCATCCTGTACTCGCGAACAAACATTCCATTATTTGGATATGGATATTTAACCATAGCGGCATCCAACAAGGGCTCTGTCAATAAACCACTCTCAACCTGAAAATAAATCAATAAATTAGAGTAAGTTGGATCCAAAGTCAAAGCAATAAAGGCAAAGTAAGATACTTAATCAGGTAGAACAACTGCTGCAAAATCAAGACATGCAACTTGAAGCCAGGTTTTTGAAATGTGTATGTCATGATAGCAAAAATTTCTTGCTCAATTGTCGAAAAGTATGTTCGGTAGAACTAGTTACAAAATTCAGAACCCTGCCAAGTTACCAAAACCAAAAACTCAGCACCTTGCTCATATATCAACAGTTATCAAATAAGGAAAATCGCAGCACTAGCAAACCTTTTTAGCATCTCCAATAGTAGATTTAATCTGGTTTCTGCAATATTTCTCTCTGTATGCCGAAATGCCCAAATGATTGAATCCATAACGAGCTTTAGTTACTGATGAAGATGCAAGCAAAACAAAAATTAGTAATAAACAACAATTGCCTTGAAACTCTTTCAAGCATCCAACAAAACAATAACAGAATTACATAATCCATTCTTGGCTTTAAAATTAAAGCTTAGAAAAGAAATTTAAAGAAATATTTCATGTTTTTATGTTTTTAATTAAAGGATGGCTATAATAGATCTGCAAAAAGGAGAAACTCATCACCAACCTCACTTGAGCATTGAATAAGTGCAGGGAAACAATGTTTGGCGATGACACGAAGCAAAGAAAAGAATTTGAGGCGATGTTCTGGGTAATCTTCAAAATTTTTGGTTATCATTTGCAAGTAACGGACACAAGAAATTATAGGCAAAGCAACTTAAGAATAAACTTACGTTATGTCAACTCTCCAACTTTTTGGCTTTTGCTATATTGGCGGCGTGATGCTCGTTGATTTGAACGAGGCAATGGGAGGGTCATCTTCTTCTTGTTCTGGTGGTGGAGTGGAAACTCGTTCAGCTGGTGCCTCCTGGTTAGTCGAACTAGTGTCGAACTCATTTTCCTCGACATGAGTGTCCTAAACTCGGCCAGCAGTGCACTTGATGAGGCTTCTAGTTGAGGAGGCCAGATTTGGAGTCCTAGCAGGTGAAAGGGTTGGGGTTTTGTCCAGCGTGTCATCATCGTCAATCTTGATTGTAACAGGATAATCAATGGGCTCGTCAGTTGGTGGAGGTTGTGGAGCCTTGGGGGCTTTAGCTGTTCGTTTTCGCTTCTTCAACTGCGGACTTGCTGTGGCATTAGTAGGCTGTTTTTGGGAAGCAAGCTGAGTCTTTGCAGGAGTTTTGCAAGTTGTCGTGGTTTTATGTGCAGCAGGACAAGGGTCCTTATGTACCAGCGGGGAATGCTGGGAAATCGACATTGACGAGCGGTAAGATTTCCTTAAAGTGGAAGTTCATCACCACATCACTTTCCTTGACGTACTTGAAGAATGTTGCCAAGTCTTGGTGCATCTGTCAATATCTTCCGTGAGGTGGGTAGTGGAGGCGACTAGTCCGTCTATTCTTGCTGCAACAAAAGTTTTGGCTCCTCCATTCAGTGTTTCTGCTGGGGCATCCTCGTCGAATCCCCTTAATCCTAGATTGTGGGCTGGAGGGATTGAGTTTCGTCCCTCATCGATCTCATTTACAGCTGAGTCCTCGAAGGCTTCTTTCTTTCAGCACAAGGCGATAATTAAATTGGGGAAAATCAAGGGGCTGAATTTCCTTTTCACACAAGCATATACTCCGTCCACAATAATTTCCCCAACACCAATTGGAAAGCCGTTAAGGATGGAGTGCAAGAGCGTGAGTTTGGTGGTGTTGAGGTTGAGGTGTGAGATGTGGGCATGGCCTGATTTTTGATGCAGTGATTCCACAGCTTAGCCTTCGGCTTGAGGCGTGTGCGTTCGACCAATTTGTTGGAGGCGTCCGACGGTAAAGCAAAGGTCTTCGACAACTTCCTTGATGGTTTGTGGGTCGGCGTTCTCAGCAAAGGGGGTGTGTTGGTCGGCTACATTTTTCAGGCCATAAAATTTGTTAACTTTGGCCGCAGTAAATTTGATATGTTCTCCCCTTACATGTACGCTCGATTGAGTGAGACTTGTGAGATGCGCATAAAACCCCTTGACTAGAGGGACGCGGATATTACTGGGATGCCGAACAAAGGGTTCCCACTCATGTTTGGCTATGACATCCATAACTTCCTTGGCATAAAGGCAACATCTCCGAAAGCCGCACTTGAGAGCTATGGCGACTTCTTGATTCACCATTTTTGGCAAAGGTAGCAAGCTACAAGAAAAGATGAGTAACAAAGGGAGAAAATGGTGTCTGTTTACATTCAGGGATATGGGTGTCAAAACCAAAAGCACAACTTCCCTTGTCAAATTTAAGAAATTTGCTTCCAAGGCAAAATCAACCACATCTACGAGTCCAACATTTCGTCTTGTACCTCGTTTGGGGCGATGAGCCCTGGGATTGAAAGCATCCTTTGTCGCTCTCTTTCCCTCTGTACAGTAGCCTCTTCTGCGTAGAGATCTTTATTGTCCTGCAAAAAGTACAGCCAAATGATCAGCTCGGTCATTAAAACAAACCACATACAGAGACGGAAATTTATTAATCTACATAGTTTAAACTCCATTTGTGGATGACAAAAATATATGAAGTTGAAGCTAAGAAGGATCCTTTTTTCACTCTCTCTATCAAGCTTTTACCTGAGTATAAAATTCTTTTGATTGAACAAGAATGTCCCGCAAGTGATTCTTAAACGTTGACAAATCATTTCTCGACTCAAATAGTCAGTTCACGAATTGAGTGACCTGAAATCCGCATAAATCTAATTTTATCAATTCGTCCTTAAAACAATAATTTGATTGGATGTGAACCTGTTGTATATTCCCTCAGATGCAGTCATAATAGGGAATGACGTACTAAGAAGTTTCATCGTGTACTAGCGAACAAACATTCCCTTATTTGGATATGGATATGGAACCATAGCGGCATCCAACAAGGGCTCTGTCAATAAACCACTCTCAACCAGAAAATAACTCAATAAATTAGAGTAACTTGGATCCAAAGTCAAAGCAATAAAGGCAAAGTAAGATACTTAATAGGGTAGAACAGCTGCTGCAAAATCAAGACATGCAACTTGAAGCCAGGTTTTTGAAATGTGTATGTCAAGATAGCAAATTTTTTTTGCTCCATTGTCAAAAAGTATGTTCGGTAGAACTAGTTACAAAATTCAGAACCCTGCCAAGTTACCAAAACCAAAAACTCAGCACCTTGCTCATATATCAACAGTTATCAAATAAGGAAAATCGCAGCACTAGCAAACCTTTTTAGCATCTCCAATAGTAGATTTAAACTGGTTTCTGCAATATTCCTTTTTGTATGCCGAAATGCCCAAATGATTGAATCCATAACGAGCTTTAGTTGCTGATGAAGATGCGTGCAAAAAAAAAATTAGTAATAAACAACAATTGCCTTGAAACTCTTTCAAGCATCCAACAAAACAATAACAAAATTACATAATCCATTCTTGGCCTTAAAATTAAAGCTTAGAAAAGAAATTTAAAGAAATGTTTCATGTTTTTATATTTTTAATTAAAGGATGGCTATAATAGTTATGCAAAAAGGAGAAACTCATCACCAACCTCACTTGACAACTGAATAAGTGCAGGGAAACAATGTGTGGCGATGGCACGAAACAATGAAAAGAATTTGAGGCGATGTTCTGGGTAATCTTCAAAATTTTTGGTTATCATCTGCAAGTCACGGACACAAGAAAATATAGGCATAGCAACTTAAGAATAAACTTACGTTATGTCAACTCTCCAACTTTTTGGCTTTTGCTATATTGGCGGCGTGATGCTCATTGATTTGAACGAGGCAATGGGAGGGTCATCTTCTTCTTGTTCTGGTGGTGGAGTGGAAACTCGTTCATATGGTGCTTCCTGGTTAGTCGAACTAGTGTCGGACTCATTTTCCTCGACAAGAGTGTTCTAAACACGGCCAGCAGTGCACTTGATGAGGCTTCTAGTCGAGGAGGCTAGATTTGGAGTCCTAGCATGTGAAAGGGTTGGGGTTTTGTCCAGCGTGTCATCATCGTCAATCTCGATGGTAACAGGATAATCAATGGGCTCGTCAGTTGGTGGAGGTTGTGGAGCCTTCGGGACTTTAGCTGTTCGTTTTCTCTTTTTCAACTGCGGACTTGTTGTGGCATTAGTAGGTTGTTTTCGGGAAGCAAGCTGAGTCTTTTCAGGAGTTTTGCATGTTGTCGTTGTTTTATGTGCAGCAGGAGAAGGGTCCTTATGTACGAGTAGGGCAGCGGGGAATGCTGGGAAATCGACATTGACGAGCGGTAAAATTTCCTTAAAGTGGAAGTTCATCACCACATCACTTTCCTTGACGTACTTGAAGAATGTTGCCAAGTCTTGGCGCAGCTGTCCATATCTTCCGTGAGGTGGGTAGTGGAGGCGACTAGTCCGGCTATTCTTGCTGCAACAAAAGTTTTGGCTCCTCCAGTCAGTGTTTCTGCTGGGGCATCCACGTCGAATCCCCTTAATCCTGGATTGTGGGCTGGAAGGATTGAGTTTCGTCCCTCATCAATCTCATTTACAGCCGAGTCCTCGAAGGCTTCTTTCTTTCGGCACAAGGCGATAATTAAATTGGGGAAAATCAAGGGGCTGAATTTCCTTTTCACACAAGCATATACTCCGTCCACAATAATTTCCCCAGCACCAGTTGGCAAGCCGTTAAGGATGGAGTGCAAGAGCGGGAGTTTGGTGGTGTTGAGGTTGAGGTGTGAGATGTGAGCATGACTCGATTTTTTATGTAGTGATTCCACAACTTAGCCTCCGGCTTGAGGCGTGTGCGTTCGACCAATATGTTGGAGGCGTCCAATGGCAAAGCAAAGGTCTTCGACAACTTCCTTGATGGTTTGTAGGTCGGCGTTCTCAGCAAAGGGAGTGTGTTGGTCGGCTACATTTTTCAGGCCATAAAATTTGTTAATTTCGGCCGCAGTAAATTTGATATGTTCTCCCCTTACATGTACGCTCGATTGAGTGAGACTTGTGAGATGCGCATAAAACTCCTTGACTAGAGGGACGCAGATATTACTGGGATGCCGAACAAAGGGTTCCCACTCTTGTTTGGCTTTGACATCCATAACTTCCTTGGCATAAAGGCAGCATCTCCGAAAGCCACACTTGAGAGCTATGGCGACTTCTTGATTCACCATTTTTGGCAAAGGTAGCAACCTACAAAAAAAGATGAGTAAGAAAGGGCGAAAATAGTGTCTGTTTACATTCAGGGATATGTGTGTCAAAACCAAAAGAACAACTTCCCATGTCAAATTTAAGAAATTTGCTTCCAAGGCAAAATCAACCACATCTACGAGTCCAACATCTCGTCTTGTACCTCGTTTGGGGCAATGAGCCCTGGGATTGAAAGCATCCTTTGTCGCTCTCTTTCACTCTGTACAGCAGACTCTTCTGCGTAGAGATCTTTATTGTCGTGTAAAAAGTACAGCCAAATGATCAGCTCGGTCATCAAAACAAACCACATACAGAGACGGAAATTTATTAATCTACATAGTTTAAACTCCATTTGTGGATGACAAAAATCTATGAAGTTGAAGCTAAGAAGGATCCTTTTTTCACCCTCTCTATCAAGCTTTTACCTGAGCTGAAAATTCTTTTGATTGAACAAGAAAGTCCCGCATGTGATTCTTAAACGTTGACAAATCATTTCTCGACACAAATAGTCCGTTCACGAATTGAGTGACCTGAAATCCGCATAAATCTAATTTTATCAATTGGTCCTTAAAACAATAATTTGATTGGATGTGAACCTGTTGTATATTCCCTCAGATGCAGTCATATTAGGGAATGACGTACTAAGAAGTTTTATCGTGTACTCGCGAACAAACATTCCATTATTTGGATATGGATATGGAACCATAGCGGCATCCAACAAGGGCTCTGTCAATAAACCACTCTCAACCTAAAAATAACTCAATAAATTAGAGTAACTTGGATCCAAAGTCAAAGCAATAAAGGCAAAGTAAGATACTTAATCAGGTAGAACAGCTGCTGCAAAATCAAGACATGCAACTTGAAGCCAGGTTTTTGAAATGTGTATGTCAAGATAGCAAAAATTTCTTGCTCAATTGTCAAAAAGTATGTTCGTAGGAACTAGTTACAAAATTCAGAACCCTGCCAAGTTACCAAAACCAAAAACTCAGCACCTTCCTCATATATCAACAGTTATCAAATAAGGAAAATCGCAGCACTAGCAAACCTTTTTAGCATCTCCAATAGTAGATTTAAACTGGTTTCTGCAATATTCCTCTCTGTATGCCGAAATGCCCAAATGATTGAATGCATAACGAGCTTTAGTTGCTGATGAAGATGCATGCAAAACAAAAACTTGAAATAAACAACAATTGCCTTTAAACTCTTTCAAGCATCCAACAAAACAATAACAGAATTACATAATCCATTCTTGGCCTTAAAATTAAAGCTTAGAAAAGAAATTTAAAGAAATATTTCACGTTTTTATGTTTTTAATTAAAGGAAGGCTATAATAGATATGCAAAAAGGAGAAACTCATCACCAACCTCACTTGACAATTGAATAAGTGCAAGGAAACAATGTGTGGCGATGGCACAAAGCAATGAAAAGAATTTGAGGCGATGTTCTGGGTAATCTTCAAAATTTTTGGTTATCATCTGCAAGTCACGGACACAAGAAATTATAGGCAAAGCAACTTAAGAATAAACTTACGTTATGTCAACTCTCCAACTTTTTGGCTTTTGCTATATTGGCGGCGTGATGCTCGTTGATTTAATCGAGGCAATGGGAGGGTCATCTCCTTCTTGTTTTGGTGGTGGAGTGGAAACTCGTTCAGCTTGTGCCTCCTGGTTAGTCGAACTAGTGTCGGACTCCTTTTCCTCGACAGGAGTGTTCTAAACTCGGCCAGCAGTGCACTTGATGAGGCTTCTAGTTGAGGAGGCCAGATTTGGAGTCCTAGCAGCTGAAAGGGTTGGGGTTTTGTCCAGCGTGTCATCATCATCAATCTCGATTGTAACAGGATAATCAATGGGCTCGTCAGATGGTGGAGGTTGTGGAACCTTGGGGGCTTTAGCTGTTCGTTTTCTCTTTTTCAACGGCGGACTTGCTGTGGCATTAGTAGGCTGTTTTTGGGAAGCAAGCTGAGTCTTTGCAGGAGTTTTGCAAGTTGTCGTTGTTTTATGTGCAGCAGGAGAAGGGTCCTCAAGTACCAGCAGGGCAGCGGGGAATGCTGGGAAATCGACATAGACGAGCGGTAAGATTTCCTTAAAGTGGAAGTTCATCACCACATCACTTTCCTTGACGTACTTGAAGAGTGTTGCCAAGTCTTGGCGCAGCTGTCCATATCTTCCGTGAGGTGGGTAGTGGAGGCGACTAGTTCGGCTATTCTTGCTGCAACAAAAGTTTTGGCTCATCCAGTCAGTGTTTCTGCTGGGGCACCCTCGTCGAATCCCCTTAATCCTGGAATGTGGGCTGGAAGGATTGAGTTTCGTCCCTCATCAATCTCATTTACAGCTGAGTCCTCAAAGGCTTCTTTCTTTCGGCACAAGGCAATAATTAAATTGGGGAAAATCAAGGGGCTGAATTTCCTTTTCACACAAGCATATACTCCGTCCACAATAATTTCCCCAACACCAATTGGCAAGCCGTTAAGGATGGAGTGCAAGAGCGGGAGATGGGTGGTGTTGAGGTTGAGGTGTGAGATGTGGGCATGACCCGATTTTTGATGTAGTGATTCCACAGCTTAGCCTCCGGCTTGAGGCGTGTGCGTTCGACCAATTTGTTGGAGGCGTCCAACGGCAAAGCAAAGGTCTTCGACAACTTCCTTGATGGTTTGTGGGTCGACGTTCTCACCAAAGGGAGTGTGTTGGTCGGCTACATTTTTCAGGCCATAAAATTTGTTAACTTTGGCCGCAGTAAATTTGATATGATCTCCCCTTACATGTACGCTCAATTGAGTGAGACTTGTGAGATGCGCATAAAACTCCTTGACTAGAGGGACGCGGATATTACTGGGATGCCGAACAAAGGGTTCCCACTCATGTTTGGCTATGACATCCATAACTTCCTTGGCATAAAGGCAGCATCTCTGAAAGCCGCACTTGATAGCTATGGCGACTTCTTGATTCACCATTTTTGGCAAAGGTAGCAAGCTACAAGAAAAGATGAGTAAGAAAGGGCGAAAATGGTGTCTGTTTACATTCAGGGATATGGGTGTCAAAACCAAAAGCACAACTTCCCATGTCAAATTTAAGAAATTTGCTTCCAAGGCAAAATCAACCACATCTACGAGTCCAACATCTCGTCTTGTACCTCGTTTGGGGCGATGAGCCCTGGGATTGAAAGCATCCTTTGTCGCTCTCTTTCACTCTGTACAGCAGACTCTTCTGCGTAGAGATCTTTATTGTCGTGTAAAAAGTACAGCCAAATGATCAGCTCGGTCATCAAAACAAACCACATACAGAGACGGAAATTTATTAATCTACATAGTTTAAACTCCATTTGTGGATGACAAAAATCTATGCAGTTGAAGCTAAGAAGGATCCTTTTTTCACCCTCTCTATCAAGCTTTTACCTGAGCTGAAAATTCTTTTGATTGAACAAGAAAGTCCCGCATGTGATTCTTAAACGTTGACAAATCATTCCTCGACTCAAATAGTCCGTTCACGAATTGAGTGACCTGAAATCCGCATAAATCTAATTTTATCAATTCGTCCTTAAAACAATAATTTGATTGGATGTGAACCTGTTGTATATTCCCTCAGATGCGGTTATATTAGGGAATGACGTACTAAGATGTTTTATCGTGTACTCGCGAACAAACATTCCATTATTTGGATATGGATATGGAACCGTAGCGGCATCCAACAAGGGCTCTGTCAATAAACCACTCTCAACCTGAAAATAACTCAATAAATTAGAGTAACTTGGATCCATAGTCAAAGCAATAAAGGCAAAGTAAGATACATAATCAGGTAGAACAGCTTCTGCAAAATCAAGACATGCAACTTGAAGCCAGGTTTTTTAAATGTGTATGTCAAGATAGCAAAAATTTCTTGCTCAGTTGTCAAAAAGTATATTCGGTAGAACTAGTTACAAAATTCAGAACCCTGCCAAGTTACCAAAACCAAAAACTCAGCACCTTCCTCATATATCAACAGTTATCAAATAAGGAAAATCGCAGCACTAGCAAACCTTTTTAGCATCTCCAATAGTAGATTTAAACTGGTTTCTGCAATATTCCTCTCTGTATGCCGAAATGCCCAAATGATTGAATCCATAACGAGCTTTAGTTGCTGATGAAGATGCATGCAAATCAAAAATTAGAAATAAACAACAATTGCCTTGAAACTCTTTCAAGCATCCAACAAAACAATAACAGAATTACATAATCCATTCTTGGCCTTAAAATTAAAGCTTAGAAAAGAAATTTAAAGAAATATTTCACGTTTTTAATTAAAGGATGACTATAATAGATATGCAAAAAGGAGAAACTCATCACCAACCTCACTTGACAATTGAATAAGTGCAGGGAAACAATGTGTGGCGATGGCACGAAGCAATGAAAAGAATTTGAGGCGATGTTCTGGGTAATCTTCAAAATTTTTGGTTATCATCTGCAAGTCACGGACACAAGAAATTATAGGCAAAGCAACTTAAGAATAAACTTACGTTATGTCAACTCTCCAACTTTTTGGCTTTTGCTATATTGGCGGCATGATGCTCGTTGATTTGAACGAGGCAATGGGAGGGTCATCTCCTTCTTGTTCTGGGGGTGGAGTGGAAACTCGTTCAGCTTGTGCCTCCTGGTTAGTCGAACTAGTGTCGGACTCATTTTCCTCGACAAGAGTGTTCTAAACTCGGCCAGCAGTGCACTTGATGAGGCTTCTAGTTGAGGAGGCCAGATTTGGAGTCCTAGCAGGTGAAAGGGTTGGGGTTTTGTCCAGCGTGTCATCATCGTCAATCTCGATGGTAACAGGATAATCAATGGGCTCGTCAGTTGGTGGAGGTTGTGGAGCTTTGGGGGCTTTAGCTGTTCGTTTTCTCTTTTCCAACTGCGGACTTGTTGTGGCATTAGTAGGCTGCTTTTGGGAAGCAGGCTGAGTCTTTGCAGGAGTTTTGCAAGTTGTCGTTGTTTTATGTGCAGTAGGAGAAGGGTCCTTATGTACCAGCGGGGCAGCGGGGAATGCTGGGAAATCGACATTGACGAGCGGTAAGATTTCCTTAAAGTGGAAGTTCATCACCACATCACTTTCCTTGACGTACTTGAAGAATGTTGCCAAGTCTTGGCGCAGCTGTCCATATCTTCCGTGAGGTGGGTAGTGAAGGCGACTAGTCCGACTATTCTTGCTGCAACAAAAGTTTTTGCTCCTTCAGTCAGTGTTTCTGCTAGGGCATCCTCGTCGAATCCCCTTAATCCTGGAATGTGAGCTGGAAGGATTGAGTTTCATCCTTCATCAATCTCATTTACAGCTGAGTCCTCGAAGGCTTCTTTCTTTCGGCACAAGGCGATAATTTGAAGTGGCATATTCACAGCAAGGAATCTTTATATCTCAATAGAAATACACCCTAAACTTGTTGATAGAAACTGGCAAATTAGGGTGCAGACCAGGGAAAACACCAATTGAAGCTAATTATAGGCTTGGAGATTAAACAGAGGATGCAACTGTGGACAGAAGTTCCTATTAGAGACTTGTGGGCATACTAATTTACTTAGCACACACTCGACCAGACATTGCCTATGCAGTCAGAGTGCTAAGCCAATTTATGCACAATCCTAAAGAATCACATCAAAGAGCAGTAACCCAAATTCTGCAGTATTTAAAAGTATTTAAAGGGCACACCAGGTAGAGGAATTTTATTCAAAAAAGGGGAAAAGTTGACTTTGGAAGCCTATACTGATGCAGATTATGCAGGGTCCTCAGTTGATCGAAGATCAACATCAGGATATTGCACATTTTTGGGAGAAAATTTAGTGACCTGAAGAAGCAAAAAGCAGAATGTTGTAGCTAGGTCCAATGCAGAAGCCGAGTTTAGAGCCGTGGCTCTTGCGATTGTGAATTATTGTGGCTGGAGATTATTTTGGAGGATTTAAAAGTTAGGTGGGAAGGACTAATGAAGCTGTACTATGATAATAAATCAGCAATCAATATTGCACATAATCCAGTTCAACATGATAGAACTAAACATGTTGAAGTGGATAGGCATTTCATCAAAGAAAAACTCGACAGTGGATTAATTTGTACTCCCTATGTATCCACTGGAGATCAAATTGCGGATATACTTACTAAAGGGCTACCTGGGAAGTTGTTTCAAAAGTTAACAAGCAAGCTGAAGATGGAAGATATCCATTCCCCAGCTTGAGGGGGAGTGTCAGGAAATATTCTTGTAAATTGGGGAGATTATGTGTAGATAGATGGAATCCCGTAGATTCTTGTTAGCTGTCACAATCCCTAACTTAAAGGGATTTTATCTTTCCTAGAATTAGTATCTTTCTTAACTTATGTGTTTCCTAAGTTGGGATATAAGTTGTATATGTAGGCATCGAATACATAGAAAGTGAGTTTTTCACTGAATTTTACTCTATTTTGACAAAAAGCTTGAATAGAAACATGTTTGAAGAACTTATTGGCAAGCTAGGTTTGATAAACATCTACACTCCAACTTGAGGGGGAGTGTTGGAATTCCTAAGATTAAGGACAGAAAACTTACCTTATTCCTAGGAGTTAACTTACCTTATTCCTAGGAGTTACCTTGTAAAGTAGGATCTGATCGTAGTTACTGATTCTTAGGAAGTTACTGATTTTTAGAGATTGTTTCCATACTTGTACTAATTCCTCTCTTTAAAAGTTGTAAACTAATTAGCAGAAATCAACAACCTTCCTACAAAGTTTGATCAATTTGTAATATGGATCAACCATCTTCCACCTTATGATAAAAAGGAGCTTTGGTGATTCATAGGCAGCTTACCTTGCAGAATGAAGTGAAGAACAATGCCAAATTCTGAATGAATACCTGGAGTAATAACATTAAAAAAGATTTTACTAGACAAATTTGAAGCATATCAAAATGTACAGCAAACAGGAACCACCTAACAGAAAATATACTTGTTCCTCATTGCTTCCATGTGCATAAGCCTCGGGCATGTTTGTGGTCGGTGGCAAAATAGCCTAAAAACATACCGAAAAAATACCCACAAGTATTAAGCACAGAAAAAAAAGAAAAAAAAAGGAAAAAAAAAACACAATTAAGAAAAGTAGCATCAATCTATATAACAACCCAACAAATAAAAAATTGTAAGCCAAAAAGAAAATGTATGAATCTGGAAAACCAAGCTCTAAGTGCAAATTTCAATGAACTTATAAAGCACATGCTGACGCACCTGCAGCTGGACCATGAATATATTGTACATCTTAACATACTGCACATTATAATAGTCCCCAAAATTGAAGGCTGCAACCTGCAATCAACCGTAAGTATAAAATAAAGCTCCACCTCCTCGGAGTGACAACAATAAAATTCATTTTTTAAGAAAACCTTATTTTGAAAATAAATAAATACCTCTGTTAGACATTGGAGGGTGAGATTCCGATATAATGGCACAGGAAATAATTTTAGGAGTGTTTCCAGCTGTAAGACACGTAAATACAGCATCAGAAGTCAAACAAATGATAACAATAATAGATAAGAAACATCATAAAAATGTTACATGCATAACATATTGACAGCCAAGTCATTTGAAAGATCAAGAATTATTTACCAATGCTGATTCAAAAATATATCCCAGAGGAATCCATGAAAGAAACGCATGCAAAGTGGATAGTGTAGCCCGTATAAGCTCTGTTCTCGGAGAAGCTGATAGTACGTATAAGCATAACTCATGAATGAGTTGAAACTCACTACAGAAAACTGTGAGAAAGGGGCCATGGTGGCCGGAGATGCAATTAATGATGGTGGTTTGTGTGTGTGATCGGTGGTTAAGAATTTGTTGTTTGAAGAAGATGGAAAGGATATTTTCCAGAGAGAACAATGTGTTTCTCTGTATTTTCTTATTATTCTTAATTATTAAATGTATACAGAGTAAGCCTTTAAATAGACTGATATAGAGTTCTAATATAACTAAAACTATACTTTTATCTCTAATTTAAATAATATTTATCCCTAATTTAAATAAGACTTCTAGTAAATCTAAACTACTGACTTGGGAATAAACTCTATTTATAGATTAAATAAAACTCTACCACTTCTCGGATAACTTAAATTCTCCCTCAAACTCTAACACTTGTCGGATAACTTACACTCCAACTCAAGCTGGTAAGCAAACGTAGTAGAGCACCAGCTTGGATCTTGGATGTGATGCCCACTCATATTTCTTCTGTTGTTTATTAGAGAAAAGAAAATCTCCCTTTTTCGGGAGCCATTGAGTTGAACAACTAGGATATAATCATGTTGTTCTTTGCACGATCATTGTTGAAAATCTGCAGCTGATGTTGCTGGTTTCGGCATCCTTCTTGAGATGACTACCAACTTTGTTGTAGTTGTTGGTTTTGCACCTTCCTTAGATGTCTTCCAGCTTTTCTCTGTCAGCGATGATCTTTTTCTGGTTTTTGCATCTTCTGAGATGTCTTCCAGCTTTTTCTGCCATTCACGGACTAAGTAGCTTCTTCCATTCAATAACGATCACAGGAATCTACACTCTCCCTCAAGCTGGTAGTTACACGTACTAGAGTCCCAGCTTGGATTTTTGATGTAAAATCCCTTGAAAAATAATATAGTTTTTCTTGAAAGGCTAAACTAAAACCTTTTCTCCTATCTTTTTAGGATGGATGGCTAAGATAGAACCAAATAGTTTTTTTTAGGCTAAACTATAACATTTTCGACAAAACAACAAAAATAAACGAGCAGAAATTTCACCAGAGAAGTAAGATTCCAACGAAGGAGAAGCCAAGGAACGAGCGTGGCCTAATGATAGCAGCGGAAAAAAATGTGCATATAAAAAGAAGAGAAAAAAAATCAGATCAGAGATGGCAGCAGTGGTGACGACATCAAGATCGTTGTTGGCTCATGATACCATGTGAGAAAGGGGCCATGGTGGCCGGAGATGCAGATAATGATGGTGGTTTGTGTGTGTGATCGGTGGTTAAGGATTTGTTGTTTGAAGAAGATGGAAAGGATATTTTCCAGAGAGAACAATGTGTTTCTCTGTATTTTCTTATTATTTTTAATTATTAAATGTATACAGAGTAAGCCTTTAAATAGACTGATATAGAGTTCTAATATAACTAAAACTATACTTTTATCTCTAATTTAAATAATATTTATCCCTAATTTAAATAAGACTTCTAGTAAATCTAAACTACTGACTTGGGAATAAAATCTAATTATAGATTAAATAAAACTCTACCACTTCTCGGATAACTTACATTCTCCCTCAAACTCTAACACTTCTCGGATAACTTACACTCCACCTCAAGCTGGTAAGCAAACGTAGTAGAGCACCAGCTTGGATCTTGGATGTGATGCCCACTCATATTTCTTCTGTTGTTTATTAGAGAAAAGAAAATCTCCCTTTTTCGGGAGCCATTGAGTTGAACAACTAGGATATAATCATGTTGTTCTTTGCACGATCATTGTTGAAAATCCGCAGCTGATGTTGCTGGTTTCGGCATCCTTCTTGAGATGACTACCAACTTTGTTGTAGTTGTTGGTTCTGCACCTTCCTTAGATGTCTTCCAGCTTTTCTCTGTCAGCGATGATCTTTTTTTGGTTTTTGCATCTTCTGAGATGTCTTCCAGCTTTTTCTGCCATTCACGGACTAAGTAGCTGCTTCCATTCAATAACGATCACAGGAATCTACACTCTCCCTCAAGCTGGTAGTTACACGTACTAGAGTCCCAGCTTGGATTTTTGATGTAAAATCCCTTGAAAAATAATATAGTTTTTCTTGAAAGGCTAAACTAAAACCTTTTCTCCTATCTTTTTAGGATGGATGGCTAAGATAGAACCAAATAGTTTTTTTTAAGGCTAAACTATAACCTTTTCGACAAAACAACAAAAATAAACGAGCAGAAATTTCACCAGAGAAGTAAGATTCCAACGAAGGAGAAGCCAAGGAACGAGCGTGGCCTAATGATAGCAGCGGAAAAAAAATGTGCATATAAAAAGAAGAGAAAAAATTCAGATCAGAGATGGCAGCAGTGGTGACGACATCAAGATCGTTGTTGGCTCATGATACCATGTGAGAAAGGGGCCATGGTGGCCGGAGATGCAATTAATGATGGTGGTTTGTGTGTGTGATCGGTGGTTAAGGATTTGTTGTTTGAAGAAGATGGAGAGGATATTTTCCAGAGAGAACAATGTGTTTCTCTGTATTTTCTTATTATTCTTAATTATTAAATGTATACAGAGTAAGCCTTTAAATAGACTGATATATAGTTCTAATATAACTAAAACTATACTTTTATCTCTAATTTAAATAATATTTATCCCTAATTTAAATAAGACTTCTAGTAAATCTAAACTACTGACTTGGGAATAAACTCTAATTATAGATTAAATAAAACTCTACCACTTCTCGGATAACTTACATTCTCCTTCAAACTCTAACACTTCTCGGATAACTTACACTCCACCTCAAACTCTTACCAGCTTGGATCTTGGATGTGATGCCCACTCATATTTCTTCTGTTGTTTATTAGAGAAAAGAAAATCTCCCTTTCCGGGAGCCATTGAGTTGAACAACTAGGATATAATCATGTTGTTCTTTGCACGATCATTGTTGAAAATCCGCAGTTGATGTTGCTGGTTTCGGCATCCTTCTTGAGATGACTACCAACTTTGTTGTAGTTGTTGGTTTTGCACCTTCCTTAGATGTCTTCCAGCTTTTCTCTGTCAGCGATGATCTTTTTCTGGTTTTTGCATCTTCTGAGATGTCTTCCAGCTTTTTCTGCCATTCACGGACTAAGTAGCTGCTTCCATTCAATAACGATCACAGGAATCTACACTCTCCCTCAAGCTGGTAGTTACACGTACTAGAGTCCCAGCTTGGATTTTTGATGTAAAATCCCTTGAAAAATAATATAGTTTTTCTTGAAAGGCTAAACTAAAACCTTTTCTCCTATCTTTTTAGGATGGATGGCTAAGATAGAACCAAATAGTTTTTTTTAAGGCTAAACTATAACCTTTTCGACAAAACAACAAAAATAAACGAGCAGAAATTTCACCAGAGAAGTAAGATTCCAACGAAGGAGAAGCCAAGGAACGAGCGTGGCCTAATGATAGCAGCGGAAAAAAATGTGCATATAAAAAGAAGAGAAAAAAAATCAGATCAGAGATGGCAGCAGTGGTGACGACATCAAGATCGTTGTTGGCTCATGATACCATGTGAGAAAGGGGCCATGGTGGCCGGAGATGCAGATAATGATGGTGGTTTGTGTGTGTGATCGGTGGTTAAGGATTTGTTGTTTGAAGAAGATGGAAAGGATATTTTCCAGAGAGAACAATGTGTTTCTCTGTATTTTCTTATTATTCTTAATTATTAAATGTATACAGAGTAAGCCTTTAAATAGACTGATATAGAGTTCTAATATAACTAAAACTATACTATTATCTCTAATTTAAATAATATGTATCCCTAATTTAAATAAGACTTCTAGTAAATCTAAACTACTGACTTGGGAATAAACTCTAATTATAGATTAAATAAAACTCTACCACTTCTCGGATAACTTACATTCTCCCTCAAACTCTAACACTTCTCGGATAACTTACACTCCACCTCAAGCTGGTAAGCAAACGTAGTAGAGCACCAGCTTGGATCTTGGATGTGATGCCCACTCATATTTCTTCTGTTGTTTATTAGAGAAAAGAAAATCTTCCTTTTCCGGGAGCCATTGAGTTGAACAACTAGGATATAATCATGTTGTTCTTTGCACGATCATTGTTGAAAATCTGCAGCTGATGTTGCTGGTTTCGGCATCCTTCTTGAGATGACTACCAACTTTGTTGTAGTTGTTGGTTCTGCACCTTCCTTAGATGTCTTCCAGCTTTTCTCTGTCAGCGATGATCTTTTTCTGGTTTTTGCATCTTCTGAGATGTCTTCCAGCTTTTTCTGCCATTCACGGACTAAGTAGCTGCTTCCATTCAATAACGATCACAGGAATCTACACTCTCCCTCAAGCTGGTAGTTACACGTACTAGAGTCCCAGCTTGGATTTTTGATGTAAAATCCCTTAAAAAATAATATAGATTTTCTTGAAAGGCTAAACTAAAACCTTTTCTCCTATCTTTTTAGAATGGATGGCTAAGATAGAACCAAATAGTTTTTTTTAAGGCTAAACTATAACCTTTTCGACAAAACAACAAAAATAAACGAGCAGAAATTTCACCAGAGAAGTAAGATTCCAACGAAGGAGAAGCCAAGGAACGAGCGTGGCCTAATGATAGCAGCGAAAAAAAATGTGCATATAAAAACAAGAGAAAAAAAATCAGATCAGAGATGGCAGCAGTGGTGACGACATCAAGATCGTTGTTGGCTCATGATACCATGTGAGAAAGGGGCCATGGTGGCCGGAGATGCAATTAATGATAGTGGTTTGTGTGTGTGATCGGTGGTTAAGGATTTGTTGTTTGAAGAAGATGGAAAGGATATTTTCCAGAGAGAACAATGTGTTTCTCTGTATTTTCTTATTATTCTTAATTATTAAATGTATACAGAGTAAGCCTTTAAATAGACTGATATAGAGTTCTAATATAACTAAAATTATACTTTTATCTCTAATTTAAATAATATTTATCCCTAATTTAAATAATACTTCTAGTAAATCTAAACTATTGACTTGGGAATAAACTCTAATTATAGATTAAATAAAACTCTACCATTTCTCAGATAACTTACATTCTCTTTCAAACTCTAACACTTCTCGGATAACTTACACTCCACCTCAAGCTGGTAAGCAAACGTAGTAGAGCACCAGCTTGGATCTTGGATGTGATGCCCACTCATATTTCTTCTGTTGTTTATTAGAGAAAAGAAAATCTCCCTTTTCCGGGAGCCATTGAGTTGAACAACTAGGATATAATCATGTTGTTCTTTGCACGATCATTGTTGAAAATCTGCAGCTGATGTTGCTGGTTTCGGCATCATTCTTGAGATAACTACCAACTTTGTTGTAGTTGTTGGTTCTGCACCTTCCTTAGATGTCTTCCAGCTTTTCTCTGTCAGCGATGATCTTTTTCTGGTTTTTGCATCTTCTGAGATGTCTTCCAGCTTTTTCTGCCATTCACGGACTAAGTAGCTGCTTCCATTCAATAACGATCACAGGAATCTACACTCTCCCTCAAGCTGGTAGTTACACGTACTAGAGTCCCAGCTTGGATTTTTGATGTAAAATCCCTTGAAAAATAATATAGATTTTCTTGAAAGGCTAAACTAAAACCTTTTCTCCTATCTTTTTAGAATGGATGGCTAAGATAGAACCAAATAGTTTTTTTAAGGCTAAACTATAACCTTTTCGACAAAACAACAAAAATAAACGAGCAGAAATTTCACCAGAGAAGTAAGATTCCAACGAAGGAGAAGCCAAGGAACGAGCGTGGCCTAATGATAGCAGCGTAAAAAAATATGCATATAAAAATAAGAGAAAAAAATCAGATCAGAGATGGCAGCAGTGGCGACGACTTCAAGATCGTTGTTGGCTCATGATACCATGTGAGAAAGGGGCCATGGTGGCCGGAGATGCAATTAATGATGGTGGTTTGTGTGTGTGATCGGTGGTTAAGGATTTGTTGTTTGAAGAAGATGGAAAGGATATTTTCCAGAGAGAACAATGTGTTTCTCTGTATTTTCTTATTATTCTTAATTATTAAATGTATACAAAGTAAGCCTTTAAATAGACTGATATAGAGTTCTAATATAACTAAAACTATACTTTTATCTCTAATTTAAATAATATTTATCCCTAATTTAAATAAGACTTCTAGTAAATCTAAACTATTGACTTGGGAATAAACTCTAATTATAGATTAAATAAAACTCTACCACTTCTCGGATAACTTACATTCTCCCTCAAACTCTAACACTTATCGGATAACTTACACTCCACCTCAAGATGGTAAGCAAACGTAGTAGAGCACCAGCTTGGATCTTGGATGTGATGCCCACTCATATTTCTTCTGTTGTTTATTAGAGAAAAGAAAATCTCCCTTTCCGGGAGCCATTGAGTTGAACAACTAGGATATAATCATGTTGTTCTTTGCACGATCATTGTTTAAAATTTGCAGCTGATGTTGCTGGTTTCGGCATCCTTCTTGAGATGACTACCAACTTTTTTGTAGTTGTTGGTTCTGCACCTTCCTTAGATGTCTTCCAGCTTTTCTCTGTCAGCGATGATCTTTTTCTGGTTTTTGCATCTTCTGAGATGTCTTCCAGCTTTTTCTGCCATTCACGGACTAAGTAGCTGCTTCCATTCAATAACGATCACAGGAATCTACACTCTCCCTCAAGCTGGTAGTTACACGTACTAGAGTCCCAGCTTGGATTTTTGATGTAAAATCCCTTGAAAAATAATATAGTTTTTCTTGAAAGGCTAAACTAAAACCTTTTCTCCTATCTTTTTAGGATGGATGGCTAAGATAGAACTAAATAGTTTTTTTTAAGGCTAAACTATAACCTTTTCGACAAAACAACAAAAATAAACGAGCAAAAATTTCACCAGAGAAGTAAGATTCCAACGAAGGAGAAGCCAAGGAACGAGCGTGGCCTAATGATAGCAGCGGAAAAAAATGTGCATATAAAAAGAAGAGAAAAAAAATCAGATCAGAGATGGCAGCAGTGGTGACGACATCAAGATCGTTGTTGGCTCATGATACCATGTGAGAAAGGGGCCATGGTGGCCGGAGATGCAATTAATGATGGTGGTTTGTGTGTGTGATCGGTGGTTAAGGATTTGTTGTTTGAAGAAGATGGAAAGGATATTTTCCAAAGAGAACAATGTGTTTCTCTGTATTTTCTTATTATTCTTAATTATTAAATGTATACAGAGTAAGCCTTTAAATAGATTGATATAGAGTTCTAATATAACTAAAACTATACTTTTATCTCTAATTTAAATAATATTTATCCCTAATTTAAATAAGACTTCTAGTAAATCTAAACTACTGACTTGGGAATAAACTCTAATTATAGATTAAATAAAACTCTACCACTTCTCGGATAACTTACATTCTCCCTCAAACTCTAACACTTCTCGGATAACTTACAAAAACAAATACATCATTCAGCAAGATGAATTACACAAAAAAAATATAGAACATGCTTGGAAGAATAAAATTACCACTGCAAGACCTTACATCACTTGATACAGAGCAGCAAGGTGAATACAAGAACTAATAATAGAATGTTAAGGATTGATCTTCATCTCACTTCTTTTTTTTCCCTCTTTTTTTAACCAACAATAAATGGAATTCATTATATTACAGTTCATTTAACAGTTCTTTACATGTAGATTAATATAATTATCAGGGCATCCATAGCTTAGAGGGGGAGTCAAACTAGATATTTGAGGAGCCCGGGGTCATTTTAGAACTGTTCCTTTTCAGACCAGTTTTTCAATTACAGTTCAAACTAATTTCAGATCATGTCACCAATCTACTGCCCAGGCCACGGGTTCATTATGCCAAAACATGCCACATCCACAAATCATAGGTGCTACATGATATCAGAAATCTATTTCAGAAAACACTGATTTACATAAGACCATTCAATCCAAATAAAGAAATTTTAAACAACAGGAACGAATAACTTACAGAGATCTAACTGATGATGATCCAATAATAGCACAGAATGAGTGAATGAAAGCATTTATCAAATGGAAACTAAACCATAAAAGGAAATCTCAAAATTGGCATCCACAAAAGTACGACCCTGATACCTCAGAATAAGAACGATAGTTTCACCTGTTCAGAGATTGCTTTAGCTCTTTGATTTTTTGTTGAGTCATTTCACCTCTTGAAAAATCAAAAACTTCTTTGCTTAGAAGCTACCCACACAAAAGCTCATGTTATGATCACAGATTATGCGACCAGTAGTCCAGTACTACTAAGAAAGAATACTAATATAAAACTTACTTTCAATATTGCCATGCAATTTTCGCATATTGTTTCACTAGTTTTTGCAGCTGCAACAAGATCAGGAATAAAGCTTTGCCATCTAGCAGGCCAATCATGCTTTAAGAACTGCACATCCAGCAAGCATATAATGTTTTAGACAACAATTACCATACGAATGAAACTATTTTTATCATCAATTACCCCTCATTTTAGACTACATAAGTAATACTTTATACTTGTGAAACCTTCGAATGAGAAATTCATGGAAACTCACCGGTAGGGTAACCATCAATAATGTCAAAATAATACCAATCAATCCAGGTCCAATGATCCCCATTGCTATGGTTGTCCTTGAAAGATAAAACCTTGAATGCACAGCTCTTAAAGCCCTTATACAATCTTCACGCTTAAGAACTACTGTGATATTGTACTCAGAACAACCTTGAGCTATAGCACGAATGTTAATATTAGCCTGTATCATGATATGAGGTGGAAAAAAATAGTAAGTTCTAATGTGAATATTATATAAACATATAAAAAAGCAAAGTATTTGTCTGAAAAGGTCTATATGGAACTTTCTACCTTTGCCAGAGCATTGAAAAGAGTTGCACTGACTCCAGGAGTGCTAGCCATTTTCTGGCCAACTGCTGCTAATATGCTACAGTTAGGAATGACTGCAACCTGAGAAGGAAACTTATTTGAGAAAATAAAGTAGACAAATAGGACCATACTAATGTAGCACAAAGGTAACTGAATCCAAAATAAACAACACTCGACCCTTTTCCACACACACACACATATATATATATACCAAGAACAGATTTTGAGTTGAAACAGTAAGCAGAATTTAACCCATGAGGACAATGTAGATACACAGGTTAGCATGTCTAATCAAGCATGATACTGCAACCAACACACTAGATAATGCCCAGAACAGCAAACACGAAGATAATTTATATTAGAAATATTAGCAAGATGTCAAATACACTGTTTGTTATGCATGTTTTGAATTCAACTTACAAAGCGAGTTTTGAACTAGTACAATTTTTAGTTTCCATGACTCAAATTATAAGGCCAGAGCCCCTGGACATAGATAAATGCCAAAAGCCAAATCACATCAATAATCCAAGACCTATATGTAGGTTGTTAACGTGTAAATAGAAGAGTTTTAGTTACTCTGTATTTGTATTAAGTCAATAGTTTAAATTTAGTCTAACTCTTATCCTACTTGTAACACCCTAAAAATTACGCCCAAATTGTAAACCCTAGATTCGAAAATCCCTAATTTTGAAATCCCTAAATTCAAAACCCTTTTTATTTTTGAATTTTAATTCAAAAAAACCTAATTTTAATTCTTATGGCCAAATTGAGAATTTTGGGAGTTAAATGATCTTTAATCATAATTTTACGACTTTATTAAACAAATAAGAAGTTTGGGGACTTGTTGGGTGATTAACCCATTATTTTAAAAGTATTTTGAATTTAAATTGAATTGCACTTATAAAAGCCGAATCATCTTTTTATTTATTTAAATGTTATATATATGTATATATATTTTTAGTACTTTAATTTTAAATTGAATTCTAATCTCCTCCTCCAATTGTCTTCTTTTAATTATTTTATTTACTTTTATTATTTTCCATTATATATTACTTTCATTATTTTACTTAAATTAGGTTTGCTCTCCCTATAAATATACACACACATAGCTCAAATAAGATCATCCCAAGAACTCTACTTTTTTTATATAGTTTCATGCCGCCAAAATCCCTTATTGATTTGCTAAATTCCTATGTGATAATCTCCACCGCTCTATACCCCTTCTTGTTCGTTAATCCTTTCAACCCCAAGTTTAGTCCAGTACCGATACAGTTGGATCCAATACTTCTGATCAGGGAAAATCACATCATTCTATAGGTTGAGTATAGCTTGGCTAAGGTGTGTTTTCTTCTGGTGCTATAATTAAATTATATGTTATTTTTCTATGTGTTGGTGTTTTACCTCTTGTGTGATTATTTATATGTATTATGAATTTTGTGGTTGACATCACATGCATAAGTTTTCAGAATATGTTTTTACTATGATTTACAAACCGTGATTTATGGATTACGATTTATGAACTATGATTTATGGACTTATGGACTATGATTTATGAAGTATGATTACGGAATATCGGTTTATGAAACTTTGTTTATGAAATTTAATTTTTAATCATCATATCATTGTTTGAGCATGGGTTGGGATCTGATCGGGGAAGTTCAGTGGTTTCACCCTTCGGGCTGAATTCCACTTCGGATTGGCGGTTGTAGTGAGGAGTTCTGGGGAACTTTCCTCTTGGCGGTTGTAGTTGGGTGCATTGCATTGCGCTTGTGATTTATGTGTTATGCTTTAAAGAATTTTAAGAAAATATTACTATATTTTACGACTATGATTTTCTTGCACTTTAGAGACACACTAAGCTCTTTAGCTTACTCCCCCAAAGTTTCGTCTTACCGATATCTTTGGGCTTTAGGCGACGTGGTACTTGGAGGATCTCAGATTTTATCCGGTTATTTTATTTTTCAACACGAAACTATTTTAGTTTAATCATATTTCTATTTATTATTTTGGGATATGGATGTAATTTTTGACCATTTATGTTTTGGGATAGTTTTGGCATTCATCCACTATTATTTTAATTTAGAGATTTTATGTAATCATTCGAATATCTGTTATGATATTTATATTTTTATTTATTATTAAATTTAGGTTATTTTATTTTAAATTAAAGTATAATTTTCAAAATTAGTTTTCTTGAGGGAAAAGTTTTCAAACGTAACTTCCTAAATTCGGTCTTTTCTCTTAGGCTGAATTTAGGGGGTTACACTACTTATAGATAGAGATAACTTAGAATAGTCCTAATTAGACTAAACTACTTGTATAGTCTTTTAAAAAGACTTTTTCTGTACAGTGAATTAATGAATTAAAATTACAAAGATAAATCTGATATTTTCTCTGTTCAAAACCTCTATTCTTCACTATACAGCCTTTCAAAAAATTGAAAAACCTATATATGATGGTTTGCACAGCAGTACAAGTTTTAGGAAAACTTTAAGCTGGTTTTGAAATGATTGTAACGTGCTTGTGACAGAGACAGGTACTAAAAAATAGGAAAGAAGTTAACACAGAAGTTTATGTTTTCCATATTTGTGAGAATGAGACTTGACCAATTTTTACTTGTTTCTTTCAATAATTAAGTATTTCAGCAAGAAGAGAATGCAGACTTGTATGAGACAAATTTCAAGCTTAAAAAAATGTACCTATATGCATTGTTAATCTCTTAACTATCTAATCTCTATTGATGCAAGAAATGGAGGGCCCGGAAGATAGAAACACAGGATTTTCTGGAAACATTAAAATAGTAACCAGCCATTTGCAATCTATTCCATTCTGCACCAAAATTCATTTCATAATTCATCAGATAAATAATATCCCCAAAAGTTATAATTAACCAAAAAAAATCGAAACACATACCTTTCTAACAACATAAGATAACATTTGAGCAGACCATAACTCCCCATGTCCAACAACAAAATCTGAGAAAGATTCCGTGACATGCCCAGCTGAAAAGGATGAAAAGATAAGCATGTAAGTTTACATGACAAGAAATACAGCTTTAGAAGAAGTATAAGTCATACTATAAAAGGAAAAACAGAATAAAAATTAACAAGATTCTTAAGAGGTCAAACTATGGTAATGGAAAACTTCAATAAAAGTGACAAGAATTAGATTCTAGAACTCAAGACCTGAAAATGAACTTAACACAATTATTTGACTAACTAAGATAAGGAATTTGGCCAGTGAAAGGGAAAACAACTTGATAAGTGCATCACAACAATTAGAGGACATATATGTTTCTTTTCATCTTCCTCTCCTGGAAACAGTGACGCTGATAAGATTTATTTGAGCTGAGCAGTCAACAAAATGTCAAATCTTAGTGTCTGAATTAAATACAGTTGAAACAATAAATGCAAAAGGAAAAGCCATAACTGAAACTCTTTGTGGCAAAATCTTAGTGTCTGTTGTAGTATGTGCACAACTTGAAGCCACATGTCTGGATTATTTTGCAGATGCCGTAAGATCTGATATGCTTGTGCTCTCTATTATGTTATGTTATGCACAATTAGGGGGGGGGGGGGGGGGGGGGTGATGTCAAACAAATAATGGTAAAACCAAGCCAAAACATAACTGTAGGCCAATGAAACATGTCATGTATAAAAATACAAAGAGAAACATTAAAATTCTGGAAATCTGATAGATGTAGTAACCATCTCATAAATCAATCATTTTTAACAAAAGTGCAGCCAAAATTATGATAATGCTCGACCAACAAGATGTAACTAGAAGTATTAATGAAATGTAAATGAGATGCTAGACTTAGGATTTTCTTTTAGGCTAGGCTAAGAGCTCCTTTTTTGTCTTTTGAGAGGGTAAAGAATAGGTTCAAGTTGTTAATCTGTAAGGAAACATTAATATTCAAAGGTCTTTTGCTCCTAAAAACAGGGGTATCACATTAACAGCCTTAATTCAAAAGTACATTTAACTACTGAGTTTTAACTTCAGAAAGATTGTCAAAGACATAAACATTAATATTCATTTTCCCATGTCCCCCCACCCTACCTTACTTTCTTGGAAACCAAACAGAAACATATCTCCACTTCGAAGGAAATGCCCAGTTAAATTAAACCTTCTCAAACCAAAATCTCCCACACCCTACATTTCTTGGAAACCAAACAGAAAACCACTTTCAACTAAAACACATCCACCCGCTCATTCCCACTCAAAAAGTCAAGTGATGGAAACAGAACAAAGTAGATAGAGAGAAAATATTCTTTTTCAAACGAAAAGAAAAGACCGAACCTCTTCTTTAGATCCGGTGCCATAAAAGGACCCGACGGTGGCGTCAAGTAACGGGACATCAATCGGCTGACTCAAATCCTTAAGCCTCTCAGCCGCCATATTTGTTGAGAAACAAAAAAGTAACTCCCCTATCTCACAGCCCCAAAACTACAATCTATTCCACTATAAATGTTACTCCACAAAAACCCTAGAAACTGCACGGACCAAGCAAGAGGGAAGGGATAGAAACGAAGGTCAAAAAATGGAGGATCTTCAGAAAGAAAAGCGAAGGGAGGGAGGTGCATTGGCTTTCAAAGAATGAAGTAACTTCAGAAAAAGAAATGATTTATATAGAATAATTTTAAAGAGTGATTCTTCTTCTCCTTTGTTTCTTAAAGAACGGCTTAAAGTTGAAGCAGAAAGAGCGAGGGAGTGCAGCAAACTGAGGACCGTTGAAGAGACTTCGAAAACGTTTTCGATTTTTGTTTTATATCTTCGCTTTTTGGTAATTCAGAAATTATAATTATACATATTATAGTCGAACACTGAAATATAGTACTGGATTTTGTAACATCAACATGTGACGTTGGTAAAAATAATAGTTTATAATTAAAATATATAATTTTATATTTTCAAAAAAATATGTAATTTTATTGAATAAAAAATAAATACACTTAAACTAAAGGAAATGTTTATAAAAACCAAAGCATATCCTAATGGGAGTGTCTAAAAAATGACAAGTTAGTATACGGCTAACAAACGGCAGGATGTTAGAGTCGTTAGATGGAAAAAAATTAATTTTGACCGTTAGATTTAGATTCTCATTAAAAAAGCACACGGAAAGGGGAAGAGATTGTTGTCAGTAAGTTTCGGAACTTAGTAAATAGTATCGCAACTTTATAAGGATACAATTCGTATTGCAACGTCAAATGTTAAAATAACACATAAGTTTCGGAACTATGAGATATATACCGAAACCGGTAGATAAAAGTTTAAACTTAAATTGTTAGTTAAGTTTGTGACAATTAACATTGGCAGAAGATGTCTCGAAATTTGATATTGAGTATTGAAACGCTCATCTGTGAAAGTAACATTTTAGGGATAATGTGTAACAGTATACGTTTTTCTCTTGATATCGGAACTTGTGTACATGTTCTGGAACCTGTAGTAAATGTGTAAACTAGAAATGTTTAAAGTGCATTTAACAATACATTTTTGTATAGTATGTTTTGAAACTTGAGTATAAGTACCGAAACATGGTGTATAGTATGTTCGATAGATAAAATTAGACGTAGAAACTGTAAAAATGAAGGAAGTAGATAACTTATTAGGTCCAATCACCAAGTATCGAAATTCATCAACGAGTTTCGCAAATTAAAGCGGAAGATTATAATATTTTCGGTTTAATGATTCATATTTTCAATTTTTTGTAGGTCTCACAACGTACGTCGTCGTTTCGCTACTCGTAGCGATTAAAACCCTCTGGCTCCCTAGAATGAGAATCAAACCTTCATTTGTTTAATAACATTTTAGGGTTAAAACTCATTTCCCCACTGAAAATTTGAAGAATCCTCTAAATTTGGGAAAAATGTTTCGGTCAGTGTAAAGGATCGAAACCTCAATTTAGGTATGCAACTGAACTTGTGCAATCGTCTCCATTGCAAATGTAACAAGAAAAACCCTAATTTTATTTGTTTATTTGCGAAATACTTAAAATCTAGGGTTTGTGTTTCAAATTTTTGGTATAGAATTACATTTCTTGTTGGAGGAAATCTGTTGAAACGGAATATTTTGGCATGTTTTGTTTTTTGAAATGTTACCTTTTCCATCTCTTTGAACCTAAAAAGGTTAGATTTGTTTGTAACGAGGATGAGTTTATTTATGAGTGAGTTGGTTTGTTTCTACACTGATTCATGTGAAGATTTAAATCTTAGGATGACAACTACAAATTTGAATCTCGTTTTTGAAAATGTTGTAGATGAAGTTGCTAAAGAAGTTGCTGATAAAGATGCGGTTGCTAAAGAAGTTGTTGTCGCTGAGGAAGTTGTCGATAAAGATGATAATGATGAAGTTGCTAAAGAAGTTATTGTCGCTGAGGAAGTTGTTGATAAATATGGTAATGATGAAGTTGCTAAAGAAATTGTTGATAAAGATGGTAATGATAAAGTTGGTAATGAAATTGTTGATAATAAAGTTGTTGCTAAGGAAGCTAGGTCTTTGGCCATATGTGCTAGTGTACGCATAAAAAATTGTTCTCCCTTCATTAAGTTTTAGTAAGTTGATATTTACATATTCTTATTACATCTCAGAATGATTGAATGTATACCTTTGTTTTTTTCATGTTTTACAGTCAAGGTGAATGTATAAGAATGAAGCAAATAGAGGAAAAAGTAACTACTGAGGTAGGTTTCAATGGTTTACGATCTATAAAATGTTAAATTCATTTGAATTTGGCATTCGTAGGTTAGGAAAGAGTTAGACAAGAAATGGGAGAAAATGTCGAAAGAATACAAACAACTTTACGTTGATAAAACTCAAAAGGAGAAGGCGGCAAACAAAGACTACAAATCAAGATAGTTGAAGAAGGTAATAGCAGTGTAAAGACATTCTTTGTTTGATAGAGTATAATAGTTTATATTGAGATTGACGTAGGAAGTTGTTATCTTATCCCCTGTAGACATCTTTTGACACAATGTGTAGTCAAAAGCAATTGTACGATTTTATAAAGGAAATGAAGACAATGGGGATTGATCATGTTCTTGATGAAATTGGTTTTGAGCCGTTAGTTTTTTTTATAAAATCGTGCATTCTATGTCGAGACCTATGTGGGGAAATGATGGAAAGTTTTGATGTTGGAAAGAGTGTTATTGAGTTTGAAGGACACAATATTACTATATAAGTTGAAGATGTACAGGCTATATTGGACATGAAGAATGAGGGTGTTGATGTTCATGAAGTGCTGTTGAGGGAGAATTGTAGAGAACTCGGTGCAAAGTATAACCTCAGCGCAATTTTAACTTTTGCTCAAATTAAGCGAGATGTAGTGTCTGGTTCTTTTGAAGGGGATGCTTTGAAAGCAAGAGTGTTGATGTACATTTTTGGAGTTTTTATGTGTCCTACTGCTGAGATACGTCCATGTGAAGATTTTTTGAAGTTGTTGTGCAACGATTGCTTACAGAGAAAAGTGAATTGGGTCAAGTATGTTTACTATACGCTTATTGAGGCAATAAGATGTTTACGGAAGTCGGGAAGGCACGTTTACCTAAAAAGGTGTATTGGAATCTTAGAGGTAAAGTTAAATTAGCATTAGTTATGAGAAATCAATGGAACTGAGTTTTGTCATATTAATGTTGTGTTGTGAATGATATGAAGTTCAAGTTTGGATGTATGATTATTGGTCTGGATTTGATAGCATAGCTAGTGCAACTTCTAATGGTGGTGAGGCTCGCATTCTGCACCGAGTGCAGTCAGTGTCACGTCTGTTTATGCCCGCTTGAAGAGCGAGTGAGCTTTGAATAGACCAAAGGTATCTGCTGGATTATTATTCATCTAGTATGTCAATTGCAATCATGGTTAATTAATTATATATTTTCACTCTAAAGATTATTGCCTGGAAGTAGCTATTACTTGAAATTGTTGAAGAACATAAAGTCAAGGAATCTGCGGAAATCATGGAAGCAACCAAAGGAAGGACAGCTTCGAAGAGGCGTAAGGTAATACGTTATGTGTCATTGTATTAATCATTTATTTTATGGAAGGTGAAATTTTAATATTTATTTAATTTGCAAGGTTGCTTACGCGGAGTACGATGTTGCGAAATGCAACGAGGGAAATGCTTCGGAGATGCTTCAACAAATAATGTCCGAGGTGAATGAGCTAAAAGAGGTTGTCAATACGAGAAATGAGAAGCATATTGAATGTGATGAGCAAATAATGTCTGAGGTGAATGGGCTAAAAAAGTTGCTTTACGGAGTTCGATGTTGCGGAATGCAACGAGGGAAATGCTTCGGAGATGCTTCAACAAATAAT
Organism: Hibiscus tridactylites; assembly: GCA_958450335.1. NCBI lineage: Eukaryota > Viridiplantae > Streptophyta > Magnoliopsida > Malvales > Malvaceae > Hibiscus > Hibiscus tridactylites. The sequence goes on from OY288275.1 coordinate 56,335,129, forward strand.
GTCCGAAGTGAATGAGCTAAAAAGAGGCTATCAATACGAGAAATGAGAAGCATATTGAATGTGATGAGCAAATAATGTCTGAGGTGAATGAGCTAAAAAAGGTTGTGAATAGAGGAATTGAGAAGCAAATTAAAGGTGAGTAAAAATTGGACAGTATGAGGGGTTTGATGATATGATGTTGGGAGAGAAATTAAGTATCCTTTCTAAAGACGTCGCAGAATTACGAGCTGACATGACCTCCTTCAAGAAGATCTTGGAAGAGAAAATGAACGATATTGATGTCAAAATGAACATTTTTGTACTGAAAATAAACGATTTTGAAGTCAAAATCGACGGTGTTCAGGAGGTTGTGAAAGAAATGCGGGACAAAATGAAAAGTTCTTTTCAGAAGATGTCAAGGAACGTGGAGCTTGATAGGGTCTGTATTGTGACTGAAATTAATAGGGTTGTTGACCATAACTTTATGGAGACATCACCTCAAAGAGAGGATGGTCAGAGCCGTATTCCTACAGAGATAGTAGAAAATGTTACTCATTCTTCCAAATTCAAACCACCCCAAGGTGGAGATAGGTGCATCATAGATTTAGATATAAAGTCTGACTGACCAGCACCAATGAAGAAAAAGGTAAAAGCTAAATTTATTTAAAGATCATTTTCTTCTTTTTTATGTACCTATGGGCTTGTCCTTGACTAGTGTACTGTTCCATTGTAGGATAACCATGCTGCCGGTAAGTTTAGTCGAAAATCTCCTCGACTCTCAAAAGACAACCATTGAACTATATAAAGTTTGAAAAGTTAATTGAGAATAATTATTCAGTGTAATTACCATTCTCAATGGTAACAGCTGGTTGTGTGTACCGTGTACGTTAATAATAGCAAATGGCAGTTTCCATATGCATTGAACTTTGAGCCTTAAGCCCGTCCAAAGGGAACATTGGAAATAATACAATTTTGGTTGTTAAGGCCGTCGAATTAATTGTTGTCCCTTAATGGTTATGATTTTTTTCATTTACATAATTTATGATTATCGTGGTTACCATCATATCTTTCTTGTGAAAGGTTGAAGATGGCGAGTTAAAGACATATTCGTATGTTGTTATACATGATGGGCTTCGTAAAGCAGAATGAGCCTACTGTGATTATTTATGGAATACACTATTGGCGCAAAAGTAAGTCTTCAACTGTATAACTTTAATTTGTCCTGTTGTGAAATATAAAATCAAAAACATAATACAATGTTTGTATGCAACTATGGGGTCAATACACTCAAGAGCATTTATATCAGGATTTTAAATATGGATACGTTACGACTCGATGCATGGCTCGACAATACGGTTAGTCTAATAAATATCGCGTATGGCTTGAAATTATATGAAACATTTGGAACCTATTTTGCTATGTGTTCATTAATGTTTTATAACGTTGCAAGATTATTGATATCGTGTTCTTGTTCAAGACTCTCAAGGAGGCGAAACAAAACAGTAAACATCGGGCCTTTATGCCTTGTATTATTGATGTATGTTTTTTGTTACCATCTTATACAATGTTTATGCCATATTTATTTGTTGATAAATTGTTCTCGATTGTAAATAGAAACCATAATTAATAGTAGAGTACTCTTGGACAGAATCCACCTACCATAGCGTCATGGTTTGCAGACTTCAATGCGGGAGCAATGCAATATTATGGGAACATCACTGGCGCTAATATTAGACAATGTTATTACCCAACTATCAGGATCTTTTGCATGGACCACTACTCCAGCCTTGCAACCGATCTTTGTTTGTGGACGTGGAGCGCGTGAGCGCTTCGCCTCATATACTTTTGATTTCCTTTTCCCTTCTTTAGAACACCAAAACTCTTGCTAGTATTTATTTCCATTTGTAGCAACTCAACTTGTTCCACGACGTGCACTAAATCCATTTTGATTTGCGTATTCCTTATAAAATTCTCATGCTTCTTCACGTGACGCAAATGTCATGCCAACGATTTTACTTGAACTCTCCACACTATCTCCTTCTAGTTTAGCATTACCTACTGCACTCGGAACTTTCATGATGAGTATACTCCGGCACCTAAGTAAATGAATATAAAATAATCGAAGCGTTACATGAAATTAAGTTGCATTAAAGTACAAAAATTTTCTTATTATGAACTTGCTTACCTTCTTAAGACCGTTGTTGTTAGAAAAAAGGTTTATGAGCTTCAAGATAAACAACTTCTTCAATGGGAAGAGGATTAAGAGGATATAGACGTATATTCAAGTTGGTAGCACATGCCCTAAGATTGTATTTGCAACATTTATTGGAACTTTTATTCAACATTTCGAGAATGGTTGTTGTTGGATTAATAAATTTAACAATTTTGCATAAAATTTATTTCAAAAGTTTCGGTAGTGATTAAATGTCTTATGTTGCGGTGCTTGCTATAACGTCTCAGAACCGGTATCTAAATTTCGATGCTTTAAAAATATTTGAACTTTAAATTCTGACATTTTTGGTTTTAAACTTCAAACATATAACCTTTTGGATTGTTGTTCCCGCTTCTTTGTTCACTAAAAGTAGCGAAACTTATGACCCAATTCCGCTACTTAACGTGGAGTATATATATCAAAGTTGGAAGGTCATAGCCAAAAATTAATCCCTTTTTTTCTTCTCTCACTCAGTTGTGCAAACCGATTAGATTCCTCCATTCTTTCAGTTCAAAATCTTTAAATTTAGGGACTTTTCACTTTATCCTTTCACGAATCAAACCTTCAATACACCATTTCCTCGTCCAATTCAATTTAATTTGAATTTACATGCAGGCATCAAAGGTATTTTTGGAAACCCTAATTTTTTTAAAATAGCCTTGCTTTTTTTTAGATTTCATGTACTTTCCGTGAATGACTGTTGATGTTGAAAATATGATTGACATTACTGATTGATTTTTCAGATTTTCCATTTATTTTGTTTAAATTTTTACATGAACCCTAAACCAAGTCTACTCAGAGCCTGACAAAAGCAAAGGTGTATTTTCGAAAACCCTAATTATGTTAGAATGCCCTTGGTATTGTTTGGTTTCCATTTACTTTCCATGGATGATAGTTGATGTTGAAAATTTGGTTGATATTATTTATGGGGTTTTCAAATTTTTCCGTTGATGTTAGAATATCGTAAACTTAGGTCAATAAAATCTTACCTGTTGAAATCAAAGGTATTTTTCTAGAAACCAAACTTTTTTTAACATTCCCAAGCTTTTGATTGGTCTTCACTTACTTTCCAAGCGATGTTCTACAATTTTGTTTTGACTATTTCATGGTTGTGTTATGTTGTAATAATTTTTTTAATCTACAAATATGAACATGATCCAACTTACCTTCTGACAAACAAACAATGCTAGAATATGTTTGGAAACAAACAATTGCTTGCTTATCATCAATGTAATATGAAATACTCACAAGTCACAACACAACTAGTAAGAAATCCAAACATATCGTGAAAGTAACCTGAAGGAAAGTTGTACTCTGACACGACCCATGTTAGGAATCTCTTATGCACGTCACTGACACGTCATCTTATTATCAGAATTCTCTGTTATACGTGTCTGGCGTGTCTTCTCGTGTCAGGAATCTTAGTTGTAACATAACTAAGACTTTCGATACTCAAACGTATAAAATGTACCCATTCTTGTACAGTTTTGATACTAGTCGTGTATAATGTTCACGTTCATGTATATTTACATGTTCATATGTAATTGGGAGTATTGAAATGTATATAAGAGGTTCGATACTTAAAACGAGAACAACCACCTTAAATATTACCATATCATGTAAGATTTTAGGTTCATATTGAAGAGTATCAAAATGCGAAGTATAATATCGATACTTATTGATGCTAAAACGATGTCGAACATGTTTAAAGATATACTCAGCTTTGATTAATTTGTTAAAATCCCATTACATTTGGTACATTTATTCGAGGAACCAATGTGTGCTGAGAAATATGATCACCAACGCAACACAAAATATGATTAGATTAAAAAGTACGATATGAAATTTGATACATGGTTCATTGCTACTAAAGCTAGCTTAGTTCAATTAAAATGAATGGAAGAAGAGTTTGTTTCCATGTTGTCGTAGTCTATAGATATATCAGATGTGATGTTCAATTCCTCAATTATTTGTTCGTTCTCATGTTGTCTCCTAGAATTACGTACACAAACCATGTCTTCGTCTACGGAAGGTTGAGAACCTCCTAGTATTCTTGATGAACTAACATCTTCATAAAAATTTACATACAACTCGATATTGGTACCCCCTACATGGTTGTATCTCCTAAACATCTTGCGAAGGTCGCTTGCATTACATATCTTTAGCATGTAATGAGCTTCAGGGCCAGGCTCATCAATGTGGATTTTGGCTTCCAATGAAGACAATTTCTTCCTTGTTGATTTGCCAATTGTTGTGGAAATCAACTTAAACAAATCATCCTTCTTGATGTTGCTATTGAATGGAGTGTAGATGTGTGTTCTTAAAAAGAAAACGGTTGTAGAAAATCTTGCCATAATTTTAAATAAGAATTTATGCAAAATATGGTAAGTGTAGAAGTATTTATAGAAGATTTGTAAGGGTAAAATTAGGGTTCGACACCTAAAATGTTATCGATATTCTGTTTGAGGTTCGAAACCTAAAATGTTATCGATAATCATTTTGGTGTTTGACACCTATAATGTTACCGATAATCAGTTTGGGTTCATCACCTAAAATGTTAATGAAATTAGTTAGGGGTTCGACACCTAAAATGTTACCCAAAACAAGTTTCCGGTTAGACACTTAAAATGTTACTAAAATTTAGTTTGGGGTTCGACACTTAAAATGTTACCGACAATGAGTTTGGGGTTCGTGACCTATAATGTTACTGAAAATCAATTTTGCATTCTGAATCCAAAATGTTACTGGAAATTAGTTTGGGGTTCAAACCCTAAAATGTTAATGAAATTCAGTTTCTGGGTTGGCACCTAAAATATTACCTACATTCAGTTTGACTCTAAAATGTTAATGAAATTTAGTTTCGGGGTCGGCACCTAAAATGTTACCTACATTCAATTTGACTCTAAAATGTTAATGAAATTCCGTTTCGGGATCGACACCTAAAATGTTACTTACATTCGGTTTGGTGTTGGAGAACCTAAATTATTACCGAGATATTAAACTTTTTAAGTTGAGTGAAACATTTCATTCGCCACCTAAAATATTACCATAAAGCAGTTTGAGTGGTTAGGGAACCTAAAATGTTACAAACATATTTCACTTTCTAAGTTCAAATGGAAACATTTAACTCGACACCTAAAATGTTAGAAAAAAACCAGTTTTGGGGTAAAACATTTCATTAGATAACTGAAAATGTTAACCAAAACCTGTTTGAATTGTTTGGTAATCTATAACTAGGAAAACATGTGCCGCCGTATTATAGCTGCATTTTAACCTGCAGTACAACAGACCTACCCGATCCTAATCATTAAAGTTTATTGAATAATAAAATAGCATTATATAAAAATATTTGTTAAATTTTTTTGGCATAATGTCAAAAAATACCCTAACGTTTGACTGAGTATTCACTTTGACCCTTATTCTTTTTTGAAGCAATTTAGCCATCAACGTTTCATTTTGGGTCAAAATAGCCCCTCTGTGAATGAAAACTATTAGTAAAATAACGATAAACAACTTCAAATGACTTGGCAGAGTGACACGTTTGAAGAAAAAAATATTTTATATTGTATACAATTTTATAAAATTATGTTTTGATTGATGTGTCATTTTGTAAAGTCAATATATTTGCTTATATAACACTGCTATCGCGGCGTGCATTGCCATGTAGGTTTCCAATGTCATTTCAAGCCATTTACCATTTGTTGACTAACAGTTTTCATCCGTAGAGGGGCCATTTTGACCCAAAATGAAACATTAAGGGCTAAATTGCTTCAAAAAAGAATATGGGCCAAAATGACAAATCAGTCAAACGTTAGGGACATTTTTTGGCATTATGCCAAAAATTCAACCAAGCAACTTATAAAAAATTATAGATACGAACAAAAATTATAACACTCTAATCTCGACCTTACCCAACCAGCAAATTTAGGGTGTTACATTTGAACACCGAAGTTACCAACCAAAATTTCCAAATCATTTATTTGGTCAAGACATTCAAAACATACTCGTGAAAGATTTAGTGAGCAGAAAGTTAACATAAATTTAAATCAATTTTCAAAATCGAAGCTCTGAAGTATAAAACATTGTATATCAAAGGCATAATACCGAATCATTTCAGGACTTCAAACTACACTCACCAAAGTTAAGGAGCCTCACAGATTACTAAACCGAGCTTGAATTCCCCTAGCATCCATTGCCAAATTAATGAGTCTAACACCAAGAATTGTTCGAACGTGAAATTAAAAAAAATGATATCATCAAAATAGCCTGATACATGCATGAGAGGGGTGAAACTAATCATCTTGGAAAAGAAGTTAAAACTGTTTTGCAAGTTAGAAACGTCGATCAACTTGAGACCCCTTTTTGGATGGGATTCATGCATTTATGGGTCAACGTGTCTTCTTGAAACTTATCCGACTGTCAATTAGCTCTCCAACGTATCTTGAAACGCCTCAATCGAACATCTTGAACTCAAGATACGTCTATTTTAGCAAAGACAACGCATGTAGAAATTCCTATACAGGATTAATATGAGATTTTTGGATAATTATAAATTTTCAAGCTTTTATTTGATTATTTGTAATTTAAATCAATATAGGATTCTGCAATATGTATTAGGATAAAATTTATTTAATTAGGATTTTATTTTCAATATTTATTTATTATTAGAAGTTACTTATATAATTAGGATATTAGATTTCAACATTTATTTATTGTATTTAATTCCTTAAGTTTACTAGGATTAGAATTTCTCCAAGGCTTATATAAGGAGGCTTCAACCATATTGTAATTCAGATTTGAATGGTTAAAAAAGTTCTCTTTTGAGTTCAGACTTGCAAGAAGTATAACTTGTGTTATTTTTTTTAGAAGTGATTTTTCAAGTTCGTCAGAATTTGTTGTTCATCTTCACACTCCTGCTTGCCTAGGTAACTGCGTCTAGGAGGGTGGGTTAGAGTCGCTTAAGGTTGCTTGCTTGGTTAATTGCGATCAAGAGGGTGTCAAGGACAATTTATCCATCTATCTTCCATCTACATCGTCATCGCTTATCTTCAGCCATCTTTTCACCGATCTGTATCATAGCCTCCCAAGAATACATGGAACTCAAGTCTCTAATTGACATTGAATCCCTAACTTAAAGAGATTAGGCATTATTCTACCAAAGCCCTAAAATCATGGAGAATTACTATGAAGCTCAAAATTAATCCTATTTCACATATGGATCCTTTATATCAAAATATCTCAACTTTAAGGATTAGGGGTTCAAGAACACGTATGCTCTAAATTGAATGAAATTAATACCAAATGAAAGCTAAGAGATTATACTTACCAAATATGAAGTTGGATTGAAAGGATGATGGCTAATTTGTGAGGAATTTGAATGTAAGGAGTTAGGGTTCATGACAAGCTTTCATCAATGGCATGGGAGACTTGAAGAAGATGACTTAAATTCTCAATTTTCTTTCTCTTTTCCTACCTATAGTAAACGTGGGATAAATCCTTTGTAATTGATAATAGGGTTAACTACTGGAATGATCACTTATGTTTATCCCAGTACAAAGTTGGTCACCGATTTTAAAAAATGACCAGTAAGGTCACTTATGTTCTCGGGGTGTAAACTTTTTGTCACTCAGGCGTTTGTTACCGTTAAACGTTAACGGAAGGTTGTTTTGACACAATAAAAAGAAGGATAAATTACCTAAATAGTCCATAAACTATTACTTCAATCTTATTTTGACCACCGAAATAAAAACAATTTGTATAATTACACTTTTAATTCTCTATATTTACAAATTTTTTATTTCTTCTCCCATCCACCATCTTCTATATTCTTCTTCATCTAGTTTTATGCACCTAAAAGGCAGGTTGCTGAGCTGCTTATGTTGCTCGTCTTTCAAAGATGTCCTTGTTTTTGTCATTTTTCTATTTTCTGCCATTATTTTGAAATGCCATATTGCTAAGCTGCGAACCCAAATGTTAGATAATTGATCACGACCTGATCAAGAAGCATATGGATTGCCTTGTTAAAGGTAATGTTTCTTAGCTGGTTTATGGGATAGCATTTGATTATATATACTTCATGGAAGACCATAATTTTGAAGGTTGTTTAACTTGTACCTGATGTCAATGAGACCGTAGTTCAAAGGCCAAGGTTCTTAAAATTTTGAAACCCCAAGTTTAAGTCTCATCGTGTAAACTCTAGATTTATTCTTGTTTAAGTTCCACCAAAAGCTGGTGTTGTTTAGATTCTAAAACCTTTCATCAGATCTTATAGTTAGTCAAGATCAATGGAATGTTTTCCAACCCATGAACTTGATCTTCAACGCCTTCACATTCTCTCCTAAAGGTTGTTTGATCCATTTGGAATACTAGATTGTGTATCAGTACTTGTTATCAGCGAGTTGCTGAAATCCCATGAGTTTTTTTGCTTTAAACTTTCTTCGCTAAGGGTAAGACATACTTAAAGCTCTGAACCACCAGGTTTACATGGCTTCTCTGAATTTTTGAACTCAAGGCTTCTTCAAGAACTCTTGGTTAGTGTAATTGGCCCCATTGGATCCAAGTGACAATGCCATTCAAGTGCTTGTTTTGTTTTGTATTTTTGGGGGGCAAAAGAATAGCTTTTCCGTTGGGAAAAAACAACTTACCATAACGAACACAAATGGGTGAATTTTGAACACTTCCAGTCTTTCCATTAAATGTTTCACTAAACTATGTAATGATCATTTAAAATCAGTTCAATCAGGCCGGAATTGAATTAGTATTGGTACAACTAATCAATGAACATCAAATGAATTAAGCACCGCAACAGAACAAGATAGACACAATCAATTATGGTCTAAAAAACATAATTACTTCGCTCTCTGTTTCATCATTCTACTGGCCAAAGTATTCTTGAAATCATCATCAGAGCTTTCACTTTCTTCAGCCTTGCGTTTCTTGGTTTGCTTTGGGGCAACCTTGGAATCTGTTTTCTTTTTATTAGAATCCAAATAAATTATTGTTGGAAGGTCTTTAAAACCAGATGAAGAAGAATATGAAAGATGGTGGAGGGGAGAAGAAATAAAAAAATTATAAATATGAAGGATTAAATGCGTAATTATACAAATTGTTTTTATTTCGGTGGTCAAAATATGATTGAAGTAATAGTTTAGAGACTATCTAGGTAATTTATCTTTCTTTTTATTGTGTCAGATCAGCCTCCCGTTAACATTTAACGGCAACAAACGACTGAGTGACCAAAAGTTTACACCCCGAAAACGTAAGTGACCTTATTGGTCGTTTTTGAAAATTGGTGACCAACTCTTTACTGGGAGGACACATAAGTGACCATTCCAGTAGTTAACCCTTGATAATATCCATTTTTCTTTAGTGAAAAATACACTTATTATGAACACATGTCGCCTATCATGGTGACAAAGCAATGTAAGAGTAAATGGCTTATTTGTCATGCAAAAATAAAACTTTAAAAGCTTTTCATAAACCTTCATTTTAGTCACCTTAATTAGAAAATGATCAGTTAAAATCTGACTAATCTATATTTCATTCAAAACTAACTGAAAGATTGCAAGCTTAAACCGAGCGTTAGAAAATTATTTCTAGTCATCAAAACTCGAAAAATTACTAGACCAATTTTAAGAGTGTTACAACAGGTATAAGCAATAAGGAAAGTGTACTCAATTGTCTATGGGCATTATATATATATATATATATATATATATCAGCATGCTTAACATCACAAGAAAAATACAACATGCTATCAACACAATATCTGAAAACACACAACATCTTGGATTACACGACATATTGTATATTACAACTGTACTCAGGATCACCCAACATCAGGTACAACATCTCCTTAATTTCAAAAGGTATTGTAGTACAACTAATTGGGTATTCGGATCTCATAACAAGCACAAGTAAATCACAAGTTCCCTAAAAGCAACACAACACTCAACACACAATTCGAACAAAGCAAGGCTTATCACTAGTTACCACACCACCTCTAATCAACCTAGGCTCTGTTGACTAAGTACATTATGCATAAATGTGTTTTAAACATTTATTATCTTATGAATACCTATAAGACTTAACAAATCATTCACCACCTTATTAAAGATGATTTTTTCTCAACTATGAGTATCGATATCAAATAATCTTTTGATGATTTCAATGGTGCTTCAGTATCGATACTGCTCTATGAGTATCTGTATTAATGTAATGAGTATCAATACTCACCTTGGGTACATATGCTAAAATATGTCTCGATATTTTTAAAAGATAAAATCAATGTCGATATTACTATTTGAGTATTGACACTAGCTATATGGGTATTGATATTTGGCTTGAATATCGATATCAAAAAATGTATTGATGTTTCAGTACTAGATGAACAATATTGATACTCTTTGAAGGCAATAATGATACTCACTCAAAACTTAACCCAATTTTTGTATATGTCCATACAATATCGATATTGGATGATCCAATACAATTACTCAAGCCTATAAAATACTTTTTTAGCCATGAAAATCATCTTATACTAGTCTCAAGCATCTATTTTAAGGCCCTAGTGATTACCAAAGTTTACCAAGGTATATGTGCGTATTCCATGGTTATTTAACACCATGATTAACAATAATCGATCAATTTGACCCATCGAATCAAGTTTAGCATACAACTCCCAATATGCACAATACCATGAAAAGTCGTTATATTTATGGAAAGCAAGAAGCATTTCAAAGTTGCAAATGTACTACATTATGCAAAATTCTTGAAATGCAACTCCTTGATCAACTCCTTTCACGTTTCCCTTTCTCTTTAGCTTGGCAAGACTATGAACCTATGTCACTAATCAAACTAGTGTTAAATGAATTACTTACACTTTTAAGAGATTAATAGAGGTAACTAATGTAACAACCCGAATTTGGGTTAGTGATTTGAATCTTATATTCAAGTTATGAATTTTTATAATATGGGTTAAAGTATGGGAATTTAAAATTTGGAAGCTCATTTAAATGGAAATGAGGACTGATTTGAATAAAGATCAAAATTTGAGTCTAAAGTAAAAACAAGGAGGAAAATATGTTGGAAATTGTGATATTTGAATTAAAGTGGTTGGTGAGTGGGAGAAAAAGTGGAAGAAGATATTAAAAGGAGAGAGAAATTGGGAAGGCTTTTAAACCCCGATCTACCATCTTCCAAACCATTATAGGTGACATCGCCGCCGCCATCGTCTTCATCTCGACGAGAAGAGTCACTCGGTGGTTCTTTCGTCACCGTTGCCACCGTCGTTTGTCGAGGTGAAGCTTAAGAAAATTTGGAATTTTTGAACCGGTATGAACCACCACCCGCCATCGCAAGACGAGGCCACCACGAAGTTTCTTAGCTTAAGAAGTGTCAGTTTGGAGCTTGTCGTTGTCGTCCGGCTGTCGATGCGCCCCATGTATCGTCTCCTGCACATGAACGTGCACTAGCTACAGTTAGGCAGGTGCACCATGCTACCCTGCACCGCACCAGATCGTTGGTACCCTTTTGACCAACTGTGTTGACTGTTGACTTTTTACCCAGAGTTGACTTTTTCTAGAGAATCTTACTTGGGGGTTTTCGTCGACCTCAGTCTGTTTCTACAGTTGGATGCACCAAATTCGAACCCAGTAAGTTGTCTTCCCATGTTTGACTTTACAGATTAGTTAGATTATGTGGTTAATTAATATATCTTGTATTTGTATTTGCATGAGGAATATTTGGGCTCGAATATCGGATCAAGAGAAGTGGTCGGTAAGCTTGAATAAGGATTTAGTCTATAGTGCTTGATGTTAGTATACTTCGAACTCTAAAATGCTTTATGAGCATCATAAGTGTGATTACTTTGCTTGTTAGTGGTTGGAAGTTAGGTATTGAGATAATGAGCATGATTAGAGGATGAGTTATGGAAATTGGTAGTTATAAGATGCATGATTATGTTTAAGGATATGACATTATTCATATGAGCTTTAGGGATCGTGCTTGGTCACTCGATATTCGTATAATTGTCGATGATCGATTCATTGCAATGTTGTGATCCTTTTGTGCTTGATGATATACATTTTTTTGAAATTAATAGACTTTCTATTTAAATGAATAAATCTCAATAATTATTGTTAAGTGATTTAAAAACGATAGTAAACAAACCCTAATGGCTTTCACGAGCTTTAGGAATCGAATAAAGCCTTGTAACGTTCTATTTTGTGAAGATATATGAACTTGTGAGAGGCATACTGATATTATCTTCAAGCAGTATCGGTACCATGTTCATCCAGTATTGGTACAATCTGGCTAGTACTGATACTTGAGGTTTTTATTAAAACATCAAAGTTTATTTTTCGTATCGCTACTCGCAATGAGTATCAGTATTGGGGGGTCAGTATCATTACTTAGGAGTGATACCAGTGCCGAGTTTTTAATTTGAAACATCGAGATGAGTTTCAGTATTGGTACTCAAGTAGAGTACCAGTATAGGGGAAAGTATCGGTACCTAGGGTGAGCATCGTTACTCAATGTGTCAGATGAACCATAATGTTGACTTAAGTTGAGAGATAGCTAGCAATGCTTAAAATATTATTAACGCCTTCATAATATTGTACTGTGGACTAATATGGCTAAATAATGAGAATGGTTATTACTCCTTCATAATTTGTAAACAACTTGGTAAATATAATTTAATGATATGTTGATGATTAACAATAATAGGGGATCCTTGGGATCATGTTGCTTGCATGTTGAGTAGACATTTGGTTGTTTGAGTATTTGGTTGTTGAAATTTGGATACCTAGCGAGTGTATCTTGACTGAGCTTTGTTGTGGCAGATTTGGCTTGGTACCAAGTAGATCCCGTTGAAGGTCATTGGGTTGCAGTAAAAAACATCATTAAGTACTTAAAAAGAACTAAGGATACATTCATTATGTATGGAGGTGAGGAAGAGCTAAGTATAAAAGTTCAAACAGGATACAATAGCATATTCTACAATAGAAGCCGAGTATATTACAGTAAGTGATGCTGCAAAAGAGGCTGTTTGGATCAAAAAGTCTATATCTGAACTAGGGATTGTGCCTAACATATCAAATGTTATAAACCTATGTTGTGACAACATCGGAGCCATCGCACAAGAAAAAGAACCCAGATCTCACCATCAATCCAAACACATACTTAGGCGTTACCATCTCATTCGAGAAATCATCAATTGAGGGGATGTAAAAATATGCAGAGTACCAACAGATGACAATATCGTCGATCCACTTACAAAGCCTCTGACACAATAAAAGCATGATTGTCACACTAAGTCTCTTAGTATTAAATACATGAGTTATTGGTCTTAGTGATAGTGGGAGATTGTTAGAATATGCCCAAAGATCAATCATGAGATGGTTGTAAAAGACATACTTATTTTATCTTGTTTATTAATATGAAGTCATTATTATTATTTCAGTCTTATTATGTGTGTTTATAAATAAACTAAATTATAATAAAGTCCTTAGAATAATATAGTTATTCTTAAAATGTCCTTAGTCAAGTATTATTGTGGGCATGGACAACAATAATATATTAAGACTAATATGTAGTTGATTGATGACAAAGTCTTGTCATGGACATGGAGATGTCAAAATCAATACATAAGAATGTGTTAGAGAACAACATACTGGATTGACCTACTATGAGCATGTTTCTTGAATTATTATGTGACAGTCACAACATTTCTCATAGTGATAACTGCATGTATGATCCTCAGACTTGAGATCATCGTTATTTTAACATTGTGAATAACATATTTTGATACAATCAAACGAGTGTCATAACTGACTACACTATAAAGAATGATATTAGATATGTTGCAATCTATGTAGTGGAATATGGTTGATCAAGATAGGATTTGTTCCTCCCACATAATAGGAGAAATATCATAGGTCACTTGATTGAGTGAGACTAGAAATGCATGGTCATGCTCGAATAAATTGATATGAGATATCATAATTATTCGTTTATAATAGTCCACTCATGATATCAAGAAATATTAGATGGACTATACAAGTGTGACTATTTCATGACTTGTGTCCAATCTAGATATAAGGACAAAAGGATGTAATACATGAAAAGAGTTAATCACGAAGAGGTTATGTCGAACCACGACTTCCTGTAACTTAGGTAGCAATGATGTATTGCTAGATGTCACTCATTGCTTGTAATATTAAAATTGTTCTAGATAATACTACTAACGTTACATGAACCTACAAGAGTCCCACCATATGATTGAAACGAACAAATATCAACCAGATAACATGTGTACAAATTTGTTGTACACAAAATTAGTTTATATATATATATATATTTGATTTTTACTAAAAACCGAAATTATTATAATTATTGTAATTATATAGATAATTTCGTTTTTATATATTTAAATACTAGATAATTATTGTAATTATCAAACATTATTAAAATATATATATATATCCCTAAAGAAACTTAATTGAAGTAGAATTAGATTCTACCTATTTAGTTATATTCGGTTAAATATATTGTATATTTAATAAATATGAATTCAATTAGGATTATGGTTTTGAATGCTATATAAAGGCATAAGGTCTACCATGCAAGATATGCCTATTTGTGAAAAACCTCTCTAACAATTAGAGAAGTAAAATATTGTTCGTTTCATTTGGTTGGACTACGTAGAGGTCAAAACGCTATTGTGACAACTTGGATTCGTTGAATTGAGGTAACGTTTCATCCCTTTTTCACCCCAAATTTGTTCCTCGTACATGGATCACTAGTAGAATTTTCTGGATAATTTTTCCGTTGTGCCATGGGCTGTACCGATGTTTCCCTACAGTTTTTAGACGAGTAATGGTAGCACCACATGATTATTATTCTTGCCTTATTTCTTGTACTAGTTTGCATGCTTATATTTATGATTAGCATGAAGTATAATAAAGTAGATATATACCACTAAGATTTGTAAGCTTAGCATTCGGAATCGTTGTTTCTATGTGAAAGTTGATAGATCGATCGTGCGCTTGAGGAGCACTATCAATACGAGATTCTAGCAAGCAATATTTATCATAGTACAATATTTGTATTTAGTGGGTTGTGTAACCCCCTTAACCCGGCCTAGACGGTTGACCCGAATTAAGAAAGTCACACGGGGAAAACCAAAGTCAACCCGAAAGTCAACCTTGATTAACGACCCTTTTTTTTTAATCTTGTCTAGATGCACATTAGTCCTAATTGTGATCACACAACATCATACTCAAAGATCACAAACATCAGAGATCAAACGGGGACCCAATTGAACAAATTACAACTTTAGGGACCAAATTGTAATTTCTGATAATTAAAAGGACTTAACCCAAATTAAAGTTACCATCTTGAAATTAATCAGGTTTCATGCTTCTCTGTGAAATTTCAGCTCAAAATGACTTCCCAAGCTCATACAATTGAACAAACAAGATTCAGGACCAAAACGCAAACAATTCAAAACATATAACTGCCAATGTCAGCCCCCAACGGTCGTCCGTTCCGAAACAGGTAGACCCCGTTTCGAAACACGGGCCGTTCCACAACGGGTTCCGAAACATGGCCTTGGCAGAGACCAAACCGTTTCGGACGCCTGGGTTCATGTAAGGCACCCGTTCCGAAACGGTGCACACTGTTCCGAAACGCCTGCACAGATTGCAGCAAACTAGCATTCCAATTCATGCAATAGATCATTCAAACATGCTCCAAATGTCACCAAACTTTACCAGCATGCAATTAAACATACTTAAGACTTATAGGCATCATCAAATCAACCAAACAATATCACATGCAAAAAGCCTCAATTCTATAGGCATGCTTTCTACACAAGCTAGCTATTCACAACACCAAATTTCCAAAACAAGCATGCAATGATCCAATCCAAAAACCAGCATTCAAATCATCATTTAACATACTTAGGGAGTCTCAAACACCTCCCAAAACATACACATTGGTCCCCCATTGCCAAATCACCCAAAAGCTAAAATGTTTAACAAAAACCTTCCATACATTGAGCTTTACTTGTACTTGAATTCTTGCCCTTCTTGCTGCCCCTCAAGGTACTCTAATGCTCTGCATTATTGAATTAAGAAAACGAAGAGAGCGTAAGCAAAAGCTTAGTGAGGAATTCTCTTAAAACCAATCAATAATGCAATTCAAAACATTTACAAAACATGCTTCAAATCAACCTTTGCACATGCTCAAAAGCATACTTTAAACAAGCAATCTCATGCTTAAACACAAACATACATGTCATATTGGCTCAAGTGATAATTTCCATTTCTTAAAACAAGTTCATCAACTTCCCAAGGACTTTTAAACACCTTGGCCCCAAGGACTTTTAAACACCTTGGCCATGTACTTTTAAACACCATGAATGAGGACCACACAAGAACCACCTTTGTGTCCAATGCTTGAATCACCCCAAGGACTTTTAAACACCTTGGCCCCAAGGACTTTTAAACACCTTGGCCCCATGGACTTTTAAACACCATGGAAAGGATCACCTAAGGACTTTTAACCACCTTAGTGTCCGCAACAAGAATCATCCAAGGACTTTTAACCACCTTGATGTTCTTAAGTAACAAGGCTCACTCAAGGACTTTTAACCACCTTAGTGACCTTAACCTTTTCAAAACATCACTTGCCAATATACATCATTTTCATCATTTAATCCACTGTTTTAAAGCATTAAACCAAGCCATTTTCATCATGCATTTCAAAGCATCAAAGCACATTATTTCAATGTATAAAAGCAAGGTACTCCTACTTAGAGTTACCTTCAACATATGGCTTACATTATCAGCAAAATCCATGCTAAACATGCTTTCAAAACAGTAATTAAAACATGCAAATCATCATCTTGCATCACAACAAAATCATGGCCACCACTAGAGAGAAAATCCGAAAACTTACACTTGAGCTTAGCAAAGTTGTTTAGACTTAAACTAAGCTCCCAAAACCTTCAAACCTCGGTTTAAAAGCTGAAATCCAATTTCCACAAACTCACTCACCGATTTCCACTTTGCTTCAAGCCAAAGCACCAAATCAAGCTTCCGGATCAACAACTCTTGGATCCAAAGATGCCTCCCCTGTTTCAACACATCAAAGCAGAGGATTAATGCATCATCATGCATTAATTGCTTCAATGAAAGCACCTAAACTCGCTGCTCTCATCCAACCTCCATTTTCGGCCACCAAACACAACCGAAAATGCATCCAAACCACTTCTAAACAAAGCCCAGCCATAAACCAGCAAAACCTCACTTCCATTAACATCATAAAACATCTAAAAACAACCTATTAACAACCTTATACCTCCAGCAACATCAGATCACCAAGATCACCTCAAAAACTACCTTGAAACACAAGCTAAACTTAGGAAACTCAACCTATCCGGGATTGCATTAATCAAAACTCAATTCCTTATCAATTTAGAGATCATTTAACATCAAAAACACCTCTCAAATCACAGATTACTCAGATCTAACGAAAATCATCAAAAATCATCAAAATCTTGCATAATAAGCCAAGATCCATTTCACCACTTAAAAACCTTTAATTAAACTTCAATTAAGGATTGAAAACTTAGGAATTTCAGTAAAGAACTGATAGTTTAGAGGAGAAGGACGTTCTTACCTCCAAACTTGAGTTTCTCCTCTTTTTGCAATCAAAATCCTTGTTGAAACACTTAGCAATTGAAGAGGTTTTGAAGATACAATGATTTGGAATCAAATGAGAGTTGAAAGGAGGGATTTAGGTGAAGAAATCAGATCCAATTCTCTGGAAAAGTAGTGTTTGGGTTGAGAGAAAATGAGAGAAAGAAAATTAGGAGAAGTTGGTTACAAAATCTAAAAATAGCCAAATGGCTTCCCTCCAATTTTGATAACCTTTAAAATCAGATTTTAGACTTAAAATATCTTAGAAAAATCTGGAGAAACTCCCTTTGGGTAAATAGCTCCTTAAAGATTCAAAGTTTCAACCCTTTATAAAACAGCCACCAAACTTGCGAAAATTACATTTTGGTCACTAGCCAAAATGTCACACTTCCAAAACTCATTTTCCAAAATTGATTTCACAGTTCACTTAATTATATTAAAAGATGATTTTAGAACATTTTTCCATATTTTTAATGCAACCCGAACTAGGCTTTCCTAATTTCACCTCTTTTGATTCGAACAGCACTTTGACCAACCGGTCAACGCCCAAAACTCCTAAGCTCAAAACCGGGGTGTTACAGGTTGTGTTGGGTTTTATGGTGCTCGATTCCTTCAACCGTTCTTGCTCGTCAAGTGGTGGAGAAGTGGAATTTTGGGTGAAAGAGGCGTGGAAGCTAAAAAGAATAAAGACAAGATGATTTATAGTGGTTCAACTTTCTAACCAAGGTCTACGTCCACTACCTTAGCTTCCCACTAAGGATTTCCAATCAATCCACTATTGATTCGTCCCCTTTTCTAGGTTTAGGAGGAAACCCTTACAAACCGATCAAGCTTTCTACTCAAAGCCTTGATCAAACCCTATTTACAAAAAGATAAAAATAAGAAAACTCAAATCCCTCTAATAGGTATTTGTTTGCACAATTAAGCTCTCACCCAATCCTAAAACACTTGAGCAAATATAACAATTTTGGCTCACTAGTGTTTGTCTATACAATAAATTGACACTTAAGCACTAAGACACATTTTGATCGTATGTTGTATTACAATTGAAGCATTAACCATTACTAGATGCTTGGAGGTCCCTTTTATACTCCTAATTGAGTTTGTAGTCGTTACTAGCCGTTGGGGTTGAATTGGAGCAGTTGGAGACTTTATTTCTGTAGAACTAATGTTTTGATATAATAATTGAAAAATGTTTTGGACTGATTTAAAAAGAATTTAAAACATTAAGTTCAAAAATAACAATAGAGGTAAAATTTGACAAAAATAAGAATTTGGTTTTAAAATGGCTCCCCCTTACTCAAAGCATCATTGAATTGTTAGTCCAACATTTATGATCATCTAGTTGAATAAACTATGAATAAAACAAATAAATGCTAAAACAACTAGATTTTTACCAACACTTGAACCCAAGGGAGGATGTGAAGCCTTCCTTCTTCAAGTGTTCTTCCTTGTGTGCATGGAGCTCCCCCTCAATGTTTGACATGTTGAACATCTCCATCACACCTACAATAGACAATCAAGTAATTTTTGGTATCCAAATTGCTTTGGATCCATGAACATTAGTAGCACAAATTTTAGTCCCCTTAGGAATCCATTTTTCAATGTCATCCTTTTTAATTGAAGTGGTTAGTCCTTTTGGGACCCAAACGCTTCTAAAACATTTACCTTTTATAAATCTAGGGGCACTAGATTGTCTAACATAAAAATTTGATTTTCCAAAGTTGTTTTTCTTTTCAAGCTCTTTGGAAATCAAATCTTTTTCTCCTTGAACTTTTTGAAGCAATTTTTGTAAATCAAGACATTTTAATTCAAACTCTTCAAGTTTTGCTTCAAGTTCAAGTTTGGTTTTAGAAATCAAATCATTTTGAATTTTTAACTTTGAAATCAATTTATTGTTTTTCAAAATGTGGCTTTTAAAATCTAAAACCAAATCATCATAGGCATCTTGTAATTCATCAAAGGAATAAGAACATGAAGTTGATGAATTAGAAGTTACCCTTGAATCTTCTTCGATGGCCATAAGGCAAAGGTTGGCTTGTTCATCGTCGGTGGAGTCCTCATCACTCCAAGTAGCCACATATGCCTTTTTTTTATGGCTTGAAGTGCTTGCCCTCTCCTTTCTCTTGGGTTCTCGTTCAAGCTCTCTCAAAGCTTTCTTCATGAACGGGGCACACTTCTTGAAGAGATGAACTATCTCTTCATCTTCATCCTCCTCTTCACTTGTGTAGACATGATGGCAAGTGGAGGATTTGAGAGCCATGGCACTAGCATTGATGCCAAGCCCTTTGATTTTCTTCTCTCCCATAGCTCTAATTTCTTCCCTCTTCTTCTCATCCTCTTTATTCTTCTTCATGATTTGATGAGTAAGGAGTGACCCCATGAGTTCATCAAGCTTCAAAGTCTTCAAATTTTTGGCTTCGATGATGGCGGTCCTCTTTGAGTCCCAAGACTCGGGAAGTGAGTAGATGAGCTTTCGAACAAGCTTTTCTTCCGGGATGGCTTCTCCAAAACCTTTAAGACCGTTGGTGATGGTGGAGAACCTATCAAACATCTTCTCGATGTTCTCTTCCGGATCCATTTTGAAGTTCTCATACTCCAAGGTTAGGAGCCCAATCTTGGTCTCCTTGACTTCATTGGTTCCCTCGTATGTGACTTCAAGCTTGTCCCATACCTCATTGGCACTCTCACAAGAAGACATCTTCTCATAGATGGTTGGGCCAAAAGCACAATACAAGATGTGCAAGGCTTTGCAATTAAGCTCCATCTTCTTGCGATCGTCGGCACTCCACTCCGCTTTACTTCTTTGAGGCACAAACGAACCATCTTCAACTACATCCCATATCTTGTAATCTTTCGATTTGATGAAGAACTTCATCTTTGTCTTCCAATGGACGTAGTGAGTTCCGCCAAAGAAAGGCGGTTTATCGATTGATTGTGCCATTTGAGCCGGTTGATGAACTAGTGATCGAGCTTGCCGGATCTTCTCAATAGGATGTGAATCCCCTTCGATTGAGCCAAGCTCTGATACCAATTGTTGAGTTGTGTGGAGCTCGATTCGATCAACCAATATTGCTCACCAAGTGGTGGAGAGGTGGATATTTGATTGGAAGGGTTGTGGAAGCTAGAATGTAAAAAGACACAATGATTTATAGTGGTTCGGCCTTCTAACAAGCACCTACATCCACTACCTTAGCTCCCCACTAAGGATTTCTCAATCAATCCACTAATTGATTCGTCCCCTTTTCTAGGATTAGGAGGAAACTCTTACAACCGATCAAGCTTCTACCCAAAGCCTTGATCAAAACCCTCTTTACAAGAGATAAACAAAGCAAACTTAAAACCCTCTAATAGGTGTTTGTTTACACAATTAAGCACTCACCCAAAACCTAAAACACTTGAGCAAATTTGACAATTTTGGCTCACTAGTGTTTGTCTATACAAGAATTGACAATTAAAGTGCTAAGACAATATCTTGATCATTTGATGTTTGACAATATGAGCATTAGCCTTCTCTTGATGC
Organism: Hibiscus tridactylites; assembly: GCA_958450335.1. Taxonomy (NCBI): domain Eukaryota; kingdom Viridiplantae; phylum Streptophyta; class Magnoliopsida; order Malvales; family Malvaceae; genus Hibiscus; species Hibiscus tridactylites. Next base: position 56,356,550 of record OY288275.1, read on the forward strand.
TTAGAGGTCCCTTTTATACTCCCAAATGAGTTTGTAGTCGTTACTAGCCGTTGGGATCATATTGAAGCCGTTGAGGACTTTAATTCCCACCATAAATGCAGTTCTGCAGCTCCCCGTTTCGAAACACTCGAACCTGTTTCGAAACACCCTCAATATAGAAAGAGCCGTTGCAGTCTGTCAGGGTACCCGTTTAGGAACACCCCCTTGTCGTTTCGAAATGCGTATCGGAACACTATTGGCCCGTATCGAAACGCCTGCATTTAAAAGTTAGTTGGGAAAGAGCCGTTGGGTTTTATGACCATTGTGGTCAATGCCATGTAGGCGTATCGAAACGGCCTAGCCCGTTTCGAAACGCTGGGCAAAAATCCTATCCAAGGAAAGCCCGTTTCGAAACAAGTTTCAAAACGTTTTTGCTACTGGAGCCCCCTGTTTCGAAATGCCCTAAGGTGTTTCAAAACACCTAGACAGGTTTGAGAAGTTTGGCTTTGAAACACATTAAAAACCCATTTATAAACATCCCTAAACATAGTTTCAGAATATTTGGACTTGGGAAATTGTTTTAAATACTTTTTAAATCAGTCCAAAACATTTTTCAATTATTTGATCTGTTCTCCCCTTACATGTACGCTCGATTGAGTGAGACTTGTGAGATGCGCATAAAACTCCTTGACTAGAGGGACGCGGATATTACTGGGATGCCGAACAAAGGGTTCCCACTCCTGTTTGGCTATGACATCCATAGCTTCCTTGACATAAAGGCAGCATCTCCGAAAGCCGCACTTGAGAGCTATGGCGACTTCTTGATTCACCATTTTTGGCAAAGGTAACAAGCTACAAGAAAAGAGGAGTCACAAAGGGTGAAAACGGTGTCTGTTTACATTCAGGGATATGGGTGTCAAAACCAAAAGAACAACTTCCCATGTCAAATTTAAGAAATTTGCTTCCAAGACAAAATCAACCACATCTACGAGTGCAACATCTCGTCTTGTACCTCGTTTGGGGCGATGAGCCCTGGGATTGAAAGCATCCTTTGTCGCTCTCTTTCCCTCTGTACAGCAGCCTCTTCTGCGTCGAGATCTTTATTGTCCTGCAAAAAGTACAGCCAAATGATCAGCTCGGTCACCAAAACAAACCACATACAGAGATGGAAATTTATTAATCTACATAATTTAAACTCCATTTGTGGATGGCAAAATTCTTTTGATTGAACAAGAAAGTCCCGCATGTGATTCTTAAACGCTGACAAATCATTTGTCGACTCAAATAGTCCGTTCACGAATTGAGTGACCTGAAATCCGCATAAATCTAATTTTATCAATTCGTCCTTAAAACAATAATTTGATTGGATGTGAACCTGTTGTATATTCCTTCAGATGTAGTCATATTAGGGAATGACGTGCTAAGAAGTTTTATCGTGTACTCGCGAACAAACATTCCATTATTTGGATATGGATATGGAACCATAGCGGCATCCAACAAGGGCTCTATCAATAAACCACTCTCAACCTGAAAATAACTCAATAAATTAGAGTAACTTGGATCCAAAGTCAAAGCAATAAAGGAAAAGTAAGATACTTAATCAGGTAGAACAGCTGCTGCAAAATCAAGACATGCAACTTGAAGCCAGGTTTTTGAAATGTGTATGCCTAGATAGCAAAAATTTCTTGCTCAATTGTCAAAAAGTATGTTCGGTAGAACTAGTTACAAAATTCAGAACCCTGCCAAGTTACCAAAACCAAAAACTCAGCTCCTTGATCATATATCAACAGTTATCAAATAAGGAAAATCGCAGCACTAGCAAACCTTTTTGGCATCTCTAATAGTAGATTTAAACTGGTTTCTGCAATATTCCTCTCTGTATGCCGAAATGCCCAAATGATTGAATCCATAACGAGCTTTAGTTGCTGATGAAGATGCATGCAAAACAAAAATTAGTAATAAACAACAATTGCCTTGAAACTCTTTCAAGCATCCAACAAAACAATAACAGAATTACATAATCCATTCTTGGCCTTAAAATTAAAGCATAGAAAAGAAATTTAAAGAAATATTTATTTTATGTTTTTAATTAAAGGATGGCTATAATAGATCTACAAAAAGAAGAAACTCATCACCAACCTCACTTGACAATTGAATAAGTGCAGGGAAACAATGTGCGGCGATGGCACGAAGCAATGAAAAGAATTTGAGGCGATGTTCTGGGTAATCTTCAAAATTTTTGGTTATCATCTGCAAGTCACAGACACAAGAAATTATAGGCAAAGCAACTTAAGAATAAACTTACGTTATGTCAACTCTCCAACTTTTTGGCTTTTGCTATATTGGTGGCGTGATGCTCGTTGATTTGAACGAGGCAATGGGAGGGTCATCTCCTTCTTGTTCTGGTGGTGGAGTGGAAACTCGTTCAGCTGGTGCCTCCTGGTGAGTCGAACTAGTGTCAGACTCATTTTCCTCTACAGGAGTGTTCTAAACTCAGCCAGCTATGCACTTGATGAGGCTTCTAGTTGAGGAAGCCAGATTTGGAGTCCTAGCAGGTGAAAGGGTTGGGGTTTTGTCCAGCGTGTCATCATCGTCAATCTCGATGGGAACAGGATAATCAATGGGCTCGTCAGTTGGTGGAGGTTGTGGAGCCTTGGGGGCTTTAGCTGTTCGTTTTCTCTTTTTCGACTGCGGACTTGATGGGGCATTAGTAGGCTGTTTTTGGGAAGCAAGCTGAGTCTTTGCAGGAGTTTTGCAAGTTGTCGTTGTTTTATGTGCAGCAGGAGAAGGGTCCTTATGTACAGCAGGGCAGCGGGGAATGCTGGGAAATCGACATTGACGAGCGGTAAGATTTCCTTAAAGTGGAAGTTCATCACCACATCACTTTCCTTGACGTACTTGAAGAATGTTGCCAAGTCTTGGCGCATCTGTCCATATCTTCCGTGAGGTGGGTAGTGGAGGCGACTAGTCCGGCTATTCTTGCTGCAACAAAAGTTTTGGCTCCTCAAGTCAGTGTTTCTGCTGGGGCATCCTCGTCGAATCCCCTTAATCCTGGAATGTGGGCTGGAAGGATTGAGTTTCGTCCCTCATCAATCTCATTTACAGCTGAGTCCTCAAAGGCTTCTTTCTTTCAGCACAAGGCGATAATTAAATTGGGGAAAATCAAGGGGCTGAATTTCCTTTTCACACAAGCATATACTCCGTCCACAATAATTTCCCCAACACCAATTGGCAAGCCGTTAAGGATGGAGTGCAAGAGCGGGAGTTTGGTGGTGTTGAGGTTGAGGTGTGAGATGTGAGATGTGGGCATGGCCTGATTTTTGATGTAGTGATTCCACAGCTTAGCCTCCGGCTTGAGGTGTGTGTGTTTGACCAATTTGTTGGAGGCGTCCAACGGCAAAGCAAAGGTCTTCGACAACTTCCTTGATGGTTTGTGGGTCGGCGTTCTCAGCAAAGGGAGTGTGTTGGTCGCCTACATTTTTCAGGCCATAAAATTTGTTAACTTTGGCCGCAGTAAATTTGATCTGTTCTCCCCTTACATGTACGCTCGATTGAGTGAGACTTGTGAGATGCGCATAAAACTCCTTGACTAGAGGGACGCGGATATTACTGGGATGCCAAACAAAGGGTTCCCACTCCTGTTTGGCTATGACATCCATAACTTCCTTGACATAAAGGCAGCTTCTCCGAAAGCCGAACTTGAGAGCTATGGCGACTTCCTGATTCACCATTTTTGGCAAAGGTAGCAAGCTACAAGAAAAGATGAGTAACAAAGGGCAAAAACGGTGTTTGTTTACATTCAGAGATATGGGTGTCAAAACCAAAAGCACAACTTCCCATGTCAAATTTAAGAAATTTGCTTTCAAGGCAAAATCATCCACATCTACGAGTCCAACATCTCGTCTTGTACCTCGTTTGGGGCGATGAGCGCTGGGATTGAAATTATCCTTTGTCGCTCTCTTTCCCTCTGTACAACAGCCTCTTCCGCGTAGAGATCTTTATTGTCTTGCAAAAAGTACATCCAAATGATCAGCTCGGTCACCAAAACAAACCACATACAGAGACGGAAATTTATTAATATACATAATTTAAACTCCATTTGTTGATGGCAAAAATCTATGAAGTTGAAGCTAAGAAGGATCCTTTTTTCACCTTCTCTATCAAGCTTTTACCTGAGCTGAAAATTCTTTTGATTGAACAAGAAAGTCCCGCATGTGATTCTTAAACGCTGACAAATCATTTCTCGACTCAATAGTCCGTTCACGAATTGAGTGACCTGAAATCCGCATAAATTTAATTTTATCAATTCGTCCTTAAAACAATAATTTGATTGGATGTGAACCTGTTATATTACCTCAGATGCAGTCATATTAGGGAATGACGTACTAAGAAGTTATATCGTGTACTCGCGAACAAACATTCCATTATTTGGATATGGATATGGAACCATAGCGGAATCCAACAAGGGCTCTGTCAATAAACCACTCTCAACCTAAAAATAACTCAATAAATTAGAGTAACTTGGATCCAAAGTCAAAGCAATAAAGGCAAAGTTAGATACTTAATCAGGTAGAACAACTGCTGCAAAATCAAGACATGCAACTTGAAGCCAGGTTTTTGAAATATGTATGTCAAGATAGCAAAAATTTCTTGCTCAATTGTCAAAAAGTATGTTCGGTAGAACTAGTTACAAAATTCAGAACCCTGCCAAGTTACCAAAACCAAAAACTCAGCACCTTGCTCATATATCAACAGTTATCAAATAAGGAAAATCGCAGCACTAGCAAACCTTTTTAGCATCTCCAATAGTAGATTTAAACTGCTTTCTGCAATATTCCTCTCTGTATGCCAAAATGCCCAAATGATTGAATCCATAACGAGCTTTAGTTGCTGATGAAGATGCATGCAAAACAAAAATTAGTAATAAACAACAATTGCCTTGAAACTCTTTCAAGCATCCAACAAAACAATAACAGAATTACATAATCCATTCTTGGCCTTAAAATTAAAGCTTAGAAAAGAAATTTAAAGAAATATTTCTTTTATGTTTTTAATTAAAGGATGGCTATAATAGATCAGCAAAAAGAAGAAACTCATCACCAACCTCACTTGACAATTGAATAAGTGCAGGGGAAACAATGTGTGGCGATGGCACGAAGCAATGAAAAGAATTTGAGGCGATGTTCTGGGTAATCTTCAAAATATTTAGTTATCATCTACAAGTCACGGACACAAGAAATTATAGGCAAAGCAACTTAAGAATAAACTTACGTTATGTCAACTCTCCAACTTTTTGGCTTTTGCTATATTGGCTGCGCAATGCTCGTTGATTTGAACGAGGCAATGGGAGGGTCATCTCCTTCTTGTTCTAGTGGTGGAGTGGAAACTCGTTCAGCTGGTGCCTCCTGGTTAGTCGAACTAGTGTCAGACTTAGTTTCCTCAACATGAGTGTTCTAAACTCGGCCAGCAATGCACTTGATGAGGCTTCTAGTTGAGGAGGCCAGATTTGGAGTCCTAGCAGGTGAAAGGGTTGGGGTTTTGTCCAACGTGTCATCATCGTCAATCTCGATGGTAACAGGATAATCAATGGGCTCGTCAGTTGGTGGAGGTTGTGGAGCCTTGGGGGCTTTAGCTGTTCGTTTTCCCTTTTTCGACTGCGGACTTGTTGTGGCATTAGTAGGCTGTTTTTGGGAAGCAAGTTGAGTCTTTGCAGGAGTTTTGCAAGTTGTCATTGTTTTATGTGCAGCAGGAGAAGGGTCCTTATTTACCAGCAGGGTAGCAGGGAATGCTGGGAAATCGATTGACGAGCGGTAAGATTTCCTTAAAGTGGAAGTTCATCACCACATCACTTTCCTTGACGTACTTGAAGAATGTTGCCAAGTCTTGGCGCAGCTGTCCATATCTTCCGTGAGGTGGGTAGTGGAGGCGACTAGTCCGGCTATTCTTGCTGCAACAAAAGTTTTGGCTCCTCCAGTCAGTTTTTCTGCTGGGGCATCCTCATCGAATCCCCTTAATCCTGGAATGTGGGCTGGAAGGATTGAGTTTCGTCCCTCATCAATCTCATTTACAGCTGAGTCCTCAAAGGCTTCTTTCTTTCAGCACAAGGCGATAATTAAATTGGGGAAAATCAAGGGGCTGAATTTCCTTTTCACACAAGCATATACTCCGTCCACAATAATTTCCCCAACACCAATTGGCAAGCCGTTAAGGATGGAGTGCAAGAGCGGGAGTTTGGTGGTGTTGAGGTTGAGGTGTGAGATGTGAGATGTGAGATGTGGGCATGGCCCGATTTTTGATGTAGTGATTCCACAGCTTAGCCTCCGGCCTGAGGCGTGTGCGTTCGACCAATTTGTTGGAGGCGTCCAACGGCAAAGCAAAGGTCTTCGACAACTTCCTTGATGATTTGTGGGTCGGCGTTCTCAGCAAAGGGAGTGTGTTGGTCGCCTACATTTTTTAGGCCATAAAATTTGTTAACTTTGGCCGTAGTAAATTTGATCTGTTCTCCCCTTACATGTACGCTCGATTGAGTGAGACTTGTGAGATGCGCATAAAACTCCTTGACTAGAGGGACGCGGATATTACTGGGATGCCGAACAAAGGGTTCCCACTCCTGTTTGGATATGACATCCATAACTTCCTTGACATAAAGGAAGCATCTCCGAAAGCCGAACTTGAGAGCTATGGCGACTTCTTGATTCACCATTTTTTGTAAAGGTAGCAAGCTACAAGAAAAGATGAGTAACAAAGGGCGAAAACGGTGTCTGTTTACATTCAGGGATATGGGTGTCAAAACCAAAAGCACAACTTCCCATGTCAAATTTAAGAAATTTGCTTCCAAGGCAAAATCAACCACATCTACGAGTCCAACATCTCGTCTTGTACCTCGTTTGGGGCGATGAGCCCTGGGATTGAAAGCATCCTTTGTCGCTCTCTTTCCCTCTGTACAACAGCCTCTTCTGCGTAGAGATCTTTATTGTCCTACAAAAAGTACATCCAAATGATCAGCTTGGTCACCAAAACAAACCACATACAGAGCCGGAAATTTATTAATATACATAATTTAAACTCCATTTGTGGATGGCAAAAATCTATGAAGTTGAAGCTAAGAAGGATCCTTTTTTCACCCTCTCTATCAAGCTTTTACCTGAGCTGAAAATTCTTTTGATTGAACAAGAAAGTCCCGCATGTGATTCTTAGACGCTGACAAATCATTTCTCGACTCAATAATCCGTTCACAAATTGAGTGACCTGAAATCCGCATAAATCTAATTTTATCAATTCGTCCTTAAAACAATAATTTGATTAGATGTGAACCTGTTGTATATTCCCTCAGATGCAGTCATATTAGGGAATGACGTACTAAGAATTTATATCGTGTACTCGCGAACAAACATTCCATTATTTGGATATAAATATGGAACCATAGCGGCATCAACCAAGGGCTCTGTCAATAAACCACTCTCAACCTGAAAATAACTCAATAAATTAGAGTAACTTGGATCCAAAGTCAAAGCAATAAAGGCAAAGTAAGATACTTAATCAGGTAGAACAACTGCTGCAAAATCAAGACATGCAACTTGAAGCCAGGTTTTTGAAATGTGTATGTCAAGATAGCAAAAATTTCTTGCTCAATTGTCAAAAAGTATGTTCGGTAGAACTAGTTACAAAATTCAGAACCCTGCCAAGTTACCAAAACCAAAAACTCGGCACCTTGCTCATATATCAACAGTTATCAAATAAGGAAAATCGCAGCACTAGCAAACCTTTTTAGCTTCTCCAATAGTAGATTTAAACTGGTTTCTGCAATATTCCTCTCTGTATGCCGAAATGCCCAAATGATTGAATCCATAACGAGCTTTAGTTGCGGATGAAGATGCATGCAAAACAAAAATTAGTAATAAACAACAATTGCCTTGAAACTCTTTCAAGCATCCAACAAAACAATAACAGAATTGCATAATCCATTCTTGGCCTTAAAATTAAAGCTTAGAAAAGAAATTTAAAGAAATATTTCTTTTATGTTTTTAATTAAAGGATGGCTATAATAGATCTGCAAAAAGAAGAAACTCATCACCAACCTCACTTGACAATTGAATAAGTGCAGGGAAACAATGTGTGGCGATGGCACGAAGCAATGAAAAGAATTTGAGGCGATGTTCTGGGTAATCTTCAAAATATTTAGTTATCATCTGCAAGTCACGGACATAAGAAAGTATAGGCAAAGCAACTTAAGAATAAACTTACGTTATGTCAACTCTCCAACTTTTTGGCTTTTGCTATATTGGCTGCGCGATGCTCGTTGATTTGAACGAGGCAATGGGAGGGTCATCTCCTTCTTGTTCTAGTGGTGGAGTGGAAACTCGTTCAGCTGGTGCCTCTTGGTTAGTCGAACTAGTGTCAGACTCCGTTTCCTCGACAGGAGTGTTCTAAACTCGGCCAGCAATGCACTTGATGAGGCTTCTAGTTGAGGAGGCCAGATTTGGAGTCCTAGCAGGTGAAAGCGTTGGGGTTTTGTCCAGCGTGTCATCATCGTCAATCTCGATGGTAACAGGATAATCAATGGGCTCGTCAGTTGGTGGAGGTTGTGGAGCCTTGGGGGCTTTAGCTGTTCGTTTTCTCTTTTTCGACTGCAGACTTGTTGTGGCATTAGTAGGCTGTTTTTGGGAAGCAAGTTGAGTCTTTGCAGGAGTTTTGCAAGTTGTCGTTGTTTAATGTGCAGCAGGAGAAGGGTCCTTATTTACCAGCAGGGCAGCGGGGAATGCTGGGAAATCGACATTGACGAGCGGTAAGATTTCCTTAAAGTGGAAGTTCATCACCACATCACTTTCCTTGACGTACTTGAAGAATGTTGCCAAGTCTTGGCGCAGCTGTCCATATCTTCCGTGAGGTGGGTAGTTGAGGCGACTAGTCCGGCTATTCTTGCTGCAACAAAAGTTTTGGCTCCTCCAGTCAGTGTTTCTGCTGGGGCATCCTCGTCGAATCCCCTTAATCCTGGAATGTGGGCTGGAAGGATTGAGTTTCGTCCCTCATCAATCTCATTTACAGCTGAGTCCTCGAAGGCTTCTTTCTTTCGGCACAAGGCGATAATTAAATTGGGGAAAATCAAAGGGCTGAATTTCCTTTTCACACAAGCATATACTCCGTCCACAATAATTTCCCCAACACCAATTCGCAAGCCGTTAAGGATGGATTGCAAGAGCGGGAGTTTGGTGGTGTTGAGGTTGAGGTGTGAGATGTGGGCATGGCCCGATTTTTTATGTAGTGATTCCACAGCTTAGCCTCCGGCTTGAGGCGTGTGCGTTCGACCAATTTGTTGGAGGCGTCCAACGGCAAAGCAAAGGTCTTCGACAACTTCGTTGATTGTTAGTGGGTCGGCGTTCTCAGCAAAGGGAGTGTGTTGGTCGCCTACATTTTTCAGGCCATAAAATTTGTTAACTTTGGCCGCAGTAAATTTGATCTGTTCTCCCCTTACATGTACGCTCGATTGAGTGAGACTTGTGAGATGCGCATAAAACTCCTTGACTAGAGGGACGCGGATATTACTGGGATGCCGAACAAAGGGTTCCCACTCCTGTTTGGCTATGACATCCATAACTTCCTTGACATAAAGGAAGCATCTCCGAAAGCCGAACTTGAGAGCTATGGGGACTTCTTGATTCACCATTTTTGGCAAAGGTAGCAAGCTACAAGAAAAGATGAGTAACAAAGGGCGAAAACGGTGTCTGTTTACATTCAGGGATAATGGTGTCAAAACCAAAAGCACAACTTCCCATGTCAAATTTAAGAAATTTGCTTCCAAGGCAAAATCAACCACATCTATGAGTCCAACATCTCATCTTGTACCTCGTTTGGGGCGATGAGCCCTGGGATTGAAAGCATCCTTTTTCGCTCTCTTTCCCTCTGTATAGCAACCTCTTATGCGTAGAGATCTTTATTGTCCTGCAAAAAGTACATCCAAATAATCAGCTCGGTCACCAAAACAAACTACATACAGAGACGGAAATTTATTAATATACATAATTTAAACTCCATTTGTGGATGGAAAAAATCTATGAAGTTGAAGCTAAGAAGGATCCTTTTTTCACCCTCTCTATCAAGCTTTTACTTGAGCTGAAAATTCTTTTGATTGAACAAGAAAGTCCCGCATGTGATTCTTAAACGCTGACAAATCATTTCTCGACTCAATAGTCTGTTCACGAATTGAGTGACCTGAAATCCGCATAAATCTAATTTTATCAATTCGTCCTTAAAACAATAATTTGATTGGATGTGAACCTGTTGTATATTCCCTCAGATGCAGTCAGATTAGGGAATGACGTACTAAGAAGTTTTATCGTGTACTCGCGAACAAACATTCCATTATTTGGATATGGCTTCATCACCTCCGCCTTGGTCACCCTTCATTTAAAGTCTTAAAGCTCTTGTTTCCTTCCTTGTCCAAGTCTTTAAATAATGAAAATTTTCATTGTGATATATGTGAGCTTGCTAAACATAAACGCACCTCCTTTCCCATAAGCAATAAAAGGGTTTCTACCCCATTTACTCTTATTCATAGTGATGTTTGGGGACCATCAACTGTTTCAAATATTTCCGGTGCTCGGTGGTTTGTTTCGTTTATAGATGATTGTACTCGGGTGCCATGGATATTCCTTCTAAAACAAAAATCTGATGTCAGCGTTACTTTTAAGACTTTCACACCATGGTTAAAAATCAGTTTGGGGCAGATATAAAGCGTTTTAGGTCTGAATGCTAAAGACTACTTCAATCAAGTCTTATCCTCTATTTTTCAAGAAAAAGGGATCATACATGAATCTTCTTGTGTAAACACCCCTCAACAAAATGGTGTAGCAGAAAGGAAAATAGACATGTTCTTCAAGTCACAAGAGCTTTTTTATTTCAAAAAAATGTTCCTAAACAGTATTTGGGGGAAAGTTATGTTAACGGCCACCCATATGATAAACAGATTACCTACTCAAGTTCTTAATTTCTAAAGTCATATCCAACTTTTAAACAGTTTCTATCCTAATTTTAATCCCTCTTTTCATCTTAAACCCAAAATTTTTGGTTGTGTTGCCTTTGTTCATATTCACTTTCAGAATAGGGGTAAGTTTTAATAAAATTTTAGATCATATATAAATTTTAAAGTTTTAGGGAATGACCTTCCCCTTCAACCCTTGTGAGTCCCATCCGTGCTCATCACATAAATTCAAGTTTTTAAGCCACTCTACGCGCGCATAGGAACATGGCTGGAAGGCTACATGGTAATTTAATGTCATTCCTTCTTTCGTACAAAAGTTGGAACTGTAAGAGAACAAGGGGTTTCCTCTTCTTCCCTTTTCAACTCTCTCATGGTTTCACCTACGAACCAACCATACTTGGGTCATCACCATTCACCACCACTGCAACCACTTCACTTGCTACGACTCTTCTCACAGTGTGAACCACTTGGACTGTCAACTCCCTCTTTCCCCATCAACAATTGGTGTGATAAGCAAGGGTATTGTTGAAATAATTATTATTATTTTTTTAATTTCGACCTACGCGAATTTCGAATTCGAGTGAGTTTGATTTTGATTTTGCCAACTTAAAAATTTGTTTTGCGATTTAGTCTCTAATTTTCTTTGTTCTTCAATTTAAAGTTCATTTTTACTAAATTTAAACGATATATTATATTCCCAAATCATTGTAGAATACTTATTTTGCTCCAATTCATATTTTTTAAAATAAATATTCCTTTTTTGTAATTTAATCGATTAACTTTGTATGATTTTCTCATTTCTTCGATTCCTTCTTTGTTTTAACTCGACTTTGACTAAATTTATATGACATGCTTCACTCTACCCAACTTCAATTCATATTTTTAACAAAAGAATTATTCATTTTATAATTTAGTCCCTTTATATTTTATTCAATTTGATCTTTCAACCGTAAATCGTTATAAATTCATTCTATTCATTAACTCATATATACTTCCATCAATACTTTGTACTAAAAAAACCATCTTTAAAAATAAATTATAAATATATTTTATAATTTTAGATAATAATTACATTACAAATCATATTTACAAAAATAAATATAAAAAATATATGTATAATTAGATAAAGTTATTTAAATAGAAATCAATATGTACTATAACTTTATAAATAATTAAAATTAAATTTATACATAAACTCAACAACTCAACTTGAATTTTATAAATTTGACTCGAATAAAAAATAAATCATCAAATAGTATTTCTCAAAAAAAAATTAACTCCAAATAATTGAATTCCCATATACATATGCCATTTTCATAAAAATACCACCTCAAAGTTTGCTCTATATTGCAAAGAATACCCAACTCCGGTGCCCTATTGTACAAATCATTTTGGGCCTTGGTGGATCTTATCCTCAACTCGATGCCCATTTCCAGAATAACCCAAACACGTTACATAATTAATTAAAATTTTAAGTTGATCCCAAAAATTATTGTAATAAATAGTAAATACGTTGCTGGACCCCCTAAATTAGACTTCCATTCCACGATTCAGAAGACCTGCCCCATTCTTTATAAACATGGTGAGTGGCATCATAGGCATAGCTGGATTCATACAACATTATTTCAGTCCGAAAACCCTGAATTCAAGAGTTTAAACACTGATACAACATACGCAGCGGTAAAACGGATGAGTGAAGTCTGGAAGACAAAAAGGTGCCGTAAATAAGAGCATTCGACATCCCCTAAGATGGGGCACCGAGGTATGAAGCAAGCCGCAAAATGTCACTGAATACTCCACCAGCTGTTACTTGGGCACCAGCGCCTGGACCACGGACGATCAATGGTTGCTCCTTGTACCTTGTAGTTGTGAAAGCTATGATGTTATCGGATCCCGAGAGCTGTGCAAATGGGTGACTTTTGCTGTATCTTCGCAGCTCCACAACTCCCTTTTGATTAATGGCATCTACCACTCCAACATATCTTAGGACCTGCCAAAAGAATGATTCGAATCAAAATGGGTTTTGAAATCTCCTACACAGAAATTTTAACAGGACATATAGTACACACAGACAACCAAAAAAGGGTAAGAGAATGTTAAAAAATGAAGAGCCTTGCGAATCCTAACCCACAAAACTCTGGTAATTTTCATGATCAACTTTTTCAGAAGTTTGAGGGCAAAGGTATATTTCCTACTAGAATGACCTTCGAAAGGTTCTCTAATGCGCATTCATCTCCTTAGCACCATTCTTACTCATCCTAAAATTAGTAAATAACAGATGTATTAACCTTGAACAAATTTTGAAACAATCTTCAAGAAAATTAGTGATCATTGAAACATAAAATTATATGCCCGTTGGGATTCAGCTGAGAACAGATATAGACCAACAATTCCTTTGTACCACATTACCTTCAGTCCTTGACTTTTGCCCCCGGTTATGCGTGACTCAAAGAAGAAACAAATTCTTTCATAAACAGACACCACTCTTTTAAATCACAGATTCCTAGTCACCTTGCATTAAGGCACATCTCAAAGTATGCCCTTACTAGTGCTTTATGAAAAGGGTTTTATCGGCACTTACAAGCACAGTTGACAAGTTTGTCGCAGTGTTACTATACAAGTAAAAAATAGGAAAAACCAAGAAACGAGAACCGAATACTCACCTCCCCTGATTCCTCAGCATCCTGTCTCTCCTTAGCCATATCTTTGTCAAACTGGGGTAATTGCTTCATAAAATCCTCAGCAGATGCAGTAGCCTGCAAAGGCAAATGAAAGTATCATGTCTTTATGGAAACAAAATCATTTCCTTTTTCAAGTGCAGTAACTCTGTAACACAGAAAAATTAACCCTTACTCTTAGAGGCTCTGGAACCAGAGTTTGAACAGGTATATCAGAAAGTTCCAACTTCAAGCCAGATTCTCTGGCAAGAATTATCACCTACAAGATGCAAATCAACATATGAACCCAATCTCATCCAAAGGCTGTGGGCATAAATCAGGAGCAGTTAAAATATGCAAGAAATGACAGTTCAAGCCATCACGGTTACTCTAGCCTTTTTTGTAGGAATGAATTTAACTTTGATTCTTGAGACTGATTTAGAAGAATTTTCTTTATAGTTTCATTGGTTTCCCTGGTGGTACACAAATACCTAGGCTTGTACCATTGTCATATACAAGTTATTCAGTAAAATATCCATCTTTTCACACTAACGAAAGGTATCATTCCAATTAATGCCTGTTGATTTAATACAATGCTAAAACTGACGATGAAATATCAAAGAGTGCTTAGAATGAATTAAAGCGTGAATTTCAAACAAGCTAAATTCTGTATTGTTTGGGGAAGCCTACTTCTCTATACATCCTTCTGTAAGTGTCAATTAGAAAGATGCTATGAACAAAAAAAAGATATAGAAAGATTCTCTGCTGAACAACTACCTCAAGAGTTAGAAATGGAAAAAATTAATCTAATCCCAGCATGATCCAAGCTGATTTGATAAAATAAAGTCGAGAACTCAAATCCAACAGACCCAAACTTAAATTGAATATAATTTCAATTCTCTTTTGAATATTAATTTGATAAAGAAAAACAATAAATATAACACTGACCAATAATTTTTAAAAGATAAAAATACAAAATCTCTTTTTCAACTCTCATATTACAATAATTATGCATCTTTTGTACACAAACCGTAACTTTAATAATTTTATATATACCAAACAATTTTTTATACCTATATTCAAGTAGCATTTATCTGGGGGGGAAACTCTCAAAAGAATTCTAGCATTCAGGAAATTAACTAACAACGGCATTCCTTGAATCTAGTTAATAAATGGTAAACTATATATTAGTATTTAGTGTTTGATAAAGATGAAATATCAACCAACCAAAAGTAGTACATGACTTTCAATTTAATTCTTTTTCAATCATTTCATACGAGCTAATGATTCTTTTTCTGAATTATCTCGATATGAAAAATCAAAACTGCATCCCACCAATTAACTTGTGACCATAAATAACTTAATTTGGGCTGAAAAAATCAAACACGATCTGAATGACCCACCAAATCCAACCTGATTTGACTTTGAAGTCAACCATTTAAACTTAAATGGACGTGAAATGACCCAAATGTAAAGTGTTGAAACCCCAAATAACCCCAATTTTACATGACACCATATAGCCCTACCCTCCCAATTACCACCTCTACATCACAAATTTGGCCATTGCCAACATGCAGCTAAATGATACAGCATTAACTTAATTACATATATAACTATAGGAGCAGAGAAAAACTGAACACTTACCTTTCTTGCAACATCAGTTCCAGACAGATCATCCCTGGGATCAGGTTCAGTATAACCTGCTTCTTTTGCCTCTGCCACCACCTCACTAAAGGTTCTAGTACCAGTGAAGTTGTTGAAAATATAACTCAAAGTTCCACTACATGTAATAATAAAGCATGTCAAAGTCAAACAATGCACATTAGGAGATAAAAAAAATACATGAAACATGACTCACCTGAAAATGCCCTCAATGCGCAATATTCTGTCCCCGGTTTCAAGGAGGCCTCGTAGAGTGTTAATAATCGGAAGACCTGCTCCTACAGTTGCTTCATAGAAGTAGTGCGTGTAAGATTGCCGCTGAAGAGCTCTCAACTTTAGGTACTGTGTTTCACACAAAAAGCATATCAACAAATAAGAGAGATAAGTCCAGTGATACAAAATGTAATTAGAGAAATAATCAGAGATGCAATCAGAAAGAAAGTTTCGGCAAAAACAAATTGCATCAAGCAAAATCACTAACCATTTTTAGTACAACATATACATATAAATACCAACACATAAACATCATTCAAATACCCTTTCTGTAATTAAAGGAAGATTGCAGCTATTAATCAATAAAGATAACAACCAAAAATTCGAGATTGAACTTGTACAAGTTCTAATAGCCAAAATTACTAAAACTGATATTACCTTATCGAGCGGTCCCGAATTGGCCTTCTTGTTTGGAGTGATCACATGAATCCCTTTACACAACCAGTCATGGTAACAGCTTGCAACATTAGAGTCTGCTGTACAATCTACCAGAACAGTATTCGGAATAAAATGATTTCCATGCACATGTTGAGTAAATTTTTCTAGATCAGCAACTTGTCCTTTCTGCTTCAGAAGTTCTCTCCATCTTGACAAGTCAATACCACTACAGCAACAGATGGATGAGTCAATCGTAGGAACATAATTCAGAATGGAAAAACATGAAATCGAAGGTAAGATACAACAAAACAAACACTTCTAAAGTATAAAAACAGTTCGTCAACAAGTGCCAACGGTCAAATTGAAGGAAAAAACAGTGAGTTCTGTTCGATGGTGGAGACACAGTGGAAAACATCTAAATTACAATAACAATAATGGGGGAAATGAAAGAATTTTATTAAAAAAGATTTGAAGATGGGGGAGGCCAAGAAGAATGAAAGGTTAAATGTATTAATTAAACTAATATAATCCGTAAGGCAATGGAAACTTTAAATAGTAGAGCATATATATATCAAATTAAATGATTAATTTTAGGTTTTCCCTAAAGCTTTATACAATGATTATAACAGTTCTAAATATTTTTGAAAATTAGTTTCGTAACAAGAGCAAACAAGATGGTTACTTCCTAAATATCATTTTAAAAACATATCTGAAAATAGGACTGTGTCTATGAATGCTCAAAACTTACATTTCACTTAAAAGCATTGCCCTTGTGCCAGTAATCCCCATAACACGCAGATCAATGTTAAATTCTTCCTTGAGGACTGCAGCCTGTGCAAAAAAAATCAACCATTTATTCAGGTTCAATAAGATCAGAAATGAACAAAATTTCATCCCTAGACAATACTGCTGCCGGCAAAACAAACCCACAGATGCCTTGGTCAAATCAATTGAACTGTTCTGTTCAAAGAATGCCAATTTTTTCATGGATGTATATGATAGTAGTTTACTTTCACTACGGGTCTAAACAAACCAAATTGAAATGGCTTGGGAATTACTTGAACTTGACTAAAGCTTGATTACATTTCATTTCCCGTACCCGAGACTGACTTTATATGCAAGCTACTCCAGCTACTCAATGCTGATAGAAGCCAACTTAGGTAATAGCAACTGGCAGGTCAGCTGAGTAACTTGCGACCGACTCAACTCAATTACATCCCTATTTTTCAACATGACTGATAAATCACAAGAATATTCAAAAAGGTTAACACAAAGACCAACCACTACATAAAAATGTGAAATAATATAGTTATCAAGTAGAATAAATGACTTGCACTGTTGCACATGTTACTGCATCTTTAGATGTAGTTCTGCAACGTGTTTATAGAAGAGCAAAAGAAGCAACAAAACAAAACTATTGCATGTTCAAATAGAAATATGTGTTAGCAACAGAAGAAAAATAATAAAAAAATAAATAGTACTTCTTTTGATACTACACCTGATCCCTCAACTGATCGAGTAATGCCGCACCAATCAATCCAGGTCCAATGATCCCCATTGCTATGGTTGTCCTTGAAAGATAAAACCTTGAATGCACAGCTCTTAAAGCCCTTATACAATCTTCACGCTTAAGAACTACTGTGATATTGTACTCAGAACAACCTTGAGCTATAGCACGAATGTTAATATTAGCCTGTATCATGATATGAGGTGGAAAAAATAGTAAGTTCTAATGTGAATATTATATAAACATATAAAAAAGCAAAGTATTTATCTGAAAAGGTCTATATGGAACTTTCTACCTTTGCCAGAGCATTGAAAAGAGTTGCACTGACTCCAGGAGTGCTAGCCATTTTCTGGCCAACTGCTGCTAATATGCTACAGTTAGGAATGACTGCAACCTGAGAAGGACAACTTATTTGAGAAAATAAAGTAGACAAATAGGACCATACTAATGTAGCACAAAGGTAACTGAATCCAAAATAAACAACACTCGACCCTTTTCCACACACACACACATATATATATACCAAGAACAGATTTTGAGTTGAAACAGTAAGCAGAATTTAACCCATGAGGACAATGTAGATACACAGGTTAGCATGTCTAATCAAGCATGATACTGCAACCAACACACTAGATAATGCCCAGAACAGCAAACACGAAGATAATTTATATTAGAAATATTAGCAAGATGTCAAATACACTGTTTGTTATGCATGTTTTGAATTCAACTTACAAAGCGAGTTTTGAACTAGTACAATTTTTAGTTTCCATGACTCAAATTATAAGGCCAGAGCCCCAGGACATAGATAAATGCCAAAAGCCAAATCACATCAATAATCCAAGACCTATATGTAGGTTGTTAACGTGTAAATAGAAGAGTTTTAGTTACTCTGTATTTGTATTAAGCCAGTAGTTTAAATTTAGTCCAACTCTTATCCTACTTATAGATAGAGATAACTTAGAATAGTCCTAATTAGACTAAACTACTTGTATAGTCTTTTAAAAAGACTTTTTCTGTACAGTGAATTAATGAATTAAAATTACAAAGAATAAATCTGATATTTTCTCTGTTCAAAACCTCTATTCTTCACTATACAGCCTTTCAAAAAATTGAAAAACCTATATATGATGGTTTGCACAGCAGTACAAGTTTTAGGAAAACTTTAACCTGGTTTTGAAATGATTGTAACATGCTTGTGACAGAGACAGGTACTAAAAAATAGGAAAGAAGTTAACACAGAAGTTTATGTTTTCCATATTTGTGAGAATGAGACTTGACCAATTTTTACTTGTTTCTTTCAATAATTAAGTATTTCAGCAAGAAGAGAATGCAGACTTGTATGAGACAAATTTCAAGCAGACAAATTTCAAGCTTAAAAAAATGTACCTATATGCATTGTTAATCTCTTAACTATCTAATCTCTATTGATGCAAGAAATGGAGGGCCCGGAAGATAGAAACACAGGATTTTCTGGAAACATTAAAATAGTAACCAGCAGCCTTCTCACAAAATTAAGGGAGCTCAATCAAATCAAAATAACAATGGTCTTTTATAGATGGAGGATGTAGATATGCTAGTTCAGAGATTAAATTATCTAAGACTTCATTTCATATTATATTGTATGGATTTATTTGTAATTTACATCTTTTTATCACAGTTCTGAATTTAGTTATAAACACCTAAGTTATTTTAGTTCCAATTAGGTTTTGGATGATTAATATTTAGGATATTATGATATTGAATATTCATTTTCTCTCTATTGACTTGCTAGTTTTTCCCCTAGTTCTCTTTCTATCTGTCGGAGATTGTTTCCTAAAGTTCAGAAGATCTGTAAATATTTTGTTATTTATTAGAATCCCTATTTATAAGGGATTGTATTTCTTTACTAGAATTAGTTTCTTTCCTAGTTAGGAGTTTCCTTAGCTAAGGCATAAGTCTATATATTTAGTCTGTAAATCAGTAGCAATTTAACAGTCGAAATATAATAAAAAGATCAGTTTTTGATCAGCCTTTCGACATGGTATCAGAGCCTCTTTTTCTTTAGGCTTTAACTGTTTTGTTAGACAGTATTTGTTCGATTTCTCGTTCCCTTAGAGAAGTAATGATGATTGGAAATAATCAAGTAGAAAGCTCGGCTCTAGTGACTCAAATAGTTTCTGAAAAGCCAACACGTTTGGAAAGTTTTGAAAGAAAATCAGAAACAACAAGGGCAGTGAACCGAGATTCCATGTGGTGTACATATTGCAAAAAACCTCGACACACTAGAGAGAGGTGTTGGAAGTTACATGGGAAACCTCAGTCCACAAACAAAAACTTCATAGAAAGGGAAGGATCAACGAGGGGGCAGAGCAGAGCCCATGCAACTAGAGAAGTAGCCAAGGAATCCACTGAACAATCTGGAGAGTTCAATCAAGAGGAAGTAGAGAAGTTGAAGACTCTACTGGAGTCCTTAGGAAAATCATCAATTGCTGGTACAGGTAATCTGGTTTTCTCAGGTATATCCTCTTCCTCTTCTCAAAACTCTAATGCCTTGGAATCCTCCATACCTAATCAAACCTCCTGGGTAATAAACTCAGGAGCAACAGATCACATGACCAATTCCCCTCTCAACTTTCTCAATTATACACCATGCCCTAGCAATAGGAAAATTACAGTTGCTGATGGTACCATGATAACAGTTGCTGGTGAAGGAGATGTTGCCATTAGTAAAAATATTTTGCTTAGAAAAGTTCTACATGTTCCAAAATTATTTACCAGCCTTATCTCAATACCAAAACTTGTCAGGGATATTAATTGCAGTGTTTTGTTTCATTCTACACACTGTTTTTTCCAGGAGCAGGAAACGAAGAAGATGATTGGGCGTGCTAAGGAGATCAATGGACTCTATTATCTTGAGAATCTTGGAGGACAAGTTAGAATCTTGAACACTCCACCCTCATCTTTTTTATCAAATTCTACAAATAATAAAGACCAAATCTGGCTCCAGCATCTTCGCCTTGGTCATCCACCTTTTAAACTTCTAAAGACTATGTTTCCTTCTTTATGTAAAACCTTAGATGTTGAGGAATTACATTGTGATGTGTGTGAACTTGCTAAACACAAACGCTCCTCTTTTCCAGCAAGTAATAATAGAACCAATATTCCTTTTAGTCTTATTCATAGTGATGTATGGGGACCTTCTTCTGTTCCTAACATAACTGGGGCAAGGTGGTTTGTATCTTTTATAGATGATCACACTAGGGTTACTTGGATTTATTTGTTAAAACAGAAATCTGATGTTGCATCGACCTTTCAAAACTTTTACACCATGATAAAAACCCAGTTTGGAGCCGAGATTAAAAGAATTAGATCAGATAATGCCAAGGATTATTTTAATCAAATCTTGTCTCCTTTTCTCTTAGAAAAAGGTATTTTACATGAATCATCATGTGTAAACACTCCCCGGCAGAATGGAATTTCAGAAAGGAAGAATGGACATATTCTTGCTATAACCAGAGCCCTTTTATTTCAGAATAATGTTCCAAAAAAATACTGGGGGGAAGCTGTCTTAACAGCTACATTTATGATGAACAGACTACCCACTAAAGTCCTTGGATCCCAAAGTCCTATTCAAACCCTTACAAAATTTTTCCCACATTTGAACCTATCTCTTAACCTTCAGCCGAGAGTGTTTGGGTGTGTTGCCTTTGTTCATCTTCATTCTCCAAACCGAGGTAAGCTTGATCCTAGGGCAGTAAAGTGCATTTTTCTTGGGTATTCCTCTACTCAAAAAGGCTACAAATGCTATCATCCACCTACTAGAAAGGTCTATGTCACTGCTGATGTTACTTTTGTTGAAAGAGAGAGTTACTTCACTGCTCCTTATCTTCAGGGAGAGATGTCTTTTAGGGAAGATAAGGATGCAGATCTGTTTTTACTTCAGCAACCTTTGTCCCTCATTAATCTACCTCCTTCTCATTTTGCAGAAATCCAGCCTTCTCATTCTGCAGAAATCCAGCCTTCTCCTTCTCATTCTGCAGAAATCCAGCCTTCTCATTCTACAAAAATCCAGCCGCCTTCACAGTCCTTACAAACAGAACCCAATAGTCCTCAAACTCCTCAACCAAACAGAAATATTTCTCAGCCCAATGTTCAAGAAACTGTTGGTCCTCTAAAGACATATTCGAGAAGGAAGATACCTATGCAGACTCAATCATCTCCTGCTCCTGCTCTTGCTCCCATTCCCATACATTTTGAGGTACATTCTGAAACAGATCCTGATCATAATGATATGAATTCTAATTCTGAGTTTGAATTTCCTATTGCTATTAGAAAGGGAAAAAGAACCTGCACCACTAAACACCCTTCATATTTGTTTATGACCTATAATAATTTGTCCCCGAATCACAAAACCTTTCTTACCAGCTTAAACAATATTATCATCCCTAAAACAGTAGCCGAGGCATTAGATAATGAGAATTGGAAAAAGGCTATGCAGGAGGAAATGGATGCACTGGAAAAGAATAAGACCTGGGATTTAGTAAAGCTGCCAGGAGACAAAAAAACAGTGGGATGTAGATGGGTGTACACTGTAAAATGCAAATCAGATGGCTCCTTGGAAAGATACAAAGCAAGGTTGGTGGCAAAGGGGTACTCGCAAACCTATGGGATAGATTATTTGGAGACGTTTGCACCTGTTGCAAAGATGAACACAGTGAGGGTTCTACTCTCCTTAGCAGCTAACCAGGGATGGAATTTACTGCAGTTTGATATTAAAAATGCATTTTTGCATGGAGATCTCGAAGAAGAGGTATACATGGATGTTCCACCAGGGTTTAATTCGACTGTTGGACAGGTAGTTTGCAAGTTAAAAAAGGCTCTATATGGATTAAAACAGTCCCCAAGAGCTTGGTTTGGAAGATTTGCTAAGGTAATGTTAGGGCAGGGTTTCAAACAAAGTCAAGGTGACCATACCTTATTTGTGAAGCATTCATCTTCAGGGGGAGTAACCATACTACTGGTTTATGTGGACGACATCATAGTTACAGGTAATGATTCAGAAGGAATCATCAATCTGAAAAAGTGTCTTGTAAAAGAGTTTGAGGTGAAGGAACTTGGGAGATTAAAATATTTTTTGGGTATTGAGGTGGCACACTCACAACAGGGAATTTTTATATCACAGCAAAAATATACTCTGGATCTTTTAAAGGAAACTGGAAAGCTTGGATGTAAACCAGCAGAAACGCCCATAGAAGTTAACCACAAACTTGGAGATTCAGATGAAGATGATATGGCAGTTGATAGGGGTTCATTTCAGCGACTTGTGGGAAGACTTATTTATTTATCACATACCAGACCAGACATAGCATATGTTGTTGGAGTGGTAAGCCAATTCATGCACAATCCTAAGGAGTCACACCTAAGGGCTGTAATGCGAATCTTGCAATACTTGAAAGGTACACCAGGTAAAGGAATCATGTTTAGAAGAGGAGGAAACCTGACTCTGGAAGCCTACACAGATGCAGACTATGCAGGTTCCAGAATGGACAGAAGATCAACTTCAGGCTACTGCACCTTTTTTGGAGGAAATTTGGTTACTTGGAGAAGCAAAAAACAGAACGTGGTAGCTAGATCCAATGCAGAAGCTGAATTTCGAGCTATGGCTTTAGGAATCTGTGAGTTACTATGGCTGAAGATCATTCTAGAAGATTTGAAAGTAGAATGGAAAGGACCAATGATGTTGTACTGTGATAACAAATCAGCAATCAATATTGCTCATAATCCAGTTCAACATGACAGAACAAAGCATGTTGAAGTGGACAGACATTTTATAAAAGAGAAACTCGACAGTGGTTTGATTTGTACTCCTTATGTGACTACTGGTAATCAGATTGCAGATATTCTCACCAAGGGTTTACTTGGCAAGGATTTTCAGAAGTTAACAAGCAAGCTGAGGATGGAGGACATCCATGCCCCAGCTTGAGGGGGAGTGTCGGAGATTGTTTCCTAAAGTTCAGAAGATCTGTAAATATTTTGTTATTTATTAGAATCCCTATTTATAAGGGATTGTATTTCTTTACTAGAATTAGTTTCTTTCCTAGTTAGGAGTTTCCTTAGCTAAGGCATAAGTCTATATATTTAGTCTGTAAATCAGTAGCAATTTAACAGTCGAAATATAATAAAAAGATCAGTTTTTGATCAGCCTTTCGACACTATCAAAATCTCCCATGTTTCTCCTTTGTTGCTTCTGTTGTCTGATTTCCCCTCTAGATCTTATTACCTTATATTTATTGCATTTACTCTACTTCCACTACAGTCTACATCAGTTATGCTTGTCTGATAACCAAGTCCATATGTATGTTTAAACTGAAAAAAGCACCTGTGAAAGACGTCCAGCATCCAAAGCTTGGCGGAATCTAGACTGCAAAGCCTCAGCAACTGCTTTTACCTCCTTCTCAGGCACAGCAAAACAGACAGAATGCTCACTACTAGCCTACATCAATACTGTGAAATAAGCATCCCATGCATAACAAGAATGGCAATAACTGGAATAAGAGAATGTAGGCACCTGGGATATCATAATGACATTAGCCCCCACATCTTTCACAGCACTAAAAATTGCACTAGCTGTACCAGGAACACCAGCCATACCAGTTCTATCAAAATAAAATCAAAGGTGCAGCATAAATATGACAAACGTGAAATAATAAAGCAGAACATGACCAAATACATGCAGAAAATTGTACGGGAAAACATACCCCTCAACATTTACTAGTGCCAAATTATCAATAGTTGCAAACCCCTTTACTGGAGATTCTAGGTTTTGACCATCAGCATCTTCACATGCAGAACGGCAGATTATTGTTCCAGGAGCAGAGAGATTGAAAATATTCCTTATTACAATTGGAATATCATATCGCATCACAGGTATAATGGTACGAGGATGCAGAACATTAGCCCCAAAATATGACTGCATGGTTACATCAGTTTAGCTTAAAAATATATCTAGAAAGTTATAAATTAATCAGGTATAACAACGAGCCATGAGGCCTACCATTTCCCATGCCTCTTGATAAGACAATTTCCTTAATATCACAGCTTCACTAACTGCAAGAGAAAATTAGTTCTTTACCATTAGAGTCAAACTTCAATGTATATCGTCTTTAAAGGGAAAAATAATTGTAAGGAACCCCTGACAACATTAATTGGAGGGTCGCATCTAGACTAATTCATCAAGTCTAAATCAGTATTTTATTAAACTTAAGATGAAAGAAATACATGTGCTAGCATCTTCCATCAATTTTAAATCAATATTTTATGAAAACTTAAACAAAAAAGATCAAAATGAAACTAGTATCCATTTCTTTTAAGTAATTCAAAAAAATAAAATCTCTCCCTCTAAATAATTCATTTGATGCGTGTTAAAACTTAAAAGTTAGTGGCTGAAATGCTAAGCTGGAAATGATGCAGGGATGCTGGTTTGGAGGTTAGTTGCTGCCAGTTACATAAAGGCTGAGTAGGGTTTGCTGTTAGTAGTTAGATAAGTCATTAGCGTTCGTTAAAGCTGTTAATAATAGTTAAACAATTTGTTAAACAAAGAGTAGAAGAAACTAAAGTTGATTGTTGATTTTCATTTTTACTCTCATATAAATGCACGTATCAAAGATGCAATACAGCAATAAACATATACAAGTCTCGTTCTTTCTCAATCTTTCTTTTCTTTTTCTTCTTCATGTCGTGTTGTTAAGAACACACTGACAGGATCATGTCATGGGGCAATTGACGGAGAAGTCGAAGTAAAAAATCTTGCCTTTACCTCAATCCGTATAACGACCTATTGTCATTGACAATTCAACAGATCAAAGGGAGATTGAAACCTTAGGACTCCTTAGAGAGAGCCCCAGATCCCTTTAGGATTTATTATTCCATACGTAAGGACCAATGTTATAACATAAATAGGAAATAATATCACAATGAAGAAGCCTAAACCTTAATTAGAGAATCCATAAAATTACCCCCTCCGACAGAAAAAGCTTGTACTCACACTCAAAGTCAGGATAACTTAGACACATAAACAAAGTAACAAACCACTTTAAAACTAATAAGATCTAAACCATTCTCTATAAACAATGCCAAAGGATGGGAGGTAATGAGACCACGAAGGGCCAAGAGCCTACCTTTTCGAGGATCTGCACTATAGACACCATCAACATCCGTCCATATTGTAACTTGGCGAGCCCTAAATAGAGCACCCATTATTGCAGCAGAGAAGTCACTTCCATCCCTCTTTAAAGTCGTAGGAATATTCTGAGGTGTACTGGCAATGAATCCAGTAGCAATAATTATCTTAGATGGATTCTGTGAAAACCATTTTTCAAGTTTTCTTTCGGATTCCAAGAAATCAGGATCGACCTGGTTAGAGCTAGTGGGATTTACAATAAGGACCTCCCTTGTATCCATCCATTTGCAATCTATTCCATTCTGCACCAAAATTCATTTCATAATTCATCAGATAAATAATATCCCCAAAAGTTATAATTAACCAAAAAAAATCGAAACACATACCTTTCTAACAACATAAGATAACATTTGAGCAGACCATAACTCCCCATGTCCAACAACAAAATCTGAGAAAGATTCCGTGACATGCCCAGCTGAAAAGGATGAAAAGATAAGCATGTAAGTTTACATGACAAGAAATACAGCTTTAGAAGAAGTATAAGTCATACTATAAAAGGAAAAACAGAATAAAAATTAACAAGATTGTTAAGAGGTCAAACTATGGTAATGGAAAACTTCAATAAAAGTGACAAGAATTAGATTCTAGAACTCAAGACCTGAAAATGAACTTAACACAATTATTTGACTAACTAAGATAAGGAATTTGGCCAGTGAAAGGGAAAACAACTTGATAAGTGCATCACAACAATTAGAGGACATATATGTTTCTTTTCATCTTCCTCTCCTGGAAACAGTGACGCTGATAAGATTTATTTGAGCTGAGCAGTCAACAAAATGTCAAATCTTAGTGTCTGAATTAAATACAGTTGAAACAATAAATGCAAAAGGAAAAGCCATAACTGAAACTCTTTGTGGCAAAAGTAGCTGACCCATTTAAAAATTAAACCATGTCAAACAAATTATTGTTTTTTCCTAATCATATGCCTGAAGTGAAAATTTCATATAATTATTTGCAGGAACATGTTACGACTAAATAAATAAAACACTAACAGAGAGATAAAGAAAAAATCCAGCATCAGGTTCGAGTAATCAAAGTTGTTTCAATACAATGACTTAGAATAGAAAATATCAACCACATAATCCGCATAAATTTTGAAGATGTTTTTAGTCTTTTTACTTATTGTCGTTGGACTGGGCTGAAAACTCTATCATTACTAAAGCTACGAGAACCCGATTCTTCTACCACCCATTTGCACGTCCTGCACTACATAGAACCTAAGAAAATGAAGTGAATTATCAAGAAATTACTCAAATCTTGGGATCACACATTTTGTGGAAAGAAACAGACATGAGGCAGAAAAACAAGTTTAACCCGAAGAACATAAATTATTTCTATAATGAACTTCAAAAGAATGATGTTTAAGGTGAGACATAAGGTCAAGATCTAGATCAGTTACATAATTACTTGTTCAAGAGATATGGTGATTCTAAGGTTTTAAAATGTCATAAACAATTAGTACACAGCATTTCCTATTATTACCAAACTAACCAATGAATTAATCGCTTGTTGGAAAACCCATGAAAGAAATGAAAAACCCCATAACAATGAAAACAAGTTCTACATGGCATTTTGTATGCAATTGATTGACTCGTAAAGAACAGGTTAACATTTAGATTGAATGCCAGAAAATCAGCATGTCCTTGGTTAAGAGGGACAGGAGGAGGTGGGAAGGAAAAGAAAATTACAATGACTACTACTGCAAATGCACTTGGTAAATGTAGGAATATGTAAAGATGGGAATAATATCCTAAGTGTATCAACCGTATATTTTGTATCTATAATCCCCAACTTTAAGGGATCATATCTTTTCTTTCTTTCCTTAGGAATAGTTTACTCTCTAATTTAGAGTTTCCTAAGATAGATACTTTGTATATATGTATGTAAGAGCAGTAAGTAAAAATTAAGTCTTTCTATAGAGAATTTCTCATTCTCACAGTAAAATTACAAAATTGAAACTGCTGCCGGTTCGAAAATAGATTGAGCAGCCATCAGTACCACTAGAGGCTTTTTTTTAACTCCTATGAACAAAGACAAACAAGTAACAATTGATTTATCCTTGTTTTCTTATGATTTATAGATTCTTTCCAATATATTTAATATAGCATATGAAAAACACATTTTTCAGCACATTAACTACACCATCCTCGCTTAAACAAAATTAGCAAGCAAACATAGAAAATTGAACTAATCACCCAACTCATTTTGGTCTATAAGTGATGTGAACAGAGAAACAGAGGTCAGAGAGAGAATATTCTACTACCTATATATATTGCACGCAGCATTGCTTTGAGGTTATTAACATCATGATGCAGTTGAGATAAGAAAGTAGCAAGATCATCTCCCTCAAGCAAATCAAGTGCTGTAGAATTATGTTTTTCTAAGACAGCATCCAATGCAGAGATGTAGGAATCATCTCTTGATTGTGCCTTGTTGATAAGGTCATACATCATATCTGTCACCTTAGACATGGCTGATACCACTACCAACTTTCTTTCTGAATCATCACTAATAATTATATCCCCGACATTCTTGATCCTCTGGGAGGTCCCAACACAAGTTCCCCCAAACTTATGGACAGCCCACATGTCTCCCTTGGGAAGATTTACTTTATCCGTCGATTTCTCTACGGAGATATCTGTAAATGAGAGAAAATAAAAATGTAACTTTTAGATGTCAATGACCAGTACCAAATAACCTACAAAGTATTTGATTAAGCTAATATGTAATGTATGTAATCATATAAATCAGGTCAACATTAATTACAATGTTATCATAATAGATATTTTCTATTTGGTTGAAGAGACGAACTAATCATTGTACTAGATCAATGAACATATTAAAGTCAATCCATGTAGTCTTATTTCTGAAATTCAGTATCAACATCATTGGAGTTGAATCAAACAAATTGCATACAGTGTTAAACACAAACCATAGGTTCAGCTTATGTATTATTAAGGTAGTGATGAGACAAAATTGAGCTGATAAAGCAAAAATTAAATTAAAAATTAACAAAACCATCGTCATTTCCTTCTTTTTCTTTTATCTTCTTTTTACTCTTTTATGTTTTGTAACCAAAATTAGTTCCAGGTCTCTCTCTTAAGGAAATTATACATAGTAAATCTATATGCAGTACATAGGTGGATCAAGGTAAAAGACACCAAAAGTCCAAAGGTCAAAGCTATAAAATAATGCCTCTGGTACTGATTAACATTTAGATGATTTTAGTAAAGCCTGGCTCCTAAATCAATGAACATAAGAGATTCAATAACCATTGACATATACACAGATAAATTACTTAAGTTACACAGCATATACATTCCATAGAAGTTCGTCTTATGTAATGACTATCTTATAGAAATTGCAGAAACATCAATGATAGGTACTGGAGAGAAAAATGAAACAGACTTCAAGACTAAAGATGTGAAGATGAATCCAAAATTGTTACTAAAATCATGAATACAGACTACAACATGTAAAACAAACCTGATACTGAAGCCTGTGCACAGATAGTGAATGACTTCCCTCTTTCCAACCAAGAATCGATATTTAATCTGAAATACATAAATAATAAGAGAAACTCTTTAGCGTTTTATTAAAATATAATAACAGAAAAGGCCAACTGTGTTACAAAAGGACATGTTATTTAATGACAAGCCCACAAAAATTACCCAGATCCTTCATCTATTGAGCCACTTAAGTGTTTAAAATGATATTACGGTGGGAAAGAAAACAATGGTCAACATTCTCAAAAAGCCATTAGCCTAGGCCTATACTGTTTGAACTGATTGAATCTCAATTGCAAATACATATTAGAGCATTCAGCTCGTCAATTAGACTAGGTCTATATCATTGGGACTTCCACTGAAGTTGTCCAATGCATAAGGAAGACTCCAGGCATTAGGATCCTTACAACAACCAAGGTTAAAGGCGCCAAAAACAAAACCATTCAACCGGGTGAAGTAACTTTGTAGGTTCTAAAAGTTGGCTAATTAAACTAAATCAGGGAGTCAAGTTAGAATTTGCTCAAAGCCTCAAACAATAAAGCCACTAAGCCAGGGACGGGGACATTAAAGGATGGGAGGGGTTGTTGCCCCTCCCAAAAAAATTTGGTATAATAGCATTTTAGGCCCTTTTTAGTTTAAATATTAGTCAATTAAGGCCTTTGCCCCTCCCAAATTTTGTATTTAAAGGCTTAATAAATTCTTGCCCAAATTTGCTTAGAACAAGACCATAATCATGAATACATGAAATAAAGTAGCAAAGAGTTGAACCATTAAAATAAATAAATTAAAAAATAATAATCGATCCATACTGAACTAAAAAAGTGCATTTTTGTTATTCATAAAAGTTGGAACGATATAAAAAGCAGTATCCACGCTTCTTCCTTTCTATCTTGATTGGATTTTTGGCTTATAATAACAAGCAAATCAAGCCTAAATTTGGGAGCAAGAGCAATCCATTCCATATACAACCGTTGTCCAATTTTTTATCTCCTTGAATCTCAGCTGCATATCTATAAGCATAATCGAAAGAAGACCAAATTGATTTTACCTCCATGGAAGTAAAAACAATGAGAAAAAGCACACACTTCAAACATGCTTAAAATCGAATAAAAATAAGAAAATAAGTAGGTGAAGAACGCGTTATATCTATCACTTGGGTAGCTGTACGCATCATTTCTTGGGAACCAAACACAGAAGAAATAGAGTTAGTAGAAATAAAGCAGATGGAATGAAAACCTGGAAAGAGGAAAAGGCTTAGGAAGAGAAAAGGAGCGGCATTGAGGAGAAGGAGAAGAAGCAGAGATCTTCCGCTTAGGCAATGAGGTAGATGGGAGAAAGCGTGAAGAGTCGGAGATCGTGGGCGAGAAGGCCGCCATTAGCATCACTTCCAACAGTTACCGGAAGCACCTCTCCAAGCAAAACTGGAGTAGACTTCTTTTTTTTCCCTCTCCTTTTAATGGCTGCTGCTTTGTCGTTTGTATTTTCGATTAGGGATGATAAATCTCCTTTCAATTCCAACGAGCAACATATGGGTTTTGAATGGGATGATTTTGTTTAGAATAAACTACATTGCTGGTCACTTAACCTTTAAATCACTTGCAATATGGTCATTGAAATCGAATTTTTTTTAGGGTAAACTACTGCAGGATCCCTTACGTTTAGCGTCTGTACAGAGTTAGTCACCACTTTTGAAAAGTGCATATTAGTAGTCCTCTACGTTTTCGATGTGTAAATACTTGGTCACTCCGACGTTAACTCCGTTAGTCCCCTAACTAATTGCTGATGTGGCGAAAGGATAAATTACTGCAATAGCCATTAAAATTTATCTCATGTACATTTTTTCTCCTCAATTTAAAAAAGTAAACATTATAGTCACTAATAAAAATGTTTCTTTATAATTTCACCCTTAAATTTTTAAAAATTCATTTTTCAATCCTAAAACTTTACAATCAATTAACACAATAATATTATAAATGCTTAGATGAAAAATAGGTGCCCAAAGTATACCCTTTGAAACTTAGGTGCCCAAATTGCACCTATTTAATAACTCAAACTTAAAAATTTAGTCCACTAACTACTAAAAAATTCGAGTTATTGGAATTTCTATTTTATAATTCAAACTTTATTTTGAATTTTTGAGTCGAGTTTATGAAATTATGAATCGAGTATTTTCACATCAAACCAAAAAATTTAATTTTTTTCGAGTCAAGTCGAGTTATTGGAATTTCTATTTTATAATTCAAACTTTATTTTTAATTTTTGAGTCGAGTTTATGAAATTATGAGTCGAGTATTTTCACATCAAACCAAAAAATTTAATTTTTTTGAGTCAAATCGAGTTATTGGAATTTCTATTTTATAATTCAAACTTTATTTTGAATTTTTGAGTCGAGTTTATGAAATTATGAGTCGAGTATTTTCACATCAAACCAAAAAATTAAATTTTTTCGAGTCAAGTCGAGTTATTGGAATTTCTATTTTATAATTCAAACTTTATTTTAAATTTTTGAGTCGAGTTTATGAAATTATGAGTCGAGTATTTTCATATCAAACCAAAAAATTTAATTTTTTAAATACTAGACCTGATCTTAAAGGTTACCGCGGTGCCTAAGATTTGAGCATAAATGATTGTTATATGTAATGTGAGGAACTTTGTGCTGTGCAAATGCAATAACAACATAAGGTTTCAGGTTGACACACATCCGTATTTCTCAAACTTCAGACTTTCCAACTTCACAAGTTGTATAATTCCAATAAACTCGACTCATAATTTCATAAACTCGACTCAAAAATTCAAAATAAAGTTTGAATTATAAAATAGAAATTCCAATAACTCGACTTGACTCGAAAAAATTTAATTTTTTGGTTTGATGTGAAAATACTCGACTCATAATTTCATAAACTCGACTCAAAAATTCAAAATAAAGTTTGAATTATAAAATAGAAATTCCAATAACTCGACTTGACTCGAAAAAATTTAATTTTTTGGTTTGATGTGAAAATACTCGACTCATAATTTCATAAACTCGACTCAAAAATTCAAAATAAAGTTTGAATTATAAAATAGAAATTCCAATAACTCGACTTGACTCGAAAAAATTAAATTTTTTGGTTTGATGTGAAAATACTCGACTCATAATTTCATAAACTCGACTCAAAAATTAAAAATAAAGTTTGAATTATAAAATAGAAATTCCAATAACTCGACTTGACTCGAAAAAATTAAATTTTTTGGTTTGATGTGAAAATACTCGATTCATAATTTCATAAACTCGACTCAAAAATTCAAAATAAAGTTTGAATTATAAAATAGAAATTCCAATAACTCGAAATTTTTAGTAGTTAGTGGACTAAATTTTTAAGTTTGAGTTATTAAATAGGAGCAATTTGGGCACCTAAGTTTCAAAGGGTATACTTTGGTCACCTATTTTTCATCTAAGCATTTATAATATTATTGTGTTAATTGATTGTAAAGTTTTAGGATTGAAAAATGAATTTTTAAAAATTTAAGGGTGAAATTATAAAGAAACATTTTTATTAGTGACTATAATGTTTATTTTTTAAATTGAGGAGAAAAAATGTACATGAGATAAATTTTAATGGCTATTGCAGTAATTTATCCTTTCGCCACATCAGCAATCCGTTAGGGGACTAACGGAGTTAACGTCGGAGTGACCAAGTATTTACACATCGAAAACGTAGAGGACTACTAATATGCACTTTTCAAAAGTTGTGACTAACTCTGTACAGACGCTAAACGTAAGGGACCTCTGCAGTAGTTTACCCTTTTTTATATTAAAATCACTGTCGTTAAAACGAACGTTCATTAAAATTGAACCACTTAACTTTCTAGAGTTTTTAGAATTGGCACCAAACTTTCTAGATTTTTCACTTTAAACCTCAAATTATTAAAACTTTTAAATTTGGTTTTGATTTTTTTAGAATTTATTATGTAACCCTCGCACTTCTAGATTTTTTATAAAAGTACCTATGAACTTCAAAAACTTACAATTAAATCTACAAATTCAAAATTTTCTCAATTAAGCCCTTAAATTCCATTTTAAGTCTAATAAGCCTCTAAATGTCGAAAAATTATTAGATGAGTTTGGCTCAGCATGTCATCCATGATCTCATCCAATGAAAATTTTCCATCTCATTTTTATTTAAGGAGAATCTTCATCTCTTTCCTACATGTAACTAAGGAGTGGGTAGTTATTTGAAAGTTATAATGAAATTTGTGAATGTTATCGGATGGACCATAAATGACGTGGTGAGTCAGGTCCATCTAATAATTTCTCCTAAATATCACCTTCTTTGCATTTCAATATTTCATTTTCATTCAAAAACTATATTTTTAAAATAATAGTTTATAAAAAAATTAATTACATATATTATATAAGGTATTCTTAGAAGTGTTACATAAACTACTACTAAAAAAATTTATTGATATTAATAGTACTATCTTAATTAATAAAATTACTTGAATTATTTGTACTATTCAAGATCTAAATAAAGATAAAAAATAAATGTAAACCTGTTGTGAATTAAATATGAATATAATTAGTTTTTTCGGAGCTTTCAATTGAAATTATCTTTTTGGTAGCAATATATAGCTCTTCTAGAGCTTTCAACTGACTTTTTGGCTATCAAAACTTATATCCATATTGGCTTATTTCAAATGCCAATTAATAACATATGTTATCTATAATTCCAAAAAGAATATTTTGTGAACTCATATTGCTTTCTTAAAATTTCCACTTCTAGTGGTGACGATATTATTACCATTAGCGGTAATTATTACAATATTCGCAATTATGCACTTTTCATAATGTGCTTTCTCTTAAGAACTTATTGCTCTTCTGAAGCATCAATACTTTTAGTAATTTGAGATATAGTACTCATATTTTTCCATTGCATTTAAATGGAAAAGTATATCTTATACTTCTGCTAAGCATAAATCGTCACCATAAATTATATTTGATAAGTAATCATGTTAAACAAAATAAATAGTATGATAATATATAAATATAAATATTAAAATGGATATAAATATAAAATGTAAATAATTAATGTATAAAGTAAATAAACATAAATCAAAATAAATAAAAAGATAATTAATTCTCTTCAAAGTTATGAGAATAATTAGAAGATGGTTTATTTCATTCGAGGGTTATAAGGAAATCAACAACATCCAAATGACTTGGACTAACAATGTCCAAATAAGTTGGACCAATGTCATCTTTGTCATTTTTCGCAAACAGAATTTTCTTTTATTTTATCATTCAATCATTGTTGATTTTTTCAACATACGATAAGTACGAGACCAATGGTTTATAACATCACATTGGTAATAAAAAAGAATTTCACTTTCTTAGAATGATCTTTATTGCTCTTGTCATCCTTATAACCTCACTACCAGTGGGTAAAAATATTCTTAAAATGACCATATCTTTCATGTTTATATTCATAGCCTCGATCACGACCACAACTTCTAATGTGGTTTTTATTCCTTCCATAATATAATCTCACATTCACTTCAGGGAATGGAGTAGAGCCAGTGGGCCTTTGAAACCTTTTTCACATATCCTTATCATACAGAACAAAGATTTAATCCTCGTACGCGACATTGTTAAATATGTTCACAAGGTCCTTTAAAAACCTCATTTGAGACCAGTAGCCTCGTAGAATGGGATGTCTAGCCAATATACTTGGATTATATCGAAATTGTGTCTCTAATTGAATAATGATTTACCATGTTTGCATTCGCTTCAGGGAATGAAACAGTTCCAATAATCGCATGGAATAAATATCATGTTTGCATTCATGTTTGCATTCACTTCAGGGAATGCTCTATCATTGATAATCGCATGGAATAAACATCATGTTTTGCATTCACTTCAGGGAATGTCTCCCATAAAACTTTTTGGATCAAGACGAATTTTCATAACTTGAAATTGAGAAAAGTCTATAGTCAAATTTTTCTACGTAGAAAATTTATTGCTTTCGAGCAAATATAGACTTTATAACCATGTTTCCATTCACTTTAGGAAATAGAATAAATTCAATCGAACAAAACAAATTTGATCGTGAAAACTAATTAAATAAATATAAATTGGTAAACACCCATCACCTGAATAACAGACCTTTGAGCAAAAGATCGATCACGAGAGCCATGTAATAAAGGATGATATTTTCGATCACTAAACCCTCATGGATTAGCTTAGAAATTAGATGGACTTTATGCTGAGATTTTGTTTTTCTACTGTGAAGTCACCCAATCCACGTACAAGATGCTTGGCATGCAACACTTGCATTAATAATAATCGAACATCGTCCATCAGAAGTTCCTAATTAATTTAGTACTCTAATAATTTTTCAAAAATTAAAAATTAATTTAAAGATCAAGAGAAAATGATAATTGATAATTAAAATAAATTGATGTAGAAGAACTTATCTTTAATTCATGGTAGAATCAAATTCTTTTCAGTAACTCTTTTAGGATTCGAACGACAAATACCTCAGTTGGTTCGAGTCTCGTGTTGATAACGTGTTGTGAATTAAATAAAGAAAGAACGATAATAAGAATAAAGAACAAGAATGGAAGAACAAAGAGATGAGAGAAAGAGAGAGATTTGTATTATTTTTAAATGTAGACTTGTGTACAATGTCTTCGTCAACTCATCTATTTATTGATATAAGAAGTACATATTACATTGAACTCTAATTAAATGAGAATATTTCTAATGATAAAGTAAATCAATATTCTTAGATAAAGTTCTAATCATGATAGACATTCACATAGATAAATATTCGTAACAAAACCTAAATATAAATACTTCATACCTTCTAGATATAAATTTCTCTAAAAGTCAAATTATTTATACTATTCAAGATCTAAATAAAGATAAAAAATAAATTTAAATCGACCAATAAATACAAATTTGAATACTTGAATTGTGCAAATAATTCAACTTTCAGATAAATTTATATCTAGTAGATATAGAATATTTATATTTAATAATATACGTGAAACAATGTTTTTTTTTTCAAAAACATATTACATATATACTCTTTTTTATAGAAAAGTTTTATTAGTAAAAATGGACGTGAAAGGAACAAATTTTAATAAGTATGTACCATTTATTTTTTTTATTTTAAAATTGAGGCAGTTTTATTAACGAATATAATATTATTAGATATAGCATAGAATTTTTTAGTGGCAGTTTATGTCTCACTTTCAAAAATGTCTTGTAATATATACATATATGTAAATAATTGTTTTTTATAAAATGGTATTTAAAAAGGATTAATATCATATACACTGGCGGTGGAAAGTTTTTATTTCCACAAGCGCCTCAATTATAGGGTTTAGGGTTTAGAGTTTAGGGGTTTTAGTGTAAAGGTTTAGAATTTAGGGTTCATGTTTAGAATTTAGGAATTAAGGCTAGAATTTAGGGTTTAGGGTTAGGGTTTAGTTTTAGGGTAATATGGGTGGGGGTTTAGGTTTTAACTTATAAACCCTAAATTTTAACCCTAAACTCAAAATTCTATCAACAAGCGCTTGTGGAAACTTTTTTACACAAGCGCCTTAGTTTTAGGGGTTAGGGACTTCGTTTAGGGTTTAAAATTTAGGGGTATAAGTGTAGTAGTTTTAAATTTAGAGATTGTTGATAGAATTTTGAGTTTAGGGTTAAAATTTAGGGTTTATAGGTTAAAACCTAAATCCCCACCCATATTACCCTAAAACTAAACCCTAACCCTAAACCCTAAATTCTAAGCCTAATTCCTAAATTCTAAACATGAACCCTAAATTCTAAACCTTTACACTAAACCCCCTAAACTATAAACCCTAAACACTAACCCTAAACCATATAATTGAGGCGCTTGTGGAAATAAAAAC
Source organism: Hibiscus tridactylites (assembly GCA_958450335.1). Classification (NCBI taxonomy): domain Eukaryota; kingdom Viridiplantae; phylum Streptophyta; class Magnoliopsida; order Malvales; family Malvaceae; genus Hibiscus; species Hibiscus tridactylites. The sequence goes on from OY288275.1 coordinate 56,393,607, forward strand.
TTTCCACCGCCAGTGTATAGGATATTAATCCTTTAAAAAATTAATTATAGTTTTTTAATGTAAATATAATATTTGAAAAGTAATAGTTTTCAAAGAAGGTAATGCTTAGGGGCTTATTATGCTTAAAATGGAATTTAGGGGCTTAATTGAGAAATTTTGGAACTTGAGGATTAAATTGTAAACTTTTAAAGTTCAATGGTACTCTTATGAAAATCTAGAGGTGTACGGGTTAAATTGTTGATTTTATAAAATCAGAACCAAATTTTAAAGTTTTAATAATTTGAGGTTAAAAGTACAAAATCTAGAAAAGTTTGGTGACACTTTTAAAAATTATAGAAAGTTAAGTATTTCATTTTGTATTTTATCCAAATTTAAATTATACCACGTCAGCTAATATTAACCATTTTAGCAGTGCAGTGACAAAAAAAAAAGTTTATCTAACGACAATGACAATAATGAAAATTTGTTTTAACAACGGTGACATTAATGAAAGTTTTTTTTATTATAGTGACCATATTGCAAGCGCCTTAAAAATTTAGCGACTGTAGTTTAGTTTGCCCTTTTATTTATGAACTACAAATTGTCATTAAACTTTTAAAATGCTTGCATTTTGGTAACTAAAGTTTTAAAATTTGTATTGCAATCACTAATCTTTTAATTTACTTTTATTAGGCTCACTAAAGTTTCTCATACTAATTGGCAGTCGTCCAGTGACGAATTTAGAAAAACATCACCGATTGGGCCAATATATATAGAAATTTATCTAACATAACTCATATATATAGTTTTAAAATTTTAAAATTTAAGTCTTTAATAGTTAAAAATATATATATTTATCTATATCTTTATTTAAATAGAATTGAAGTATTTTTAAAAACTATATTTTTATCTATAATTTTATTAATTTGTCAAAAATATAAGTGATAAAAATATAAATATAGATTTATTTTTAATATTAGTTTATCTCACAAGTTTCAACCAAAATAACCGAGAAATATATTACATTTCTGTCTTATATTAAGTTATCTTTTTCTAAAAAATTGAAAATGATTTATATGTTTTTTTCTTTAAAAAATTTATTTTCTTTTATTGTTTACATTATATATTAGAGTGAAACCCTAATCATGTTGAGAGAATTCTATTGTTTTTTCTTCTTTTTTTTATCTTTTATTTTACTTAGATTTTATTTTTAAATTAATTTAAGGCTTAATAACTAAATTATATTTTTATATTGAGTCATTTCTTATTATTTTTACTTAAACCTCTCTCTTTATATATAAATAAAAGACATTTTTAAAGTATGGACTGAGTCATGGCCTAGATAGGCCTAGGCCCATATCCTCCTATGTAGTCGTCAACCTGTTTTTATTTGTATCGTCATCATTCAACGTTCTTCTGATCACTATCGTTTTTAAACACAACAAATATTATAAACAATAATTATAATTAAGGCATTCATCATCTTCCCACACCCACCGAACCATTTTTCATCACCATTTCATTCTTTTTTTTCTCATCCTCATGTCATGAAACAAAACCTGCTGCTGAGGGAAAAAAAATCGACATTGGACTCAACACCAAAGAAATCGACATGCATGCCATCATTGAGGTTAAAATTTCGACTCCATTGTTGTTTTGATAAATTTAAAGTATCCTATTGCCCATGTGCTTATGCTAATGAAATTCGAGCTTCTGTTGAAGTTAGAGTCAGTTACAGAATTAGTTAGGAAGTTTAATTTGTTACTGAATGTTGTTAGTTAGTTATGAATACTTATATATATTAAGTCCATGTACATAACCTGTGTATTATTCATTGAGTTGTAATCAATAATATACAAGCCCATTTTTACATTGTATCACGAGTCTCAGGTTTCTTTGGGCTTTTTTGGGCTGTTTTCCTTATTCCGATTTTTGGGTAGCTTTCTCCCAATTCCCATATTCTATGTTTACCCGTTTTTCCCCAAATTCTTTGTTTCTCCTAAAACCCTAGTTCTTTGCGATGCCTTCGCCGCCGACTTCGACGCCGGATTCCGATTCCGTCCTCGACTCCAGCCATCCTTTGTTCCTTCACCCGTCTGATACGCCGGGAACAGTCCTCATTTCTCACCAGTTGACCGGAATCGAGAACTACACTATTTGGAGCCGTTCTTTGCGCATCGCTCTTCTCGCGAAGAACAAGCTCGGTTTTATCGATGGCGATTGTAAGAGAACGGATTATTCCTCGTCTTCTCTCCAGGCGCAGTGGGATCGCTGCAATGCAATCGTTCTTTCCTGGCTAATCAATTCCGTTAGCAAGGAACTCTCGGCGGGCATTGTTTTTGCCTCAAGTGCTGCCCTAGTCTGGGATGATCTCAAGGAGCGATTCAACAAGGTTGACGGCTCACGTATTTTCTTTCTCCACCGTGAAATCACGACACTCACGCAAGGTGATTCCTCTGTTTCCGTTTACTTTACCAAACTGAAGTTGTTGTGGGATGAGTTCTCTGTATTGGTGCCGTTTTCTTCCTGTAATTGTGATTCAACTCGTCGTAACTCTGATCATGTTGCTAATCAACGGTTATTCCAATTTTTTATGGACCTCAACGAGTCTTACTCTGCCTTGAGGAGTCAGATTCTCCTGATGCAGCCGCTGCCTTCTGTCAACAATGCCTATTCCATGATTGTTCGTGAGGAGTCTCATCGTCTTCACTTATCTGGTGTTGTTCCTTCGATGGAGTCTACTGCCCTTTATTCCAATACTTCCAGCAATCGCAAGAAGTTTTCGGGGACCTGTGATTACTGCAAGATTAAAGGCCACAAAAAAGAGTCATGTTATCGGCTTATCAGCTTCCCATCTGACTTCAAATTCAACAAGAGGAATCGTGGTTCTCAGGCTGCGTTGACCATGGCTTCTGGTGATTTGTCTGCTGGTGATTCATCTGGTGGTCCTCCAGCATTCACCTCCGATCAGCATTCTCAGCTTCTGGAGCTCTTGAATCGAAGCTCCATTTCAAATTCCTCTGTGAATTTGGCAGGTACTATTCCTTTTTGCTCTCTTGTTAATTCCTCTTTGCAATGGATTCTTGACACTAGTGCAACAGATCATGTAGTGTCTGATTTGTCTAGCTTGGTTGATTCTCGTCCTTGTGTACCCAATTCTCATTTTGTTCAACTCCCAAATGGTAAATCTTCTTTTTTGTCTCATGTTGGTTCTGTTCATTTGCCAAATGGCCTTGTCTTGTCAAATGTGTTGTTTGTTCCCAATTTTACTCACAATTTAATCTCAATTTCTAAACTCACCAAAGATTTGAATTCTGCTGTTCATTTCTTTTCTGACTTCTGCATTTTGCAGGATCTCTCAAATGGCATGATGAGGGAGATTGGTAGGAAATATAGGGGACTTTATTTCCTTCAATCCTCTTTTTCTGCTTGATTCTGCTTGTAAGTCTGTTGTTTCTGCTGTTTCTTCTTCTTCTTCTTCTTCTTCTTCTTCTGTTTTGCATTCTATTCCTCAAATTCATACATGTAATTCTCTGCATTCTAATAAAACTGCACTCTGGCATGCTCGTTTAGGGCATGTTCCTACTCCTCAATTGTCTCGTTTACCTTTTTTTGTCAATTCTTCTTTGGATGTTTCTGGTTTGACTGACTGTACTATCTGTCCTTTAGCTAGGCAGTCTAGGTTGCCTTTTCCCATTAGTACATCTTCTTCTGCTGCACCTTTTGATCTTATACATTTAGATCTTTGGGGTCCTTATAGGTTGTCTACTCATTCAGGACATAGGTTCTTTTTAACTATAGTTGATGATTTTTCTAGGATGACATGGGTGTACTTACTGAAATTGAAGAGTGACGCTGCTTTCTCCCTTAAAACTTTTCTTACAATGGTTAAAACTCAATTTTCCACTACTGTTAAAGTCATTAGAAGTGATAATGGCCGTGAGTTCTTTAATTCAGAATGTTCCTCTTTATTTTCCTCTCTAGGGATTATCCACCAAAGTTCATGTGTTCACACTCCTCAGCAAAATGGAATTGCTGAGCGAAAACATAAACATCTCCTTCAAGTTGCTAGAGCTCTTCGTTTTCAATCTCAAATACCTTTAAAATTCTGGGGTGAGTGCGTTTTAACTGCCTGTTATATTATTAATAGGCTTCCTTCTTCTGTGTTACAGTGGAAAACTCCTTTTGAACTTCTCTACAAGAAAACCCCTTCTTATGATCATTTTCGCATTTTTGGTTGTTTGTGTTTTTCCACAAACCTGTTACCTTCTGATAAATTTGTCCCTCGTGCTTCTCCTTGTCTTTTTCTAGGTTATGCTCCAACCCAAAAGGGTTACATTCTTTTCAATCTTGATTCTAACATTTTGTTTGTTAGCCGTGATGTAAAAATTTTTTAGCATCACTTTCCTTTTCATTCTAATTCTCCTTATTTTCCTACTGTTTCTTCTTTCTTTCCTTCCTCTGTTTCTATTCCAGATTCTGAATTTCTGGTTTTACACATCCCTGAACCTACTTCAACTTCCATCCCTAAACCTACTCCAGCTCCCATCCCTGAACCTACTTCAGCTCCCATCCCTGAACCTACTTCAGTTCCTATCCCTGAACCTACTTCAGTTCCCATCCCTGAACCTGCTTCAGTTCCCATCACTGAACCTACTTCAGTTCATATTCCTGAGCCTACATCTGTTCTTGACCCTCCTAATGTTGCATCACCTAATGTTTCAGTAAGTGCACCTTCTGTTGCTCCTAGGAGGTCAGTTCGTGTGTCAAAACCTCCTACTTGGTTACAAAACTATACCAATATGTGTCTTTCTTCTTCTCTCGTTGTTCAGTATCCCTCTTCTATATCTTTTTCTCATTTGTCTTCTCGTTCTCAAGCTTTCTTGACCTCTATTTCTGAATCCTCTGAACCTCAGTCTTTTGCTGAGGCCAGTCAAAATCCTCTTTGGGTTAAGGCAATGGCTGATGAAATTCTTGCTTTACAATCAAACAATACTTGGTCTCTTGTTCCTTTGCCTCCTGGAAAAGTTGCAATTGGATGCAAGTGGGTTTATAGGATTAAGTACAAGGCAACATGTGAGGTTGAATGGTACAAAGCTCGCCTTGTTGCTAAAGGTTATAATCAGAAGGAAGGCATTGATTTCATTGAGACTTTCTCCCCTGTGGTGAAGATGGTCACCATTCGAACAATTTTGTATCTTGCTTCTATGTATCATTGGCCTATCTACCAGATGGATGTATTCAATGCTTTTCTTCAAGGGGATTTGTATGAGGAAGTGTACATGGATCTTCCTGATGGTTTTTGCAGTCAGGGGGAGAATTTGGTGTGTAGACTGCAAAAATCCTTGTATGGTCTCAAGCAGGCTTCAAGACAGTGGAACTTAAAGCTCACTGAAGCTCTTACTTCTGCTGGTTATGTTCAGAGCAAGCATGATTATTCCTTGTTCATCAAAAAACAGAAGGATAGAGTTGTAATGATTCTGGTCTATGTTGATGATTTGTTGATTATTGGGAATGATGACATTTTGATTCAAGAGTTGAAGCAAATTCTGAATAAACACTTTAAGATGAAAGACTTGGGCCTTCTAAGATATTTTCTGGGAATTGAGGTGCTTAGATCAAAAGAAGGGATACTGATGAATCAAAGGAAGTATGCCCTCGAACTAATCAATGATGCTGGGCTTGAGAATGCTAAATGTGCTCTAACTCCATTAGAGCAAAACTTAAAGTTGACTTCAGTTGACTTTGATCAAGGCTTACAATCTGATGTTGAAGATGAACTGATGGAGGACAAATCAGTTTATCAAAGGATTATAGGAAGGATGATCTATCTGACCTACACGAGACCAGACATTACTTTTGCTGTTAACACCTTGAGTCAGTTCATGCATAAGCCTAAAAGATCTCATATGGAAGCTGCTTTAAGAGTAGTTAGATACATCAAGAAGGAGCCTGGCATGGGAATTTTGTTGAAGGCATCTACTGAATGCAAACTGGTAGCATATTGTGACTCAGATTGGGCTTCTTGCCCAATATCCAGAAAATCAATCACAGGTTTCTGTATTAAACTTGGAGATTCTTTAATCTCGTGGAAATCAAAGAAGCAAAATGTGGTGGCAAGGTCTTCTGCTGAGGCAGAATACAGAGCTATGGCAATGGTTACTTCTGAAGTGATCTAGCTAAGAGGTTTACTAGAAGAATTAACATTGAAGAAGCTAGAACCAGTAAAGCTTTATTGTGACAGCAAGGCGGCATTACAGATAGCTGCAAACCCAGTATTTCACGAAAGAAGAAAGCATATAGAAATCGACTGTCATTTCGTGAGAGAGAAGTTACAGCAAGGGATTTTGCAAACTGAACATGTTTCAACATATGAACAATTAGCAGACGTCATGACGAAGGCTTTGGGAAGTCAGCAACATTACTACCTGTCATCCAAGTTGGGTATCAAGAATGTTTTTCAGCAGGACCCAACTTGAGGGGGAGTGTTGAAGTTAGAGTCAGTTACAGAATTAGTTAGGAAGTTTAATTTGTTGCTGAATGTTGTTAGTTAGTTATGAATACTTCTATATATCAAGTCCATGTACATAACCTATGTATTATTCATTGAGTTGTAATCAATAATATACAAGCCCATTTTTACAGCTTCATCTAAAAATATTATTATAAGGGAATTTTAATTAAAATTTAATCAAATCCCACTCGACATATATTGCATTTTTTTATGTTTTTAATCTTGTTAAGCCATGATATTGGTCATGTGTTAAAGTATAGTGAGCATTGTATTTAAAGGCGACACTGATAAGAATAACTTCGGGTGATGATGGTACAGACGAAAGCGGATCGACATTTGTCAATTCATTTGAAAAATTCAGAATTTTTAGATGAAGATGACTTTTAATTGTCACAACAATATTTTTTAACAACAATTAAAGATAATAATTGTAATGAAAGTGAATATATGTTAATTTAGTGACCAATTGAACAGACTTTAAAGATGAAATTGAAGTACTCAAAAGTTTGGGAACAAATTAGAATAAAGGTTATAGTTTGATGGTGAAATTAGAATGTTTGGAATTTAGGGACCAATTTAAAATAAGTATCAAAGTTTAGGTATGTGTGGTGCTATTAACTCAAACTATCTAGATAAATTACTTACTATTATTCATATAACTATTTTAGTTTAGAAAACTATCTATTATTTTAAATATATTTTAAAGATGTATTTACATTTTTTTAAATTCTATTATTTTATAAAAACAATTTTATATCTGATTTTTATAGAAAAAACAATACTATAAGTTATTAAAATATAAAAACTTCATAAAACTTCATAATATTTTAGACATAGATAAAAATATAAAATCGTGAAAATCATAAGTATTAAGTTAAATTCTATATTTCCTTTTAAAAAATAAACACGTCTATGCCACATGTGCGACTGCACAGAACCCAAAAAAAACCTGAAATAATAACATCCATGATATTGTTGCATATAGAGTTTTATTGACTATTCCTATTATTGTTACTTATGCAAAATGAAACTTTTTAAAATTAAAGTTTGTGAACTCATTCTTACATAGAACTATGTCACAAAAAATACTAAATAGACTTGTTCTGATGACAATCGAGAATGATTTTTTGGTAGAAGTTGATATCGAAAGCATTGTATATAATTTTGCTTCAAAATATGCAAGAATAACATCCCTTTTAAGTGAAAACATTAGACTTTTAGATGTGTATAAGTCATTTTTATGTTTGCTTAAGAGATCAATCTAACATTTTTTGTATTAAATAAAATTTTATTTAAAAAAACTTATATTTTTTTATTATAAATTAAGGACTCAACTTTAATAAATTACACAAGATTTTTTAAATCTTTAAACCACTTATACAATTATTTTGATGATGATGGATGCAGATAGCTTTCACCACCTCAATTTTGTAATTCTTTCAAGTAAAGAATGTGTTGAAATATGTGTGTATCTCCACATCACCAATTTTGTTAATCGCGCACGCATATATATATATATATATATATATGATTGCTCTGCTCTGTCCAATTACCTAACAACCGACTTTTGTATTTTTTAATTATCATTTGATATTTGATTTATCTGTTAATTAATTTAATTCCGAGTACTATTATATATATTATAAAAAATAATTTTCATAATTTGACTTGTTTGATTTGTGAACCCTACAAGTGGTCCTAGTAGAAAAAATAGATAATGTTAATATTAGACTTGAATTTAATCGCTTTGTCTATAAATGTGTGTATATTGTAAAATAGTTAAGAATATGTATAAACATATATTATCATGTAGTTAATTTTAAACCATTTAAATTCTAATCCTAACTAAAGGGGAGGGAAATAAAACTCTAGAGGGTAGGAATGAATGCTCCTAGTCGTTATAGAACTCATGACCTAAAAAAAATAAAGGAACAAAGATGAACAGTTTGACCAACCGACTAAATGTACTTACCTCGTACGATAAATTATTAAAATACAAAAATTCAATTAATAAAGCAAAAAAACAACAAGAATAAGAAATATATTAGAATAAATAAAAGAAATTATATTATTCTCTTGATATGAAGTGTGTACAATTACTTCTATAAATCTTATATTTATACGCATAAAAAGTAAATATTATATATATATAGCTCTAAGCCTCTAATTCTAATAAAGTTTAAATTCTTAATAATAAAATAAATCAAACTCTTATTTAATGCATAGAGTTCTAATTATAATAGACTATTCAAAAAAATCTATTATCGACCTAGGTAAATATTCCTAACATAAATAATATTTTTCTTATTTTAATATATATTTTGACAGGTTGTATTTTTTTGATTTTTGAAAAACAGTACATGCCGTTACCAAAGTGGAAGAAATAGTAACGGCAAAGCGACAAAAGAACGTGGACCAATTCCATAAACTACGCCGTTTCGGTGCTCTATTTTGTTTAATGTTTACTTAACAACCACACTTTCCTTCGCTCTTTCGTAGTCTCTGTACATTCTCTTCACTTTCAATTTTTAAATTTTCAATTTCTTCTTTCCACAAATGATTTTTTAATTTTCATTTTAATTTTCCCATTAAACAAACAAATACTATTGATCTTATTGTTCCCTTTTTCGTGTATAAATTTCAGGTGATTTGATTTATATTTTGTTATTAATTGATTTTTTGTTCAATCATTCTTAGATTGGATCTACTCTTTGCCATTCGAGTTTCCTAGAATTCTCAAGTAGAAATTTCTTGAATTATTATTCGTTAAGGTTTTCAGTTTTTTTGAAGGATTTATGCTGTTTGGTTGTGGCTGAGGAAATTGCTGAAATAGATACCGATTTGATCTATCTATGGAAATTCAAATTCAAATCAAAATCATGTCGATGTTCCTCTATTTGTCCTTTTTCTTTTTACAATAGTATAATTTCTTTTGGGATGTGAATACTATTGCCTTATGGTAGAATTCTCTTTCTATGTAAGAGAGAGCAATTGGGGGAAATTTCTTGGTTGGTTTTGTCTTTTATCAAGTAAAGATGGTTTTGCTGATGAGAAAAAGTGGATACCCATTTTTAGATTTGTATTTGTCGCTATCTGATTGGTGATTGAATTTTAAGTTTGAAGCAATCATTTTCTTCCCCCTTATTTGGTTTCTGTTGACTTGCTTAGTTTAAAGCCTTTTGCTGAATCTACAAGTTGTAGTATATGATTGCAGATTGGTCCTCACCCACACTTTTATTTTGCAGTCTGCGGCATACTGGATACATGTGCTATGCAGATATCACGTACAGCTCTTCTGCAAAGAAGAGCTTTGGATGGGGCTATTTCTGGAAGGAGCCGCTCCTACAAGGTTTCTCTGTCTTTGGTTTTTGTTTTGTGGGGACTTCTCTTTCTCTTCAGCTTGTGGCTTTGTCATGGTGATGGTCATAGAGGTAGTCTTCCATTTTCATCTTCTTCAACTTAACTGTCATGTTCTCCTAACCGGGATTGTTATGGTTCTGATTGTGTCTGTCTCTTTGATCAGCCTTGTATTAGATCTCTTGGCCAGCTGGATTGTGTACCTCCACCTCTTCTTCATTCATAATTCTTGTGCACCAATTGAGCCATTCTTTAATGTTTTTGTCTCATCATTAGGAGGCTATTAATCTTAGATTACTCTTTGCTTGACTTGAAGGCGCAATCCGTCTTTGCTACTCTTCATACTATTTGAAGCTTGTAATTATTCTTGGGATCAGCAGGGTCATTTCTTAAACTATATTCCCCCCCTTCGCGTGGTTTGTTAATTATGGTAAAAATATGCCATGAGTAGTTGAGTGCAAGTCATCTAGAAGGCTAATGATTTCATTAAGTTTAGTTATTAAAGTATCAGTCTGGTGAGAATGAAGGAGTGGATGTGAAAAGGTTGTAAACAGGACTGCCTTTACATATTTAGCTAATTGCAATTAAACAGATAAATTCAAAAAATGCAAGAACATTGATAATTATTGTGATACTAGAGCAGTATGTGAGATATCTAATCAATATTTATAAAGAGGATAAAGCTGAAACTAGTTTCATTCAGGATCTGAATTAACATGATACTTAAAAGGGCGAAAAATAAGAAGTGTTGGCACGGTTCCCTTTCTATTGTTCAGATGTCACATGCTTGCCTCTGCAGAGCATTTTTGCAGCAATGCTGTTCTTCCTGTTTATGCTAAATATTGTTATCATTGCTGGTTGTAAATTTAGTGCAACTTTAGACCATCGAGTTGATATATCTATGCTAGTTCTTCTGTTTTAATTTGAGCATCTCTTTTATATATTTTTACCAACCTGTCTGCAAGTGAGTTGTTTACTCCTTTTAAAGTTATGTAAAATTGTTGAATGTAGTTTTTATTTCAAATGACTTCTCTAGAAGAGGAAAAATGTTTTAAGCTATTACCCTTACGGCGAGTTTTCTTAATCTGTATCTCGAATCTGTTTATACTTTCACTAAGGAACTGAAATACTTCTTCATCTTTGTCATGGAACTTTGCTAATTTATCAATGTTTCATCTCTCTGATTCCTTAAAGGCCTCATCATTTTGTTTGCATGGTTAAAATTTGGAAAAGATTGTAGTACCGACTATTTTGGATTTTGGTATATTTCATATCTCTAGTATTTATGTCTCCTGGAGTGCATTTGTTACTGATGTTTTCCTTGTTGTAGTACATGCGTTTACTGTTCAAGTTATTCCTGGAATTCTGTCTGAGACTGCGAATTATTGTTCCAAAAAATTAGAAAATGCGGGCCTTCTTATTCATGTACTGTTTGGATAATCTATAATTTCTGGAACACATTTGCATGTCTTCTTACTATTAATAATGTTATTTTATTAAATATAGGCGGGTCTGTAGTCCTTGGCTTATCAACTTCGGATGAAGCTAGGATGGGACAGAATGAACATTCTGATTCTCCTGGTCAATGTTTGGAGGACGAATCTGGCTCTTTTTCTTCTCATGATGGTTTCTGTGCAAATGGTGCTGAAACCACAGATCTTCATTCCGATTCACCTGCAAGTGATGAACCTAGCAAAAATCTTGTCTCTACTCATGAGCAACTTGATGCTGGTAACTTGGTTGCAGATGTAAAATCTGAAAATAGCTCTCCAAAGTCTGATAGACTGTCCCACGCCGTGCCTCCTGGTCTTGACGAATTCAAGAGCCGAGCATTCATTTCTAAAAGTAAATCCGGTACTGGTCAGGCAGGAGTAATACATAGGTTGGAGCCTGGGGGTAAAGAATACAACTATGCCTCAGCTTCAAAAGGAGCAAAGGTCCTGGCATATAACAAGGAAGCAAAGGGTGCCTCTAATATCTTAGGCAGAGATGAGGACAAGTACCTAAGGAATCCCTGTTCAGCAGAAGAGAAATTTGTTGTTATAGAACTTTCAGAAGAAACTTTAGTGGACACCATTGAAATAGCAAATTTTGAACATTACTCCTCTAATTTGAAACATTTTGAGTTGCTTGGGAGTTTGGTTTTTCCAACAGATGTTTGGACTAATCTGGGGAACTTCACTGCTGCAAATGTGAAGCTTGCTCAGAGATTTGTTCTTCAGGAACCAAAATGGGTTAGGTATTTGAAGTTAAACCTTCTGAGCCATTATGGTTCCGAATTTTATTGTACGCTGAGTGTTATTGAAGTGTATGGAGTGGATGCAGTGGAGAGAATGTTGGAGGATTTGATCTCTGCTCAGGATAATCTCTTTGCACCTGAGGATGGAGTCCGTGATCAGAAACAAACGGCATCACAAGCAGAGTCCTCTCACCGCGATGATATTCATCAAAGTTCACACAAAGAAATGGGATCTGAGCTTTCAGTGGAAAACTCAAATGTGCAGTTTGATGCTACAAGTAATGTTGTTCCTAGTCCAGTTGAAGAAATTCGTCATCAACAAGTTGGCAGAGTACCAGGAGATAGTGTTCTAAAAATTTTGATGCAGAAAGTTCGAGCTCTAGACTTAAGTTTATCTGTTTTGGAGCGGTATTTAGAAGAGTTGAATAACAAGTATAGCAATATCTTTAAAGAATTCGACGACGATATTGGAGAAAAAGACAAACTGCTAGAGAAAATTAAAGCAAATATAAAAGATCTCCTTGACAGCCAGAATATTGTTGTATGTGAAACTCTAAGTTGATACAACAATAGTTTCTCTCTTTTTTTTTTTCTTTTTGTTTTGAAGCAGGTGCATTTTCACTGAAATCATTTTGTTTTGTCTTTTATCAGGCTAAAGATGTTGCTGATTTTGCTTCCTGGAAATCTCTGGTTTCTGTACAGCTGAATGCTCTAGCCAGAGACAATGCTGATCTCAGGTAAGTTTATCTATGATTAATTTGCTCAAATTTCAATTTTTAATTTGTGTAAGAATCCTGTGGTATGAATTTACTATTTTAAAATTATTCCAAAATGATAGGTGTACCTGGTTTACTTCGGTACTAATTTTAGGATAATGTATAAACATAATTCTTGTTCCCTTCATGTTTTATCTTGTTTTCTAACTTTTGAAAATCTTTTTACAGTTATTGCATTCTAAATTTGGCATCTTCAATAAAAAATATATTTGAAATAGTAAAACAAATTTTCAATCTATGCAAATTTTTTATTTATACCTTTAAGTAGTTAAGAAACCAAACCACAGTATGATGGTTGGTTTGTTGTTTCTTGATTCTTTTGGGTGTGAAACATTTACACTATGTTTTGTAGAAAGGAGGGAAAATTGAGTGAAGGAAAAAAGGTGAGGAAAGAAATGGGGGAGGAATGGAAGTTATTTCTCCTTCATAGTATTTGGCAAGAAAATAGAGGGAAAGGAAAAAAAATGGGGTAAGTTGTAATTAAAATTAAGAAATGAGCGTTTTCTTCTTACATTTGGAAGGTTTGAATTCTAAGGGAATGGAAAGGTGCAAATCCACTCATTTTCCTTCCCCCTTTCATTTCCCTCCTAACAATTGACGGAGCCGTTAGAAGGACGTATTAGACTTTGCTCAATAAGAAGGAAGGATAAGGATGGGAAAAATATATAAATAACCAAGCTACATTGTGGGAATCATAAAATCTATCCATTAAATTAGAAGTTTTTCCACCTCTATGGCTCTATCCCCTTCTATCCTTCCTACCAAGCCCGTGACTTCACACAGTTTAACAAGCTCTCTTCTTGGAGATGGGGGATTCTTTAAATGTTTGGAGCTAAGCTACTTGCACTAGTAGAAGATCGTCTTTGTATTTCTGGGGATTTCTCTTGATAGAAACAATGATGAAAGCCTTTTAATGCGTGCTATGCGGGGTATCTAGTTAGGGTCTGATGAATTAAAAACCAATAGCTAGGACTTAATAAGGATGCATTCTTGAAGGTGATGAAAAATAATAAACTACTTACATTTGGGATTTGGATCCAGCATCTGACTAGATGCATATACATCTTGTATTAATGATTGCATAGCATTGTATCCAATTGTATGCAAATATCGTGTCAAAGGAGAAGGAACCATGGTTAGAAAGTAAAACCGCGAATCAAGTCAACGTCCATGCAAACAATTCCATAGGGCTATTTGAATGAAATCTGTTGTGGCTTTTATTTTGCTAATTAACTTGAACTTTGAAAATTTTCCGGTCCAGAAAATCTCTTTTGTGGGATTTATTTGTCTGACTGATTATAATTGGCATTAATTTTCAGGTGGAAAGTTGAAAAGGTTTTGGAGAGACAGACATCAATGGAGAATAAGTTCATGGCAATATTTGTTGTAACCATAGTTTTCGGATTGTTTGCTTCGGTGAGGCTATTGGTAGATATGTTGTTGAGCATTTACTTGTCATTTATTAGTGTTCAAAGAATGGAGAAGCCATGGAAATTTTGGTCTTGTAGCTCATCCTGGCTCTTCTTGCTTTGCAGTTGTAGCATAATCATTTTTATATTATCTATTTAAATATATATATGTTTTATGGTGGCATTTACATTTGGAATTTGGATTTATTTGCTCTTTTGTTTAACCAAATCCATGCATGTGCTTTGAGAAATGTAGTTTTGAAACTTGGAATTGTAGCTTTTAGGGATGAGCATTTGATCGAGTCGAGTTAACTTTTTTTTTTTATGAATTTTAAATTGAGTTGTTCAAATTTTTATTTGAATTTAAATGCAAATATTTATAATAATATGGTACTAATTGATTTTTAATTTAAACGATTTTTTATAATCATATACGATATATATATATATATATATTTATATTTCTTCATATATATCTTTGACATCAACACTCACCCTTGTCACCTCGGATTAAACCAACCACAGAAACTATTATGAAAGTACAACGAAATGCTCTGTCCCTATTCAACATATAAGAGAACTTGCGGCTTTTGATTCCATATTTTGTCTTTTCAAATATTTTTTGGTTAGAATATACTTCAAATTCATATACTCTTCATAAATTTAAAATTTAGTTCATACCTTTATGTTTAGGGGTTTAGTCTTTTTATTTTTCAATTTAAAATTTCAAGTTCAATTATTAACATTATCAGAAATTTTATGTTAAATCCATGTACATTACGTCTCTTTTTTCCTTGTAAGGGCTGTCAAGGTAGTATTTTTCTATTTCAAAAGATAAAATGACTTAAATTTATCAAAATTATTATATTGAGATATACCAGCGACAAACTATAACGGAAAACCAACGAAGATGATGAGTGCAAATAAAGTAAGAAAATAAACAACACCAAAATTTACGTGGAAAACTCAAATGAAAAAAAATCACGAGTAAATGATGAGAACTTTCGTTATGACGTAGAAAAAATTACAAGTAATTTGTGTCTTAACGCTTTGTAGAATATTTTCTACTTGTATCTATTGTTTTGTTGTTTTACGTCTAAAACCCTAATTTTCAATATCTATTTATAAATATATGTACTTGCTTACAAAGGAAACTTGCATAGAAAATAACTCTACTCAACATAGTTTTTTTTACTTTTAATTAATGTAAAGTAAACAAGATCTACTAAAAGTAAGATTCTTGCTTTAAACCAAATCCTAAAAGTATTTAGGAAATCTTCACTTTGGCTCAAATTCTTGTCGAAATAATTTTTTCGCCTTTTTCACGAAACCCCTTCAAGGGACAGTCTTTAATAATAAGACTTGATCAAGTTTAAGCTTTGCTCAAACTTGACGGTAGGATGTATAATAATCATCATTCTTACGGAGGATCATAATAAACCTGTGAAGTTAATGTCCGATGGATTGTAGCCTTTTGTCACTAGTGTTGCCTTATCTCTGGGCGTTGAGATAAATATTTTGATATAACAATATAAAAGAAAATATTTTTAAATTTAGTTAAATATTATAAAAATAATTCAAAGTTCATTTATCTTGAAAAATATATTTAAAATATTTTTAAAGTATTTTAGCTTATACCAATATTTTCAAAATTACCGATACGCTAAGATAAAAGTATTAAACCCTTGGTACCGAAAATAAGCCATCTGTATCGGTACGTCCATGTCTAGTACCGATACGCTAAGATTTTTCAAAATTTTAGTAAGAAGTTTTGGTATCAGCACGCTCAGTCAGTACAAGTACGCCATGAAATTTTGTAATGGCTCTTTCTTTTTTAAGCAAGTACTGATTCAACAAGTCGTGTACCAATACCAATAGTTACAAAAGTGCATTTTATGGCTGTTTTTTTCACCCAACGAATCTTAACAACCCCAACGATCATAAACGGCCACAAAATTGCAGAGAATAAATGTTTTCTCGCTAGGAGGAAAAAACTCAGGCCAAGAATCCTTTTTTCTATAGCAGAGCTAAACTGAAATTTCTTCAGAATGCCCATTCGAACCAAAAAAGACGTATACAGAAGAGTCATAACATAAAAAAAGTTTTTTTGTCCACAAAAATTATTTTTTATGCTTATGTAAAATCACTCAATTTAATTCGGTAACAAAACAAGCAAGAAATCGAAATAATGGATTTGTCTCATATATCAAAGTATTTTGAAATACGGATTTTTGCTTTTTAGTTTCAATATTTTGAGTTGATACGTTAGATACAGAATATAGCTAGGGCGCTCCTTCGCCTCAAAATCTAAATATAACAGTCTTTATTATTTGAAGCGGTTCTTTCGGGTAGTTATCAAAAGAGGACAATTGTTTCGAATTTGATCAATTGAGATATCTGAAAACAATAACAATATCAATATAGCAATAATATAGAAGAGAAGTTAAAAGAGACCCTCAATCTTATCAAGATCAACAAGAAAGTCAATATCAACATTCAAGTGTAAAGAAAAGAGTCTTTTGTTCTTTAAAGTCAATTTTATTTGTAAAAACACTTGTGAGCATTCATTGTCATTTTAACTCAAGTATTGTTTTATGTAAGAGCTTCATTTTGCAAATACTTAATCTTTTAGAGATTTTTTCTGTTTGCTAATTTTTTAATTTCTCTTTGGGAGAAGTAGACAAGGTTTTGGGGTATAAACCTTGTAAGTTGTAAGATTATCTCTTTGTCTTTAAAAGAAATATAAATTAGTAAATCTGTTGAAAATCCTTAGCGTGGATAATTAAGGTAGTGGAAGTAGACTTAGTTGAGAAGTCAAACCACTATAAATCTTTGTGTCACATTTTTTATACTTAGCTTTTCATCCATCATTTTTTAAAAGTCAATTCACCTCATCTTGACATTTTCGATTGATCGATTCGAGCCCAACACTAGTTCTTGGATTCTCCAAGTCTCTTCTTTCTTTTGAAATACATATTTACCACAAAACATCCTTTTTACAATTAGAAAGCATCATTGGGTTCTATGTATTGTTCTGATGCATTGATTCCATCTGCTCTTGCACATTAAACATGTATTTACTTGCATCTTCACAACGAACTGTCTCAGTACAAGTTGGTGACTTTCGTCTTGCATCTATGTCTTTCGACACAAAAAAGGTAACAACAACATCATCTATAAATGTGGAACCATGCAAAACATACAATTTCCAGTCTTTTTCTAACATTTCATCATGACAAAGGAGCCCCTACTCACCTTTGTAACTCCACCTTTAGTAGAGTATTTGTACCCCTTTGAGTCAAGGGTACTTAAGAATAAGATTATTCTTCAGATCTGGTTTACCTTTGTGCCAACTAAGCCTGGCATCAAATTGTCAACATTTGGTGTCAAGTTCTCTCTAATAGGTCTTTCTATGGCATTGTCCACCATGGGTGCGGTAGGGGCAGCCGATATCCCTCTGTGTATAGGTGGATCTGCTTGATTGTGTGGGAAACCCTTTACTCCTTCATTAGCATTTTGAGCCATCTCTCTAATTTTCTTTTTCAATTTGTGATAGGTTCGTTCAATTTCAGGGTCAAATGGTCGATTGTCCGTAAGGCGGTTCTTGGTCATACACCAAACAAAATAGATAAGTACAATAAAAAAACAAGTAAAAGCAAAAGCAAGAGCAAAACAATAAACTCCATTGTAATCCCAGACAACGATGCCAAAAACTTTTCGACTCGCGTGATTGTTTGAAAAAAGGGTAGAAAATGTATTGGAAAAGTAATAAAACAATGCCAAAGGTTGAGTCCTTTGTGTGAGAGTATACACGGTCCGTAAGTAATATAATAGTGAATTGAGTATCATCTTCACAAGGATTAGCCAAGAGTTTGAATGCTTTGATTGTTTACTTGTCAAGGAAAATGTGTTGTTTGATTTGAGAGTTGTTGAAAATGATTTAAAAGAAAAATAAAACAACGTTGGCTAGGAGAGTGTCTAATGAGTGATGAGCGTTGGCAAGGGATGCCTAGTTTTCACGCTACTCATTCCATGCAAGCCTTTAATAATGTAGTGCCTTCGCATCATTTAACGAGCAGATTCAAAGTTGGCAAAGCCTCTTTCGATGGTCGATGCCCAAAATTAACCATGTAAAAACCCCTATATTTATGTAGTGAATGTTTTTTCATAAATCAATTTGATTAAGTCCCAATCTATACTCCTAAGGGACACATATACTTCAAAAGTAAGCTCATCTACTTGAACATCTTCTTTCGAAACATATCACCTTAGTATCTGGCAATAGATTGTTACCCCCTAAGTCTGTTAAGATATTAAGGTTCAATAGTCCAACAATGCCAGCTTTCGCTTGGCATAGTTTTGATAAAACATTAAAGAACATGCCAAATAGGGAAACGATGCCAAAGCATTATCATTATTAAAAACTAAACATAAAAATAGTGTTCAACGCAAACATCCCCCGCCAACTATTAAATTAGTTCACAATGAGGGTATCAAAACAAAAACCTTCATCGCTTTCCAAACACATCATCATTTAAAAATAAAAACAACTTAAACAAAGAGAATGAGTGAGAAAAGGGTCTCTCGATGCATCCCTTCAAGGTCCAGGCTCTCGGTCAAGCTGGTTGAACAACGTCTCCTTGGTGCAGCCTATTGTTGATGGATCACTATAGAGCGTTTGGGTGTTCTCTTTTTATGAGCGCAAGTGCACACTCCTGTCAAGTTATAATATATAAGATAACGTCTCCCGTAGGGGTTAGAACGGCTTCTATGAGTGTTTTCCTGCACAAGAAAATAGTAAATTGCATAGTTAAATTTTTTAATATTAAAAAGCATAAAAGTAAAAACACAAGTAATTGAAGAGAGAGAGAAATTAGATTGATAGATAGGGCCAGGTAGTTGTAGCTCAATAGTGTGTAGACTGCGTTGTAAATATTAAGTGTGTTTTGCGCTGCCACGATCTGCTGCCTTAGCGGGTAATGGCGGATTGAGGCGGCGGCAACTTTCGCTGCCACGACGGAACTCTGCTCTTGCAAATTCCGCTGTCCCGACAGGTGAGATAAAAAGAAGTACCGGTGGCAAGTCTGGCAGATACTCCAAGTTTGGCGAAGCAATTCTAAAGTGATCCTACCTATGTCTAGGCTAGGATTCTGTTGCTGCGTGATGTAGGCAATACCTAGCAATCTCAGCCTAAACCTGACACAGGCAGTCAACGTTTGGTTGCTTCTTTTAGCTGCTGAAATTCTAACTTATGTCTAAGCCGAATTAGTCAATACCTCGTCATGATGAGACCGTGCTTAATTCTTTCATGAGTTTGACACTCTTGTGCTCGACAAATGGATTTCCTCAACTAGACTTTTGGAACTAATTGAAGGAAGTGAAGCATATGAATTAAGTAAACTAAGAATATTTTATTGCAAAACATCTCAAACTATTACAACCGTTTCTCACAACTACCTTGCATACTGTTGAGTGGATCGAAAGATCGAAATAAACCAGGGGGTGAATTGGATTTTTAAAGGTTTAGGTGGTCGAATTTGTAAATTAAAAAGATAGACAAGGTATTTTAGAGTGGTTCAAGTTCCAAATGAACTCTACATCCACTACCTTAGCTTCACTAAGGATTTGCAACAATTCCACTAATTGCTCTTCCCTTTTTCTAGGCTAAGAAGGCAACCCTTACAATTTTCGGTTAAATTTTCTACCCAAAATTTAACCCGATCCTCACACAAAGAGAACAAAGAGTTTGATGGCTAAGATAATATCTCTCAATACAAATTGTATCCCAATTACAAGCACTCAACCCAATTGAAAAAGATAAGAATTAAAATTACAAATGGGGTTTATAGACAATATTGAGATTTAGGCACAAATGCTTGGATTTGATGTTTGGATGTTTGCTTTTGGATCAATAGTTGTTGCTGGAGCTTTTAGAGGCCCCTTTTATACCTTCTCATTGATTTCTAGCTGTTGTGGTTGTTGCATTCATCAATAGAGCCGTTGGGGGTGTTATCTCACCTCTATAAATGCAGTCTGCAACCACCCGTTTCGGAACACGGGAACCTGTTTCGAAACTGACCAAAATAGAAAGAGCCGTTGGGGTGCATTTAAGAGCCCATTTCAAAACGAATTGAACTCGTTTCGAAACACTTTTGCCACTGTCAAGGGTCGTTTCGAAACAGCTTGAGCCCGTTTCGAAACACCCTAACGGTTTTTGAAAGTTCAGTTAAAAACTTTGCAACGGTCATATTTTTCAAATCAAAATGAAGAACCGTTTCGAAACACTTGAAGTCGTTTCGATACAGGTTCTTATGTTCTAAAACCATTTCGATACCCGTTTCGGAACAGGGGTTGGCAGTGGTGAAATCGTTTCGAAACGCCTTAGGCCGTTTCGAAACAGGGACTTGAAAAACACTGTTTCGGCTTTAAGAACACTTAGAAAATATTTGAAAATATTAGTTTTTGATTTTGGCATATTCTTAAAATCATATGGGGATGTTTGAGGACTTAAAAATTCGTTTTGACATTTTCAATTTAGTCCTTAGGTTCTTTAGTTATATCAAAATTAAAATATCGGTTTCACACATACAAAAACCTAAACCCTAAGAGAGAATTAGAACATGATCTCTCTATCTATCCACGCTCTATACCCTCATATACATGGGTATTTATATGACTTATGACCTTAAGTTTTGAGTCCTCCTTGGAGTTGAAGTCTTTAAAGCTGCTTTACATTAAATGCTGACTTCTTTGACTTGAATGTGGACTCATTTTAGACGTTGTCTTCTCCAGAAAGTAAAGATAAATAGTCATTCTTATCAATCTTTAATCTGCTCTGCACACCGCGTTCCAGGCTTTAGAAAATTGCAAGGCTGGGCTTGTTGGATTTAGAAAATCATCTTCTATAAATTGAAGCCCATCTTAGGTGAGTCTGTGTATTGCCGCCTAAGCGGCTGACATCTATGGCGGCATCCTTGGTGGCACTTTGGAACTACTTCAGTACAACTCCTTTTGCTTCCTACTTTCCTGTCCTCTCCTCCTCTATACATCTTCAGTACCTGAAAATAAAAACTAAGCTAAAACAATATCTTTTCTTAACCAAATATAAAATATTCAATAAAAGCATGGTAAAAGAGCAAATAATGTTATTATGCATGTAATGCACGTAAATTTTCCTAAATGAGCTTAAGAACAATAATAATAAGGGTAAGAATGTGTATAAAATATAGAACTTATGGACACTCTACACACCCTCAAACTCAAACTATTGTTTATCCTCAAGCATTGCAACCTAACTAGTAAACCTACCCCTTGCACAAAAATTAACAGAAACCTAGCCTTTAACTTGATCTCTTACCTCAAGGCTGTGGCACCTATTTTATGTTAGTGATAGGGAATGCCTTGAAATAACTTAGAATTAATTTTTTTAGTGCCAATGCAGTGTGTGCTGGTCTGTGTCCATGCTAAACATGCTGAGTATACTAAGTAAACAAAGAATGCTAAAAATAATTAAATTAAAAAAGGATATGTTTTTTTTGCCATGGCAGCAAAGTTGAGCACTTCTTTCCTTTTTTTTCTTCTGATCATGGCCTCAAGGCTTTAGCTCATCACAACTATTTTCCAGGTCTGAAGCTAAGATAGGAGCATACTACGAAACTCCGAACCCTTTGAATAGAGACATCCCGTGAAGGCTTTCATTCACTCTTGCTAATTTGTCCATCACTAATAATTTTAGATACTTGGACTTTGATAGCAGCAGAGTGTCCTTGCTCATGATCCTTTCTAGAGCCTGTTTCGGGCACCTCTAGGGTATTAAGCAATTATTCCTAGAGCATGTTTCGGGCACCTCTAGTGTACTTGGATTTAGCTGCCCTGTGCTTCCGCGACGACAATCCTGCATCCGATTAAGAAATTTTCATTAAATTAAGCATGCATTGTTAAACTTAGAACTCAAGCAAACTCAGCATTTAGCAGACAATGCAAGAATAATTTGTAACTAAAAAACTTTCTAAGTCTTTTCACGCTTCTTCCCATGCTTAAGTTCAATTTTAAGTATGGTGCAAATATGAAAGTCGACTAACTATCATTGCCACAAGTTTTTAAGCTAAGACTTTCTATTTCATTATGTGCTAGGGCAGAATTTACACATGTTACTACATACGGCTAAATGTAAATAAAAGCAAATAAGACAAAGAGGACTAACCCCCCAAAACTCAATGTTGGCATTGTCCTCAATGCCTTACTCAAAATATAAAATAAAAACAGAAAAAGATAAAGAAAAAAAAAACAGAAAATTAAAAGAAAACATAAAAGGAAAGAAAAATAAAGAAAATGTGCTAAAGACTATGTGAGTTCCCCTCCGTTTCTGCTGTTGCCTCAGAGGAGGATTTTGAGAAGGCGGGGAGGACGAGGCAGCGTGAGGCGGGAGATTTGGCGGCTGGGCTCTTCTTCTAGCCACGTGGTGGCTGGATGCGGTTGGGAGTGAGTCTTTTAGGTGGTGCTTCTGGCTCGGTTTCATACCCATCGCCTTTAGGCTCAGTCGCACTGGCGGGCCGCTTCTTTTTCCTTGCTGCTTCGGCCAGTTCGTCGTTGGAGGAATCAGATAGCTTCATGCCCAATGAATCCGAGGCCTCGACTTTCTCTTTAGCAGTTGTCTCCTTTGCTGCTGGGGCGGTGATAGTGGTCTTATCCTTTTTTTTCTGCCCGGATCTCATCTTCTTCAAAATCAGAGGAGGAGGTGAGGTCATATAGCTGGATGGGAGTGGGCATGGTCCTTCTTTTGGGGCAGATATGTGGTCCTTCGCTATCTGTTGCGGTTGGAGTGGTAGCTGGTCGAGGTGTGATCTGGGTTGGTTTAGAAGCTGCTAACTCCGACGGGAAGGCTGGCAACCTTGGGCCGGCGTCATGATATTTGTCCAGCAAGTAGGCCACAAAGGCCTCTTGTACCTCTGCGATGTATCTCGTAAAGATTACTTGTTTATGCTCAATTCTCTGGCAGCTCTCTACGAGGTTTCGAAGCAGAGGAACCACAACGGAAAAAACTGACAACATCAGTACTGCCCGTCGTGGCCAGGGTGGCGGCAGGATTAGATGGTGGTTGGGTGATTGTTGGCGTTTCAGGTTCTGGCTCTTGCATCATCTGGAGACGAGTCTTCTTTGTTCACCCTTCCTTGGGGGCGATGATAGTATCTTTGAGATGCCCTGACACACAGAAATTAGCGTAGAGGCCTATGATGAGTGAGGGGAAAACGATGGGTGCCTTGGAGTTGGGTTTGGCTGCGTGAGCATAGATTTCTTCAAGTATAACTTCCCCAACATTGATTGGCCGCCCGTTCATTATGCTATGGATTAGGGCCAGCCGTGGCCGGTTAACTGTGGAACCATGCGAAGTGGGCATTAGGCAGCGTTGGACGAAGTTACTCTAAAGAATGGCTTCTGGCAGCAAGTCGCGGCGGTTGACTGAGCCTTTATTTTTGCCAGTGAGCCACTTGGCGTTGGGTTGGCAGATTTCTCTTTTGATCTTTTCGTAGTACGATGCCGTTAGACCCAAGCTCCATTTTTTCGTGCGGATTCTCTTTGATTTCTATTCCCTAGAAGCTGTTTATTGTTACCGCCGTGAGCTTGACACCCTCGCCGCGAACGTAGACGAAATGGTTTCCCGGGGTAGGTTTGTGGGCATAAAATTCTCTAACTAAGTTGGTGTTTACCCCTCTCTAGCTGCCATGCAAAAATATGCCATCCCATTGTGTGGACTCTTTCAAATACGTTGGGTTCAAGGCCAAGATCCCCTTCTTGCCTTGTGTACTAGAAGCCTATCTCTTCCTAAATTTGCCGCTCAGCGAAATGCTGCCGATAGGTTGTCGCTACGTTAGCATTAAAGAACCTCTGGAAGGTTGGCTTAGAGGACGAGGCTGTGTGTTTTGATGTTGTCATAATTGTGAGAACGATTGTGTTTCCTAAAGAAAAGAAAGAAATTACAAGAAAATAACGCAGATGAGATCTTGAAAACAAAGAAGACAAGAAGAATTGAGAGAAAAATAGAGAGCAAAGTGAAGAATGAGGAGAAAATAGTTGGCCTTATATAGCCGCTACTTTCTGTTGCCTTAGCGGGCACACTACCAACGGGCGGCAATAACTTCGGCGTGTTTTACGGGATTCTAGTCGTTACGCAGATAGTCGTTTCCATCAGTTGTTGAAAATGTAGCTGTTGCGGCTAGCTGTTATGAAGCCACTAGCTGTTATGCTAATATGCCCGTTATGCGTCCTTGGGCCGCCTTGGCCGCAGGGTTGGGCCTCTCCTTTAATCTTTATCCTTCTTGGTCTTGCCTTCATTCCTAACCTGAAATAAATAAAATGCAATAAATAAATAAAGATAACTGAAAATTAAATAAATTTCAAGAAAAATAAAGATGTGGAAATTAAAAAATTAAATATAATCCTAATGCATAAAAATAAATAAAAAATACAAATACAAATACAAATTAGGTTATGTTGAGAGGTGCATATCCCAAACATAACCGTGTCCTGAGGGTTTTGTGTTTGGCTTTTCGTCAAGGTATGTCCTTTCTCTCCTCAGGTGGGTGTTGGCTGCCATCTTTGTCGCTCTGGCGGCTAGGTGTTGGGCCTGTGTCTGGGTTGGGTTGTTGGGCTTCCATTTTCTGGCAGACCTCTTTCCCTCTTTTTCTCCTTCAGTGGGTGTAAGATGTTCAGCTTAATGGTCTAATCTTCAACCTTCTTATCGATGTCTTCGTAGTATACGAGCTCAAATTTAGGGTTTGCCCTGGTCAATCACCAAAGGCAAACAAGAAGCGTAATTTTTTTTGAAAAATAAAATATACAGAAATTTAAATGCAAAAACTAAAAGTAAAAGTGCAGGAATTCAAATGCAGTTGCTGTTTCCAATCCCCAGCAACGACGCAAAAAACTTGTAGAGTGTTTGAGTGTTCTCTTTTTATGAGCGCAAGTGCACACTCCTGTCAAGTTATAGTATATAAGATATCGTCTCTCACTGGGATTGGAAGAACTTCTATGAGTGTTTTCCTGCTCAAGAAAATAGTAAATTGCACAATTAAATTTCTGAATATTAAAAAGCATAAAAGTAAAAACACAAGTAATTGAAGAGCGAGAGAGAAATTATATTGATAGATAGGGCCAGGTAGTTGTAGCTCAATAGTGTGTAGACTGCGTTGTAAAGATTAAGTGTGTTTTGCGTTGCCACAATCTGCTGCCTTGGCGGGTAATGGCGGATTGAGGCGACGACAACTTTCCCTGCCACAATGATACTCTACTCTTGCAACTTTCGCTGTCCTGGCAATTGAGATGGAAAGAAGTCCTGACGGCAAGTCTGGAAGATACTCCAAGTTCAGCGAAGCAATTCTTAAGTGATCCTACCTATGTCTAGGTTAGGATTCTGTTGCTGCGTGATGTAGGCAATACCTAGCAATCTCAGTGTAAACCTAACACAGACAGTCAACGTTTGGTTGCTCCTTTTAGCCGCTGAAATTCTAACTTATGTCTAAGCCGAATTAGTCAACACCTCGTCATGATGAGATCGTGCTTAATTATTTCGTGAGTTTGACACTCTTGTGCCCGACAAATGGATTTCCTCAACTGGACTTTTGGAACTAATTGAAGGAAGTGAAGCACATGAATTAAGCAAACTAAGAGTATTTTATTGCAAAACAACTCAAACTATTACAACCGTTTCTCACAACTACCTTGCATACAAAAATCTAAACCCTAAGAGAAAATTAGAACGTGATCTCTCTATCTATCCACGCCCCTATACCCTCATATACATGGGTATTTATAGGGCTTATGGCCTTAAGTTTTGATTCCTCCTTGGAGTTGAAGTCTTTAAAGCTGCTTTACATTAAATGCTGACTTCTTTGACTTGAATGTGGACTCCTTTTGGACGTTGTCTTCTCCAGAAAGTAAAGATAAATAGTCATTCTTATCAATCTTTAATCTGCTCTGCACACCGTTCCAGGCTTTAGAAATTTGCAAGGCTGGGCTTGTTGGATTTAGAAAATCATCTTCTATAAATTGAAGCCCGTCTTGGGTGAGTCTGTGTATTGCCGCCTAGGCGGCTGACTGCTATGGCGGCGTCCTTGGTGGCACTTTGGAACTGCTTCAGTACAACATCTTTTGCTTCCTACTTTCCTGTCCTCTCCTCTTCTACACAACTTCAACACCTGAAAATGAAAACTAAGCTAAAACAATATCTTTTCTTAACCAAATATAAAATATTCAATAAAAGCATGATAAAAGAGCAAATACTGTTATTATGCATGCAATGCACCTAAATATTCCTAAATGAGCTTAAGAACAATAATAATAAGGGCAAGAATGTGTACAAAATATAGAACTTATGGACACTCTACAATCACTCGATCTCTCCAAAGTCCTTTACCCCCCTCACACAAGATCTCCTCCATCGGTCTTTAAATAGACGTGCAAGGAAGACTATGATAAGCTCTTGTATTTTGAATTTTGAATGCTCAAGTGATAAGGGATGCAGTCATCTTATCCAGATTTGAATGTAAGTTGATCAGGTTGGAGTTGACGTCATTCTGCCGTCGCTGTTCTAACAATCAAGCTTGGCATGAATCTGACAACCAAGCTTGGCATGCTTTATTCGCTATTTTTTTCGAAGATTGATCCAATTGTTATTTTCTTACGTCCTGGTCTGATCCTATTTTTTCGGGCTCAACTGTTTCTTGGCCGGGCATCAAATTCCTCTACTCTGCCAATCGATTCTTTGGTAATATTTGGTTCATCTGTGCCAATAACATCTCGGCATTTTCTCATGTGTTGTTGTGTTATGCCAACCGCTATGCCAAACCTTCAAAAAATTGCCAACAAAACTACCCTTCACACTGGCATAGGCAAAATTCCTAACTCCTTGTGCAAATGCATGAAATTAACAACTAAATGCAACAAAATGTACTGAAAAGCAAGCAAAAACATTGTAAAATAGGCATGAAAATCAACACTTTTAAGGAGCCAACACTGGCAGAACGTGGCTTCTCAGTAATTCAACGAGTACCGAACGTCTTTATATTAAGTTTCAAATTTCACCTTTGAAATCACAAGTGAAACATGTTTGCCTATTGATTTCAATTTAAGTTGGAAATTATAAGTATCTAAAGCGCAATATTAAGTCTCGAACCCCTTAAATTACCCTACACCCTAATTGCTACATTCAAAATAAACTAAAACGTGCATGTCACTCTGTCTACCAACGTAATTGAAGAATGAGGAAACAAAAGTGGATATATGGACTCTGTATTTGAGGCGACCGAAATTCCCACCTGCAGTTGTGGAAAGCTAGATATGTTGAAGGCATCTTGGTCAGATAACAATCCAGGAAGAAGATTTTTTTGGGTGTTCTAACCAAGGGAATAAATTTCGCAAATCAAGTACTTTTTTCAAATGGTCTTAACCACCAATGACTCCGCATGCCAAGGTACTATTCTTGGACTCTTAAGGAAAGTCCGGGCGAATGGTAGGGGAAGAAGAAACGAAAGGATTGCTTGATAGGTTTTGTTGTAATACCATGTGTTGAGTGGATCAAGGGATTGATCAAAGCCAAGAGGGGATGAATTGGGTTTTTAAAATTTTGTAGGAGACGTGGTAAGAATAAAAATGAAGAACAAGGCAATTATAGTGGTTCAAGTTCCAAATGAACTCTACATCCACTACCTTAGCTCCCACTAAGGATTTTCCAACAATTCACTAATTGATTTCCCCTTTTCTAGGCTTAGGAGGAAACCTTTACAATACCGGTCAATTTTCTACCCAAAATTGACCAAACCCTCACTTGGTTACAAAGAAGAATTTGAAGGCAAGTAGAATATCTCCATACAAGTTTGCCCCTTTTAATACAAGCACTCAACCCAAATTGAAAGACAAGATAGGAATTACACTAAAAAACAATTTGGGATTTTACAAGAATAAGACTTTTGGCACTTGAGCTTGGATTTTTTGTATAGATGTTTCTCTTGGATGCAATAGTTGTTGTTGGTCTTCAATAGGCCTGATTTTATACATTCTCTATTAATTATAGCCGTTTGGGTGGTTAGGGAATTGATTATAGCCGTTGGGACCCTCTCTTTCCACTATAAATGCATTTATGCAGCGTACCGTATCGGTACACGGGGAGGCGTATCGATACTTGTCTCAAAAAAGAAAGAGATGTTACACAATTACAGGAGGGCGTATCAATACATGTGTAGGCATATCGGTATGGGTTAGGGCACTGTTCGATACGGGCAAAACCGTATCGATGCAATTTTTCCAACATAGCTCACTGGAGGAATTCGTATCGATATGGGTAAGAGCGTATCGATACGGGTTAACCAACTCTTTAAAAATTTGTTACCAACCAACTAACACACAACGATCAAAATATTTAAGGCTTAGAATTTAAAAATTCTTTTTAAACCGTATCGATATGGATGAGACCGTATCGGTACACCATTCAAACTCCTTCTGATTTTATAGAGAGGGCGTATTGATACAGATGCAATCTGTTTCGATACGATAAAGGGCGTATCGAAACGATTCTCTCCAGTAGCCAAGTTTGTAAAAAAGGTATCGATACGACAAGGAGCGTATCGATACGCATTGACAATTTTGAACAATTTTTCCTTGGAACACTTAGAAAATATTTTGGAGTTTGAGTTTTCAAACTAGAGCAAAGCCTTGTTGATTTGAAACCTTATGAGGGACTTAAAATGTATTTCAAGTTTTTCAATTTAGTCCTTAAAGCACTTTGTTATATCAAAATAAAACACATGTTTTACAATCTCCCCTTTTTGATATAACAAAACCAAAGCTTAATTTTTTATGTCTTTTTGAAAAACTTTGTAAAACAACTCCAACTCCCCCTAAATATAGGCTAGGTAAATTTTAATTGAGCTTGACCCTCTCCCCCTTTTTGTTAGATAAAAAATAAGAGACATAGGCTATAAAGGCATAATCAATAACCAAGCAACGTATAATAGATAAACGTAAAGTTCATAATTTAAGAAACATCAAACTTAAATCCAAACAATAGAAATCAAAGCATGGGTTTTAAAAGATAAACTTAATCCTAAAAGCATAATTCAAAGTGCATGAAAATAAATCCTACGATGACATGAATGATATGCAAAGACAATCTACGACTCGTCTCCATCACCATCGTCTTCATCTTCATCTACATCATCATTCCTCCTAGATTGACACCACTCATCATAGAAGGCCGTGAGAGAGATATTCATCGAATTGTGCTCGGCCTCAATAGATGAGATACGCTTCTCCACATTATTCATTCGATCTTCTAGGCTTGTGAAGCGTGTATCAATGACGGCATATCCTGAATTCATGACTTGATCCATAAAGGCAATTCTTGTGCGTAAGCCCGTGAATTGTTCATTGAGGTAGGTCATGAGAGCATCCATGGATAGAGAAGGAGGAGCTTGAGTAGCTTGAGGATTGACAATCTCTTCGGGAATCACATCACTAGGAAGCTCGAAAAGACGAAGCCAATTACCATTGAAGTAGTGAAATTTCCCTCTAGAAAGAGACCTCTCATCAATAAGATCGGTAAGGCTTGTCGGATAGTCATGAGAGCATCAAACTCCTTCTGAGTGAAGAAATAGCTCAAAGCGGTGCCATAGGTGAATGAAGTGACAAGAGATGTGTGATGATGTTGCACGAGAAAGACAATCTCCACAAACATGATGCGAGCAAGGTTAGGTTATTGTCTCTGGTGAAAGCACCGAATCCAAAAGTCATCAACTTGGCGGATGGTTGAATATTTTCCTCTCGAAGGCCCGAACCACCAAGTGTAGGATACGGTCTTGAGCATTTAGAACGGTCATGGAACCCCCAAAACATGTCCAGGAGAATTTTTATCTTCGATACCCTCATCCTCAAACTTAAAAACAACACAAAGAGATGGAACATCAACGATAATCTTTTTGCCCATGAGATAAGAGTTAACGACAACGACATTACTCGAGGCATTAGCAACACACTTAGCATTGGCATAAAAGATCAAAACTAAATTTCTAAAGAAGAAACCAGGGATTTGTAGAAAATCCATAAATTTCCATTCGTGGAGCAATGGTAAATAGACAAACTTGAAGCAGTCTGAATTAAGAAATGAAATGGAAATTACCCTTTCCGGTTGAATCTTATAATTCTGAAAAGATCAAAAATAGTTG
The DNA here is from genome assembly GCA_958450335.1 of Hibiscus tridactylites. Lineage (NCBI taxonomy): Eukaryota > Viridiplantae > Streptophyta > Magnoliopsida > Malvales > Malvaceae > Hibiscus > Hibiscus tridactylites. The sequence continues at coordinate 56,424,095 of OY288275.1, forward strand.
AGTTCGCTAGGAGTTCTAAAGCACCTTTGATAGATAAGAGTCAAATTCGGACAAGTGCCATCGCCGGGATTCGATCCTTCACCAACTTCGCTTGTAGTAAGCGCTCTCTTTTTAGGTGCCATAGTCTAGAGAAAATGAGTAAAACAATATGTGTATGCATTAATGTTCACATTCGATCACATGAGTAAATCAATAATCAAGGTAAAAAAATTTGGAAAGACAAAAACAAAACGAACAAAGATTGATAAAATCTTTTGAAAGTACAAAACAAAACAACAACAAAAAAGATCTAAAAACGAAAAAAAGGAAAGAAAATAGAAAGAAAAGAAATTTGTTATACCTTGATATTGAGATAGGGAAGAATGAATGAAGGTTTTGCACCAATTGATGGAGAGCCTTAAGACTTTGGTTTGATTTTGAAAAACCCTCAAGAGATTTTAAGTTTTGTGGTGAAAATATGAGGGTTTGAGAGGCTTTTTATAGAGGAAAATCGGCTAGGGTATTGAAATAAGGGTTTTCATAAAAGTGAAACTCTTTTAATGCCAATTAATAGTTGTCTGCGCGATGGAGTATCGATGCACCATGAGGGTAAAAAGGTAATTCCCTAGAACCACATATCAAGGAACCGTATTGAAACGGATGGAATCCATATCGAAATGCTCACAACTCGTATCGAAACGGGTTTAACTGTATCGATACCCGCAAGAGAGAAAATGCAGTCTGGTAAACTAATGAAGTATTCGTATCGATACGCATAAGGTCGTATCGATACCCGAAAGAGAGAAAATGCAATCTGGTAAACTAATGAAGTACTCGTATCGATACGCATAAGGCCGTATCGATACCCTATGCACAGAAATGCATTTTTGGCTTTTAGAACAACCAAAGACTCGACTTTAACATCTCATAAATGTATGCAATTGATGAATGAACAGGTCTAAGCATATACTAATAGAAGCATACTCCCCTAGCTATAAGCATGATTTCTATCAAGATCAACAACACATAAACATGCATTTTCACAAATTCAAGCAATTTTAACCTCAAAAGAGTCCTAAAGGGTCAAGATAGGCTAGTTAGACCTAGCTCTCTCCTAAGGACCAAAAACGCTCTTTGTCTAGAGGTTTGGTAAAAATGTCCGCTAGTTGGTTCAAGGTGTCAACATACTCTATAACAATATCTTGCTTAAGGACATGATCTCTAATGAAATGGTGTCTTATTTCTATATGTTTGGTTCTAGAGTGTTGGATGAGATTTTTGGTGAGACAAATTGCACTAGTGTTATCACACTTAAGGGGTATGATTTCAACTTTAACTCCATAATCCAAGAGTTGTTGCTTCATCCAAAGGACTTGAGCACAACAACTCCCTAAGGATATGTACTCGGCTTCGGTGGTAGATAAAGCTACACTATTTTGTTTCTTAGAGAACCAAGATATGAGCATACTACCTAATAATTGGCAAGTGCCAGAAGTACTTTTCCTATCAATTTTACAACCCCCATAATCCGCATCTGAATAAGCATGAAGGTTAAAGGTTGAGTCTCTAGGATACCAAAGACCTAAATAAGGAGTATCTCTAAGGTACCTAAAGATCCTTTTAACGACTATAAGGTGAGACTCTCTAGGACTAGCTTGAAACCTAGCACACAAGCAAACACTAAATAATATATCTGGTCTACTTGCGGTAAGGTAAAGCAAAGATCCAATCATCGAGCGATAAAGCTTAGAGTCAACACACTTACCTTCTTCATCTTTGTCAAGCTTTGTAGATGAGCTCATTGGTGTGGCTTGAGGCTTTGCATTCTCCAAGCCAAACTTCTTGAGCATATCTTTCACATACTTTGCTTGATTTATGAAGGTGTCATCATTTCTTTGTTTGATTTGGAGTCCCAAAAAGAATAAGATCTCTCCCATCATGCTCATCTCGAATTCACCTTGCATTAACTTAGCAAACTCTTTGCAATGACATTTATTAGTAGATCTAAAGATAATATCATCAACATATATTTGCACTACTAAGATGTCATTTTTATATCTTTTTATGAAAAATGTAGTGTCCACCTTACCTTTTTCAATCAAAAAGTTTGAAAGCCTTTCAAAGCAAGCTCTAGGAGCTTGTTTTAAACCATAAAGTGCTTTGGTTAGCTTAAAAACATGATTTGGAAATTTTGAATCCTCAAAACTCGGTGGTTGTTCTACATACATTTCTTCATTTATAAAACCATTTAAAAATACACTTTTCACAAACATTTGAAAAAGCTTGAAATTATGATAACATGCATATGCAAGCAACATCCTAATAGCTTCCATTCTAGCTACGGGTGCATAGGTTTCATCAAAATCTATTCCCTCTTTTTGAGTGTAACCTTGAGCAACTAGTCTAGCTTTGTTTCTTACAATGTTACCACTCTCATCTAGTATATTCCTAAATACCCATTTAGTTCCTATAGTAGATTGATTACTAGGCCTTTCAACTGATGTCCATGCATTACTTCTCTCGAATTGGTTTAACTCTTCTTGCATAGCCATAATCCAAAAATCATCTTTTAATGTTTCTTTAATATTTTTAAGCTCAATGCATGAGATAAAAGTAACATGATTCATAAGTTTGAGAGAAGATCTAGTAGTTACACCCTTGGATGGATCACCCAAGATTTCACCACCTTTGACATAGTTGTACTCCCTTGGGTAGCTCACTTTTTTTCCCTCAAGAACCAAGTCCTTTAATGCTTCAAGAGGTGAATCTTGTGCATCTTCTTCTTTAGTTGGAATCTCATCCTCCTTTGAAGTTTGTCCTCCATTAAAGGCATCAAGGATTCCTACATCATCATCATCACAAGATTCCTTCCTCGGAAGAAGGTTATCATCGAAAACAACATGTATAGATTCCTCTACAACTAAAGTTCTTTTGTTAAACACACGGTAAGCTTTAGAGTTTAAAGAGTAACCTAGAAAAATAGCTTCATCACTTTTTGCATCAAATTTACCTAAATTGTCTTTTCCATTATTTAAAGCAAAACACTTGCAACCAAAAGGATCAAAATAGCTAATGTTAGGCCTTTTTGATTTTAAAATCTCATAAGAAGTTTTCTTTAAAATAGGCCTAATCATTACTCGGTTAATAATATAGCAAACGGTGTTAGTGGCTTCCGCCCAAAAATATTTAGGTAAATTGTTTTCACAAAGCATGATTCTAGCCATTTCTTGTAAAGTACTAATTTTCCTCTCAACTACCCCATTTTGTTGAGAAGTTTGAGGTGCCGAAAAATTGTGGCTAATACCATTTTCATTGAAAAACTCTTCAAAACCTAGATTTTGAAACTCGGTTCCATGGTCACTTCTAATGTGAGAAATCTTAAGCTCAAGATCATTTTGAGTTATTTTTTAAAATGTGATGAAGTTTTCTAAAGCCTCATCCTTGGTGCTTAAAAAGAGAACCCAAGTATATCTAGAGTAATAATCAACAAGCACAACATATGATTTTCCACCCAAGCTAGTAGTCCTAATTGGCCCAAATAGATCCATATGAATTAATTGTACACATCTACTAGTAGAGACATCATTAATGGATTTAAATGATGATTTATGTTGTTTACCCTTAGAGCATGCATCACATATTTTATCATTTGAGAACTTAATCTTGGGTAAACCTCTAACTAGATTTAGGGAAACTAATTTTTCTAAAACACCAATGCTAGTATGTTCTAGTTTCCTATGCCATAACCATGCATCATTTTCATTTTGTGCAACAAAACATGCGTTAGATGTATGAATGCCATCTAAATGTACCATGTATATGTTTCCTATGTGATGACCAATGAGCATTGTTTTATTAAATTTAATGTCAACAATTTTACATCCATTTTTATCAAACAAGACATTAAACTCTTTATTGCACAATTGACTAATGCTCAATAACTTATGCTTTAGACCATTGACACACAACACATTTTCAATGAGTATAGTAGAGTGATTACCTATGGAGCCAATACCTTCAATGTGGCCTTTGGAGTTGTCACCAAATGTCACTACTCCTCAACTTTTTGGCTTTAAATCCATGAATCGACTATTGTCTCCGATCATGTGCCTCGAGCATCCACTATCAAGGTACCATGAGTTTTGTCTTTGTGCTTTGGCCTGGTAGAAATGCCCCCTACAAAAAAAAAGAGATTAAGCTTTGATTTTTGGTACCCAAATCATTTTGGGTCAACGAGTGTTAGCTCCCAAAATCTTGGTTCCTTTAGGAATCCAAGGTGACATGGCATCAACATTATTAGATTAGACAAGTTCCTTAGGAACCCATACACTTCTAATTCTTTTAGTTTTATTATGCCTATAGGAGCCATTTTGTTTGTAGTTTAAGTTCTTTCTCTTAGGTTGGTTTGTTCTAGATGATTCACTTATTTCATTTTTCAAGGTACCAACACTTTTGAAAGACTTTTTGAGCTCATCTAACATCTTTTGGTGTTCAATGTTACATTGAAATGACCTTTTTTATTTTTCAAAACGGACTCCTTATACTTCTCAACTAACTCGTCATACACCTCTTGTAGCTCATCATATGCTTAATGCAATTCATCATATGTAAAGTCAAAAGTAGATAAGTTAGAGGTTACCAAAGAAGAATCCTCCTCAAGAGCCACGAGGCAAAGGTTGGCCACTTCTTTTTCCTCATCCTCAGATGATTCCTCATCACTTCAAGTAGCAAGCTTTGCTTTGAGCTTCTTCTTCTTCTCAAAGCCCTTCTTCTTAAGTTGAGGACACTCGGAACGAATATGACCCGATTTCTTGCACTCATAGCATATGATCGGATCCTTTTATTCTTCTTTGTTCTTGGTCTTGAAGTCCATCTTTCTTTGAAATTTTCTACCCCGGTTGGACCTCATAAACCTTGAGAATCTTTTGGCTATCATATCCAATTCTTCAAAATATTCCTCCTCACTAGAAGTGCTCTCCTCATGTAGAGAATCTTTGAGAGCCACTCCTACCTTATTCTTTTTGTCTACCTTGAGATTATCCACTCTTCTTTCTTCTTTCTTCTTTTCATCTTCCCTTCATTGCTTCATGATTTCATGAGTTAGGAGAGAACCAACTAGCTCATAAAGCTTTAATATCTTCAAGTTCTTTGCCTCGATGATAGTGGTTCTTTTCCCCTCCCAAGACTCGAGAAGAGAGTAGAGTAGCTTTCGGACTAGCTTGTCCTCTGGGACGATCTCTCCAAAACCCTTTAGCCCATTGATGATGGTTGAAAAACGATCAAACATCTTTCATACGGTTTCGTCGGGCTCCATCTTGAAATTCTCATAACTAAGATTGAGAATTCCAATCTTTGTTTCCTTCACATCGCTTGTCCCTTCATAGGTTGTCTCAAGTGTATCCCATACTTCTTTAGCACTTTCGATGGAAGAAACTTTGGAGTAGACATCCAGTCCAAAGGCACAAAATAGCATGTGAAGAGCCTTGTTGTTGATTTGAATCTTCTTTCGATCATCTTCACTCATTTCTATTTTTCTTTTTGGCACAAGTCTTCCTTCACCGCCTCTCTTCGTCGAAATGATGGGACCATCCTTTATAGCATCCCAATCAAGATAATCACTAGACTTTATGAAGAGACACATCTAGTTCTTCCAAAAAGGATAGTTGTCACCGTTAAAGAAAGGCAGTTTGGTGACCGATTGAGACTCATACATGCTAGAGCAGAAGGTATATGCCATGGCTTGCTTTGTTGATGATCACACTCTTCCTAGAATCTCTTCTTTTGGTTGTTAATCCTTCAAAGAGGTAGGCTCTAATATCAATTGTTGAGTGGATCAAGGGATTGATCAAAGCCAAGAAGGGGTGAATTGGGTTTTTAAAATTTTGTAGGAGATATGGTAAGAATAAAAATGAAGAACAAGGTAATTATAGTGGTTCAAGTTCCAAATGAACTCTACATCCACTACCTTAGCTCACACTAAGGATTTTCCGACAATTCACTAATTGATCTTCCCCTTTTCTAGGCTTAGGAGGAAACCTTTACAATACCGATCAATTTTCTACCCAAATTGACCAAACCCTCACTTGGTTACAAAGAAGAATTTGAAGGAAAGTAGAATATCTCTCAATACAAGTTTGCCCTTTTTAATACAAGCACTCAACCCAAATTGAAAGACAAGATAGGAATTACACTAAAAAAATTTGGGATTTACAAGAATAAGACTTTTGGCACTTGAGCTTGGATTTTATGTATAGATGTTTCTCTTGGATGCAATAGTTGTTGATGGTGTAACCCCCTTAACCCGGCCTAGACGGTTGACCCGAATTAAGAAAGTCACACGGGGAAAACCAAAGTCAACCCGAAAGTCAACCTTGATTAACGACCCTTTTTTTCTTTTTAATCTTGTCTAGATGCACATTAGTCCTAATTGTGATCACACAAACATCATACTCAGAGATCACATGCATCAGAGATCAAACAGGGACCCAATTGAACAAATTACAACTTTAGGGACCAAATTGTAATTTCTGATAATTAAAAGGACTTAACCCAAATTAAAGTTACCAACTTGAAATTAATCAGGTTTCATGCTTCTCTGTGAAATTTCAGCTCAAAAGGACTTCCCAAGCTCATACAATTGCACAAACAAGTTTCAGGACCAAAACGCAAACAATTCAAAACATATAACTGCCAATGTCAGCCCCCAACGGTCGACCGTTCCGAAACAGGCTGAACCCGTTTCGAAACACGGGCCGTTCCGCAACGGGTTCCGAAACATGGCCTGGCAGAGGCCAAACCGTTTCGAAACGGTGCATACTGTTTCAGACGCCTGGGTTCATTCAAGGCACCCGTTCCGAAACGGTGCACACTGTTCCGAAACGCCTGCACAGATTGCAGCAAAAAGCATTCCAAAACATGCAATTTATCATCCAAACATGCTCCAAATGCCACCAAACTTTACCAGCATGAAATTCAACATATATAAGACTTTTAAGCATCATCAAATCATCAGAACAACATCATATGCAAAAAGCCCCAATTCTATAGGCATGCTTCCTACACAAGCTACTACTCAAGCACAAAACTTCCAAAACAAGCATGTAATGATCCAATGCAAAAACCAGCAATCTTATCAACAATCAACATACTTAGGGAGTTCCAAACACCTCCCAAATCATACACATTGGTCCCCCATTGCCAAATTACCCAAAAGCTAAAATGTTTAACAAAAACCTTCCATACATTGAGCTCTACTTGCACTTGAATTCTTGCCCTCCTTGCTGCCCTCAAGGTTCCTTAATGTTCTGCATTATTGAATTAAGAAAAACGGAGGAGAGCGTAAGCAAAAGCTTAGTGAGGTATGCTCTTAAAAACCATTCAATAATGCATTTAAAAACAATTGCAAATCATGCTTTAAATCAACCTTTGCACATGCTCAAAAGCATACTTAAAACAAGCATTTCATGCTTCAACATAATACAACATGTCATATTGGCTCAAGTGATAAATTCCATTTCATTTAAACAAGTTCATCAACTTCCCAAGGACTTTTAAACACCTTGGCCCCAAGGACTTTTAAACACCTTGGCCATGGACTTTTAAACACCATGAATGAGGACCACACAAGGACTTTTAACCACCTTTGTGTGCATTGCTTGAATCACCCCAAGGACTTTTAAACACCTTGGCCCCAAGGACTTTTAAACACCTTGGCCCCATGGACTTTTAAACACCATGGCCCCATGGACTTTTAAACACCATGGAAAGGATCACCTAAGGACTTTTAACCACCTTAGTGTCCGCAACAAGAATCATCCAAGGACTTTTAACCACCTTGATGTTCTTAAGTAACAAGGCTCACTCAAGGACTTTTAACCACCTTAGTGACCTTAACCTTTTAAAAACATCACTTGCCAATATACATCATTTTCATCAATTAATCCACTGTTTTAAAGCATTAAACCAAGCCATTTTCATCATGCATTTAAAAGCATCAATCCACATTTAATCAATGTACAAAAGCAAGGAACTCCTACCTAGAGTTACCTTCAACATATGGCTTACATCATCAGCAAAAACCATGCTAAAACATGCTTTCAAAACAGTAATTAAAACATGCAAATAACCATTTTGCATCACAACAAAATCATGGCCACCACTAGAGAGAAATTCCGAAAACTTACACTTGAGCTTAGCAAAGTTGTTTAGACTTAAACTAAGCTCCCAAGACATTGGTTTCAAAGCCAAAAACCCAATTTCCACAAACGCACTCACCGATTTCCACTTTGCTTCAAGCCAAAGCACCAAATCAAGCTTCCGGATCAACAACTCTTGGATCCAAAGATGCCTCCCCTGTTTCAACACATCAAAGCAGAGGATTAATGCATCATCATGCATTAATTGCTTCAATGAAAGCACCTAAACTCGCTGCTCTCATCCAACCTCCATTTTCGGCCACCAAACACAACCGAAAATGCATCCAAACCACTTCTAAACAAAGCCCAGCCATAAACCAGCAAAACCACACATCCTTTAACATCATAAAACATCTAAAAACAACCTATTAACATCCTTATACCTCCAGCAACATCAGATCCACAAGATCACCTCAAAAACAACCTTGAATCACAAGCTAAACTTAGGAAACTCAACCTATCCGGGATTGCATTAATCAAAGCTCAATTCCTTATCAATTTAGAGTTCATTTAACATCAAAAACACATCTCAAATCACAGATTAATCAGATCTAACGAAAATAATCAAAAATCATCAAATCTTGCATTATAAGCCAAGATCCATTTCACCACTTAAAAACCTTTAACTAAACATCAATTAAGGATTGAAAACTTAGGAATTTCAGTAAAGAACTGATAGTTTAGAGGAGAAGGACGTTCTTACCTCCAAACTTGAGTTTCTCCTCTTTTTGGAATCAAAAACCTTGTTGAATCAAGTAGCAATTGAAGAGGTTTTGAAGATATGTTGATTAGGAATCAAATGAGAGTTGAAAGGAGGGATTTAGGTGAGAAAATCAGATCCAATTCTCTGGAGAGAATGTGTTTGGGTTGAGAGAAAATGAGAGAAAGAAAATTGAGAAAAGTTGGTTACAAAATCCAAAAATAGCCAAATGGCTTTCCCTCCACTTTTAATATCACTTAAAATCAGAATTTAGACTTAAAATATCTTAGAAAAATCTGGAGAAACTCCCTTTGGGTAAATAGCTCCTTAAAGATTCAAAGTTTCAACCCTTTATAAAACAGTCACCAAACTTTCGAAAATTACATTTTGGTCACTAGCCAAAATGTCACACTTCCAAAACTCATTTTACAAAATTGATTTCACAGTTCACTTAATTATATTAAAAGATGATTTTAGAACATTTTTCCATATTTTTAATGCAACCCGAACTAGGCTTTCATAATTTCACCTCTTTAGATTCGAACAGCACTTTGACCAACCGGTCAACGCTCAAAACTCCTAAGCCCAAAACCGGGGCGTTACAGATGGTCTTCAATAGGCTTGATTTTATACCTTCTCTATTAATTCTAGCCGTTTGAGTGGTTAGGGAATTGATTATAGTCGTTGGGACCCTCTCTTTCCACCATAAATGCACTTATGCAGCCTACTGTATCAATACACGGGGAGGCGTATCGATACTTGTCTCAAAAAAGAAAGAGTCGTTGCACAATTACAAGAGGGGCGTATCAATACGCGTGTAGGCGTATCAGTACGAGTTAGAGCACCGTTTTGATACGAGCAAGATCACATCGATGCAAATTTTCCAACATAGCTCACTGGAAGAATTTATATCGATACGGGTAAGAGCGTATCGGTACGGGTTAACCAACTCTTTAAAAATTTGTTACCAACCAACTGACACACAACAGTCAAAATATTTAAGGCTTAGAATTTAAAAATTCTTTTTAAACCGAATCGATACGGGTGAGACCGTATCGGTACACCATTCAAACTCCTTCTGATTTTATAGAGAGAGCGTATCGATACAGATGCAATCTGTTTCGATACCCTGTTTCGATACGGTAAAGGGCGTATCAAAACGATTCTCTCCAATAGCCAAGTTTGTAAAAAAGGTATCGATACGACAAGGAGCGTATCGATACACATTGACGATTTTGAACAATTTTGCCTTGGAACACTTAGAAAATATTTTGGAGTTTGAGTTTTTCAAACTAGAGCAAAGCCTTGTTGATTTGAAACCTTTTGAGGGACTTAAAAATTTATTTCAAGTTTTTCAATTTAGTCCTTAAAGCGCTTTGTTATATCAAAATCAAACATAGGTTTTACAACATGGTTTTCTCAGGGATAAGAGATTAAGGTTGAGCTTCAGCCTGCTTTTTAGAAGGTTGAAGAAGACAAGTGGTAGGTCCTTTTTCTTTAGGCATAACACTTGTTTAAATAAACAATAATAATATTATTAAACGTGCCATACATTTTCAATGATCAACTTTTCGTAATACGAATACTACTGTACAATACAAATTGTCTTCTATAAAATTGTTGTTGGGTGGTGACTGTACAACAAAATTGTATCACAAAAATGGGGTCATATCCCCGCTACTCAGCACGAACAAAGATCGATTATTGACTTTTCGAACATCAAACCATATTTGCTTACATGCATTATGTGACCTTAATTAATTATTGAACAAATTAACATTTCTTAAAATAAACACTTATCGTCCGTCAAGATGGGACCAATGGTCGTTTCTGAGAAAAAGTTATACGACGATTACAAATCAAAGCAGAATATGTTGTCAACTCAAGAAAAGTGGGGACCAAGTGTCGAACTAACACCCTCAGCATTAGAAATTTATCAAAACCCAATTTTGTTAGACCAGAATAGAATAGAAATCAATAACTATGATTGCAAATCGAATTAATATGATGTAATTGTGGAAAGATAATGGTTTATAAATGAAACTGAGTCATTCCACTATGGTTCAAGGCCCATTCTTTCATTGCGTGATAGTTTCTGGCTATTTATATCCCTTTCTCTTCATCGCTTTCTTATGTGCTTGCACCTCTTCGTGTAGCTTCATCCTCTTATGGTTTCCTTGATCCGTACACAGATCGTATAACAACTTCATCCTCTCACATTCTCTAACTACCTATAATTGGAAATAAACAAATATGTTACTACAAAAAATGAACATTAAGACCACTCAGCGTTTGATTATACATGAAACAGTAATGGTAATCATTCACTTACGATATTCGGTAGGTGTTCTATTTTGGTACCTAAATGTATGCCTCTCATCCATTTAACGATCAACATACCACAGTCATTCCTATCAAGTTTGATGCGGTTCTAGTCATTTAATTACTAATTTGTGGATAACAATAAAGAATATGGAAAGTTGGATACACATTTCCTTGTGTCATGACTTCAAGATTGTCAAATGCCACTTTCAGTGTGCCAAACACCTTAACGAAGTCCTCATTCTTAGCATATTCCGCTAACGTCCTTATATGGACGTCGATAACATACAATGATAACCATAAATTTCATTCATACACGCTAATAACATACAATGCTAGCGAGGCGACACGACAAATGGACGTGTTCTCACCATTGTCTTAACTGCTTCCTCCCTATGCGTACTTGTCAGAGTATGCCCTAAGATATCTAGTAGCCAAACTTCACGATGTTCCATCTAAATCACACACAAGTACCAATGCTTATTCTCATAATTCATGGGGAAGAATACATGTAAATATTGTGTCCTCAACTTCTTAAAATTTACCATATCCCGAAACAACTTAACATGTTTCCTTTAATAGATTACGTCTTACAATATCGGCGCCAGTCATGTCCACCCAATGCTGCATTTGTGTATTATAAAAGTTTGCAATCCATTCCGCTAAGGTAGTTGGATTTAATCGAATAGTACACTACAGTAAATAAAGTTTGTTAGTTACAATCAATAACAATTTATCGACAAACAAATATGGCGTAAACATTGTATAAGATGGTAAAAAAATAACATACTTCAAAACTAGAAGGCATAAAGACCCGTCGTTTACTCATTTCTTTCGCCACCTTGTGATTCTTGAAGAAGGACACCAAATCAATAATCTTGCATATTAAAAAAAAACAATAATGACCACAATGAAAAATAGGTTCTAAGTGTTTCATATAATTTCAAGCCATACACGACATTTATCAGTCTATGTGACTAACCGTATCGTCGACCCTTGTATCTGGTCGTAACACATCCATTTTTGCTATATCGACATCGCTAAAGTCGCTTGTAATCACCATATAGACGCGAACAAACATTGTATTATGCCTTTGATTTTACATTTCACAATATAACAAATTAAAGTTATAAAGTTGAAGGCTTACTCTTGCGTCAATGGGGTATACCATAAATAATCACAGTAGGACCGGACCGTTCTTATTCATCAAGCTCGTCATGTAGTACAACATACGGTAATGTCTTTGACCCTTCATTTTTATCCCATTAGAAGAATGATATGATGATAACCATGACAATCATAATTCATGTAAACGAAAACAAAAATCATAACCATTAAGGGACAACATTTAATTCGATGGCCTTAACTGCCAAAATTGTATTGTTTCTAATGTTCATTTTGATGAGCTTAAGGCCTAATGTTCAATGGCCATTTACAACTTCAAATCAACAATATAAACTTGCTCAAACATGGAGTTTAACAAACACACTCCCAAATCAACAATGAACCCCAATGCCTTTATTACTATTGTTGAGTGTGCAAAAGTTCTATTATTTACCCCCTATTTAACCCATATTTCTGCTGCATTCAAGCATTATTTATTTCATTTAGGTCAGTTTACAGCAAAACATCACAAATATATTAAAAGGCACAATTTCTACTAAAAATGGCTGTTTTTGCAGGTTGCTGTTGTAGCAGACGAAATGGGCAGGCGCTGGGCAGTGAAGCAGAAGAACTGGAACTGGACGAGCAGTCAAGGAGGACGATGCTGCCATGGTTGCCGCCGTGACAACAGAGGACGACAGCAGTTTTGAGGAGAAGAAGCAAAGTGGACCTCGACAGATAGAGAAAATTCAGCCCGTCTGTCGTGTGAAATCACCATATTTTTCCAAGCCCCAGATCGAAAGGAATGTCAAGCCCAAAGTTCAAGGAGGAAAAATCCCAAGCAAGAAAGATGACGGCTGGAAAGTAGATTCCTTGAAGATCTAGTCTTTATCAGAATTATACTTTCATTTAAAGTTGTATTCTTGCTATTTTAGAAAACTTGGACCCAAAGCCTATATAAGAGCATATATTTCGACCTAGGAAGGCATAACCGATTCCCTAGCTTCCTTCCCAAAACTCTAGCCGTTTTTCTTCCCTCAACATGTTCTAAATTCCCCGTAGGGCCACAGGTTGAATTGTAAAGTAGTTGCAAGGGTTGTTTTGTTTTAGGAATTTTCAGTTAAATAAAATAAACTTCAAGTTCTCTTATTTTGGTTATTAATATCTTGCAAGAGCATCGGGAGAGCATTGTGAGGTTATCAATTTACTTAGCATCAGGAGAGTTAAGTATACAAAAGAAATAAGAGCAAGTTCTCTAGCTTATAGTTGAACTATCTCGGACCTAGGGATAGGACGAGGTTAAGTGGCTAAAGAAGAATTCATCAACATCGGTGTTCATCCTTCGATTCACGCCGGGAGGTATCATCAAAGACGTGATCATCGACAGACTTGGACCTAGGGATAGGCCAAGGCATATATGGGATTCTTGCCAAACTTGAAGTACTGAGTTGATTGTTCGCTGCCGCGACAAGCAACGAACTGCTGCCGCGACAGGTGCTACCGCGACGGGGAAGACGACAGCACTGGAGTTCCAAGACTTGGCAATACCTGCACTACTGAGCAATTCAATACCAACCCATTCTCTCTATCTTGATTTTCCTACTCTTTTATTTAAGTTCTCTTTATTATTTTCATGACAACTTCTCAATTATTTTCTTTACTTTCGTGCAGTGAATTAAGGTGAAGCTATTAGCCCAATCCCTGTGGAGACGATATCCGATACTTCGTATCACTTTACTACTTGCGTCGTGTATACTTGCACTGTCATTGCGATAGACTATTTTACACGCAACAAGTTTTTGGCGCCGTTTCCGGGGATTGGCAACATAACTCTACCTTTTCTTTTACTGCACTTTTGTTTTTGTTTTTATTTTTATTTTTCTGTTTTTCTTTGGTGTGTTCAACTCTTTCTTTTCACAAGGTTCCTTGTTTATGCGTAGATCGAAATGAGGTGAAGATCCTGAGTATCCATTAGATCCGGAAATCGAACGATCATTCAATCTCAAGAACCGACTTCGTCACATATTAGCCAGGAACGAGTACCTTGAAGAAAAGTTAGAGACGATGGCCAATCAAGGAAACAACCCGCTTGTTGGAGAGGTTATACCTCATGTCGGCAACCCTACTGCCGCTGCCGAACGACGGTCCTGTCGTGAGTACATGTTGAACGATCATATAGAACTGGAAACCACGCTACCGGACATAGATGTTGACAACTTCGAACTGAAACCTGTTATGTTTAGCATGATCAACAATGCCGGTCAATTCAGTGGTGCTGTTACAAAGGATGCTAGGGAGCATCTAAAAACGTTCCAGGAGATCTGTGGTTCGTTTAGACTACCAGGAGTTAATCCGGAGATACTGAGGCTTCAGTTATTTCCCCATTCATTGAGGGATAGAGCAAAGACTTGGTGGAATAAACTTACGCCGTGTTCAATTAGAACTTGGGTAGATTTATCTCGTGAATTTTTATCTCGTTTTAATCCTTCACATTTATCTCAACGATTACGTAATGAAATTGCTACTTTTCAACAGGAAGATGACGAGCCGATGCACGAGGCCTAGGATAGATTTACCACTCTTCTACGGAACTGCCCAATGCATGGATTCCCCGTCTAGAATCAGGTAACTAAGTTTTATAATGCTGCCAACTTACAAACTCGTATTCGAATTGATTCAGCAGCAAACGGACTATTATTGGACAAAGACCCAGACGAGGCAATGCAAGTATTGAAAAATCTGGCTAAGAATGAGGAGCAGTTTCCGACAGCAAGAAGAGGGGGTAAATGGGTTCTAGCTGTTAAGGATTATGAGGCCGACAACACAATGAAATCACGGGTGGCATACCTTACTAAGTCAATGAAAAAGCTCTTGAACGATGATGCACAACATGGATTTGCTGTTGAGGAGGTATGTGAAATCTGTGAGGGAAATCATAGTTCAGATGAGTGTCCTATACAGTTAGAAGAGGGAAAGTATGTTGGAAACTATAAGCCGAATTACAACTCCAACAACTATAATCCCAACTGGAGAAAGGATCCCAAGTTTTCTTGGAGTAATCCTAATAATGCCCTGAATCCTCAAGCACACAATAATCAGAACTAGGGAGGACCTAGATTGCTGACTCGATAGCAACTGTAGCCGCAGCAGCAACAACAACAGCCACCAGCTGCCACAAACAGTATACTGGAACATACTCTTGCTACTTTTATGTCTCAGACATGTACTTATATTGAGAACATGAATCAGTTTGTCAAGAAAACAGAAACATTCATGGATAAAACAGAGATGCGGATGACGAATCATGAAGCTACTCTGAAATCTTTGGAGACACAAATGGGTCAGGTTTCCCAGCATATCAAGCCAAGGCAGACTGGAGGATTTCCTAGTAATACTGAAAATGCTAGGCAGCCCACACATGAGCAATGTAAGGCTATTACTACTAGGAGTGGGAAGAAATTACCAGGGCCGGAAAAGGAAGCTGAAACAGTAAGGAAACTAGCCTTGGATAGACCTGCCGAGGAAGCTGCCCCGACAGGTAACAAACAGACTGCTGCCGATAAACCTGTTACGACAGCAGAAGCGACAGAGGAGAAAAATGATGAACCTAAACCTCCTCAGATTCGTATGCAGTGGGAAGGACGTATTGCTGATTATCGTCCCCCACCTCCTTTTCCTCAACGGTTACAGCAAGCGAAGCAAGAATCTCAGCTCAAAAAGATTTATGATATTTTTAAGCAGGTTCATATTAACATTCCGCTGTTGGATGCCGTGAGGGAGATGCCCGGTTACGCCAAATTTCTCAAGGATGTCATGCCAAAGAAATCTAAACTTGGGGAATTTGAAACGGTGAAGATGACAGAAGGATGCATGAGCATTCTTCATAGGCAACAACCCCAGAAAAAGAAGGATCCGGGGAGCTTCATCATACCTTGTGTAATCGGAGATAAATATGTGGGTAAGGCACTTTGTGATCTTGGTGCTAGTATTAATTTAATGCCAAAATATGTTTTTCAGAAACTAGGTATTGGAAAAGCTCGGCCCACGACAGTAATTCTGCAGCTGGCAGACCGCTCTTATGTTCATCCGGAAGGAAAAATCGAAGATATTCTTGTAAGAGTGGATAAATTTATTTTTCCTGCTGACTTTCTTGTTTTAGATTGTGAAGCAGATGAAAACGCACCAATCATCCTGGGGCGACCCTTCTTAGCCACGGGAAGATCAATGATTGATGTGGAAAAAAGAGAACTCACCATGATAGTGAACGATCAAGAGATTAAGTTGAATGTTCTCCAAGCTATGAAGCATGCTGATGCAGATGAGGAATGCAAGGCTATCACTGAAGTTACGCTTGATCAACCCTGCATCAGGTCGGGCTGTCACGACATCAAAATTGGTCACTGCCTCGGCAGCCACTTACAGGACTGTCACGACAGCACCGACGACAACAACTCCTAAGAATCCGATACTGAAGATCAGGAGGAGGTAAACTGGATAGGCGATCGTCCAGGTAAGTTATTCGAACCTTTAAATTATACTTCGGATAACCATGCAATCCAAAAGCCATCTAC
Organism: Hibiscus tridactylites; assembly: GCA_958450335.1. NCBI lineage: Eukaryota > Viridiplantae > Streptophyta > Magnoliopsida > Malvales > Malvaceae > Hibiscus > Hibiscus tridactylites. Next base: position 56,440,966 of record OY288275.1, read on the forward strand.
TGTTGAGCCCCCTGTTTTAGAACTGAAGCCTCTGCCAGGGCAGCTAAAATATGCTTTTCTTGGTTCAAATGATACGTTGCCCGTAATCATCTCTTCCAAGTTGATGCAGGAACAGGAACAACAGTTAATAGGGATGCTGCAGCAGCACAAAAAGGCAATTGGATGGACGATAGCTGATATTCAAGGCATTAGTCCGGTGTTATGTATGCATAAAATCCTTTTAGAGGATGATCATAAGCCGACTATAGATGCTCAAAGGCGGCTGAACCATGCGATGAAAGAGGTGGTGCGTAAAGAGATAATCAAATGGTTAGATGCTGGTATAATTTACGCCATCTTCGACAGCAAATGGGTGAGCCCGGTGCAATGCGTTCCCAAGAAAGGAGGAATGACCGTGGTGACCAACGAAAACAATGAGTTAATCCCAACCAGGACTGTGACTGGTTGGAGGGTTTGTATGGACTATCGGAAGCTTAACAAAGCTACCTGAAAGGACCACTTCCCTTTACCCTTTATTGATCAAATACTTGATAGATTAGCGGGTAAACCTTACTATTGTTTTCTTGATGGTTATTCAGGTTATAATCAAATAGCTATCGCACCGGAAGATCAAGAAAAGATGACTTTCACATACCCCTACGGAACGTATGCTTTTAGGAGGATGCCTTTTGGACTATGCAATGCACTCGCCACCTTCCAAAGGTGCATGATGGCCATATTCTCCGATATGGTGGAGGAATTCCTTGAAATTTTTATGGATGATTTTTCAGTCTTTGGGGACGATTTTGAGAGCTGCCTAGGCAATCTACAAAAGGTACTTGAAAGATGTGAAAAAGCAAACCTAGTCTTAAATTGGGAAAAATGCCACTTTATGGTGGATGAAGGGATAGTCTTTGACCATAAGATTAGCTGCCGTGGTATAGAAGTCGACAGGGCCAAGATAAAAGTGATCGAAAAGCTGCCGCCGCCGACCACAGTCAAGGGTATTAGAAGTTTCTTAGGACATGCTGGCTTTTATAGGAGGTTCATTGCGAATTTCGCAAAAATCACCAAGCCTCTATGTCATCTTTTAGAGCAGAACTGACCCTTTGACTTTAATGAAGAATGTACTGAAGCATTCAAGGTTCTGAAGGAAAAACTGGTAACAGCCCCAATAGTACAACCACCAAACTGGACACAGCCATTTGAGATCATGTGTGATGCTAGTGACTATGCTGTCGGGGCAGCACTTGGGCAGCGGAGAGACAAATTATTTCATGTCATATACTATGCCAGCAAGACATTGAACGATGCCCAAGTGAACTACACCACCACAGAGAAGGAGTTATTAGCTGTGGTGTTCTCCATTGACAAGTTTCGTTCTTACATACTTGGAACGAAGGTTATAGTGCACACAGATCATTCTGCCCTGAAGTATCTGTTCGCGAAAAAGGATGCAAAGCCTCGATTGATATGGTGGATCCTGCTATTGCAAGAATTTGACCTTGAAATCAAGGACAAAAAAGGGACAGAAAATCAGGTAGTAGATCACTTGTCAAGGTTGGAGAAGGGACAGAGTCTACCAACAGATGAGACAAACATACTGGAGACCTTCCCAGACGAGCAGCTCTTTGCTGCCGCAATCACTGCCGCGACAACCATGGCGGCAGGTAAGTCTTCTGAACTCCCCTGGTATGCTGATTTCGTTAATTTCTTAGTTAGCGGAATAATTCCTTCTGATCTTAATTTTCAAGCCAGGAAGAGGTTCCAAAATGATGTTAAGCATTATTATTGGGACGAACCTATTCTTTTCAAAATCTGTGCAGATCAGGTTATAAGGAGGTGTGTACCACAGGAAGAGCAAGAAGACATACTTCATCACTGCCATGCTTCACAGTATGGAGGTCACTTAAGAGGCAACAAAACTGCTGCCAAGGTGCTGCAGTCCGGGTTTTATTGGCCGTCATTGTATAAAGATGCGCAAATCTTCTACAAGAGCTGTGACAGATGCCAAAGGACAGGAAACATCTCAAGGAGAAACTAGATGCCACTGCAGAACATTCTAGAAGTCGAGATCTTCGACGTTTGGGGAATTGATTTTATGGGACCATTCCCATCTTCATGTGGGAATCTATACATCCTCATGGCAGTAGATTATGTCTCTAAGTGGGTTGAAGCTATCGCCACTCAAAAGAATGATGCCAAGACAGTCCAAAGGTTTTTACACAAAACATTTTTTTCTAGGTTTGGCATCCCTAAGGCGATTATCAGTGATGAAGGGAGACATTTCGACAACAGGGTTATTGTTGCTGCCCTGAAGAAATACGGTGTCAAGCATCGGATCGCGACAACATATCACCCACAAACCAATGGACAAGTTGAAATATCTAATAGGGAAGTTAAGAACATTCTTGAGAAGATGGTTAAGCCAACTAGGAAAGACTGGTCTTTACTCCTCAATGATGCGTTATGGGCATATAGGACAGCTTTTAAAACTCCATTAGGAATGTCTCCGTACCGATTGATTTATGGGAAAACATGCCATCTACCCGTCGAGATAGAGCACAGAACATACTGGGCAATCAAGGCAGTGAATATGGACTTGGACAGGGCAGGCAGAAAAGGCTGTTAGATCTGAACGAAATTGAAGAAATCCGAACAATGGCCTATGACAATGCAAGAATCTACAAGGATAAAACCAAGAAGTGGCATGACAAAAAGTTGTTGCCACGACAGTTCTGCCCAGGGCAGCTTGTATTGTTGTTCAATTCTAGACTGAAACTCTTCCCAGGGAAGCTAAAATCTAGATGGTCTGGCCCGTTCCAAATCGTACAGGTTTTTCCCCATGGTGCCATAACAATCCGATCATTAAAAGACGGACACCAATTCAAAGTCAATGAACAGCGCCTCAAGCATTATCAGGGGACTGAAGCCCCAGGAATGCAGGAAGTGGTTACCTTAAGAGATGCCCCACTTGGCATCCCTAATTTAACCTAAATTTTAATTATTTTATTTTATTATTATTTATTAGGAAATAAGACTTATTTTATAAGAATAATGTTTTTCTTTTTATTAGGAAATAAAGGAGTCAAGAAGAACAGGAGAAGTGAACTCAGCCTACCATTCATCCATCAGCCCAACAAAGCCCAATTTTTGAAGCCTATCGTTACAGCTGCCTCGATAGATGCGGAAAATACAGGCTGTCATCACGCTGTCACGACAGACGTGAAAACACGTCACAGACGCGTAATAGACGCGGAAACGCGTGACAGACGCGTCAGACACGTTAACGCATAATAGCTGGCCCCGTTATTCGCGCCTGCCGTTACAGCTTCAACGGGCAGCAAATCCTTCTCTATATAACCCCGTTTCATTTTCATTTTCACTCACTTCTGCCTTTCTTACTTGCTCTCTCTCTAGTTTTCATTTGCTTTCATTTTATTTTCACAACCCTTGCACAAATATGTCTTCTAGGAAAACCCGACGCAATGCTGCCTCCAGTTCAACACCGACAGCAACTCCCCCATGATCCTTTTCTAGCAGAGATATGTGGGAAGAGAAAGGCTTCATCTATACACCAACGGAGGAAAATCTGGGCCTCAAACCATTCATAGCCCGGAAGGTTAAAGTTTTACAGTGGCAAATCTTTGCGAGCAGCCGGAGGAAATGAATGTCACGCTGGTTCGAGAATTTTATGCTGCCATCAGCAGCAGGACAGCGATAGAGGTGTTCGTTTGAGGGAAGGAAGTGCCATTTGAAGCAGATTACATTAATACCTTATATGGCTTCTACATCGGTATCAATGACGACGCCCACCAGCAATTCCTCAATACATTAGACACTGCTGCCTATAACGCTATCATGGCAGAGTTGACCAGTGCTGGGACTCAATGGAACACCAGCAGGAAGAATCCAAGAACAGTGAAGAGAACCAGTTGCTGCCGGAGGCAAAGTTATGGAATGCCTTCATAAAGAAGAGGATCATGCCGTCATCCCACAACACCACCGTCGACCAACCAAGGTTAGCGTTGATACACTCTATTCTACATGAACGGCCCATTAATGTGGGCAGCTATATTCGAGAAAGTATTTTGGAGTGTGCGCACAGACTGACGAGTCCCTTTACCTTCCGTACCTCATCACCTCACTCTGCCGCGGCCATAATGTCCCAGAAGTGCACACTGATTTGCTAGTCGAAGGAAGAGGTTGGACTGAAAAGAACATCCTCAGCCTTATGGAGCTGACTGCTGCCACCCCTCTGTCGTCATTCGACCCCACTGCCGCCACAGCCGATACGGCAGAGCAGCCATACACTGAACCAGCTGCCGCAGCAGCTGCCCCGATAGACTCCTCCGCCCAGATATTAGCTGCCATTTAGAAGCTGGAGGAACGACAGCTGGGCTTAATGACCTTCATTAGTGACTTTGCTGCCTCTACGGTAACATTTATACAAAATTCTTTAAAATTTCCCTGATGCTGCCTTCCCTACTTTTCATGCCCATTACTTTACTGTCACTACCCCTGCCCACACTCCTACACCTGTTGCTACCCCACGGACACCCTCTGCCGCCTCAACGCCATCGCCTGCCCCGACAGGAGTAGGCAGCACCCATGCTGAACCATCTGCTCGAGGCATAAAACGTCGCATGGCATCGGAGGATCTTGATGCCTTTGTTGCTGGGTTCTCCTCCTCTTCTGTTTGGGCCGCCAGCGATACTGAACCCTCTATCAAGAGGAATCTGTCAAAGGAATTCTCACTAGTGAAGAGGCAGAAGCGGATGGCAGATAAGAACAACATGCCAAGAGCCAGCAACAGCAGCAACAGTGAAAGCAGCAGCGGGGAGAGCAGCAGCAGCAGCTCGGAAGTTCAGGTTGTGGAGCAACCCCCTCACATCTCCCTAACTAGAATCCAGCCACCACGGGAGGCCAAGGCCAAGAACACATCTGCCTCCCCCGTGCCCCAGCCAGCTCCGAAAGCCAGAGCCCGCCGTCAGATCCGCCTCAGCAGCAACAACGAAGACATCGATTAAAATTTAAGTTTCTTATCTTATATTTTGCTGTCTGCTAAATATTTTGTGATGTACTGCCTTATCTTTTGTTTTTATCTATCATTTTGCGTTGAGGGCAATGCAACCCTCGAGCTTGGGGGTGGCAACCCTCCATTAATGGAGTACATCTTAGTTTAAAAATTGGTGTCTTTACTTAGTTTATTTTTGCCTTTTAAAAAATGATGAAAATATTGAAAACTTTGGCTGAAAACTGTGAACTGAACTTACCTGCCGTGCCAGCCCTGTCGTGGCAGTGACTTTAGAATAATTTTTAGGAGAAGTTTAGAGCCTTTCTATAGTTCTGAAAACTTGAACACCTTTGTGACTGTTATACTGCTTAGAACTCTTTTAGCCAACTAGAATAGGAAGCTTAGCACTTGAATGGCCCCTAGAGGTGCCCGAAACTGGCTCTAGGAAGTTAGCTAGAGGTGCCTAAAACTGGCTCTAGTGAAACTTTAGCTTAAAAAATAGAGAAATCGAGTCAAAACAAAAAAAATTCAAAGGAGCATGAAAAAGTGCCTTCAAAAGATAAACTTTGGCATAAAAATTCGAGTTAAGAGCTGAAATATTCTAGTGAAACTAAGAGAGTCTTGGCATATAACTGTTCACAAGCATGCACACACTGCACGAGGACTATAGTGAGACTCTGGACAGATCCTAGATTATCCGACAGGTTGCTGCCGTCACAGGGAACGAACGACGGGTAAGGGAAAGTTCACTGTTTGGAAGCCAAAACAAAATTATTTCATTTTTCTTTTAAGTCTTAGTTGCTTGAGGGCAAGCAAAAACTTGAGTTTGGGGGTGTGTTGAGTGTGCAAAAGTTCTATTATTTACCCCCTATTTAACCTATATTTCTGCTGCATTCAAGCATTATTTATTGCATTTAGGTCAGTTTACAGCAAAACATCACAAATATATTAAAAGGCACAGTTTCTACTAAAAATGGCTGTTTTTGCAGGTTGCTGTTGTAGCAGACGAAATGGGCAGGCTCTGGGCAGTGAAGCAGAAGAACTGAAACTGGAGGAGCAGTCAAGGAGGACGATGTTGCCATGGTTGCCGCCATGACAACAGAGGACGACAGCAGTTTTGAGGAGAAGAAGCAAAGTGGACCTCGACAGATAGAGAAAATTCAGCCCGTCTGTCGTGTGAAATCACCATATTTTTCCAAGCCCCAGATCGAAAGGAATGTCAAGCCCAAAGTTCAAGGAGGAAAAATCCCAAGCAAGAAAGATGACGGCTGGAAAGTAGATTCCTTGAAGATCTAGTCTTTATTAGAATTATACTTTCATTTAAAGTTGTATTCTTGCTATTTTAGAAAACTTGGACCCAAAGCCTATATAAGGGCATATATTTCGACCTAGGAAGGCATAACCGATTCCCTAGCTTCCTTCCCAAAACTCTAGCCGTTTTTCTTCCCTCAACATGTTCTAAATTCCCCCTAGGGCCACGGGTTGATTTGTAAAGTAGTTGCAAGGGTTGTTTTGTTTTAGGAATTTTCAGTTAAATAAAATAAACTTCAAGTTTTCTTATTTTGGTTATTAATATCTTGCAAGAGCATCAGGAGAGCATTGTGAGGTTATCAATTTACTTAGCATCGAGAGAGTTAAGTATACGAAAGAAATAAGAGCAAGTTCTCTAGCTTATAGTTGAACCTAGAGAGGTATCATCAAAGACTTGATCATCGATAGACTTGGACCTAGCGATAGGCCAAGGCATATCTGGGATTCTTGCCAAACTTGAAGTACTAGTTGATTGTTCGCTGCCGCGACAAGCAACGGACTGCTGTCGCGAAAGGTGCTGCCGCGACGGGGACGACGATAGAACTGGAGTTCCGAGACTTAGCAATACCTGCACTACTGAGCAATTCAATACCAGCCCATTCTCTCTATCTTGATTTTCCTACTCTTTTATTTAAGTTCTCTTTATTATTTCGTGACAACTTCTCAATTATTTTCTTTACTTTCGTGCAGTGAATTAAGGTGAAGCTATTAGCCCAATCCCTATGGAGACGATAACCGATACTTCGTATCACTTTACTACTTGCGTCGTGTATACTTGCACTGCCATTGCGATAGACTATTTTACACGCAACAACTATTACTCTAGTTTAAAACCATACTTTTGAATAGCCGAAGTCCTTGGATTTTCTTCGCTTCCTTGTTGCCTCCCACCTTTATTTCTCTGCATTGATGGACAAAAAGAATGTAAGCACACTAGGCTTAGTGAGGAGTGCTCAAACAACACACCATCAATGCATTTTAAAACCAATTTCCAAAACTCATTGAAAACACCTTTTTAATCATCTTTCAAAACATCATTTAACATCATCATGCCTTTGAAAACCATGCACTTAACACTTTGAAAAACCAACATATTAAACCATATGCTACATGTATCATGAATCAACAACAAATCTCATTTGCTAACCCTTAATTTAAGCTTTCTCGTGCATAACTACCTATATGTAAGGCTTAAAAAGTAAACATGTATAATCCATAAACGTGATACATCAACAATTATATTGGCTTTTAAGTGATCATAAAAACAATTCCACTTTCCAAAATATTACTTCGGATACACAGATTCAACAAGTGTCCTATCAACACTTCATGCCATCTCAAACGGAATTACGGTTCAATCATAACCTTGGACACCAACCCCAATCATCAGTTAGACGCATAATCCACTAACGGGAGTTTTCGGTACCATGTAACCCCCCATCGTTAGGGTACTCAAGATGGAGTATTCGGTACACACATTAACCCCTCAACACCCAATGCGATATTTTATAGTGCACTATCAATCCTATGGTCGACCAACTATATCCGATAACATTTTAAACTATATCACTTACATTATAATTCATTATTAACCATGTACCTCACTAATTTTAAAGCAACATACCAAAACCATTTCCAATGCATCAAACCATGCATTTACAAGTATCAACCATACATACATGGATCATTTATCAAATGCATCCATTATCAATATATGAACAAAATGAGTATAAATTATACTTTAAACATGTTTTAACAGTATGTACCATGTAAATCAAAACAAGTGTATAAAATCAATTTCATTAAAGCACAACCGAGGGAGAATTCTCTTTATACTTACTTTCAAGTTTAAACCAACATTTTAAGCTTAAGTTTAAACTCTCAAAGCAACCTTTAAACCATTTCAACGCTTTAAACAACGTTCTCACTCACCGACAATGCAAAGCCTTAATCGCCAATGCGAAACACACCTCTAAAGCTTCTAAAACGATGCTTCAAGCTTGAGGATCGATCTCCCCTGATTTTACCACACAAAAACATAGGTTCCAATGCATCCAAATACATTCATAAACCCAAAAACATCAATTTGCAACAATCCTCTTCAAACACTAGTCGAAACCTCTCCAAAACTACCGAAATCAACATCAAACACCATCCAAACATAACCCAGCCAAACCTACTTATTTGACCCATAAATTAACATCCAAAAACCATTTATATTAACCTTATACCTCCATCATTAAATAAACCTCCACAACACCTCAAAAACGCATCATTAGCAACCTAGAAAATTAGAGACTTACCTAGTTTCGGGATTCCAATGTTAAAACCAACTTATTAACATTATAAAACATCAAAAATAATATTCTAATTTGATCAAGAACCCAACAAAACAGATCCAAAACGAATTTCACCAATTAAATCTCAATTATACCAATTTTCCATAATTAAATCTCCAAATCTCATTAGAAAACATATATAAAGGATTAAGAACTTGAGAATTTCAGTAAAGAACCTATATTAGAGGAGAAAAACGAAACTCACCTCCAATAGATTGCTTTCTCCTTAATTGGATTGATTTACATGAGAAAACATGATTAAAATAATAAGGTTTTGATAAGAAATCATCAAGAACTCGTTTGAAATCAAAAGATTATAGAAAACAAGAATTTACCTTAAGATTTGGAAGTAGGAAAGAGTGGCTGGCTAGGGAGAATTTGAGAGAAAATCCTTTTAGAGAAAGTTGGTTACGTGAAATTTGTTTAAGCAATTAATTATAAAATTAATTCTCTCAACCTTTTTATATTTCCCAAAACCTTTTTAAAAATAGCTAATTAAGGGATAAATTCTGATACTAAACTTTGGGCAAATAGCTCCTTAAATATTCTAAGTTTTGACCCTTTTACAAAATAGTCACTAAAAACAATTTTCACTTTTTACATTTTGGTTACTAGCCCAAAATGTCCAACTTCCAAATCCAATTTCCCAAAATTGATTTTACCAAAATCATTTATATATTAAATAAAGATTATAAAACATTTCCCACAATTTATCTCTCTCAAAAATATTTGTTACAAATTAAATCCCGAAACTAACTCGAATTAACTAACCTGGTTCTCCCGAACCGTCTAACCTTCCCGGTTAACATTTAGGCCCAAAATTGAGGCGTTAAAACTCCCCGCCACTAAAAATATTTCATCCTCAAAATTTAACTAGAGGAAAGATATGAGGAAACTGTTTCTTCATGTCCGCCTTGCTTTCCCACGTGGCCTCCTCAACTCCACGATGTCGCCACAACACCTTCACAAGGTCAATCATCTTGCCATGAATAAATTTACTACTAGAGTCAATGATCTTTATAGGTTCCTCATTATAGGAAAGATCCGGTTGCAACTCATTCTCATCTATCGGCACAACATGCGATGGATCCAATCTATACCTCCGCAACATCGATACATGAAACACGTCATGAATATTCTCCAACTCGGGAGGCAACATCGATCGATAAGCCACAGGACCTACACGCTCCACAAATTCATATGGTCCAATAAACCTCGGACTAAGCTTACCCTTACGCCCAAATAGCATCACATTCTTCCAAGGTGACACTTTTAAAAACACACGGTCACCAACATCATATTTTTGACTCGTTGGCAAGTTAAACACCTTCCCACAAAGTTCGTGATCTCACTTTTAATTTCAGACCACCAATATAACTCTTTTAGGTCCTTATACATCTGATAGCTCCTGGATGAATAGAAAAATGACTCGAATGAGCTTAACTCAAGATTTGATTCCGAAGATCATCATCAACAGGAACACAGATGCAGTTACAAAAACATAACAACCCTTCAGATTTCATAGCAAAGTCAGGATTCGGATTATCCTTGACCTTAGCAATGAGAGTTTGTAACTCCTCATTAGATTCTTCGAGTGCTTTGATTCAAGATATAATGGTCGACTGATCTCTCAATTCAGCCAACAACTTGCTATGCTTCTTAAGACGGAAATGAGCATTCAGACATCTCGGAGAGGGAGTAGGTTTCCGACTAAGAGCATGTAGGGCATGTAGGTGTTCCCTTTTTGTGAGAGCACAAGTGCACACTCCTGCCAAGTTATAGTATAAAAGATGTCGAATCCCACGAGGATTGGTAAGCTTGGTTCGATTTTTGGTTTCTACACAAGGTAAAGTAAAAACACAAGTAAGGTGATTGTTGAGCGAAACAAAACAAAACACAAGTAATAGAAGATGTGATTCAGATTGATAAAGAGGGCAGGGTTATGTTGTCACTTAGTGTGAAACTGTATTGTATAGGCTAAGTTGGTTTGCGCTTCCACGATATGCTGCCTCGGCAGGTACTGGCGGATTGAGGTTGCGACCCTTTCGCTGCTGCTGCGGATCTCTACACTTGCAACTTTCGCTGTCTCGGCAGGTGAGATGGGGAGAAGTCCTGGCGGCAAGTCTAGCAGATACTCTAAGTTCAACAAAGAAATTCTAATATGACCCTTTTTATGTCTATGCAAGGATTCTGTCACCACGTGATGTAGGCAATACCTATCATTCTCAGCGTAAACCTAACACAGGCAGTCGACGTTTGGTTGTTTCTTTTAGCCACTTAAACTCAAACTTATGTCTAAGCTGAATTAGTCAACACCTCGACATGATGAGGCCATACTTAATTCTTGCGTGAGTCTTACACTTTCGTGCTCGACAAATGGATTTCTTCAAATGGACTTTTGGAACTAATTGAAGAAGTGAAGATCATGAATTAAGTAAACTTGGAATATTTTATTGAAACAAATCAAAAACCTAATACAACTGTCTCACAACTAATTTACAACATAACCTTTAACCCAAGAGAAGTTTAGAACATGGTGGCGGCAAAGAACACTCTAGCTATGTCTATACAAAACCTAAGATGATTTGAACTAAAAGTACAATGAGTATTTATAGACAAGTAACTAATTTAAGTCCTCCTTAAAGTAGAAGTCATCAAAAGTAGCTTTCCACATTTAATGTGACTTTAAGCTCTGACTTCTTTGAGTTGAATATGTACTTTATCTCGTTTGCCTTAGCCCACAAGTAATCTTGAGATTTCACTTCAGCGGCTCTGCCCGCTGCTTCAAACGTCAGAAAATCGAGTGGATGGTGATGATAGACTCAAGATTTTTTAGCTCTACGAATCGCACTTCGGTTCTTCAACTCCATACTTTGCTGCCGTGGGTAGCAAGGTCGACGAAAACTTGACTCGGCATCTACTCGACAGCAACTATCTTCAGCTGGAGCTGCGTCAGTACATCTCCTTGGTTCGCTGCCTCAGCATTGCATCCTCAGCTCCTCTTTCCCTCTTTCAGCTTTTAGTACCTAAAACCAAGAATACACTAAAACAATATCTATTTTTTGCCAAATAAAAGATAATTTATAAAAACAAGGTAAATCGAAGGAATACTATAAAATGCAATGCATGAACCTAATTATGCCTAAAATGAGCTAAAAAACAACAATAATATGAGGTGGAATGTATACTAAATATAGAACTTGTGGACATTTTACACACCCCCAAACTCAAAATATTGTTTGTCCTTAAGCAATGCAACCTAACATACTTGCTCTAATAATAATCTGAAAGATAAACCTGTATTCAACTTGATTTCATGCCTCAAGGCCGTGGCGCCTATATTAAATTAGTGAAGGGAAATAAAGCAAGAAAATAACTCAGAATTAGATTTCTCATGCCAGTGTAGTATGTGCATGTCTGTGTACATGCTGAATATTCAGAATAAATAAACAAAGATGTTGTTACGATTTAATGGTTGTTATCGAGGCAGCACAGTTAAGCACATTAATATAATCATGGCACTGAGGGCTTCAGCTTATCACAACTACTCTTCTAGGTCTGAAGTTAAGATAAGAGCAAACTACAAAATCCTGAACCCTTGGAGTAGAGTCATCTCGTGAAGACTTTCATTCACTCATGCTAATTTGTCTGTCACCTCAAGGCTTTCAGTTTCATGGACTTTGATAACAGCGGAGTGTCCTCGCACATGATTCTTCCTAGAACCTGTTGCGGGCACCTCTAGGGTAAAACAACATTTTTTTCTTGTTTTATCTTCTACTATCGTGGCAGTGTTGTATCATTCTATTTCTTTTTCTAGCCTCAGCGGCTACCTACAATCATTGTTAGAACTTTTCAAAGAATTCTAAAAATAAGCAGACAATGTTCATTAGATATTCTAACACATTCAACAAGTAACAGAGATGTTGACAGTTTTAGGCAAAAAGAAAAAAATTCTAAGTCATTTTTCATGCTTTTCCCAAAATTAAGGTTTTATTTTAAGTTGGTGCGAAAATAAATTAATCGGCTATCCTATCATAGGCACAAGTTATATAAAAAAAATTTCTTTTCCAATTATTACTAAGGCAAGTACAATGCAACCTATATGCAACTATGTATGCCTAGACAAACGATGCAAGAGCTATCCCCCCCCCCAAACTCGAGATGTGAATTGCCCTCAATACACAAAACAAAATAGAAAAAATTAAACAAAATAGAAATAAAGGCAAGAAAAAGCGAAGAAGACTTAGGTTGTTGTCATTAGCAGGTTACTGCAGCGGGCTTGGCATTGCTGCATTGTGCTTTGCGATCTTTGATATTTTTGGGTTTGAACCTACAAAATTAATTGTGAGACGGGAATAAAGAAAAATTAAAACAAATAAAACCTAGTCCTAAAAACTACTCTTTCTAAAACGATAAAGAGATGAAAAGATAAGGTTATGTCACAGTGGGGTAGGCATCCCCCAATGTGAATACTTCCTATTCTTTTGGGGCAGATTCCCATGTATAATGCTTTAGTTGCTTCCCATTGACTTTGAACTCTAACCCTCCATTTACTGGTTTTATCATCACGGCGCCATGTGGGAAGGCTTGGACTACTTCGAACAGTCTTGACAATCTGGATTTTAGCTTCCCAGGAAATAGTTTGAGGCGGGAATTGAATAGCAGCACTTGCTATCTGGGCAGGAACCGCCGCTGCTGAATCTTACTGTTGTTCCATTTTTTGACTTTTTCCTTGTACAACTTGGCGTTCTCATATGCCTCCCGCCAAAATTCTTCCATTTCTATCAGATTTAGTAGTGTCTTTTCCCCAGCCTGTTTCCAGTCCATGTTAACTACCTTGACTGCCCAATACACATTGTGTTCTATTTCGACGGGGAGGTGGCAGGTCTTTCTGTATACTAGACGATATGGGGACATTCCTAGTGGTGTTTTGTATGTTGTCGGTATGCCCAAAGAGCGTCGTCTAGTTTCAATGACCAATCTTTTTTATTAGGGTTTATAACTTTCTCCAAGATGGTCTTGACTTCCCTATTTAAAATTTCTACCTGCCCATTTGTTTGTGGATGATAGGCCACGACAATCTTGTGCTTGACCCCCACTTTCTGGAGTACCTTGGCAATTAGTCTATTATCGAAATGGGTGCCTTCGTCACTAATGATTGCTCTTGAAACTCCAAACCTTGTGAATATGTTCTTTCGTAAGAACCTATGGATGGTTTTTGCATCATTGTGAGGGGTGGCAATGGCTTCTACCCACTTGGAAACATAGTCAACTGCTAGAAGGATATACATATTTCCACATGAAGATGGGAATGGTCCCATAAAATATATCCCCAAACATCGAATAACTTGACCTCCAGGATTGTTTGAAGGGGCATTTCATTCCTTCTCAATATGTTTCATGTCCTTTGGCAACTGTCACACTATTTGTAGAATGCTTGTGCGTCTTTATGCAATGTCGGCCAAAAGAACCCTGATTGCAGCACTTTTGATGTTGTGCGTTGCCCTCCAAAATGCCCTCCATATGGTGCTGCGTGGAATTGTAAGAGTATGTCCTGTTGTTCATCTCTGGAACACACCATCTGATAACATGGTCTGCACAGTTTTTAAACAAGAAAGGCTCGTCTCAAAAATAATGCTTAGCATCATATTGGAATCGTTTCTTTCCTTGAAAGTTAAGTTCATAAGGCAAAACACCAGATGCTAAATAATTTACAATATCTGCGTACCAGGGTGTGTCTATTGATGTTGCTGCAGCGGCTTCTGCGTGGGCGGCAAGTGAGAGGCCTTCAGCTTCTAGGGCGGCTACTAGAGCATAAGCTAGTAGCAATTGTTCTTCAAGGAATTCATTCTGAATTTCGCTGTTGGAGGTTTTCTCTTGTCTATTCTCAAGCGGAGAGAGATGGTCTGCCACTTGATTTTTTGTGAACTTTCTGTCTCGAATTTCTACGTCAAATTTTTTGCAGCACCAGGATCCACCAGATTAGGCGAGGCTTTGCGTCTTTCTTTGTGAACATGTACCTTAAGGCAAAATGGTCTCTATGAACTATCATCTTTGTGCCAATTAGGTAGAGCCGGAACTTATCGAAGGTGAATACTATTGCAAGCAGCTCTTTCTCTGTAGTGGTGTAGTTGGTTTGGGCAGGATTTAGTGTTTTGCTAGCATAGTATATTACATGAAAGATTTTATCTCTGCGTTGTCCTAGGGCGGCGTCGATGGCAGTATCACTAGCATCACACATGAGCTCGAAGGGTTGACACCAGTCAGGGGGAACTACCACATGTGTTGTGACTAGCTTTTCCTTTAATGTTTTGAATGCCTCATGTCATGCCTCATCGAACATGAATGGGTTGTCCTGTTCTAGCAAAGTACACATCGATTTAGAGATTTTAGAAAAAATTTCAATAAATCTGCGATAGAAACTTGTGTGTCACAGGAAACTCCGAATGCCCTTGACAGCGGTCGTCGTTGGTAAGTTGGCTATTACTTCAATCTTTGCTTTGTCAACCTTTATTTCCTGTGCGGAAATTTTATGCCCCAAGACTATGCCTTCGTCGACCATAAAGTTGCATTTTCCCAGTTAAGCACCAGGTCTATTTCCTCACATCTAGTCAGTACTTTTTCAAGGTTGTCGAGGCAGTTGTCGAAGCTGTTGCCGAAGACAGAGAAGTCATCCATGAAGATTTCCATGAAATCTTCTATCATGTCGGAGAAGATAGCCATCATGCATCACTGGAATGTGGCCGGGGCATTGTACAAACTGAATGGCATTCTTCGAAAAGCACAGATGCCATATGGGTATGTGAAGGTTGTTTTGGCCTGGTCCTCTGGTGCGATGGCGATTTGGTTGTGACCTGAATCTCTATCCAAAAAACAATAGAATGGTTTGTCGGCAAGGCGGCCAAGCATTTGATCAATAAAAGGTAATGGAAAATGATCCTTTTTGTTGCTTTATTTAACTTACGGCAATCCATGCATATTCACCAACCAGTTATTGTTCTAGTTAGTATTAACTCGTTATTATCATTGCTTACCACAATTATGCTACCTTTCTTTAGTACACATTATACTGGGCTTACCTATTCGTTGTCCGAGATTTGATATATGATATCAACATCTAACCAATTGATGATTTTTTACAACTTCTCTAATGGCCTCATTTAATCTCCTCTGGACATCCACAGTTGGTTTTTGGTCCTACTCAAGCTGGATTTTATGCATGCAAATGGCAGGGCTGATTCCCTTTGTATCTGCAATGGTCCAGTCTATTGCCTTCTTATGCTGCCGCAGCAGCGCTGTCAGTTGTTGTTCTTGTTTAGGCTGTAACTTGGAAGAAATTATTACTGGCAGTGTATCATTAGGTCCCAGGAAAACATACTTAAGCTGTGCAGGTAGGGCTTTTAACTCAAGAGTGGGAGGTTGTTCAGTGGATGGTTTGAACATCTTACCCCCCTTTTCTATGTAATTCAGTGGTTCAAAGTACTTACATAGCCTGTTTGTTATCCAGTATGCCTCTTCACGCTCTTCCATTTCGTGTTCCATCCATTCATCGCGTTGTTCATCTTCTGGGCGGGTTTCTAAATGGCTGTCGAGGTTGCTGCCCGAGCAGTCTTGTTGTAGGCAGGGTTTGTTGACTTCAAGGTTGAAATCTGAGATGACATCCATTAGCTGGCATTCTTCAAGATCATCAGCTTGGCTCATGGATTGGAAGACGTTCAGTTTCACTTGTTGATCATCTACCCTCATCGTAAGTTCACATTTTTCCACATCGATCAGTGTTTTGTCCGTAGCAAGGAATGGCCACCCTAGGATTATTGGTGCCTTTTCATCTGCTTCACAGTCTAGTACCAAAAAATCAGTAGGAAAAATAAATTTGTCCACATTTACCAGGATGTCCTCAATTTTTCCTTCCGGTTGTACATATGTTCTGTCAGCCAGCTGAAGCAACACTGTTGTTGGGCGGGCATATCTTATCCCTAGTTTCTGAAAAACAGATTTTGGCATTAAGTTTATGCTCGCCCCTAAGTGACATAGTGCTCCTACAGAGTGATTACTGCCTATTTTGCAAGGGATTATGAAGCTGCCCGGATCTTTCTGCTTGGGCGACGCCTTATTGTGCATCATTGCCATGTATATTTCCGTCACTGCCACTATTTCAAATTCCCCAATTCTTGTTCTCTTGGATACCATATCTTTTAATAACTTGGCATAGTTGGGCATTTGTTCAATCAACTCTATCAGTGGAAGGTTGATTTTGACTTGCTTAAGAACGTCCATGAACTTTTTATATTGTATCTCTTGTTTATGTTTCTTTAGTCTTTGAGGAAATGATGGTGGAGGTACAGAGTTGACAGTTTTTGCTTTGTTGGGCATCCTATCTTGGGAAGAGGTGGCTGGTTTAGGATCTGACCGTTCATTCCTAGTGTTATTTGCTGGTTCCTGTTCTGGTGCTGTCGCGACAGATTGTTCGGCGGGTTGAACTGGTTCGACAGGTGTTGTTTCTCTTGCAGTAGACATGGATGGGTCCTGTAGTCTTATCCCGCTTCTAGTTGTTACGGCCTTGCATTGTTCATGGGATTTTCCTTTTTCTATTTCAGTGTAACTAGGTAATCCACCCATTGGCCTAGTACTGATAATCTGAGCAAATTTCCCGAACTGAGTCTCTAGATATTTTATAGCTGCTTCTTGGTTGTTCATCCTACTTTCCGTCCTGTATATGAAAGATTCGGTTTTATCAATGAATTTATTTGTATTAAAAAAGAAATCATTAGTACGGGACATGAAAGTATGCAGAGTCGATTCTAAGGAAGAAGTGTTTGTATTTCGTTGTTGTGGTGGCAGCTGTTGTGGCAGGTTATGTTGATAATCCCCCCATTGCTGTTGTGGGTTTGCAGTTGTCTTTGTGTTGCTCCATGAGAAGTTGGGATGATTCTTCGATCTAGGATTGTAGGTGTTCTGGGCAGGCATGCTATTACTCTCACATCCTCCCATGTAGTTGGCCGATGTTGTGCAGTTAGAGGAATCATGGTTGCCCCCACATTCGCCACAGAATGGCTTCACAGCCTTTACTTCATAGACCTCCCAAGCAGGTTGCACAATCTTCATGACCAGCTCCGTCAGTGTATCAAGGTTGGCGTTAACAAATTTTGAGGCTTCTACCTCGTTTGCAGTGGCTGGCCGCCTTATGCCTCCTCGGTGGGTGGTTGGATATTTGTAGTCATTTTTAGCGGCTTGGTTCAGCAGCCATAATGCTTCCTCTAGGGGTCTGTCGAGAATGATCCCATTGGCCGAGGCATCTATCATCATCCGAGTTGGGTAGTTCACCCCGTTGTAGAATATGAATACCTGCGTCCAAGTCGGAAGACCATGTAGCGGGCAGTTATTCAGCATATGTTGGTACCACTCCCATGCTTCATACATCGGCTCGTCATCCCCTTGTCTAAAAGCTGTGATCTCATTCCGCAGTCTATCAGTGACGTTGGACGGGCTGAATCGATCTAGGAAGTCTTTACATAGTTTCGTCCATATGTTGAAGGATCATGTCGGCTGATTATTCAACCACTATTTAGCCTTATCCCTTAGTGAATAGGGAAATAACCTTAGCCTCAGTACATCCTAGTGGACCCCGTGTATTTTAAATGCTCTGCAGATGTCCAGGAATCCTCCCAAATGTTGCGGAGCATCTTCTGTGGCAGTCCCTCCAAAGTGCCTCAGTGTGTTTATCATGTTGAACATAACGAGCTTCAGCTCGAAGTGGTCCACCTCTATATCAAGTTCTGTTACTGTGGGATCAAACCCTCGGAAGTCATGTTCGAGATAATCCCTAGTGGTTCGAATCTAGGGCGGCCGGGGCAGAAGTGAGGGATCCTACCGTGGTGGATATTATGGACTTCTGGGCGGCAAGTCTTGCTGCCCATCCCTACCGTGCGCGACACCGTTGGGTGGGTCCTCGTTTACCTTTGCTTTCCTTTTCCTTTGTCTTCTTTGTTTTTCGCTAGGACTTCCGTGAGCTCCTTCTTAAGTTCTCTTGCTTGATGCTCGATATCGTCGTAAAAGATGAGTTCTCCTTTTGGGTTTGCCCTGGTCATGCACTAGCAAAGGACACCGTAATTTTTTTCTGATTGACAATAAAGATAAAATAAAAATAAATAAAAGGTGCAGAAATTAAAAACGAAATTCGTTGTTACCAATCCCCAGCAACAGTGCCAAAAACTTGTAGGGCGTGTAGGTGCTCCCTTTTTTGTGAGAGCGCAAGTGCACACTCTTGCCAAGTTATAGTATAGAAGATGTCGAATCCCACGAGGATTGGTCAGCTTGGTTCGATTTGTGGTTCATGCACAAGGTAAAGTAAAAATACAAGTAAGGTGATTGTTGAGCGAAAAGCGAAATAAAATAAAACACAATTAATAGAAGAGGTTATTCATATTGATAAAGAGGGCAGGGTTATGCTGCCACTTAGTGTGAAACTGCATTGTACATGCTAAGTTGTTTTGCACTGCCACGATATGCTGCCTCAGCGGGTACTATCGGATTGAGTTTGCGACCCTTTCGCTACCACAACGGATCTCTGCACTTGCAACTTTCATTGTCTCGGCAAGTGAGATGAGGAGAAGTCCTGGCGGTAAGTCTGGCAGATACTCTAAGTTCGACAAAGCAATTCTAATACGATCCTTCCTATGTCTAGGCAAGGATTTTGTCACCACGTGATGTAGGCTATTAGCAATCTCAGCATAAACCTAACACATGCAGTCGACGTTTGGTTGCTCCTTTTAGCTGCTTAAATTCGAACTTATGTCTAAGCCGAATTAGTCAACACCTCACCATGATGAGACCACACTTAATTCTTTCGTGAGTCTTACACTTTCGTGCCCGACAAATGGATTTCTTAAACTGGACTTTTTGAACTAATTGAAGAAGTAAAGATCATGAATTAAGTAAACTTGGAATATTTTATTGAAACAACTCAAAAACCTAATGCAACCATCTCACAACTAATTTACAACATAACCCTTAACCCAAGAGAAGTTTAGAACATGGCGGCGGCAAAAGAACACTCTAGCTATGTCTATACAAAACCTAAGATGATTTGAACTAGGATTATAATGAGTATTTATAAACAAATAACTAGGTTACGTCCTCCTTAAAGTAGAAGTCCTCAAAAGTAGCTTTCCACAATTAATGTGACTTTAAGCTCTGACTTTTTTTGAGTTGAATGTGGACTTTTTCTCGTTTGCCTTAGCCCGCAAGTAATCTTAAGATTAGACTTACACAACCATTTATTTGGTTTAATATGGTTAAACCTAGTTACCAAATAAATGGTTGTGTAAGTCTAATAGTAACTAGGTTTAATATGGTTAAAATAGTATGCTTGGAAATGGGTAGAATGGTTAAAATGAGCCTAAATGGCCTATTTGGTAAAATCGTAGTAAATGAATTCGAAACGCTTTGAAATTCGACATATGATTAGAATTACTGTTTTAAAGGTTACTGGTAAAATTTGATTAACGTTTGGTTGGGTAAATCGAATAGAAACCAGAAAAATTCTGTCATTACAAGGTAGACCGTACTGATACGGGTGATGGTGTATCAGTACCATTAGGCATAAATTGGCTTAAGGAAATAAGGCGTATCGATATGGATCGGCTTACTAAACATCAACTTACTAAAACTGCAGGTATGAAGGAACTGTTTTCCTTCCGTACGGCAGATTCTCACATATAGCCAGGATCTCTGACAGAGTTTCCTTAGCAACTTCGTTATCAACAACTACATTACTATCTTTATCAGCAAAGTCTTTAGGAAAGGCATCATTACTTTCTTTATCAACGACATCCTCAGCAACTACTTTGCCAACTTCATCAGCCCCTTCTTTACTAACTTCATTATTAGCATCTTTATCAACAACTTCTTTACCAACATCATTCGCAACATCGTCAAAAGCGAGATTTAGATTTACAATACTCATCTTAAGGATTAAATCTTCAAATGAGTCAATGCAGAAACAAACCAACTCACTCATAAATAAACTCATCCTCATTACGAACAAACTTAACCTTTTTAAGTTAAAGTCGGTAAAAACTTACCATTTAAAAACTCGAAAGAAAGCAAAATTTACAGTTTAAACAGATTTTCTCCAACAAAAAAAAATGAAATTCCATAACAAAATTTCAAAACAGAAACCCTAGATTTCAAGGATTTCGCAAATAAACAAAAAAAAGTTAGGTATTGCTTTGCTTGTTACCTTCGCAATGGAGACGATTGCACAACTTCAGTTGCAGACCTAAGTTTAAGTTTCGATCTTTTGAACTGACTGAAACGTTTTTTCCAATTTGTAGAGGGTTGAATCAGGGTTCTATAGATTTTCAGATGGGAAAATAAATTCTAACCCTAAAATGTTATTAAACAAGTGAATGTTCGATTCTCATTCTAGGAGCCGAATGATTTTATTCTCTACGAGTAGCGAAACGATAGCCTACGTTTCGAGACCTGAAAGAAACACAGGAAATATGAATCGTTACACCAAAAATATTATCATATTCAACTTTAGGTCGCGAAACTTACTATACAAACATGTATTCTTAAAGTCACTTTAAATATTTCTAGTTTACATTTTTTCTACAAGTTCTGCAACATGTACAAAAGTACCGATATCAGGAGAAAAACGTCAACTGCTACGCGTTAACCCTTAAATGTTACTTTCACATCAGATTGTTTCGTTACTCAATATCAAGTTTCAAGATATCTTCTTCCAACTTTACTTGTCAAATACTTCACTAACAATTTGGGTTTAAACTATCAACTACCGGTTCCGATACATATTTTATAGTTTCGAAACATATGCGTCATTTTATCTTTTTATGTTGTTGCAAAATAGCTTTTCTCCCCATACAATTGCTAAACTTCACACTACGTTCCGATACTTACCGGCAACGACCTCTTCCCGTTTTCGCGTGCTTTTAGTGAGAATCTAAATCTAACGGTCAAAATCAGAAATTTTTTCATTTGATGACTTTATCATCCCGCCTTTATTAGCCGTACACTAAATTACCGTTCTATATACAAACCCAAAACAAATAATAATAATAATAATAATAATAATAATAATAATAATAATAATAATAATAATTACATTTATAAAAATGATTTGGCGTCTCGCGGGGGAGGGTCTAATTCTAGTAATAGAGTTGACAACCTTAATTAACCTCAAAATCAAATTTATACCCATCTATAGGTGTCTATCAACTAATACCTTAGAAATTTCAAATTGAGTAATTTCTTTCGTTTGGGATAGCTTATAAATTAAGTTATAGATTTGAATTAGTATCTATTTAAATAGTTAAATATATAAATAATAATATTCATGATTTACCATTTTCTAATAATTAAATTTAAATAAATTTTATTATGTATAAACAATAATCCGAGTCTAACCAAATATATTTAAATAATATTTTTTTTTGCCTAAATCAAACCTTTGTGACCTAATTGAATAATTCAATTTATTAATTACAAATTACAATTGTAAAAAGATATAATTAAAACGCATTAGAATCAAACTTTATCATGTACATAAAATTCATAATTCATGCGTTAAAATTTTAAATAATATATTTTACTAATTATCAATTGGTTTAATAAAATGAGAAATTAAGTCCTTTAAACAATGTTTATAGTACAAGTCTTATTGTTGGTAGAGTAAGTTGAGCAAATCAATTAATATGTCAGACACTAGTGATTATATAAAAAATAAATTACCAATAAGTGTTAGGTGTAATAGTAATTTTGAAGGAAAGAACCTTTCTTCGAATATTAAAAACGAATTATAAAGAGTATATTATTAAAAGAGACAACTTTAAATTCAACCTAAAACATAAAATAAGAAAATAAATTAATTTATGAAGATCTAAACCGGGAATATAAACAATAAACTATTGATTAAACTCCACAACGTTGACCGCATACCCGATTACAAATTTGGATCTTCATTGTAACGCGTTTTTTTTTACCCCACAGTTAAAAACAAGGTTAAAAAACGTGAGATAGAAAAGGAGTTGAAATGGAAAAAATATTTCAAAACGCGAAAATAAAAAGAGACTTTGGACGCTATACCTTTCCTCTCTCTCTCTCTCTCTCTGGTTTTTCAAATCTCTGAATTGTCGCAGAGATCTACACATACACACATCTTGATTTCGCTTGGATCTATCGTCGTCGATCAGCTTTCTTTCTACTCCGTTGATCTTTTCACTGTTTCAACCAACAGATCTTAGATTTTAAGAAATGGAGGCGATCGAGGAGTTGTACCAGCTCTCAGATTCCATGAGGCAAGCGGCGGCGTTGCTTGCCGACGAAGATGTTGACGAAAGCTCAAGTTCCAAGAGGTCTTCTACTTTCCTCAACGTTGTGGCCTTCGGGAATGTTGTGAGTAGTTCATTTTTCAAGTTATCTTTTGATTTTATTTTCTTGATTCATTTGTTTTCAACTTATTAATCTGCTTACTGTAAACTGTTTGTCCCTATTTGATGTATGTTTAGATTGGATTGAGGTTTACTTCTCTTTGTGTGTTTCAGTTTTAAGCCTTTTCTGTCCGTAGCACGCCGGCAGAGTGTAGATCCTTGGATTTTGGGGTTTTTTTGGGTTTTTATTTCCATGGGATTGGATTTTTTTGCTGATTTATAATTACCAAGATTGCTGGGGAATCTAAGCAATAGAGAAGAAACCCTTAGCCGATTTGTCCTTTTCTCATAAGTTTGGAAGGGTTTTGAGTAGGAAAACCCACCATAGCTTTGTTAAAGGAGCTTGAATGTCTTACATGGTCGTTGGAATTTGAGTTACTGTATTCTCATTCTAAACAACATGTTTGCTAGTATCACATATCATATTTGTAACATTGTGCTGCCGCTTTCCTTTTAATTTGTTTGTATATTGATGTCACCCTGAATTTTTTTCTTTTATCCTTTTTTTGGTTGAATGCTAGGGGTCTGGGAAATCTGCAGTTTTAAACAGTTTAATTGGCCACCCTATTCTGGTAAGTCCACTTGCTCAAGTTTCTTTTCCTTGGATATCAGTTTTGTTGCTGATCATTGAACTGAAAGTTTTCCTTCCTTTTGTACCCAGCCAACTGGTGAAAATGGTGCTACCAGGGCTCCTATTAGCATTGATTTACAGAAGGATGGTTCTTTAAGCAGCAAATCAATTATTCTGCAAATCGACAACAAATCTCAACAAGTTTCTGCAAGTTAGTATCTGTATTCGAGGCTCACAATTTTACATTACAGAAGTATTTTCTTTTGAGTTATGGTAAATGGTAATACATAGTAGCTCATGCTAGAAACATCTTCGTAGGACCCTCATGATATCACTAACCTGCCCCGATGCCTTAGAATTGCTGTTGAAGTGGTTGAGTCCTGAAGAATACATCTTGGAAGGGTTTGTTGATGTTTGGGATGCATTAGATATATGTATTTGAAACCAATTTGCAACTGGTAGATAGGCTAGAACATGAATCTAGAGGATTCAGAGCCATAGTGAGTCTCAAACCTGGCTAAAGGTCATACCATGTAACTGTTTCACATCTGACAAGTGTGGAATGTATATAATTAACTTTTTTCGAAACCTATACTAATGTATTGCTTGAATTTTTTGTTGTACTATAGGTGCGTTGCGGCATTCTTTACAAGATA
This sequence comes from Hibiscus tridactylites, assembly GCA_958450335.1. Taxonomy (NCBI): domain Eukaryota; kingdom Viridiplantae; phylum Streptophyta; class Magnoliopsida; order Malvales; family Malvaceae; genus Hibiscus; species Hibiscus tridactylites. The sequence continues at coordinate 56,465,292 of OY288275.1, forward strand.
GGTTGAGTAAGAGTTCCTCAGGAAAGAGCCGAGATGAGATATATCTTAAACTGCGGACAAGTACAGGTTGGTGCTTTATGTTATAGATGATTTTTAAATTTTCCCGGTATAAGTTTCAGAAGTTTCTCTTGTTTATGGATATACACATTGAATGTTTTGATTTTTGAGATTGCTCACAAGTATTATGCTGGTATAACGAAATTATCTTTTTAATGCATTGAAGTTTTTATATGAATTTCAAGAAGATGAGAGGACATCTATATATGATAAGCAAATCTGATGGAATCTTTTATTATGTCTATGTATAACAATGCTCGTCGTGCATGAGAGATACTTTAGAAATGTGAACATCCTTCACAAATTGAGGTAGATCTATTTTTGTGAAAAAACGATCCTGTGAATTATTTTGAGTTTCAGTTCTAGCCTTGCAAAATGGCTAAATGTCTTTGGCACAAGACTGTTTTAGTTTAGCTCTTTTAAGTGGAAAAACCTTTTACAAAAAAGGGCCCTAAATTATGATATAAATGCTGAATTTTGAGCTCTAATGAGGGTTAGGTTAACTCTGTGAACTTCAATTTTCTTCTATCAGAACGCTGTTGATGGTGACTACTATATGTCTAAATTTCTTCTGCTTCTGAGAATTTCCATTTAGTTGGTTCATTTGATTCCATGTTACCTGTGGTAAGTGTTACAATGCCTTACTTTAATCTGACATGACTTTTATTCCTCAGCACCTCCCCTGAAATTAATCGACTTGCCTGGACTGGATCAGCGGGTTATGGATGAATCAGTGGTAAGTGTTGGTTAATGTTTTAAGACCATTCTTTTACAGGTATTGGTAGCTTAGTGTTATATTTTTAGTTTTGGTGGATACTCTATTTGTTCTTGTGATGGATGTTCTTTTATCAGTTTACCCGTAGTTTATAGGCATTTGGTATGCGTTGCTATAGCATGGAAAATGAAATGGTATTTAATAACAAACTTTAGTGATAACTTGTGTGTAGGTTAGTGATTATGCTGAGCATAATGATGCCATTTTATTAGTCATTGTTCCTGCGGCCCAAGCACCTGAAATTGCTTCATCACGAGCACTCCGCCTTGCCAAAGAGTATAATGGAGAAGGTAAAGCAACATTGTTTGTAGCTTTTATTTACTTATTTCTTCTTGGAAAAAGGCTGAATTAGTTCATCGAGTGAATAATTTTTCCTCTCTTCTCCTTGAGTTGTATTCCTGCTACCTTTATTCTTCAAGAAATTGTCTTCAGTGATCAAACATGAAACAACCAGCTTTTCTCGTTGATGATAGGTACTAGAACCATTGGCGTAATTACCAAAATAGATCAAGCTGCCTCTGAGCAAAAAGCCCTTGCGGCTGTTCAGGCTCTCCTGTTAAATCAGGGACCACCAAAGACAGCTGATATTCCATGGGTTGCTTTAATTGGTCAATCGGTTTCAATAGCTTCTGCACAGTCTGGATCAGAGAACTCCTTGGAAACAGCATGGAGAGCAGAGAGTGAAAGCCTCAAATCCATACTAACTGGAGCTCCTCAGAGCAAGCTAGGAAGAATAGCTTTGGTTGATGCTCTTGCACAGCAGATTCGTAAGCGCATGAAAGTTCGGCTTCCAAACGTCCTCTCTGGGTAAATATTCTCCGCTTGTTGTATGTTCTTTTATGCCACCGAAATGCTGTAAATTGATTTTTTCCCTTCTTGTTTGGCTTTCACTTCTCTAGGACAAGCTCCTGTCAAAAAGGCTTAATCAGTAATTCTCTATGGAAATTTATGAGAAAATCTTTATTTCTAAGTTGATTAGGTCTTGCAAGTTACCTCTACATTGGATATGTGTTATATGTTTAGAAGTCACTCATAACCAAAGTTCTATATAGTAGTGTCAGGTCAGCAGACATCTTTTGACCCTAAGGTTGTAGATATATTGATGTATATTTGGATTACTGCTAAAAATAATTTCAAGTAGAAAAAAATGACATAAAAATGCAAGTCTTTCATTCAGTGTGTGTTATATTACAATAGTAGATCTATTTGACATATAAATCATATTATATGAGATCACACAATAAAGAATGCTCCTCCTTGCAAAGTCATAGTTAATTTTTACCCTTACTCTACATTTATTTAAAATATTTGATTACGGTTAGCATCATGTGCTAGTCATATTATAGAATATTTGACATTTTACCTTTCCTTGATATTTTTGGGATATAGTATTAATATATGGATGTATTTCAACAATAATTGTCAAAGATGTTTTGATAAAAATGATATTTTATGTTTACTTAGTATATCTGTAAAATCGTTTTTTAGTATCTTCCATAAAATGGAAAAACAATATAGGATTTTATATGGCCGTCTACGGGTACACGGCATGACCCATACTTTTATCAAGTAACATAGCTGAATCTATGTGCCAAGATGTTCAGAATGCTATAAATGAAATCGATCAGTGTGAGAAGAGGGCAACTTATTGTAGATGCATATCATCAATATTTACTCTTCCTAGTATGGAAGTGTTTTTCATCCCAATTTACTCTATTTTCTTATCCCTTGCACCTTTGTGTCTATACAGGTTACAGGGAAAGTCCCAAATTGTTCAGGATGAATTGGTAAGGCTTGGTGAGCAGATGGTCGAGAGTGCTGAGGGTACAAGGGCTATTGCATTGGAACTTTGTCGTGAATTTGAGGATAAATTTCTGCAACACATTACAACTGGTGAGGTGAGTGGTAAATTTACCAAAACCACGTTATTGAAGAAAAGTAACTGCTATAGGAAGATGACATAGTATGATTATGGGGTTCTGTCATTACTGGGTGTGTGTGAAGAGCTTCTTTGTAAATATTCCTGGTGAAATATTAAGGGTTCTGATGTTGAATATTAAATAGTATAATTTTATTATGGTAGAGACTTCGTAGTATGGATGGTGAGCTTCCTAAAATAAGGATCTGTAGTAGCAGTTTCTGTTAACACATGAAATTGTCATGTACTAAATACTAATGATTTAGAAGCCTATGCTACCTTTATCATCTTTCACGTCATATGCTACTCCATACCATTGATTTTTTGGCTATCAAATTTTGCTAGTGGGTGCCAATGTTTAATTGGTTAACATATAACCATTTATAGAACCTTTTGAGCTAGTCAGCCCCTTGTTTTATTCAGTCTTTTTTCTGTCTCCAGCCTCCATATCCAAAAAAAAAAATCATGAAGTTTCTTGTTTCAAACATACCTACCGAAATAAGGATCTTTTCATGCAGGGTTCTGGATGGAAAATTGTTGCTAGCTTTGAGGGGAATTTTCCTAATAGGATCAAGCAGCTTCCAATAGACAGACATTTTGATCTCAATAATGTCAAACGGGTATGTTCTCTCCCAGTTTTCTGTCAATTCTTTATTTATTCAGCATCTTCTGTTGCTTTTCAGGAATTTTCATGTTTACTAACTCTCTATGTTTATTTTGTCAGATTGTGTTAGAAGCTGATGGTTACCAACCATATTTGATATCTCCTGAAAAGGGTTTGAGATCTCTAATAAAAGGGGTGTTGGAGCTGGCCAAAGAACCAGCACGTCTTTGTGTTGATGAGGCAAGTCTCATGGAAATTTTGTACCCTTTGTGTCAGCTTAGAATCTTTTGACGTTGTGCTGTACCCTTCTTTAATTTTGCTGCACTACTGTGTGGTTGTATTGTGCGCTCTTCAATTATAGAATTGCTCTACTCTTTCTTGTGCATTGAGTACTTTCTTTCTTTCTTTACATTCCCCACTTCCCAAGAAGTATTATCAATTATTTTAATTTGGGTGAATTTAATAGTTCTCCTTTAGCTAATTATTTGCAGATTTTAGCTTTACCGTGTGTTTCTATATTGATTTATGTGTGGGTTCTTTGTGTACTAAACAGGTGCACCGTGTCCTAATAGATATAGTTTCTGCTGCTGCAAATGCTACACCTGGTTTGGGAAGGTACCCCCCATTCAAGAGAGAGGTATTATATCTTAAAATTGAGTGCTTTCTTTTGTATTAATTTTTTCATACCTTCTTTATTTAATTTCAACTTTATTGGTGTAGAACTGTTTTGTTCCTTTCCCCTGTGTAAGGCTTAGCTATTATTTTGTAGGTTGTGGCCATTGCAAGTGCTGCCTTGGATGGGTTTAAAAATGAAGCAAAAAAAATGGTTGTTGCACTTGTTGATATGGAGCGAGCTTTTGTACCTCCTCAGCACTTTATTCGATTGGTGCAAAGGAGGTATTTACCACCAGTTTTCTAACTTACATACTTTCTAGTATTTACAACTAACTTTCTCTATACTGTTAATTCATTTTATTCACTTTAGGATGGAAAGACAGCGCCGGGAGGAGGAGATGAAGAATCGGTCCTCAAAGAAAGGACATGAAGCTGAGCAGGCGATGCTGAATAGGGTAAGTTCTTTCTTGGATGCCTTTGGTTTTGGATATTGGAACTAGAAATCTGTAGCTATGTTGCTGACTTCTCATTTCTTTTGAAGTAATAGTGTCCAACAAATATCCGACGAACATGTATATGCATCCAAAATACAATCAGAAACTTCGAAATATTTGATGCACCAATTTACTTCACTTTCATGCATTGATTTGTTCATGTTATATTGGATTTATACTCTTTGCTAAGTGTTGCTTTTATATTTTCTTTTCTTAGACAACAAGTCCTCAACCAAGTGGTCAGCAAACTGGTGGAACCTTGAAGACATTGAAGGAGAAATTCGGGCAGTCTGAGAAGGAGCAGCAGGAGACCCCTGCTTTGAAAACCGCTGGCGCTGAAAAAGAAATAACTGCAGGTCTGTTTATTTACTCACGCACATCATGTTACATGATTATAACTGAAACCTCAAGTTCTCGGTAATACTATTTTTGAGCATTGTTTTGATGCTGTGCTCTTGAATACTGTGTTCATTTATAGAAAATTTATATAGTCTTCTATTGCTAGTGGAAGTGTAAATAGATTAACTTCTTAGGATTGCAACTGCTTTATTTGTTTTAATATGCTCACTATAAGTAAATTGTGTTCGTGATGCTGTATGAAATTGAACCCATTCAGTCAATTTCTAGATTTAACATTTTGGTTTTGTTTAGGCAGTTGAAATGCACTACTTGGAATTGTGTTCTTATTTCTATCTATGCATGATACTCCAGACCCCAGCAACCTATTTCATTCCCTCCATCCTCTGCTTTCTCCTTGGTTATATGTGGAAGCTATCATAAGCTTTAACTATCTGAAATATGGGCACCTGAATTGCCTTATATAACGATTATGGTGTTCAGTTACTTTCCTTATCGTTGAAGCAGTTTATTTCTTTATGTTATCTGTTATCCTGATTTAGATTTAAAAAATTCCATAGACATTGCATTTTGCGGTACACAATGAATAATTCCCTTCCACAATTTCTCCCATCCTCTGCATTTTTATAATTGTTTAAATGTGGTCTCTACAGTCTTATTAGTTCTCTGGCAGTGCTGCTTTTGACAATTTTTATTTATTTATTTATTTATCTGCAGGGTTCTTGCTGAAGAGAAGTGCTAAAACTAATGGATGGAGTAGACGATGGTTTGTTTTGAATGAGAAGACTGGAAAGGTTTGAAAATTTTCTCATTTTTAAGACACCCAGTTCTATTTGCAAATCGGAATGGCACTATACATACTGTCCCTTGTGCTCTAAGCCATATATGAATCTTATTGTAATTAGATTTTCATGTGGATAGTATCAACTTACTGGAACATGTTATCAAGACTTGCTAGATGCTAATAACTTTACCATTGTCCTATGATTTAGAAATAAATCATGTTCTTTTCCAAAACAGAAAAAGAGAATGATGTTATTGAACCCTGATATATATGTCATCTATGCTTCTAAAAATTGTGTGATTGTGATTCAGAAATGCATTATTTTGATAGAAGTTTTAAAATGGTTGAATGAATTTTGATCTGTCCTTTATTTCTCAGCTGGGATACACCAAAAAGCAAGAGGAAAAACATTTTCGAGGTGTCATCGTGTTAGAGGTACAAAGACATTTTCTTTACCTTTTAGTTTTGAGGCCTCTGATATTATGTATCTGCTAAATGTTTTCACCGTTTTAAGTAATGAGTCTTTTAAGTGTTTTGGTGTGTTACTTGCATATTTTAGATGGATTATTTTCCTATGCACTGGCGGTGAAAACTGAAAGTTTCTACAAGCGCCTTAGTTTTTAGGGTTTAGCCGGTAGGTTTTAGGGGTTTAGAACTTAGGGATGTTGGTTAGAATTTAGGGTTTAGAGTTATAATTTAAGGTTTATAAGTTAAAACTTAAATCATAACTATATTACCCTAAAAACAAAACCCCAACCTTTAAACCCTAAATTCCAAACCCTATATTCTAACCACCATCACTAAATTCCAAACCCATACACCTAAATCCTACACCCTAAACTAAGACCCTAAACCCTATAACTAAGGTGTTTGTGGAAACTTTCAGTTTCCACCGCCAATGTATAGGATATAAATCCATTTTAGATTACATCTTTGAAGTATATATATTTTACATTTATTAGTGATTCAATCATAACAAAACTGGAAATGGATATTATGTCTATAAGTGGTAAAATTCTATCTAATCTATCTTTGATTAGATATTAATTAAATTTATATATAAATAGATAATTGCTAAGGTATAATTTAGTTATAATAAAATATGATGTCCCTATGGCTTATACATCTAAAAAATGTTTTACATGTATTCTTACTTTGGTATATTATGGTTCTCTATACATTACGCATCTTGTTTTTTTTATATAGGATGTATTAAATGTTCAAGTAGATCTTTCTATTACCCCATGAAGTTTTTGCCCATTGTTAATTTTGGGTAAGGTGTTTGAGGCATTGGATCATTTTGTTCTTAAGAAAAACCTTGACTTGGCCAGAAATCTAAATATATTATAATCCGAGTTTTGGAGTCTGCTGATAGGCGCTAAATTTCGAAGGAAAGAAACGATGAAATGATTTGTAGTAGTGAAGAATCTTAACACTATTACAACCAATAATTGGAAGAATTCAAATAATAATATTCATAATGCAACTAAAAACAAATCTTAGCCTATTTATAATAAACATCTTAAACTATTATTTGCTAGAAACAAAGGTAAATTCCTAAAAATAGAGATAATGAGAACATCGTAGATAGTTGTGGGAGACATGGGAGTTAAGTGGGAGTTGCAACTCCTCTTTGGGATCATGTAGGCTTAATAGTTGGAACCGTATCAGTACTTCCCCTTTGAAAACACGACCTGTCCTCAAGTCAAAGTGAACGATCGGTATTGTCTTTTCCATCTTCATCACTGTTTATGAGCTCTAGCGCGTCAAAAGAGCTGGTTTTGCATCTATGGCCAGGACCAAATTTCTCATTGAATTGAAAACACAACCCCTTGGAAATTCGATTTTGGTGCTCAACATCCCAAGGACGAGATGTATTTGGCTGGATGGTTTGCTGGGAGGATGGAGGATTGGCCTTTTTGTTTGCACCTAATTTAGACTCAAATTCTATGGCCAAACTCATGGCATGATACACGGTGCGTGGTTTATGAATCCTTGCATTAATTGAGGTTCTCTCGTAGTCCGTGAAGAAAAGCTCCCAATAAACAATGGTCTGGCCAGTTTGATACTCTTGCCGATCTTCTTGCAAACTCTTGCCTACATTCTTGAATGGTCCCGGTTTGGCGAATGTCATAAAGATACTCATCTGGATTTTGAAACTCAGCGGGGCCGAAATTTACTTGGAATGCCTTAACAAGCTCGTCCCAAAAAACTAAAGCTCGTTCATCGTTGAGCCATGAAAACAAGTCTAGCGCATCACCTTCAAGATACATTGCAACTATGTCCACTTTCAACTCCTCTTGTGTTTGATAGTAGCGAAAATATTTTTCAGCTTTAAGAATCCACTCTCGAGGGCCTCTACCTTCAAATTTGGGAAAATCCATCTTCGTATGAAGTCGACTAGGTAAATTTTGATGCGGCCATGGACTGTTGGTAACATTGTCTTCAACTTCTGACCAAGCGAATCGTTGAGGCTCTCTTGTACTACCGGAGTCTTCCTTGGCTTTGCCTTAGGAAATTCTGGAATGGATTCCAAATGTGGTGCATTTTTTGCTTGAGCTTTAAGTGCTGCCACATCAGCCCATAATTCATCAATGATATCGAGATGAGAAGCAATTGATGTAAGTTGTAAGGCAATTGGGTCATTATTAGGGGTGACGGATTGTGAGGTAGGAACGTTTGGACCAGTTGGAGGGTTGAGTGGTTGCTCTTGGGAAGCAGTGTTGCAAGTTTTTTCCATTTCAAATCGAATACCAAAAATGATAGGCGTTAAATTTTGAAGGAAAGAAATGATGAAAATAGATCGATGATTTGTAGTAGTGAAGAATCTTAACACTATTACAACCAATAATTGGAAGAATTCAAATAATAATGATCATAATGCAACTAAAAACAAATCCTAGCCTATTTATAGTAAACTTCTAAAACTATTATTTGCTGGAAACAAAGGTAAATTCTTAAAAATAGAGATAATGAGAACATGGTAGATAGTTGTGGGAGACATGGGAGTTAAGTGGGAGTTGCAAATCCTCTTTAGGATCATGTAGATCATGCGATCATGTAGGCCAAATAGTTAGAACTGTATCATCTGCTTTCAAACTAATGTAAGAATCGAAATTACTAATTGATATTATATAGGGTGCATTACGTTTATGATCTCAAAACAAATTAATATGGTTTCTTTTAAAAGGTTAATATGCAGATGTACTTTAAAAGCATTCTGAAACTTATTAGTCTTGGGAGATATTGATGTATTATGATCAATTTTAGCAATGATATTGATGGGACATTCTGCTCTGCTCTTAACTATTTCGAGTTTTCATCTTTTCTGCCTAATGGATTTTCATGTTACTTGCTGTTGATGTTGTTGGCAAGTGTTTGTTTTGTGGACCGTCATTTGCCAGTTATTAGGACTTCACCTGCCTGTGGGCCTGCCAACTTTTATATAATTCATGACTTGTAATTTTCTATCTCGATTGGTCCTGTGTAGGAATGTAGCATCGAAGAGGTACCGGATGAGGAAGAACCTGCACCCAAAAGTTCAAAGGATAAAAAGGCCAATGGCCCTGATAAGCAACCTAGTCTTGTGTTCAAGATAACTAGCAAGGTTCCTTATAAAACTGTTTTGAAAGGTATGTTTTCTTCCTCTTTCTTCCTTCTATTGAATCATGTTTCTTGACCCTCTCGTTGTTGTCTATCATGCTTTCTTATTTTTAATAAAATCATTTATTAGAAGATTGTTTGCAACTCCTGTTTCTCTTGCAGCTCACAGTGCCGTTGTGTTAAAGGCTGAGAGTATGGCTGATAAGGTTGAGTGGATGAACAAATTATCAAAAGTTATTCAACCTTCTGTAGGGCCCATGAAAGGTGCATCTGATGGTGGTCCTGGAATGCGACAGAGTCGTTCAGATGGTTCTCTTGTAAGGCTTTTTTCCCTATAAGGTGTTATCTTGTAAGTTAATTAATATTATTTCCATGTCCTTTTTTTAAAAAAAAGGAACTTGGAAAAAAGTATTTTGTTCAATCAGCACAAATATTGGCCTTTTCTTTTTCTTGGAAATTTGTTTCAAGAATATCTTTTAGGACCTTCGCAGCCTTCTTTTCTGCATGTTATCAGTATATCAAATGTTTTTTTTTTCTTTTTCGATGGCTTATGTGATTATTTATATCTCAACTATGTTCTCTGTATTCGTCTCCTCAAACCCCATCCTCTCCTTTTTCTATTTTTCGTGGTGTACCTTAAATTCTCCTTGTCATGTGCAGGATACAATGACTCGAAGACCTGTTGATCCTGAAGAAGAACTTCGATGGATGTCTCAAGAAGTTCGTGGTTATGTTGAAGCTGTATTGAACAGTTTAGCTGCCAATGTCCCCAAAGTAAGCATAGTTCTTCAACTCCTGCCCTGTCTAGGTAGTGGAATGTGAGAGCTTATATCTGTTTTTGTGATGGTTGAGCAGGCTGTTGTTCTTTGCCAAGTGGAGAAATCTAAGGAAGACATGCTAAACCAGTTATATAGCTCTGTCAGGTTGGATACCCTTCTATTTCTATTTCTATTTCCATGAAACTCTTTCAGGCCTTGCCTTGGAAGCAGATGTGTAATCTTCTTTTATGGACTCTGGATTTGCATAATCTGCCATGAAAAGAAATGCTGTAATCTTCTTACGTGCTTCTTACACGGAAATCTTTGCTGAATATGTAATGTTTTTCGAATGTGTAGTGCTCAAAGCATGAATAAGATTGAGGAGCTACTTCAAGAGGATCAAAATGTAAAGCGAAGAAGGGAGCGTATCCAAAAGCAGTCCTCACTTCTTTCAAAATTAACACGCCAACTTAGCGTACACGACAATCGAGCTGCTTCTGCTTCTGATTGGTCTGATGGTGGTACTAGTGCAGGTGTGTAAATACTCTTTGAAAAAGGATGAATTTATATTTAAGTGCAAATGATGCTTGTGCTTACTTTCCATTACAACAGGCACCCAAAAACTCCGTTTCTATATGCCTGTTGAAAGCACCTAAAAATTCCATTTCCTGATGGATGCTTGTGCTTACTTTCCATTGAACCTCACCTAACTATTCACGGTTTTGATTGAGACTGGCTTTGGGTTGATTTCTATCAACTTCTTTCCACTGATAACTTTATATTGCATTGACATCTTAAATATTTGGATAATCGTGTTTGCAGAAAGTAGCCCAAGAATGAATGGTTCGGCTGGTGATGACTGGAGGTCTGCATTTGATGCAGCAGCTGCTAATGGCCCTGTGGACTACAGGAGGTCTGGGTCTAATGGTCCATTGCAGAACGGTGATGTGAATTCTCGATCAGGGTCCAACAGCCGTCGTACCCCTAACCGTATGCCACCACCAGCACCACCACAGTCTGGCTCTGGTTACAAATATTAGTGGCTCATAATTTCTAATTATGATGTTAAGCTTTTATCTGTTCAAATTCTACCGTAGTCATTAAAGCAGGAGACTAGACGAGATGGGCGTGTAAATAGGACTGTAGTTGATGCTATATTTCAGGTTCAACGGCTGTGAGAACTGTGGATCTATTTTTTTACTCAAGTTTTGTATTATTATTGTTTCTTTTGGGGATTGTGATTCTCCCTTTATATTCCAAACTTCATCCCTGCGGATTTATTTGATTGTATTGACTATGATCGGTGCCAAGAAATTGTATTTGGGCTTAACAAGTGTTCAGTTGGTGAATGGTATTATACTTGTGTTCCTCAAATATGATGTACTATATTTAATTTAATCTTCTATACAATCTATAATCTACTCAACCCTCCTAACTCTTAAGTTGGAGGTTATTATCAGTGAAACCTATTTGAATTCATTGATTTTAGGATACTGGAGTTATAGCAATGTTAATCGAATTAAAGTTATTATAACAACGTTATGGGAAATTATAGCATTGACTCTTTTCACCATGTTATTTATGAGTTAAACTAATAAAATTTATCTATTTTTTTCATGTCATTTATCAAGTGAATCTTTCACGTTATGAAAATTGTTTTTAAAATTAATTTACGGTAAATATGAGTGAAGATTCACTTAGTAAAAAAATGATATGAAAAAAATTATTGAAATAGATGAGTTTTATTGGTTGGTCACATAAATAGTGTGAGAAGGGCCTATGATATAATTTCTCCAACATTATCAACTAAATTAAAAATATTGTAATGTTAATTGAGCCGAGTTAATATTCAATTAAAAAGATTCATTCGTACCTTTGATTGTAAAGCCGAGGAAACACCCAAAAATAATTTATTACTTTACTTGAAATTCATGGATAAATAAACTATTGTATTTTTTAATGAAAAGGATAAATAAACAAACTACCATTGGAATAACTAGAGACGAGGCTAAGAATAAAGAGATAGAGTCGTGAACCATCAGATTGTAGTTTTTTTTGGACAAAAAAAAAATCATTCAAAGGAGATAAAGAAGATTACAATTAAAACATTCCCCAAAAGTGGCCAAGCCAGCGAACACCACCATGAAAAAAAAAGGGGAAAGGCACTCAAAAAGGGGAAAGACATCAAGAGAAACAAGAAAAAAAAACTAGAGATAAACTTAGAATATAAACGATAAGGAAAGCAGACATAAATCCCATACAAACAACCAGTCTATAACACAAGCAGATGACACTTCTGCGAGAGCTCCATCTAGAGATCGGCTTCCTTTCTCGAGCGAGATAAAGATCTTGTCATCAAAGATGTTTGAGCAAGATAGAAAACAAGGGACAAACCGTAGGAAGAGTCCAAAAACAAGAAGAGATTTCCATCCCGAAAAGCTCAAGGACCTGAGTGGAAATAGATGCCCTCAAACGTCCCAAAACAAAACTATGGACCAGACACCACAACAATCGAAGGATAACAAGTAAGAATGATCCATAGGGGAGGACATATTTTTATTGTCAACAGTCGGGCCTTCCTATCACCGAGGACGACTAGGGCAAAACAATACATTCAACATGCGGATGATCGCTATCAGGATCATCCGCTAAAGGCCTTGAACCATCTTCCTTAAAGACTGAATATTGCTCTAACTCAATTTCCTTCTCTGCATAGATCTTAAAGGATAGAAAACATGAAATATTGTATCCAAACGGACCCACTCCTAATTCAAGAATGCAAGTATCTTCATGAGCCACCCTTGTAATCTTAAGACGTTGCTTCTTTCGAGCTTCTTTCTTGATCCAGCTCAATCTTTGTTAGGCTCGATGATCACCTTCAACCAATGCTTGCCAAGTGGTGGAGAAGTTGGATTTTTGGGTGATTGATTGTGGAAGCCGAAAATTGAATGACACGATGAATTTATAGTGGTTCGGGCTTCAAACAAGCACCTACATCCACTACCTTAGCTTCCACTAAGGATTTTCCAACCAATTCATTAATTGATTCGTTCTCTTTCTAGGATTAGAAGGAAACCCTTACAAACGGTTAATCTTTTTACCCAAAGATTAACCAAACACTCTTTACAAGAGAAAGAAAATAAGCAAACTAAAATCCCTCTCACAAGGTATTTGTTTACACTCTTTAAGCTCTCACTCAAACCTAAACATTTGAGCAAATATAACAAATTTGGCTCACAAGTGTTGTCTATACAAAGGATGAACAATTAAAGCCCTAAGACACAATTTCTCATGATATAGTTGTTGACATTTGAAGCATTAGTCTTTCATGGATGCTTGGAGGTCCCTTTTATACTCCCAATTGAGTTTGTAGCCGTTGATGACCGTTGGGATTAGATTGGAGCTGTTGGAGCCTTTATTTCCCACCATAAATGCAGTTCTGGAGTTATCTGTATCGATACACGTGTAACCGTATTGGTACGACCTTCTTTAGAAATAACCATTGGAGGTCTGATCCAGCTCTGCGTATCAAAACACATTGAGGTGTATCGAAACGCCTTGTAGTGTATCGAAACGTGACTGTCCGTATCGGTACGATCTGCACTTTAAGAGACAGTTGGGAAAATAATTGTTGAGGGTTTTTCATAAAGTCATTGGGAATTAAATGTTGGGCGTATCAAAACGCATATGAGCGTATCGAAACAACCTTTGTCGTATCGAAACGGGCAAGCCTTGTTTCAGCACAAATTTTGGCAGTTTCAATTCCAGTAGCTAAAACCCTTAAAGTGTATCAAAACACGTTGAGGTGTATCGAAACGCCTTGTAGTGTACCGAAACGCGATTGTTCGTATCAGTACGGTCTGCACTTTAAGAGACTTCCATCCCGAGAAGCGCAAGGACCTGAGTGGAAATAGATGCCCTCAAACGTCCCAAAACAAAACCATGGACCAGATACTGCAACAGTCGAAGGATAACGAGTAAGAATGATTCATAGGGATTGAGATAGTTTTATTGTCATCGGTCGGGCCTTCCTATCACCGACGACAGCTAGGGCAAAACGATTCATTCAGCATGTTGATGATCACTATCATATAATCTACTAAGGCCTTGAACCATCTTCCTTAAAGACTAAAGATTGCTCTAACTCAATTTCCTTCTCTACGTAGATCTTAAAGGATGGAAAACATGAAATATTGTATCCAAACGGATCCACTCCTAATTCAAGAATGCAAGTATATTCATGAGCCACCCTTGTAATCTCAAGATGTTGCTTCTTTCTTGATCCAACTCAATCTTCTTCCCCCGAAAGAAAGCCCTCGAATAGATTTTTCTAGTTTGTTGATAATTGGGGAAGAACCAGTGAGCGAACTTGGGAAGAAGGCTAATTGGAGAGCCGATTCATTTGAGATAGCACCAAAACCTACATCTCCCCAATTTCCCAGACCGATATGAATGACCCCTTCGAAAATCTTGTTGATCGCTTCCTTTTTTATATAGCTGGAGAACTTCTCAGCATTCACAAACTATCTTTTCCTTTTCTTATTTAAAGTGATGTCCATGGCAACCAAGGAGTAAGAGATATTATCACTTAGATTAGAGAGAGATGATACATGATCGGAGCTACTTTCCTGCAAAGATCCTGGAGAAGCAACATTGGCCGATTGACCTTTCTCTATCGAATCCGTCAGAGTAAGCATTTTTAGGGTATTTGACCATTGTGACCTATCCTAGGATTACTGCTACTTGTCAGCTCACAAGGGATACTTGTCTCGATGGTTTCAAAAAATGAAACATCAAAACACGTATTGAATTGATCCAATACAATTCCCATAAAATCGGAACCAATCACCCCTCCTAGATTACCCTTGTCATTCTCTGGTTCTTTAGTTGTCATGCGTGGGTTTTTGCTTGTTCTCTGAGATCTTTTGTTTTTTTTCCCGAATATGTATACTCTTTTCCTCCACTTAAGTTTTAGGGAGGTTTTTAATGAGACAAATATGTGAGTTTATTCATTAATAAAATTTGAATTGCTGAGAAAAAAAAAGTTTTCAGCTTCAAGCCGTCCTTGTCAGGGTTATCAGACAACCTAGGACTTCTCAAAACTAGGGATTTGTTGGACTCAAGGACTGTCAACATTCCATCTTTCTCAGGAGGACAAAGTTTCTCGGCCACTATCAAATTACCTTGGTTATTTTTGCAATTTCGGCCCTGGTTTTTCGGCATTAGTAGATTTTTTCCATGTCGGTGAAGCTCTAAGCCGTGAACTATACTTTGAAGCACGTTTGTATAGTTTCTGATCGAACCATCATTCCCTCTCCACATGTCCAAGTCGACCACAAGCATAACAAAACTCCGAGGTTCTTTCATACTTGAAAGACACTTCAATCGGATCGAAGCTTTTCCTTTTGAGGGAGAAGCCAGTTTTGAACGGATCTTCCACTCTCGTAGCAACTTTCACCCTTCATTGGCCATCCCACTTAACCTATTGGTCCTCCTTTAAATTGGATTCAATGAACCGTGGGAACAAACTGCTTATCTTCTCCAAATTCTTTTCAATGATGAGAGAAAAAGGGATGATGTGTACCTGGATCTAAAACTCATCCAAGGAGAAGTTGATTTCCTCTAAAGCGGCCTCATTAGGCCACTCTTTGAGAATGAGAAGTGTATCTTGTACCGACCACGAGCATTGGCTCCATACTTTCCTTTTAGTTTCAACAAATTGGAAAACTAAAAGAAGCATATTTTTACCAAAATCATGGCATTCAAGATCTTCTTCTTTGTAGCTCCAGACCTTACTATGAATAGCAGTAATTGAACAAATATGAGAAGAAATGAATTTCTTACTTTTTTATTGCTCTAAAGTAACTGGCAATTTATAAGGAAGAGTTAGTCTAAGTTAGGAAATGATTCCTAAGATCAGGGAATTAGATTAGTGACTATTTACATAAAGAAAACTCTTAGAAATAAGGAAAAAGATTATGTCCCTTGATTTTAGGAATTCCAACACTCTCCCTCAAGCTGGAGTGTAGATGTTCATCAAACCCAGCTTGCTAGTGAGATCTTCAAACATGTTCTTGTTTAGGCTCTTAGTAAACAAGTCTGCAACTTGTTGTTTAGTTGGTGGGTAGGTTATGCATACTTCCCCTGATTCAACCTTCTCTTTGATGAAATGGTGATCTATTTCTACATGTTTGGTACAATCGTGGTGAACCGGATTGTATGCTATGCTCACTACTGCATGATTGTCACGGTATAGTTTCAAAGGTCTGGTGTGAGGCATTTTTAATTCCCCCATTAGTCGTTGTATCATAATTCCCTCGCATATACCATGTGACACAGCTCGATATTCACCTTCAGCACTACTACGGGCTACAACAGATTGTTTTTTACTTCTCCACGTCACAAGGTTACCCCACACGTAGTTGTAGTAACCGCTTGTATACCGTATGTCATTCACCGAACCTACCCAATCTGCATTCGTGTAGATGTCCACATATCGAATAGTTGTTTTCTTAAAGTGTAGGCCCTTGTCTGGGGTTCCCTTCAAGTATCTCAACACCCTATGGACAGCCTCTAGATGTTTCTCCCTTTGGTTATGCATATATTGGCTGATAACACTCACACTGAAAGTAATGTCAAGACGAGTGTGAGATAGATAGATAGGTTTTCCCAGGAGTCGTTGATATCTCCCTCGGTCTATTTCCTCTCCATCTTCATTAGTTTCAAGCTTCAGATTGAATTCCATTGGGGTCTCTGCAGGTCTACAGCCCAACATGCCAGTGTCCTTCAGTAAATCTAGAACATATTTTCGCTGTGAGATGGAGATACCTGTCCGAGACCTTGCTACTTCCATTCCAAGGAAGTATTTTAGATTTCCCAAGCCCTTAAGTTCAAATCCATTGCTAAGAAACTCTTTTAAGCATCTGATTTCATTCGAATCATCTCATGTTAGGATGATATCGTCAACATAGACTATAAGGATGGAGCATTTACCTTCCTTTGAGTGATTTTAGAACATAGTGTGGTCTGCCTGTCCTTGGATATACGCCCTGCTGGTCATAGCCTTGGTAAATCGACTAAACCAGTCTCCTGGGGACTGTTTCAACCCATATAGTGATTTCTTTAACCTGCATACTCGACCTTTTTCCTCTTCGAATCCTGGTGGAAAGTCCATATACACTTCCTCGACTAATTCACCATTTAGGAAGGCATTTTTAACATCCAATTGAGTCAAGGGCCAATCAAGATTTGCAGCAAGTGACAGGAGAACCCGAATAGTATTAAGTTTGGCAACAAGAGAAAAAGTCTCATCATAGTCGAGCCCATATGTCTGAGTGAACCCCTTTGCCACAAGTCGAGCCTTGTGCCAGTCAATATTTCCATCAGCTTTGAATTTGGTGGTGAAAATCCATTTGTAGCCTACTATCTTTTCCCCTTTAGGCGGATCCGAGATTTCCCATGTTCCATTGTTTTTTAGAGCACTCATTTTTTCCATTACAGCATGTTTCCATTCGGGTGATTCAAGAGCTTCCTTCACATCCCTTGGAGTTTTTACATGGTTGATATTTGTCACAAAGTTCTTGTATGACTTGGATAAATTTCCATAAGACACAAACCGAGAGATAGGGTGTTGGGTGCAGGTCCTTATGCCTTTTCGAATAGCAATTGGGAGATCAATAGATGGAGAATCAAGGGTTACCTCTGTTGTAGAACAGTCATCGGTTGGGGATGAATTTGGCATTGCTATGTCAGTTTTAGGAGAGTAACGATGTCGTGAATAAATAAGGAGTTCAGGAGCACAATGTTGCTGAGTTTTAGGGGCAAGCTGTTGCTGTTTCTGCTATTTTTTGTAGGGAAATCTGAACTTTTAGGACTAGGATTATCACTGTGTTGTTGTGTGGGGGAAATTTGTTGCTCAAGAATTAGGAGGATATCATTTGTATGCAAATTTTGTGGTAGATTAGGTTCGGGTGGTGGAGTAATGAGAAGGGTATTAAGGGTCTCATCTTCATTGAGAATCTCCCCCTGAAGATGAGTTGCTGAAAAATATGGTTATGCTTCAAAGAAGGTTACATCTCGGGAAACAAATACACGGCACAAAGTAGGTGAGTAACATTTGTACCCTTTTTGCGTAGGGGAGTAGCCAATAAAGACACAAGTATGAGCACGAGGGTCAGGTTTAGATAGGTTAGGTTGGTGACTATGGAAAAAAAGCTTTGCACCCGAATATTTTAGCCGGTAAGGTAGGAACATGAAAAAGAGGGAAAGCCTTTTGAATGGTATTTAACGGTGTATGAAATTGAAGGACTTTGGATGACATTCGGTTGATTAGGTAGCATGCGGTAAGGACAACCTCTCCCTATAGGTATTTTGGGATATTTTTGGTAAAAATTAGGGCTCGAGCAACATCTAATAGGTGCCGATTTTTTCTTTCAAAAATTCCATTTTGTTGTGGTGTGCCTGGGCAAGAGCTTTGGTGTATGATGCCTTGTCCTGCAAGGTAAGGACTTAAAACAGAGTTTAAGTACTCTATTCCATTATCAGTGCGGAGCGTATGTATGGTGGAATTGAATTGGGTTCTAATCATTGAATGAAAGTTTTGAAATACTTTTGGTGTTTCGGACTTTTCTTTGAGGAGATAAACCCAACAAACTCTAGTATGATCATCAATAAAAGTTATAAACCATCTAGCTCCCGTAATATTTTTCACTCGGCTAGCCCCCCATAGATCACTATGTATTAAAGAGAAAGGTTGGGATTGGTTGTAAGGTTTTAATGTATAAGGAACACGAGTATGTTTTGAAAGTTGGTAGATTTCACACTTTAGGGAATTTGGATTTTTATTTCGAAATAATAGTGGAAGCAAATGCTTCATGTACGTGAAGTTTGGATGTCCTAGCCTACAGTGCCACAACATAATTGTGTCCTCGTGTGAAGCAGATATAGCCAAACCTCATTGGAAACTATTTTTATTGTCTTTATTCCATATGTAGAGTCCATCATCAACCTTAGCAGTGCCAATCATCTTCCCCGATTTTTGTTCCTGTACAACATAACCAAGAGTAGAAAATTCAACAAGAGCAACATTATCCTCAATTAGTTTACTAACTGACAGTAAATTGTAGGATAAATTTGGGACATGTAAGACTTTTTCTAGAGAGAGATTTTCAATGAGTTGAACTGCCCCAGTTCCAGCAACAGGCGAGTATGAACCATCAGCTATTCGGATACGAGATTGGTTGTGACAGGGGATGTAGCTGTGGAACATGGATGAGATACCGGTCATGTGGTCGGAGGCACCTGAATCCAGGATCCAAGAGGATTGATTATTGAAATCAGACGTGATATTAAAGGCAATACCTTGAATAGACAAGGATCCATGAGCAGTGGATGTTTCAAGTATCTTATGTAGGGCTTCGAGTTGAGATTTGGTTAGGTGAACATCCAAGGTATTTTCTATATAGGATGAAGTGTTGGATGAAAAAAGAGCCTTGGTATCTCTCTGGTTTTTTGTGTTTCCAAGGTACCCATGGAGTTTGAAGCACTTCTCTCTAGTGTGACTAGTGCGGTTGCAGTGGCTACACCAAGGTCGTTCTCCCGTTCGGCTTTGACCTAAGTCACTCCTCTTTTAGAATTGAGGACCCTTAGATACAAGGCTGATGTTTCAACAGGACGATGTCCAGTGGTGGTCACTGGTTTTGGGTCCTTATTATCTCCCATCATAACCCGACGACGATTTTCCTCTCTTCGAACTTCTGCAAAAGCTTCACCAATAGCAGGAAGAGGAGTTCTGCCCAAAATCCGTCCACAAACTTCATCCAAATCCTGATTCAGTCATGCAAGGAAATCATAGAGTCTTTCGTTGTTGAGGTGTGTTATAAACTTAGAGTGTTCCAAACCTTCACCCAGTCTGCTTCATAGTACATGTCGAGTTCCTTCCACAAGATCTTCAAGTTGTTATAGTAATGAGTTACCTCAAGCGCCCCTTGTCAAATTTCCTTCAGTTTTAATTTGATCTCAAATACTTGGGAAGCATTTTTCAGATCAGAATAGTTTTCCTTCACTACATCCCACATTTCTTTTGCAGTCTTGAATAGGAGATAGGTACGACTTATGTGGCTTTCCATCGAATTAATTAACCAAGCCATCACGATTGAGTTTTTGAGTTCCTATGTAGCATAAGTAGGGTCTTTCATAGTTGGCTGAGAAATTTCTCCATTGATATACCATAATTTCCTACGGCCTCGAATAACCATTAGTACTGATTGAGACCATTGTGGGTAATTTTTTCCATCTAAACGGTGGTTGGTGATTATAAGGGAGGAACTCATGTCACCAAGAGGGATTGACTGATTTATGGCTTGGGTAACATGTGAAGTTTCAGATTCGGAAAGAGTATCTGGGAGTTCTGCCATAGGAAGAAAATAACACAATGACGATTTCTAGAGAGGAAGAGCAGATTAGGATCGAATGAGTCCTATAGCTCTGATGCCATGAACAAATATGAGAAGAAATGAATTTCTTACTTTTTTTTATTGCTCTAACAGGAACTACAATTTATAAGGAATAAATAGTCTAAGTTAAGAAATGATTCCTAAGATCAAGGAATTAAATTAGTGACTATTTACATAAAGCAAACTCCTAGAAATAAGGAAAAAGATTATGTCCCTTGATTTTAGGAATTCCAAAAGTAATAGTCAAATATTTAGATGCTTGATTTGAAAGAATTTTACCGACTAGGGAATGCTCTTTAATAGCAGCATTTGTATCACCATCCTCTTTAAGCTCGATCATGTCAGACAGATTATCCACATGAGGGAAATTTTGGATGTTTAGTAAATTTGGTGTCAAGGCAGTATTTGAGGATTCCTCCATATTAGGAGACAAGGAAGAAAGGGAGTTAAGAGGGTAGTTGGGAAAAGACAGGAAATAAAGAGAGGAATGGACAAGGAAGAAGAAAACAAAGGACCAAGACACAAACCAGACCACTCGATCAAAGCCTCGTGCAAACGCTTCCCTTCAGAATGAGACAACCTAGCTGAAAAAATCTACCAGGGAAGCATCCAAGACGAGGAAGGTCTAGACACAAGAGAGAACGAGCGTGTTTGGTGTTTTTTCAGTACTCACAATCAGTATCAGATTGTAGTGTTTGAGAAGGTGCGAGTTTCGCCAAGCAATAGGCAAGTCTATTTGCCTCCCGAGAAATCCAAAGAACTTCAGTCGCCTAACACAAACTAACAAATGTGGGCTAGCATGTGTTTCGTCATTAAGAAGAGCCACTGCATGTTGACAATCAGATTGAATTTATAGAAGCTCAAAGCTTAATGACCAGGCAAGGCATAAGCCAGTATGTATGACCCATAATTTCGCTTGTAAAGCATCAATGACGCCTATTGCGCGAGAAAAGTCGGCCAGCCAAGAGCCAACACTATTCCGAAATAAACCACCTATGGACTCGAGATTAGAGCTTGTAGAGACGACATCATCGATATTAAGTGAAATCCAACCATTTGATAGACACTGCCATTGCACATGCGAGAGAGAGCATCGACATATTGTCCGCAAAATGCTTTGCCCATATGATGCTGCGTTGAAGGGTGGCATGAATTGGTTCCAACAAAGATTCGAAAACAAAACCATTACGGCTCTTCCAAATGTGCCAAAGAGTGGAAGCAAACATAATATTCCAGGGAATAACGTTAGCAGTAGCAGACACATGGGTCCAAGATTGGCGATAACCATGAGCGAGTGTCCGGGGACTAAAAGTTCGATAGAGCAGTAGGCGGAATTATTTGTTGCCAAAGATTCCAAACATTCGTACAATCCCGAATAACATGCGAAACCGATTCCTATGCCGAGCCACATAATTTGCAAGAACGATCACTTGTCAAAGATCGCATGTGGCGCTCAAGATTCATTAGTATTTTTTGTTGCCAAGCAATCCATATAAATACATTCAATCCTTTGAGGAATTGGTAGATGCCATATAAATACCATATAAATTTAGTTTTGACAACAAACAAATCATTTCAAAACTATAAAACATGACTAAAATATTAACTATTGAAACATAACAACATGCACTACCTTTAAAAGAAAATATGTATATAATAATCTACAATTCCAAATCATGACATGTTTGTTCTAAAAGAAACTAGATTCGATAATCTTTCCAACCATATGAATTACATCTTATAATTTTACTCATACATTTTATGGCGAATTATTGAAATCAATGCCATTGTTATTTTTGGAAACAAACGGTTGCCTTTTCTTTTTACCTTTGCTCACTCAAAAATGAATAACTTCAAATATATAACTCGAAATCGAGAACTGTTAGTTTTAAATGAATCTAGACTTTCGTATGGTTATAGAAATATAAGGCTCACTTCTTGATTTATCTTGTAGAAATTTTTGTGATTTTTTAAAATCATTGCTAAAACTATTTTCTAAGAAATCTATTGCCAAATTCAGTACAACAAATTTATCAATTTATGAAGAAATTTCTACATGACGTTGCATGTAACGTCACAAAAAATTGTTGGAGTATGCCCAAAGACCAATCATAAGATGATTGTAAAAGATATACTTATTTATCAATAAAAAGTCATTATTATTATTTCAGTATTATTCTGTGCATTTATAAATAAACTGAATTTTAATAAAGTCCTTAGAATAATATAGTTATTCTTGAATGTCCTTAGTCGAGTATTATTGTAGGCATGGACAACAATAATATATTAAAACTAATATGTAGTTGATTGATGACAAAGTGTTGTCATTGACATGAAGATGTCAAAATCAATACATAAGTATGTGTTAGAGAATGACTTACTAGACTGACCTGCTATGAGCATGTTTCTTGGATTATTATGTGACAGTCACGACATTGCTCGTGATGATAACTACATGTATGATCCTCAGATTTGAGATCATCATTATTTCAACATCGTGAGTTACATATTTTGATATGGTTAAACGTGTGTCGTAACTGACTACATTATAAAGGCTGACATTGGATATGTCACAATCTATGTAGCGGAATATGGTTGATCAAGATATGTAACGCCCTAGTTTAGGTCCCGGGAGTTTATCGGTTTTGATCTAGGATTAGTTCAGGTTAAATTAGATTAAAAATGATAATTTTATAAAAAGATGCCACTATTTACAGAAATGTCATTAATAAATTTTGAAAGGGATTTTGAGATTTGATAGTCATCTTCATGTCAAAAGAACTAAAACCTAAAAAAGCTTAAAACTTTCTCCCTAAAAGCTCTCCATCAACTTTTCCTTTGGCTCAAAGGTTCTTGGAAGAATTTCAAAGGTAAACATCACCTTTGCATTGGTTTTTAATTATTGAATCTTACTTTTTCGAAAATCTAGCAAAATATTGGTTTTTCAACTTATAGTTTCAAAGTTTTGATGGAAAAGAGGGATTTGTGAAATTTCCGTAGGGGTTTTCAATGGGTTCTTGGAGGGGAGTTTTTAAACTATTTTTGGTTGCTAAATAATGTTAATAAGTGGCTTAAACCTATAAAACCCGAAACTAGGGCAGTGGGTGATTTTTGAAGGTGAAGAAGTGAAGTTTTTAGCTTAGTTTGGGGGTAAAACGAGGGCTGGAGGTATATGGACCTATTATTGGTGTTTTTAGATGATTTTGATGTGTTTTGGATGTTTAATTTGATGGGTATTCGCTGGGCTTTGCTTAAGAACGAGTTTGATGATGTTTTGATGGATTTCGGTTTTGTTTTGATTAAGTAAATGTGTCGGTTGATGGGCTATTGCTATTCAGTGAATTTATGGAAGAATAGGGGATAATACATTGTTTTTGGTTGATGAGAAATAGGGGAAACGAGTTCGGGTACTTTGGGCGCGATACCGGATACTACGGAGGCTTGAGAACGGTGTTTCGACTTTCATTGAGCTTAATCGGTGAGTGGAAACTGTTTTGAGACTTTAAATGCGTTCAATGAAGGTTGTTGGGGTTTGAGTGGAGTCTTAGAGACTAACATTGACCCGAGTGTAAGTTTATCTACTCTCGTTTGTTTGGTTGATTATGGGCGTTCTCGATTATGTGTGTTGTGGTGTGTTTTGGATTGTTTTACTCTCCGTTTAATGTTGTTGTGTAGTCGTTTGTTGGTGTCGAGCCTCACGTGATGATTGTCGTTGCTACGGTGATGTGTAGTCCCACCGGTAGTGACTAGTAGAAGAGTACGGTGATGTGTAGTCCCATCGAAAAACTACTAGTTGTTGTGAACGGTGATGTGTAGTCCCACCGGGTTTTGGTTATGCATGTGCATACCATGTATTATTATGAGTGTGTTTCATTACATCTTTTCTTAAATGGTTTTGCCATAAATCTAAGAATTATGTTTTAAAAACTGCATTGTTGTTTTGTTTTAGAGCTCCGCTCACTGAGCTTTTAAGCTTACGCTCTATTTTTTCAACAATGCAGATCGTTAGAGATTCTGGGAGGCAAGTGGGCAAGGAAGGGTTTCTCAGAGTTCTTGGTTGGCTTAAGTATGGTTTTATAGTTTGTAATAACACTTAGACAATGAGATTGCTAGATTTGTATGTTAAGAAGTTGGTGATCAAACTTCTATACTATGGCTTGTTTATGTTTCTAGCATGTTTGAAATGGTGATACAATGTTATGTTGAGGTTTAATGTGGCCATGTATGAATTGCTTTGTGTTTTGGCATGTTAGTGTTCTTGAATCTATGTGTTCTTGTGAGCTTAGGACTTGGAATCCAATTTGTTGCTTGAATGTATGATTGATGATGTGATTAGGACACTTTGCATATAAAATGTATGTATGATATGTTGCTATGAGGTTTTTGATGATCTGTGACAAGTTTGGGGACGTTTGGAGGTGTCAAAGTATGATTTCGGCTCAAATAGTGTGTAGGCGTTTCGAAACACTTGATATGGTTTCGGAATGGTCGATAGCTTCAGGGGAACTCGTATCGAAACGGGGGTGGTGCCGTTTCGATACGATTTGCCATTGTGAGCCCCCGTTTCGATACGGTTGTCACTGTGAGACCCTATTCCAAAACCAGTTCCGATAGGTTTTGCCACTGTAGACTTCCGTTCCGAAACAAGGTGGGACCGTTTCGAAACGGCTTGGTCTTACTTTTTAAATGGAGCCCGCGTTTCAAAATGGGCAAGCCTGTTTCGAAATGCAGGTAGTTAAATCAATTAAATGACATCTTCAAAGGTTCTTGAACGTTATATTTTAGTCCATATGGCTTGTATGCTCCCTAATTGAGTGTATATGTATCCTCTATGATGGTTTTGCCCCGTGTGCATGGAATTTGAACAATTAAGCTACTTGGTAAACTTAAGTTGTCGTATGCTCTGCTCGGATTGTATTCGTTTTCGCTTTTCCGCTGTCGTCTTCACATTTAGGATTAATTGTGACATGTAGACAAGATAAATATAAATGGGAGAAAAAATAGGGTTGCTAATCGGAGTGAGGCCTTAGCGGGTTTCACTTCGATTTTCCCCGTGTAACCTGTTCGGTCTGGTCTGTTGGCTAGGCCGAGACGAGGGGGTTACAAGATAGGATTTGTCCCTCCTACATAATAGGAGTAATATCATAGGCCACTTGATTGAGTGAGACTAGAAAATGCATGGCAATGCTTGAATAAATTGATATGAAATATCATAGTTATTTGTTTATAATAGTCTACTCAAAATATCAAGAAATATTAGATGGACTATACAAGTGTGACTAATCCATGACTTGTGTCTGATCTAGATATGAGGACAAAAGGATGTAATGCAGAAAAGAAGTTAAGCACGAAAAAAGTTAAAGTCGAACCACGACTTCATGTAACTTAGGTAGCAATGATGTATTGTTAGATGTCACTCATTGCTTGTAATATTAGAATTGTTCTAGATATTACTATTAACATTACATGAACCTACAAGGGTCACACCCTATGATTGAAACGAACAAATATCGACTAAATAGCATGTGTTCAAACTTGTTGTACACGTAATAATTATTAAAACAAAATATTTGCCGGTCGACTAAATAGAAACCTCTGGAAATACATTAAAATCTCATTCATCTCAACCATTAAGACTTTTCTCTTTTAGACAATGCAACTAAATATTTCTAAGAGTGCATACATCTTCAAAACAAGAAGGTGGGTCACTTTCTAGCTTACAGAGAAGTCTTAACTCAACAGATGACAATCTCCCCCATATTAAGTGGCGCAACCCTATCATTTGACGGCCGACGCCATACAATGGGAAATGGAAAACTTCCAGCATTACACCCCACCTTGACATACTTTGTCCTCTCCAGGTAACAATTCTCAACATACTTACTCATTGCCAGCTTTTTGGTCACAAAACCCCTTGCATTCTCGTCATAGCCTACCACTACATTATAGAAGTAACAAAGCACGTTAACGGAAGGCTCGTCTCCATGGATCTTGCAATTTAAGAAATATGTCATCAAAATCCACCAACTAGTTCCACTAAATTGGCCCGACCAATTTAACCAATTTATAAAGAAGGAATGTAGCGGTAAATGAAATTCGACCTCAAAAGCGAGAAGAGGAATCGGGCACCACGTCCTCCCCTCGTTGGAGCATGCAATCAGATGAAATATCCCCCTTGGCACACTAAACTGATAGCGAAAATGGTTAACGACAAGAAGGCCCCAACATTCTAGTATCTTCAGCAACTCTTCCGGATCAGTAGTGCAAGGATATTCATCACTTACCACAATAGATGAATTAGCCATTAACAAAAAAATAATTCTATTCTCCCTCATAAAAGGATATTCTATTTTTCTTCCTCTCCCTTCTCTTCGATGACTAAAAAATAACAAGCAAGAAAAAAACAAGTCCCAACAAATATCGACAATACTTATTTATAATCAAAGACCATGTCCTCTTTGACACGCTTCGATTAGTAGAAATATTTTTCAGGTGACGATTCACATAATACGATTTACTCTTAAAGAAAACTAAACAATTTATTACGTGACACTTCGTATAACCTTTGTGACCCTTATAGAAGCGGTTTGCCGCCTAAATTCGAGAGTCTTTCAACATAAAGCCCCCGCCAAAAGAGCTCTCTCCACGCTCTTCAGGGTCGTTAAGGTCACTTTATAACCTCCCCTCGTCTGGGGGCAATTGTTAGTACCTACATACACTTACCGCCATGTGTCAAGACAATAAAGAGTAAGGCTACGGACAACATAACACAAAGGACGTCTGGCAATGAACACAACAAACGCACAAGGACCACAACGCGTGGGATCGCATGCGAACTACACGGTACCTTTCGCAACATGTGGCGTACAACAACACCGCGTCTTATCCAGCGACCACGTGCCTGCACACGTGCCCGCTTCGGATGACGAAGTGAACCTAGGACGTCAAGTCATAGCCAGTCCAATCAACGTGCCATGACAACCCGATCACGAAACATGTCTGAGTAGTAGGAAATGGGACATGCAATAAGGAAAGAGTAAGATCTTCCACTCCATGTACTATTGCCCACAAAAACAAGAGCAATATACAAACTCCACCCAGAACGACCATCTCGACCACCGTCGGACCACCGACTTCGACCCCTGTCCATTTTGACAATCAACACTATTATTTTATACATTGGAATTTCTTAAGTTAAGAATTGAAATGTTATATATATATATGTGTGTGGAATTTGTAAAATGTATTAAGGATGTTTGATCGCATTAGTAGCACAATCTATGGCCATTCATTTGGACCGCTCAATAATCAAATTGATAAAATCATATATTTACCTTGTGATTGCCAAATAGAATGGTATGTTAGAGTTGTATCAATTATACCGTAAAGCTGCAATTTTATCTCACGAGGAGCTTTTTTGTATTCGTCAAATGAGCTTGGTTACTGTTCCTAGTGTCACACCCCACCAGATCGCGACCCAGCCAACCGAGTGGCACACCCGCCAGGGTGCACCGAGCAATACCAAGGTGCCCCACCTAGGTGCTCACGGGGCAACAAGGAAGGAATGAGATGCTCTAAGCATTTTAAGGCCAATGGCGATCCAAGGCAAGATCTAGAATGGCCTAGAAGGCCCCACACGTCTCCAAACTCACCCGAGGGGTTCTAGAAGGTTCCACATCAATCTAGGCTCACCCGAAGGAACCTAGAAGACCCGGGAATGATCGAGAAGGCTCAGGATAAGTTCGGAAGGCTTGAGACAACTCCGGACGACTCCGGAATATTCTAGAATAACTTAGAATATTGTAGAGCTTTTAGACCATTTAGGATATAGCTAGATATGTATAGAATTATCTAGAGATATCTAGGTTTAGGAGATATTTTTGGAGGAAACATTTGGACCGTTGGAGCAAATTGATCTCAACCGTCCATTGAGGAGGTGGGAGCCTATAAATAGGGCCACCCCTCTCATTTGTAAATCACCTAAGTAGTCATTCAAGCTCTCTTGTAAAGTTCTCTTGTAAAGCTTCCGTTGCTTAATACAATGTCCTTTCCTTGTAAACTCTTTTGCCCCTTGTGTTTGCCATAAGCGTTGCGCAAGAAAGGCTTGCTAACATCGTGCCGAGAGTGTTAGCGCCGCACAGATCAAGCTTGAAGAATTAAGTCTGTGACAGTTGGTATCAGAGCGTGTTACGATCGCTCGAGACATGGCTAAAACAGGCAAGAGTAAAGTGGCAAGCTCATCTGACACGGAGGTCATGATAGAGCAACGAGGGCGTGAGAAGATGGTCGACCCTAAGACAACAAGGCCTAGGGCCAAGTCAAGGGACGCGATCTCTAGCTTGGAGACTCGTCTTACCCACGTCGAGGAGAACGTGGTGGGTGTGAGCACCCTAGTGGACGACCTTACCCAACGAGTGGAAGGCCTAGAGGCGGAGGATGCCGAGATCCACACAGCCGTGAGGGCTATGCGACTCAAGCTAGAGGAGACCATGCGCACGGAGATTGGGCAGATTCGCGATCTTCTCATGATAGAGCTCTCGAAGGTACATGATTCTTGCCAACATGAACTAGACACCATACATGCTAAGCTTGAGGAACTACAAGGCGACGTTGCCTTGTGCAAACGTGCTATGGCAGCCGGGACAAGCACCACCGTGGAGGCTAGAAGGGTGGAGGTGCCCAAGCCTCAAACTTTTTCGGGGACACGCAACGCCAAAGAGGTAGACAACTTCTTGTATGGCTTGGAGCAATACTTAGAAGCCGTTGGCATCAGGGAGGATGCCTCTAAGGTCCAGACCGCGACCTTATACCTCACCGACACCGCCATGCTTTGGTGGAGAAGAAGACGTCTCGATGTCGAGAGAGGTAAGTGCACCATATCTACCTTCAATGATTTTAAAAGGGAGCTTAAACGGCAATTCTATCCGGAGAATGCCGAGGATGAAGCAAGGGCACGATTGCGAAAGCTCAAGCAATCGGGGAACATCAGTGACTATGTGAAGGAGTTCACTAGCTTGGTGCTCGAGATTCCCGATCTTTCAGAGAATGACTCACTCTTCAACTTCATTGATGGCCTCCAAAGTTGGGCCAAGGCCGAGCTAAGACGAAGGGGAGTACAAACCCTCGCTGATGCCATTACCGTAGCCGAGAGCCTCATTGACTATTCTACCAACAAGGAGTCCACCCACGAGCCGAGGGACAAGAAGAGTGGTCACTCCAATGGGGGAAGAGATAGGAGCCCACATAAAGAGAGTCGCAAGGACGAGGACACACCAAAGCACAAAGGCTCGTCCTCATGGAGGGACAAGGACCGAGGTAGGTCTAAAGACTCTCATAGTGCCAAGAAGTCACCACCTAGTAGTTGCTTCATCTGTGATGGTGATCATTGGGTTCGATAGTGCCCTCAATGCCAAGAACTTAGTTCGCTCCTAGCCAAGCATCAAGAAGGGAGCGATGCCGATGAAGGTAGTGAGGCCGAAGGGGACCAAGGTGCACAAATGGGATCGCTACAGCTCTTGAATGGAATCCAGTCCGCCCCGAAGACCCAAGCCAAATGGTTGCTATTCGTGGACGTCACCGTTAACGGAAAGGCATCGAGAGCCATGCTCGACACAGGTGTGTCCCATAACTTTGTTTCTTAGGAGGAAGCAAAGAGGCTTGGTCTTAGTGCCGTGAAAGGGGGAGGATCCGTCAAGGCAGTGAGTTCTTCCGCTCAACCCATCTACGGGTTCGCTCGAGGAGTCAAGACCATCGTTGGGACACGGTCAGGACGCATGTACTTCTCGATTGTGCCGATGGACGACTACCCACTCATTCTAGGGCTCGAGTTCTTCGAGCAAGCCAAGGCAATCCCAATGCCATTTGCCAATAGTCTGTGCATCACAGAGGGTGCACCATCATGTGTGGTACCAACGCTAAGGGCCACCAAGCAAGGGTCAGGAGTACTCTCCGCACTTCAACTCAAGGTCGTCCGTAGGGCCAAGCCGTCCAAGAGATTGAACCAAGACAAAGGGGTGACCGTGTCTGGGAAGGCCACCAAGTATGTTCGAGGGGAGAACATAGCTTCAAAGACCATCGAGGGTCAAGGTTCGAAGGGAAGGTCTTCCAACAATGCCGACAAGCCGAGGGTAAAAGCAAGGCGAGCTAGGAGTCAAGGGAAGCACTCCAACAACACCCCTGTTCCACGAAGACGCGATGAGGGCGTCGCGAGATCGGGTGGGGGAGGATGTCACGCCCCACCAGGTCGCGACCCAACCAACCGAGGGGCACACCCGCAAGGGTGCACCGAGCAACACCAAGGTGCCCCACCTAGGTGCTCACGGGGCAACAAGGAAGGAATGAGATGCTCTAAGCATTTTAAGGCCAATGGCGATCTAAGGCAAGATCTAGAATGGCCTAGAAGGCCCTACACGTCTCCAAACTCACCCGAGGGGTTCTAGAAGGTTCCACATCAATCTAGGCTCATCCGGAGAAACCTAGAAGACCCGGGAATGATCGAGAAGGCTCGGGATAAGTCTGGAAGGCTCGGGACAACTCCGGACGACTCCGGAATATTCTAGAATAACTTAAAATATTGTAGAGCTTTTAGACCATTTAGGATATAACTAGATATGTATAGAATTATCTAGAGATATCTAGGTTTAGGAGATATTTTTGGAGGCAACATTTGGACCGTTGGATCAAATCGATCTCAACCGTCCATTGAGGAGGTGAGAGCCTATAAATAGGGACACCCCTCTCATTTGTAAATCACCTAAGTAGTCATTCAAGCTCTCTTGTAAAGCTTTCGTTGCTTAATACAAGGTCCTTTCCTTGTAAACTCTTTTGCTCCTTGTGTTTGCCATAAGCGTTGTGCAAGAAAGGCTTGCTAACATCGTGCCGAGAGTGTTAGCGCCGCACGGATCGAGCTTGAAGAATTAAGTCCGTGACACTAGGCGGTCTTGATTTCAGGTGTTGCTTTTTATGAGGCTTGGAGCGGATGTTAAAATCAATTAACCATCGTTGCCAGTCGCCCCCACTGTACTAGCAGATGTACTAGTTTTTGACATTTTAGTGGGAAGGGATCAAATTGTAAAGATTGTACTATTTTGAAATTTCATTGTAATTTGTAAAATGTTTAGGATTTTTGTAATTTTTTTATTTTAAATAAAAAATTAGAAATAATTTCAAATAACTTAAAAGTCCAAAATAAAAAATCTAAATTTGAATGTAATATGATAAAAAATTTATTTATTACTCCCTCTATCTCATTCAATATGTCTAGTATTGATTTTTTTGTTAAATTTTTTGAACTTTGACTCGTTATTATTTTAAATTTATTATTGATAAAATGTGAAAAATATGTTTTAAAAACTTTCAATCAAGTAGTTTAATTTTTTTTATAAAATTTAAGTAATTAAAATATTTAAAATAATTATAGTCAAAGTTAAAAAATTGACCATAAAAAATCAATATTTAACATATTGAATGAGACAGAGGAAATACCAATTTTACAATTATGAAGAAACTAATTATGAATAACAAAAATAATAATGTAACGATATATATTTCGTCATTTATACATTAGAGATATTGTATTATTGGTGACAAAATTAATTATTAATAATGATTTTTTTATATAATTCTATGACATAATTAATTGTCACCTAATACAAAGTATAAGGTGATGTTATATATTATTGTCATTCATACTATTATTAAGTGACAGTATACTACGTCATAAAGAATGTGACGGAATCTCTTTCGTTATCTATGCAATAAAGTTATTGTATTATTGGTGACGTTGCGGATGTTTAATGACGAAATTGTATATCATTTGGTGACGTAATTAGATGTCATTAAATACAAATTATAAGGTGACGTTATACATTAGTGTCACTATATTCTTTACAATACGTGACGAAAAAAATACATTGTCACGTTTGACATTTATTGACACACCTAGCGTGACAAGCACCGTGGCATCAAAATTTACGTCACACGTAAATGTAAGTTTTAGTGACAATATTATAGGTGCCACTAATAATCAAATTTGTTACAGTGATTTTTATGACCTTTCAAAAATCAAATATTCATATCTTTTAAAATATATATCGAAATCGATCATCATGTGTTTTAAACAAAACTAGACTAAATCACGTTTACAATTATGAATATATCACTTTGTAAATATTTTTATGAAATTTACGGAGAATTTCTGAACATGCTCCAATCGGTCATACTTAAGTTAGGGGAGATTATATTTTTGTTAGAAATAGATAAATTACCCTTATGGTTATCCAACTTTGTAAAATATCATAATCATGCAGATAATTTTTTAGGATCCCCAAGGTAATTTATACGGGTACGGTTCGGTTATACCTACGGTTTGGATATAACAATCTCATCCTCATCCCCATTTAAGCTTCAGTAATAAAACTTTTCTTGCCCCATGAGTAAAAATTTCGGTTATTTTTCATACCCGTCGGTTCAGTTCCACACCCGATTGTCACACCTAAATACTTTACTTTGGTTTCAGATGGAGAAGAGCCCAAATGAAATTTTGAATGAGCCGTTCAATTTCAAGGCAAACACTTTTTGAAAGAAAGGTAGTTTGCATGAAACAAAATGAAATAGCTGAAAGCGCCGAATTGGCAAGGGTGATGCACCATGCTAAAGAGAGCGTTCGGGCAGCCCATCCATTAGGGCGGGATCTTATTTTGTCCAATGTGAAGTCATAATCTGAACATCAAACTCTTTTATGAATTACCGAAACTCCCAAATATTTACTAAAGGATTCATTGCACCACTCCCCATAGGTGCCAACAGGGTTATCATCAAGAGAGAACAATAAGCTAAAATATTTGACACCTCCTCTTGAACTGTGTCTTCTTCATTGCACCACTCCCCATTATCAGTTTTGAAACAATTATGGTTGAGTGTTTTGTGTTATCAAGAACGCAAAAGGCGTACGACTTTAGAGGACCTCGGCTGTTGTTGGTACTTGCTAGAGAGGATACTTACTTCGGCTGTTGTTGGTACTTGCTAGAGAGGATACTTACGTGTTACGCTGATGAAGAACTAGGAGTGGTCCATATGGACAGAAACATGACCTTTCAACTTAGCATTCTTAGCCGAGGAGGAGTTTAGCTTTGCCTTTGGAAGGGGACGAGGGATTCGAATTCGGAAGAAGGTGCTATTGTATTATCTCCACCACAATTTTGTCCGGGGAATCAAATAGAGGATTAAATCTTGATTCAGAAGCATGAGGTTAGCCAAGTGTGTAGGGGTATTGGCGAATTTTTGGTACCGAAATTTTAAGTGTTTAACCATTGTCCTAAATAAAATGTCATTCAATGGGCATAAAATGTGGCCTGATTTTTTTTTTATAATTTTTATTTAAAAAATATATAAAAATTGATTTCACCAAATCTTTAAAAAGTTTATAATTTCTCACAACAATCCCTACATTCATATTTTTCTTTTCAAAAATGTCAGACAATGGACCAGTAAGGTTCAATAAAGATTTGGTGATAGTAACAGAGAGATCAACGAAAAGAAATGTAGGATTCGACGATGACAAATAATATTTGAAGATTTAAGAATTTGAGTTTTTTTTTTTAAAAAAGGGTAAAGTACACAGACGGTCACTGAAGTTTGGTAAAAAAAATGGTAACTAAACTTTTAAAAATCACAAAATGACAATTAAACTTTATGTTTTATAACAAAATGGTAACTAGACGTTAAATCCCGTGAAGTGTCTGTTATAAAATTTGGTATAATAACACATTTAGTCCTTCATATTTATACATTCAATCAATTTAGGCCTAATTCAAAACAATTCACTAAATTTAGCCCTCGTTATTTACGTATTCTTTCTGGTCCTTAAAGCAAAATTCCAAAGTATGGTAACATTATAAATAATCATAATTATTTTTTTATAGGAACTTGAAAACTCGACTCGAATCGAAAAAATTTCAAATAAAGTTTGAGTTGTTAAATATGACGCGTCAACTCAAATAATTCGAAATATTCGAATATTTTAAATCATTTTTTCTTTTAAATCGAATATTTTTAAATAGAATATTTCATATTTAAATCACATCGAATATTTAATAACTACTTTAAATATTCAATTTAATTTAAAATATCCTATTTAAAAGAAAATTTTGATTTAAAATATTCAAAATATTTAATGACTACTTTAAATATTTTCTTTTAAATATTCAAATATTTAATAACTACTTTAAATATTCAAATATTTTAAATTAATTTTTTCGTGTAAATCAAATCGAATATTTAAAGTAGTTATTAAATATTTGATGTGGTTTAAAATAAAAAATGATTTAAAATATTAGAATATTTCGAGTTATTCGAGTTGACGCGTCATATCTTAAGATAGATGTGAGCGTTCGATCGAGTCGAGTAAAAAAAATTCGAGTTATTCGAGTTGACGCGTCATATTTTACAACTCAAACTTTATTTAAATTTTTTTTATTCGAGTCGAGTTTTCGAGTTCCTATAAAAATTTAATTAAATATTCAAATATTTTAAATCAATTTTTATCTTTTAAATCGAATGTTTAAAGTAATTATTAAATATTCGATGTGATTTAAAAATGAAAATATTAAATATTCTATTTTAAAAAAATATTTGATTTAAAAGAAAAAATGATTTAAAATATTCGAATATTTCGAGTTGATGCGTCATATTTTAAGATAGTGGTGAGCGTTCGATCGAGTCGGTTCAAAAAATTTCGAGTTATTCGAGTTGACGCGTCATATTTTACAACTCAAACTTTATTTGAAATTTTTTCGTTTCGAGTCGAGTTTTCGAGTTCCTATAAAAATTCAATTAAATATTCAAATATTTTAAATCATTTTTTATTTTAAATCGAATATTTTTAAATTAAATCGAATATTTAAGGTAGTTATTAAATAATCGATGTGATTTAAATATGAAAATATTAAATATTCTATTTTAAAAAATATTCGATTTAAAAGAAAAAATGATTTAAAATATTCGAATATTTCGAGTTATTCAAGTTGATGCGTCATATCTTAAGATAGAGGTGAGCGTTCGATCGAGTCGAGTAAAAAAAATTCGAGTTATTCGAGTTGACGCGTCATATTTTACAACTCAAACTTTATTCGAAATTTTTTCGATTCGAGTCAAGTCGATTTTTTGAGTTCCTAAAATTGTAATTATTTATCATGTTACCATACTTTGGAATTTTGCTTTAAAGGCCAAATTGAAAGAATGCGTAAATAACGAGGACTATATTTAGTAAATTGTTTCAAATTAAGATTAAATTGATTGAATGTATAAATATGAAGGATTAAATTTATTACTATATCAAATTTTATAACAGACATCTAACGAGTTTTATCGTTTAGTTACCATTTTATTATAAAAATAAAGTTTAATTGTCACTTTATAAATTTTAAAAATTTAATTATCATTTTATTTTATTTTTTTTTACTAAAGTTGAGTATTCTTCTGCGTATTTTACCTAAAAGAAATGTCTAGTTTTTTTTAATCGAAAAGAACTTAAAAAGTTTGGGCAAAATAAAGCCTAGATTTTTTAAAGCTTAAGAAGCTCACACTAGAACCTCCGGCTCCGGTCACAGCTATTGAAACACCGTGAACGTTTTCCAAGCTCTTTTTATCTCTCCATTCCTTCAACCCCTAGTTTTCTGGTAAGCATCTAAAATCCCTCCTTTTTCTAATTCAAAAAATTATTTATTTCTAAGGTTTTGCAGCAAATTAGCTACTTGACCTAAAATATCATTATTTTAGGTAAATAATCATGAGAGAAATTGTTACTGTCCAAGTCGGAGGTTTCGCCAACTTCATCGGTTCTCACTTCTGGAACTTCCAGGTTCAGCAAACCTTTACTTATTTCCTTCGTTTCCAATTTGATTTTATTGTTAAATTGTTTACTTCTTACAAAAAAATGAAGGATGAAATGCTTGGCTTAGCTGCCGATCCTTATGGCTATCCACTCTTCAAAACTAAGAGTCTGAACATGGATGTAATCTACCGTACAGGTGAAACGCATCAGGTGCAACCTTGACCAATTTCTTTTGATATTGTTGTTGTTGTTGTTCTCGGTCAGTTATATATCTCCACGGATTTAATTTTAGAATACTTCAATGTAGTTAATATGTTGTTGCTTTTTGTGGAGATGAAGTTGTTTATGATGCTGTTTATGTGCAGGGGACTCTTACATATACTCCTCGTCTTCTCTCGATTGATTTTCAAGGTGCAACTTTTTACTTGCAAAGTTGATGTCTGCTCTATCCAATCCATATTGTTAAGTTTTAAGCTTAGTTCTACTTATTCTTTTAGATCTAACCATAATTGGTTCCTTTTCAATCATCTAGTTTGCATGAGACAGTGATGTCGATTTGTGTTTCCTTTATATATGTTCTACTCATGGGAACTTTAATATATTGCAGGATCCCTTGGATCATTGAGTTCAAAGGGGACGTTGTATGGCGAGGATTCTAATGCACCATCAGAAGTTGTTACTTGGTGAGATTTTCCATCTCAAGTAATTGCATTAGTTTTATGGTGTACGTTTTTCTTTTGTTTTCCATGGTCTTTTGAGCATTATCCCTTAAAAAATAAATAGAAGCAGCAATGATGGTATGTTGCTTTTGCCTTTTTCAGTGACATTTAGATGTTTGAGTGTCGGAGTTCAATATCTGGCAGAAGCTGATTTTTTTACTCATCATTCTTGTTCTAATTCATAAATGTTTACTGTTTCTCTCTATGAAGAATGCATTTCATGCTATGTAATAAACATTATGTTGTCGCATCCTTATTTTTACTCATATTAGTAATTCTGTTTCAATAATAACAAAGGCAACTGCTTCTGTTTTGCATTACTACTTATGATATATGCTTATGGTTAGGACTTAAGTTTTGGAACTCTTAAAGATATATTGTGATAAATGCAAATGGACTCCTGTTTTATTGCAGCACTTTATTACCACAAGTTTGTAATTAGTTACATAAAATTCACAGTTATAATTCTTCTGAATTTCAGGGCTATGTGATTTGTCCTTGTGTGAGCTTTGTGTGCATAAGATTTATAAATGTGCTAACTTGAACGTCTTTAAAAGAATTTGCAGGATGGGAAATGTTTCTACTCATGCATCTGAACCTCGGAAGAAGAATTTATTCTTGCAAAGCTTGTATCAGGAAGAGCAGGATGCTCCTTTGATGAATGATATCAATGGTGGGGAAAATGGTTCTCAAAATGAAATTCAGGATACAGATATAGTCAGTTGTTTAGATAAAGGAGTCCAATTTTGGACAGACTTCTCAAAAGTCCACTATCATCCTCAGAGTTTGTATGAAATAAATGGATTGTGGATGGATGGCCAAGAATTTGACAATTATGGAACCGGGCGGGATGTCTTCATGGAGAATTTACGAGGAGAAGAAATATGTGACAGGCTTCGTTTCTTCATAGAAGAGTGTGATCATGTCCAGGTAAAAATTTGACCTATATAGCAAGATCCTTTGCTGAAATCTCTATGCAATTTCAAAACCTGTAAGCAGACAGCATTTGAGACACTTGGTTGTCAACTTTATATGGATGTTGAGGGTCTTGCTTAATGAACTTTTCTAGGGGTTTTAACTTAATGGTGCGGAGGATTTTTTGATTCTCATCTCCCTTTTAATTTTAAGCTTGAGCACCACTTAAACATGATTTATATTCAGATTTAATGATGCTAGTTTAATTTGCTTGTCAATTATTGGTGATGTCATCAGGGTTTTCAATTCATTGTTGATGATTCGGGAGGTTTCTCCCCACTAGCTGCCGATTTTCTGGAAAGTGTTTCCGATGAATACACGAACACTCCAGTGTTGTTATATGCTGTCAGGGGTCCTAATTCTCATATGAACCTGAGTAGCAGGAAGCAGAAAGTTGTAAGAGATCTTCATGATGCAGTATCTTTCTCAAGATTATCGTCTTTCTCTAAACTGAGTGTGCCCATTGGTTTACCCTTCTTGAGTGGGAGTAAGTCAAATCATGATTTTGGCCGTCTTCTATATTATTGTTATATTTGTTTCATATGATTTTACATGGTTTCAAATAGTATTTGTTTCATAACAAGGATTTTCTTGGTACATATGTACATGCAGATCCATTCTTGATTGTACAACATATCTTATAATGTTCAGCTGTAAGCTGAGTCATATTTTGTCAAAATATGCATGTCATATGTTAATTGTTTTATGTATGCTGGCAGACTGTTAGCCTGATACCCTTCAATGAAATTGTCCTGACCTTATCTTCTTAATATGGACTAAAGTTTCTGTTCACCTAATTTTGAAGGTAAAGCTTCAACTTTCCTCAACATTAAAGATGAGAGTCCTTACCACTGCAGTGCTGTATATGCTGCGGCTCTACACTCTACAAGTCTCCCATTCCGCATGGAGGCACTTGGTCCTACTGCAGATTCATCTGATGTCTGTGGTGCTGTGGATGTTAATGGCGTTGTACAAATGCTAGCAGGACAATCTAGGCAGAATATGGTGGCCATTCTGGATGTTGCAATGCCGAGCCCCAGTTTGACAGGTATCACGTGAATTCCTTTCCCACTCAATCCATGATAATAAGAGTTTTTTTCAGTTCATGCTCTTTTTTTAGTAAAAAAAATGAGTTATTGCTAAGGAAAACCAAATTGTAAGGTTTGATTGTTCCAAATTCTGGATTCCAGGGAGACAGAATGAGCAATCATTGCTTGCAAATCTGCATACATTGACTCCAGAGGTCGCAGAGGATGTGGATGATTTGCAGGCTGTGGAATCAATGATTGTGCATGGAGCAATTGGATCAGGTACTGTTTTAAGGATGTGTGTATATTTACAGAAAATATATTATTATTATGTTGTCCCCTGAATATGCTAAGAAGCATTAGGCACATCACCACAAACATTTTAGAAATCCTTGCTCATTAAATGCTTTACCACTTGAATTGGCTTACTTAGTCGGTAGGGCAACCTTGCAGAAGTGAGGAGGTACACATACTTAGTTTCAACACCTTAGCAGGATAGGTTTTTTAGTGATGAATCATTACTTGATGTGGATAATAAATTAAAAGCATGAATTGGCGGAGAGGGTTGTCAATCTGTGAATATATTGTGATTAATTTTCTCACTCTGAAATGGCATTGGCAGCCCTGGTAATCGAAGATTATTTATTTGGTTGCAGGAGGTTGTACGGCTTCAGTTTCTGAAGTTAAGGATGCAATTCATGGTGCATATGGAAGTGCAACCTCTAGGCCGATGTTCTGCCATCTATCGGTGGCCCAATGCCCTCTTCCAATTCCCTTGCCATTCCCTTCAATCTTTGGTAATATTGTTGGCCAGCATGGTGAGCTGCTGGGAAGTCCAATCTTAGGTTCAGCATCAAGAGGATCACTTGATGTTCATTCTATCCCCATGGCCGCTAGAATGCGATCCAGCTCTGCTATCCTTCCATTTTTGGAGAACAGATTGGGGAATTTTCGTAAATTTGGTATCGAGCGAGGATGTCCCGGAACAGAGTTGCTTAGGAGTTGGGGATTTGGAAGGGATGAGGTGGAAGATATTGGTGAGACATTGTCCAAAATGGTTAGGATAGTCAACCCTCATTCTGAAATCTCGTCGGATTCAGATTCAGATTAAGTTCATCATGGATGAGGGGATCAGCTCTTTCCTTTTTTTCATGTTTTATGTCGTCTTTCAAAATTCCTATGTAGACTCGAAAACATGTCAATCCTGCTTACCAACAACAATCTTGTTAAGGGAAACAATACATGCTCACATGGTTAAAATTGAAGAATTCCGAAGATATTATTCAAATATATCTTCAAGGCTGCATTATGCTTTGATGAACAAGTGACGTACAAATTTAGTCTTCCAGGGTAGCAGAATCACCTGTGTTGCTCAAATAAAACCAATCCCCACCCAACCTATCAAATCAAAGTAAATCCAAAAGAGACGACTGTTGGGATGTTGGTTTGGCAGGAGAGGCTGAATTTGCTCCTCTAACCACCGCAATCGAGGGTGAGCAGAGTTCCTAGTATTCTAATGGACCTGGCTGCTTCTGTTTCAAGAATCTAATAGAGTTCTGGAGACTCCCACTGTTCGAAATACTTGCATTCGACGTCCGACTCCCGTGATTAGGTTGTTGCCGAAGGACCAACTGTTACTGTTGTCCACCTGGCAGTTCACGCTGCTTGGGATCCATAGTTGTTAGTGTCGTCCCATTGTGGCTGGTGTCATTGTTAGGAATTTAGATATCTTCCTAAAAGCAACAAGAAACTTTAGGGGAGGTAGTTAAAGCTCTCGGTTGACACATTTTCTTAGGTTGTTGGTTCCTATTGCCCTAGGTAGAAATTGTTTAAAAAAATGTTACTTTGCCTTTTTTTTATAACTTATGAGTAAGCAATTTACAAAAAATATAGGACTAAAATTTAAATTTTGAAATAATATAAAAACCCTAGGCATATTTAAACCAAAAAATTAATTACTATAGAACTCTTAAAATAAAGTTTATATGTGGTAAGACTTAGGTTTTGTTTAGCATTGCTTTTCAAACCAGCTTTTGGTTCCAAAAATTGGTTTAAGGTCAAAAGCTGTGCTAAACAGTAGCTTTTGGAGAAAACTCTACTTTTAAAAAGTGATTTTTAACCCAAACGCAAAAGTTAAAATTTTTAGCTTTTGTGGTTGTAAAAGTGATTTTGAGAGCTAAATTACAATTTTAACCTTCATTTGTTATTGTGTTTATTTATAATTTATAAATTTATAATTCTTTACGAAAATATAATTATATAATTAATAATTATTTTTTAATTTTAAAATGATTTGTATTTATTCTTGTCAAGTTTTTTAAATAAAATATTTCAAATTTGTTATATTTTCATGAAACACGTATAATTGTTAAAAAACATATTTATTAATAAAACTATTTTTTATATTTTTATAATAATTTAAGCTGATATATTTCATATATTATAATATTAGAGAATTTGAATATTATATATATATATATACACATATATAACTTACAATATCATGTCCAAAATAGTCATTTATCTTCTTAAAAGCACTTTTTGACAGCAATATAAACACTAAAATCTTACAACTAACTTTTTAAATTTTTTT
Source organism: Hibiscus tridactylites (assembly GCA_958450335.1). Classification (NCBI taxonomy): domain Eukaryota; kingdom Viridiplantae; phylum Streptophyta; class Magnoliopsida; order Malvales; family Malvaceae; genus Hibiscus; species Hibiscus tridactylites. The sequence continues at coordinate 56,506,858 of OY288275.1, forward strand.
TTTCAAAATCTCTTTCTAACAGCACTTTTAAAAATCACTTTTCAAAAGCAATGCTAAACTAGCCCTTAGTTTATTTTTATTTTTTTGAATTATTGTAATGTCTATTTAAAGAGACTTGTGAACTAATAAAACAATTAATTAAGGTTTCAGTCTTTTTTCGTTGAGCTGAATTATCAATCATTATAAATCATTCTAGGAATAGTGATTAAGGAAAAATAATCGCTTCCAACTTTTTTATTAATAATCCAGCGATTCAATTTCATCAATACCTTCACATAATTTGTCATCAGAGCATTTCACAATGAAAAATAACATCAAAATTTATTTAGCTTATATGGTGGAGATGAAATTTGGGAAATTCCCAGAATATTGTGGGAGAATTTTTTTTTCCAAAACTATGGTTCTCTCAAAACATTTCTTCTTAGACTGTTGAAATCAGAACCCCTTTAAAAAACTATCCGAATTTGAACAGTATTTTCATAAAATAATAAAAAAAATACCCCACATGGACGAAGCAAACAAGGAGAGAACACCCTGTCTTTCTACAGTAAAAAATGAAATCAAGCGGATTTCAATCCGGCATGCTACAGTGATTTTCAATTTAACCTGCACATTACAGGCTTTGAACAGCGCGGGGGTTGAGGCATGGCATGCATGCAACCATGTCGGGTGGGGTGTTTTTTTTTTTTAATTTTGATTGGATAAATAATAGGTGAATTGGGTGGTTTAAATTTAAAATTATTAGAGTTAAATAGGGGTTGATGTTTGATAATTTTTGTGGTGAAAATGTGGAGAAGATAGAGTAAAAAAGAAGAAGAAGAAGATTTAGAGGATATTTTGTAAGTATGAGAGATGTATTTTATTTTAGAAAATTAATTTAAGTAGTTTTATTTGTAATGTATGATTGTTTTTTTGTAGTTATGAATTTTTATTATTTTTCAGTTAAACTTTGTTAATTATATTGTTATATTTTTTGGAAATTTTAAGTTGATGTGTGAATATTTCTTTTAAATTTGTGAAGAGATTAAGTTCTTGATTTTTTTTATAATTTTTAAGTTGATGTTTGAAATGTTTATGTTTGAGTAATTGTATTGTTTAATTAACAGTTTATTAGATTTTATTTATAATGTTTTTTTAAAAAAAGAATGAGTATATTTGGACTTAATGAAAAATAAGTAGTAGTAGTAGTAAAAAATGTTATTTAAATTTTATTTGTAATTTTGAAGAATTTTTTAATTTACAAATTGGTAATTAGTAAAAAAATATTAATGTTTGAAGTCTTTTAATTTAGTAGTAGTAATGTAGTTAAATTAAAATTTAAACAAAATTAGTTTATAATATCTTTAGTGTAGTTTTGTAATCTGGTAAAATTCAACGAAATATAAACTGTAACCCTAATAGATTTAGTTAGTCTAATAAATGTATTAGAGGCAAAATTTAAATTTCTTAGAATTTTAACAATTAAAAAAACTGAACTAAAGATATTATAAATTTTGTTTGTAAACTTTAGTTGATTATGTTTGTTAGCAAATTATTTTTTATTTAATGTAGTAGATTTATTCTCGGGTTATAATATATTCCGACTTGTCCTGTAGGATGGCTGAGCAAACTCCTCTATTGCGGTTACAAGATCAACACATTAGTAGTCTGTCGGTTCCTGAGATGGTACAAATTTGTGGGAAATTTATTTATTTATTAGAAATTCAATTATGTTAATAATATTTGGTTGATCTATTAATGTGTTAATTACAGTATTTTGAGGATACATTTAAGCATCATCTGACCATGGCCAAAAATAATTCGAACGATGGAATCAATGAATGCTTGCAAGCTTCCGGATTTTATTATGCGACCTTCATTCGGGGGTACAAGTTGGTACTCGAGTTGATAGCCGCTTTGATTGAGCGTTGGAGGCCAGAAACACATACGTTCTATATGTCGTGTGGGGAATGCACGATCACACTTGAATACTGGTCATGCTTATCGGGCTCACAGTAAACGAGGCACCATTGATCGGGGAATCATTGACCGAGAATGATTCGATCGACCAGACGAAAGATACACCTGAAACACTTTGCGCATTTTACCTTGAGAAGGTGCCAGGTAAATTTAATTTGAAAGGAGGTTGTGTGAAAATGAGTTGGTTGGAAAGTGAATTTAAGCTCGGTGAATATAGTACAGTTGATACGATTTATAATGCCAGTCGAGCTTATATTCTTCAACTCATTGGAGGTATATTGATGACAGATAAATCTGGCAATGTTGTTCATTCACGATATCCATGTTTTTTGAGGTATCTATGGAAAGCTGTCGAATATAGTTGGGGATCGGCCGTATTAGTGTTCTTGTATCGTGAGTTGTGCAAGGGTGCTAAAATAGAAAATGGTCATAAGGTTCGGGGCATTGGTGGTTGTTTGTTGTTGTTGCAGGCGTGGGCTTGACAGCAATTTCCCTTTGGACACCGATTACACGATCATCGATTCAGTTCCCTCTTGTCTGCAAGTAATTCTCTTGATTTTGAGTTGAATTTTTAAATTTAATTTTACTTTTCTTAAAAAAATATTATTGTGATTTGTATACAGATGGTGCGAAGAAAAAAGTGCACACGAGGTCATCGGACAACAACTTGAAAGTATTTAAAGTTGAGATTGATTTGTACGCTCAGGAGAAGGTATCTGGTTAAATGTATTGTTTGCATTTTAGTTAAATATTTACAATTCATTATTTATGTTATAATTACATGTGTTATTAAAAGAGTCGTTATTTTGTAGTTTATTTGGATGTCGTACAAAAATGATGATTGCATTTTGTACCGGAATATCTAATGCAAGGATCTCTTCTGTGGTGTTCTGTTACACCGTTGAACTATTTCGCGATTGTCGAGTTCCACTTTGCCGATAGGGTGATGAGGCAGTTTGGCTTCCATTAGCCAATTCCGTATACTCCACTTAATCATGACTTTCTGCATGATTTTGATGGACGCGACATGCCAGACGTAAATTGGGAAGTCGTATATGTCGACTACATTAATGCATGGAACAACAGAGCTTTAGTACCGTTTCGCGCTCCAATCCAGGAGAATGATTTTGATCCTCAAAGGTCATAGTACCTTAGCTATTTTTTTAGTAATGGAATGCCGTACTTAACTTCGGTCCATGAGCGGGAAGAATGTCAAAAATATAAAAAGAAATGCGGTGGTAAGGGTGAATCCTCTAAGAGTGCAGCAGCAGGCGCATCTCAAAATCTCGTTGGAAGTAGAAATCTCGAAGGTTGGCCAACCACTTGGGATCACCCACCAATAGAGCCAGTTATATGGGAAAAGGAACCGAATCCTACATATGTACAACCAGAAGTGAGACCGAGCTCCTCAGATACTCACGGGTTCGATGATGTTGTTTTGTACACACCTGAGTTTATTCCTCCACAGTCACCTCGTTACTGAGTTTATTCCTCCTGAATTCACCAAAGTTTATGAAAGGGCAGAGCGGTCATGTGGACATGTTCACAACACCGCCTCCTATGGTCTTGGTGACTGAGGAGGATGCTGAAGCGGATGCTAAAGCTGAAGAGGATGCTGAAGCTAAAGAGGCTGCTGTAGAGGATCCCGAGGCAGAATAGAGGCCACAACGTAAGAAGAACCCGAGACACAGTTACTTTTCAACCATATTTGCTCATTGTCAGAAATTACGTAAGAGGATGCAGAAGAAAAAAGATTTTGTATATTTTGTGTAATATATTAGATAAATTTGAGTTTGAATTTGGATTTTATTGTTTTTTATTTTTCAGTGTATTTTTTTATTAATCACTTAATCTAAAACTAAAGTTTTATTGAAGAATCTAAAACTCAAGTTTTATTCATGAACTAAAAAACTAGGCGTTGTGTTTCATGAACTGAAAAATTGGGTTTTGTCGTTATATCTTTTATCTGTAAAAGTATAAACAAAGCAAGTCTTTGCAAAACGATTGTTTCGTGCTACAAACATAATATTTTTGAATACAAACATAACATAATATTTTTTTGGACCACATGATCACACAAATTGGTCAAAAAAATCCAAACTTCCAAAGTCTCCCCTTCAACAATTGCGAATGCAATCGAAATGACATTGCTCTCACCATCTTGTGCAACGACAATCAACAATATATGAGAGTATCTCCCATACAGCCACGTGCCATCAACTTGGATCATACGTTTACAATATGGAAAGCCTTCAATGCATGGCTTGAACGCCCAAAATAGTCGATGGAAAAATTTTGTACCTTCAACTAGTTGGCCTTGTCGGTTGTGTGCATCCTTTGTTTCATACCTCACGATGGTGCCTGGGATGAAATGGGTCATTTCTACCAATAAAACCAGTAGCTCATTGTACGACTTATCGTAATCACCGTACACCAAATGTAATGCCTTCTCCCTTGCAAGCCACCCCTTCTTGTATTGTATTTGATATTCAAATTGTTGTGCAATGGTTGCCTGAATTGCTGAAACGAGAACCCTTGGATTCGCTTCGACCAACTTCATCACATAATAGCTTATTACATTCGAGTCCAATTTCGTGTGGTCTTGGTCGATGACTGTTCGTAAACACGTGTGATCGTCATTGTACTTTGTGACCTCCCAACGATCTATCTTCTTACCATACGAAACTCGAATCTTCCAATTACACCCCTGTTTATAATTCATACACTTCGCAAAGAAAGTTCTCGGGGTGGATTTTGCAACCACGTAGTCCACATGTTGCATGATGATATACTCCTTAATTGCCAATATAGCTTCATTTTTTTCATAAAACCGAAGCCCAACAAATAATTCACCATGCTGACTCAAAGTTAATTGGGGCATATCTGGGCATTGCGGTGCCCTCATCGCTTCGAAATCAACCGAGTTCATGTGAGCAGGAGGTTTGTAGAATGTAATTTCGCCCCCAGTCGGAACAAATTCTCCAACACCAAAATTAGGGGCTTCACCAACGTCATCGGAGAACAAATCAAGATCCCCAATATCTTCATCTTCGCTCGAATCTTCAAGTGATTCTCCCCATCGACCTTGTAGGTTCTGAACATTAGCATCAATAGTCAAATCAACAGATGAATCAATAGTCGGCCCGTGTGATGTTGCATATGTCGACGACCCACCTTGATGGAATCCACTATATGTCCCACTTGCCAACATTGAGACAAAACTACCTTCGCATATACCAAACTTGTTACCGAAACCCATTTGACTGGATTCCCCAACAACGTTTCTGGATGGGCCGGGAACATCACGCACCTCAGCAAACAACTCCACATTTCGAATATCCATAGACTCATGCTCTGCGATCATTATTCTCACATTTGTATTATCTTAGAGAGCTATTGCGGAATATCAGACCGGATTGTGACATGTCAGTGACCGATATCGCAAACCATGAATCTAAGCTCCAATTTTCTCTGATATCTTCTCTTTCAATACTCGAAGAGAAATTTCTTTGTTAAATCTCATCTTCGTAGGCCTTTCAGTTTCAAATACGACACCCACATCAGTTTTCACAATTTGTCCATTGTAATGGACAATTGCCACAAAGTTGTTGTTGCTCATTTTCTTTGCATGTTCGGAAAAAAATTATTCAAACCGACTTACAATATTTATTGTTCGAACATAACAATTAAATTTCAAACAAGATCAAAGTTATACGAATAAAAAATCTAAATATGCAAACCCACTTACAATGATTTCCCCACAACTTTCTTCTTATGCTATCTCTTTACTCAAATTTTTTCTCAATCTCTAACAAATTACCAACATCAACATAGCATATTTAAAGAAAAAACAACTACATTTTTTCTCCTTTCATACCCCTACACGAAATTTAATATTCACTAATAGGTTTCAAAGCAGAAAATTACACTACCCCTATATAGTTTAAAACTAACATAACATTTCAAAAAAACTATCTTACCACCCTACACCTGCACATACACCACTACTTCATCACATCATTTCAATCCTATATCAATTAAAAAAAATTACTCACCCATCCAATCAGATAACAATTAAAAAAATTATCTTACCACCCTACACCTGCACCTACACCACTACTTCGTCACATCACTGCAACCCTATATCAATTAAAAAAATTCTTTTCACCCATCCAATCAGATTAAAAAAAATAAACACAATACTCATTCTCGAGGATTACCAATCAAATAAAAAAAATTAACACAATACTCCTTCCCAAGGCTTACCAATCAGATAACAATTTTTTTTTATCTTATCACCCTACACCTGCACCTACACCACTACTTCATCACATCACTACAACCTTATATCAATTAAAAAAATTCTTCTCACCCATCCAATCAGATAACAATTAAAAAAATTATCTTACCACCCTACACCTGCACCTACACCACTACTTTACCACATCACTACAACCTATATCAATTAAAAAAATTATTCTCACCCATCCAATAAGATAAAAATTACAAAAATTATTTTATCACTCTACACCTGCATCTACACTAGTACTTCATCACATCACTACAACCCTATATCAATTAAAAAAATTTCTTCTCACTCATCTAATCAGATAAAAAATTAACCCAATACTCCATCTTATATAAGTTCGAATCTCAATATGAAAATATAATATCTCTATTTAGTGAAAAAATAATTAAAACATGTTTATTAATCTTACAAGGAAACAATATTAGTAATGTATTAATTAATTATATAAATAAATATATGATATTATAAATAAAAGGGGTGAACGTCCGATCGAGCCGAGTCGAGTTAAAAAATTACAAGTTTTTCGAGTTGACGAGTCTAATTTTATCATTCGAACTTTCATTCGAAATTTTTTCGAGTCAATTCGAGTTGAAGAAATTCGAGTCGAGTCGAATTTTCGAGTTCCTATCAAAATTTAATTGTAATTATTTATCATGCTATAGTACAATTTGATTCCAATTTAAATGGCTTTCTCTAATATATAAGATATGCATATATATATATATATATTCATATGTGGCAATATTTCTTCACAGTTTTATAATATCTGTATGTATATATCAATAAAAAAATTGAGGGACTCGTCTCGAACTTAAAAATAAATCTACTAATTACTAGAAATTTCGAGTTATTCGAATTTCCATTTTACAACTCAAACTTTATTTGAAATTTTTTCGAGTCGAGTCTATAAAATTTTAAGTTGAATTAAGACAAATCGAGTATTTTTGCGTCGAGTCGAGTCAAGACGTGAAGGTCAGCTCTGCCGAGACATGATTTTTGTTTGTTTTTTCACTTTTCAAAGGCAGATGGAAATCATGCCCTTTGAATTTCAATTTTTTTGGTCCCTGTTCAAAGACGAGGTGTTTTGCCTTGGGGGTAATTTTTCTCCCCCTGTTTACTGATTCAAACAATAAAATGCAATATTCTGGAAAATAATTTTATTGGAACCATATTTTTGGAATTAAAAAAACCATATGTAATTCCTCCTATGAAATTTGCCTACCTACATAATCGCATAGAGAAGCAAAATTGATAAATGCAAGAACATAAAAATTCTATTTTCTAATCATTCTAGCTGCATCGATGTGAATAGTTTTTAAAAGGTTAAATACATCTTTGGTAGTGAAGTAAAAATTTATCTGACCTGAAAATCCGACTGAAACTTACTCGAGTCAGAACTTGGTTTGATCCGAAGATTGGATGACTCGAAGCCGATCTGTAACCGACTGTTGTTGACCTGAACCCGAGTTGAACATGTTACTGTAGTAATCGAACCCGACCTGCATCCGACTGAGAACGACCCGAACCCGAGTTAGACTTGTTACTGTAGTAACCGAACCCGACATGCATCCGACTGAGAACGACTTGAACCCGAATTGGACATGTTACTGTGAACCCGAAACCCGACCTGCACCTGACTGAAACGGACCCGAACCCGAGACCGACCTGGCAGATAACCGATATTACCCGACCTATTTTGAACCCGAACTGTTTTGAACCGAACTTGTTTATAACCAGACTTGTTTTTAACATAAACTGATATTGATCTGACTTAATATTTACCTGACATGTAGTTGAAGAAGTATATGATTTGATGAATTTAGAGTGTTGATAAATGTAAAGTATTGATTATTAATTTTTTAAATCAATTTAAAGTGTTAAATAATCTTTCTGTTATATATACATACATAATCAATTTAATACATACATATATATCTAAAAGAAAGATTGTATTTAATTATTCATTTCACACTACTAAGTTTTAAATTTTGTTAAATAATTAATATGCTTAGTACTAACTCATTTAATATAAATTATTTGTGAAGTTAATAAGAATTAACATACTTAAATTTATTTTGTTAAAAAGTTATTCAAAATTTAAAAGTTCTATTAAATTAATAATGGATGAATTAAAAATAAATTATATAAAATTTAAATCAATTTGTTAATTATGATTATTAAATTAAAAATATTATTTTATGAAAAAATTTAATTATAGTCATTAAATTAATGAAAAAATATTTTAGTTTTTAGTTTAGGGGGAGAACCTTTTTTTAATTAATAGGGGGAAAGCTATTTTTTTGAATTGATAGAGGAGAGTTGCCGCCAAAGCAATTGGGGGAGGGGGAGTTGCAGCTTATTTTTTGTTTAGGGGTTAATCACCCTTTAGGTCATTCTTTAATTAAATGTAAAGGGTTTAGGTTTTAGAATTTTTAGTCTTAACTTTTGGTTTAATTTCTATAAATTTTTTTTAATTAGGTCATGTTTTATAAATTAATTAATT